>CM062820.1:817066125-817666125 GCA_031772625.1 Pinus tabuliformis | reverse complement strand
GGGTTATGAGGATAGTTCTTTTATGTCAACCTCAAAATTAAATTAAACAACTCCCTTTTTAAATATGATCTTCTCAAGTCTTTGAAAGATCGTAAAATCCAAGTTGGGTCTTTCCAAGATCTCGAAAGTGAACCTTCATTCCGTCCACCTCCTTGAATGCAATGAAGCTTCAGGGGCATGTACCTCGATTTGCGTCATTATGCCTGGGGCATGCGAACTCATAACAAGCATAGTTTTTCGTTTCAAGCTTGTGTAAACATGAAACCAAATCCAAGCAAAGTTCTCCATGGTTCAAGCTTGTGTCAAAATGAACTCATATCTAATTTACACCTTGTGATTGCCATTTTTTATTCGCTAATTTCTGCTAGATGAGCCTTGGTTGTTTCATTCCATCACCACCATCTCTTTGGCCGATCATATGCTTTCACTTGGTTGTTTTTCCTTTCCTAAGGAACCGTAGCAATGAGTGGTTTTATTAGCCAACCTCTTGACCATTACATGTTTTGAGCAGTTCCACCATTGTCGGAACCAGTTGCTACCCTTTATACCACTCATTCCTCTAGGAAAAGTCTTCTTTAAGCTCTTTTCTGAATTAAAAGATGAAAATATTGCCAAGTTATTCCTTTTGACTCGTTAAACGAAATAAGAGGTGGTCCGCTTTGAGCTCTTTTCTGACTGTATAAACACGAAATGATTGTCGGACTTTTGTTGTTTCAGGTTCGATATTGGTTACAAAACAACGTATCTTCGATCGCTTTTCTACTCTTTCAAATCGAGGTCACTAATGACGAAAAGTACTCATTGATCGTAATGGTCAAGTGATTCTCTCAAGTATTGTTTTATAGCTTTTTGGGCTCGCGAGACACAAATCTATGAAAAAGGACCCCCCTGGAGTTTTCTTTTCTGTGTCTTTTTCAAACTCTCTAAACATGAAAAAGACTCCGAGTTTTACCTATGTCAGACTCTTTAAACCCTAACGACATTGGACTCGTCAACATAACGAGACTCGAGCTTCTCCTCCCTAGGGCTCATTAAACTATCACTAGGTTGGATTCGTCCGAAGGATGAACTTATATTACAAGCATATGTTATCCCCTTCAAGCTTGTTTCAAAAATAATTGGGGTACTTGCCAGAAATGGTGGGGGAAAATTTGGAAGTCATCATTGGTTACCTGCGGCAGCTAGTCACTTTTGAACATCGACACTTTTACTTCTTGTCGGGTTGGGATATCCATACATTGTCATTTGGCCTTCCAGGGTTTTGGGTTTCCTTTTTTCCTCATTCCATCCGATCCATTCTATCTCCATCGAGCCTCCAATCCTTTGGTCCCTGAATGCTACCACATTCTGAAGTCATGTCGTTGGTATGTTCAAGAGTATAATCCTTTTGCAGTTCACACCCTTACCTCCTCCTCTGATACTCTATTTCACCATCTACCACTTGTTCCTTATCTCGTGTCGTTGATGGGGGAAACATTACGGCCCTCCTACGATGGATCGTCTCCTTTCAATGCTAGCTCATTATCCAGGAGATTGATCTAGAGATTCCCTTTTGGTACCTTGGAGCTTGCATGCCTCAATGGCAAGTTCTTCACGCCTAACGATTGACTTTCATCATTGGTCGTCGATTGGGTGATTCCACGAGTGTTCAACTTCAGCTCATTCTTCACACTTTGTGGATTGTACTAGATAGTACCTTGAGAGCCATTGGAATTATTGGTGGTTCCTCTCGTGCTTGTTAACGGTTTTCATCATTGACCGATAATCAAGCGACTTTCTATAATGCTCGACTTTAGCATATCTATTCGCATGCTAGAATTTGTACTATGCTCGGTTGGGTTTCAAGACCCCGGACTCAGATCATACATGTTCGGGCTGTGTGGATTGGTTCATACATAGATGACTCTTTGATGGATGACTGCGACCATACCTGAGTCTTCATGGATGGCTGTGACCATACCTTTACCATTATCATGGTCTTACTAGCTAGGTGGTTGCGTCCATACCACAGACCTAGTTCATATGTATTTTGGATGGCTGTGCCCATGCCTCGACTACATGTATTTAACTATCAGAGATATCAGCTGTACTTGTGCCTGCAGGTTCTTCCAAGTGGTGTTCCAGTTCAGACAGTTTTGTAAAGAATTTCACCCCTCCCACTCTCTCGGGCTTCATGCTTTAGGGGGCATCTGTTACACAGTAATTTTTCAATGTCCTCATCTCAGTCCCTCTGCTATGTCATGTGTCAAATAAACATGTTCATATCTTCCCACTCATATAAGAAGATTAAGCAAATGCTCTTTGATGCTAAAGATTGACCCTTTTTGACTAAGTTCCTGCATCGTCGCTAGTAAACCCTTAAAATCTGTGATGGTTCTCTTTCATGCACTGTATCGTTGCGACGTCGTCGCTAGTCCCCTGTTCATGACCTGCGACGATCCAGATTTGGCAAATTAGTTCAAACAGTCGGCCTTCTGGATGTTTCTAGAGCTGGTTATTAGGTCAGTTTGGGTCACCTTTCAGCCTCTAGGATGGTGGTTCCACCTTTTGTGCTACCTTCCTTGAGGATAAGCTCCCTCTCCCTCATTCCATGGAGACTCCTTCTCCTATAAAATCACTCACCATTGCTATGATCTGCTAGTTCCTAATTCTTGGATTGTTGGTTGCTAGTTCTTGTTTTTAGCAGATTAGATAGCTTTGGTGTGAGTGTGACATGTGTGGGATTGCTAAATAGTTTGTAAGAAGTTGTGGAGTGCCCTTAACCTTGTGTAAAGCTTGTGAATGAGAGAGATATATATTTCTATTTGGGAGACCCATCTTTGAGAGTGGATGCTTGAAGAAACATAATGGTTGGCCCCTCTGAGAAGGCTTGCGACGTCAAGACTTGGTTGTAAGTTTTGCTCTTGATTTATTATTAATACAATCAATGATGATTTCCTATGTCTTGTATGTAATTTACTTGATAGCTCATGACTTCTTGACTTTGTGAGTAAATAGATCATTGTTGTTTCTCGATTACGTGCTATGTTGTTTCTTTGTAGTGTTTCAGGTTGATCGCTTATTAAGGAGAAGGAAACAGAAGCTGGAGCAACGCAACGTAACTTCATCAACCACTGGTTTGAGGTAGGCCTCCAACGATGACTATTTAATGGAATTAATTGCTATTTTGTCCTTGTTGTGACTAGACCCACTCTAGGGCTAGAAGGTTTGCCTCTGTCTGTAGAGGGAACACTTTCCTGCATCACAAATCTCAAGTAAGATTGTGATTTTTTGTTGTTTAAAATACATTTTTGAATGCATAAATAGATTTAGCATCCTGAAAGACCCCATGTGGCACTTGAATTCTACAAATTAAACAACTTAAACTCAAGTTTTCAAAAATCTCTACCGATTTTGATTAAAATTAACTAGAAAAATGCTCTAAAAAAAGGTCATTTCGTCTATAAGTTAGACTATATATATATATATATATATATATATATATATATATATATATATATATATATATATATATATATGTCCCAGATCTGTAATTCATTTTATCGTCAATATGGAATTGACACGTGACATTAAAAAAATACTAATAATATAAAATATAAAATATTTCAATGCCCACCTAAAATAATATTATATCAACTTATATAGAAAAGGAGAAAAATTAATATATGTAGAAGGAAAAAAAAAACATGATTATAATAAGAACTGTTTTTTACTTCTTAAAATAAGGGAGACATGTAATTCATTCAATTCTATAAGTGGAGTTGACATGTTGCATTTAAAAAAAAAACCTACATCCATTTTAACTATGGATCTACCAAGAACCGAGAGGGATCAAATCTCTTTTCACTCTAAAAGAGTTTTGCACCTCAATAGATTTGATCCCTCTGGGTTCTTGGGAGATCTAAAGTTAAGATGGATCTAGGCTACTTTAATTATTAATTATAATTAATAATAGTTATAGTTATTTTATATCATTTTATTTTATTTGTATGCAATTTGACCAAGTCAAAAGGTTTAATAGGATAAGACAAGATAGGTAATTACAACATCTCTTCCGTTCCCGGATGGAGAGTACCTCTTAGTGCAAAAATATTGATGACAAATAAAACGCTCTATCTCTATGTCTGTGTGAGTACATGCACGAGCACACTAATAGTAAAAAAATTTAGGGCCACATGTGTAGGGGGTTTATTTTGGGGACTTCATAAAGCATAATTTTGCATGGAGCTTTTCTCATATGAAAAAAATGAAGTATAAGCATGTGCCCTACATACGAAAGTTATTGGTATTTAGGGACTCCACAATTATTATCACGCATGTGTTTCATGGGACAGCTCCAAAGGATAATAAATTGGCTCAGATTCTCCTTTGAATTAAAGCCCTCAAATGAAGGTTTGAATCAGTGGAATGGTTCCATGTCCTATGTGCTAACAATAATCAGGTGAACATACAAACCAATCTTTACGCATATAAAAAATTAGGGCAATTAACAGTAGTTGCACATAAACATTATCACAACATTATGTAGCCAAGTGTTTGGGTCAAAATGAGAATTTTATTATTTAGTAATTTGTTGTACTTCTCCTTGGTAACTTATATTATAATAAAATTTTCCATTTTTTGTTTTAAAAAAGGCAAAAAAATCTTATGTTTAAAACATGTGAATGGTTTGTTGCTTAATATGAGGGAGGACGAAAATGGATGAAAATTTGAGGAAATATGTTCACATCTAGGGATTTGATCCCTCTTAGTGCATGTTGGTTGAGACATTTCAATGGTTTGTTGCTCAATATAAAGGAGAAGTGTAATTATTTTTATGCTCGACATGGAGTTGACATGTGACATATTAAGAGCTAGAATAGATCTATGTTATCTCTAGATCTACCAAAAAGAGATCAAAATTTGAGAAAAAGTTTGCAAATCTAGAGATTTGAGATGTATTTGTGTCATTTTATGATATTCAATAGAAATGAATTCTTATTACGTGCAATTCATAAAATATCATTACAAAACAAGTGATTGCCGAGAAATATAAATATTCATACAAGTACATAACTTTTTTTATATAGCTATGGATTAGAGAATTCTTTGAATAATGGTTTTGTATTTTTTAGGTTGGTGAATGCAACATAAAATTGTGAATGACTTTTTGGTATTGTTATTTGGATGAACATGATTGAAAAATAATCAAGTTAAAGTCATTCTAACATAAAATGATGGTGAAACTACAAAGGGTTATGGTGATGTTGGGAATCCACATGTATATCTCAAATCATTAAATAAAGTTTTTGACATTTTTGAATCTGGTAAAATAATTTCAAGAAAGAATGATATTTTTTGTTGTTTAAAATGCATTTTTGAATGCATAAATGGATTCAGCGCTCTAAAAAACCCCATGATGCACTCAAAATCTAGAAATTAAACAACTTAAACTAAAGTTTTTAAAAATTTCTAGCGTAGGGCTTTTCTAGAAACAACAAACAAGGCTAATTCCCATAACCCCTCGCTAAATCTCACTCAGTCTATCTTGTTACTCACTTTCCCAGTAAGTTGTACAACAAATTTATATGAACAAGAAATTACTGCATACACATTTTCTTTAATTGTTCAATTTGGTTTGTCATGATAACGACATATAAATGATGTTGGAAATAACAATGTAATTAATTACAATGATCCTAGGGACCAAAATTAGGTTTTTACACTGAAAGTAATTTTATATGTTTGAGTCATTAATCTTCAAAATTTAAAGATGATGCATTATTTTTAATGAGTATATATTGGATATACAAACCTTTATTACTGGGAGATAGTGATAAAATCAAGAATCCTTCAAATAATAAAAAAGGTTCCATGTTAGAACAATAAAAAAATAAATAAGAGAATATAACTAATATTTCAATATGATAAGGTTAAAAATAATGAATCATTCATAAATTTTTCAAAATATATGACATAAATCTTTTTTTATGTAGATTTATGTAAAAATGAATTGTTGAAAATAGAATTGGATGATTTTTTTTATTTGTGAGAAAGCCTCTTAAAAGGAAATGGAGAATCAAATTTGTTGATCAAGATATAGAAAATGTATCATTTAATATATAACACAATTCATTTTTTTTATGTAAAAATGAGTTGTTAGAAAATAAAATTGGAAGATTTTTTATTTGTGAGAAAACCTCTAGAAGGGAAATGTAGGAATTCAATTTGTTGACAAAGACAATCAACTTAAACACAAATCAAAATTACATTACACCCGACCTTGAATTCTTGGAATTTAGTTAACCAAAAGTTTAAGTTATGCAAAAGGGATTTATTTAGAAAAATCACTATCTTAAAGAAAACTTGATAAGAAAATTAGGTTTATGTGGTCTATTGATAAATGTAACAATAGGTAAACAATATGCAATTAGTTTAAGGACCAATTTATTAAATTAAACACAACCACAATTATTTTTACAAGTAAGGATATTGAAGGAAACCATCTAAAAATCACATTATGCAAAAGCCTCGGGATGTCTCTTTCTCTTTGAAAATGAAAATAATATGATAGTGGAACTCTAATAAGATCTCATCAAAATATACCTAGAATTTGATATCACTGATCATTTTTATAGACAAATTGCGATAATTATAAATTATGTAATAAACTTCACACGTTATTATATATTATGTAATAGACTTCCCACATTATTATATGTTAAATATATAATTTTGTAAACATTTCAAGCTTTTAATTACTATTATCATTGAATTTCTTACTATATTGATCAAAATAAATATATTTACGTTACTTATATATTTTATTGCATATTTATTATAAATAATGTTTTCCACATGTTATCACTTCATTTTAGTATTGGTATGTATATGTTATTTTCAATAATTATATATTTTATTTTATTTTTGTCGGTCAAAGTTCAATCATTATATTAACATCAAAGTGCATAGTACAAAATCTATCTCAACAGACCCCCTTCTCTCAGTCTGACTAGACTTGTTGAGATTGGGACATGGAGGATAACATGAGATCCCGGCTTCATGCATTAATTTTCAATGACCTAGGAGCCATGATGTGCATATTATAAACAAAAAGAGAAACATAACAGAAAGCAACATATTAAGGAGGGGGGTTGGGGGGGATTACAGGGGGAGCTACGAAATAGCCAACGTATTTGTGCATATGAAATAAATATGCCCCACCCCCACTTCCAGATTGCGAAGGTGGTCGTTGGTGCGCCTTTGCTAGCGTCGCATATTATCCAATTGTTCCATGATTTCACTTTGGCCAAATTGAATGTCATTGACGAAAGATACAAGCTCATTGCAATCATCATACCTTTGGTTCCTAATGTTGTCCATGTTCACTTGAATGTTCTGGATTTGAGCAGCGATAGACTCTAGCATCGCTGGAGCAACCACATGCCCCGGGGAGTCATCATCTATCTCTTTTGTCTCACGGCTTCCTGACAAACCCGACAAGGTGTCATTATCCCGCTCCGAATGATCTACTTGTCGTGGATTTCCACCTCCATGGCATGGTCTACCTCGGTGGCAAGGCATCCCGGCGTACCCAATACACCTGAAAGGGTGACGGACGGAAACACACTCCCAACCCCACACAAAAACAGAAAAAAATGAACTTCTACCACTACCCCCAAAGAGAATTGAAGGGCTAGCATGCACCGATCGTCACTGTAACCCACTCTCTATACCCAGTTAAAGCAGGATGAGGATCCCTCAGCACAGGGCTTCAGAAGCTGAACACGACGTCCCACCACCTCTTCTACACTTTCCTCTGCATATTTCCTCCAGCTAGCTGAGCCCTTCCCAACTGTAATTCCTTGTGGAGTCCCTAAGAAACCAAAGTCTTGCCACATGTGCCAATCAGTGCCAAACCACCAATCTCCCGAATAAGTTCACCACCGCTCACGAACCAGAAGAGGATAATTCACTGGCGCTTGTCCAAGGTCAGTCATCCCTGGCTCTTCTCCTCTCCCCTGCACCGTATCATGCAAACGAACTGGGAGGACAAGAATGCAACCGGTTCATTCTCCCTGGACTTTCTACAGTCGCAAGGATCATCAAGCACTACCAACACACCCCACACTACGCACCAGTGGTTGACTTCTCTGTCACCCCCCCAAGGCCTAGACCTCAGTGAGGCATGCAGGAGCTCCGCAACCCTTACCACATTGCACAACACTACCATCTCCCACCATGACCAAGCAATGTGTAACCAACTCCAAGGAAGGGATTTAGTAGCAATCGTTGTGGGTGACAACCTCGCACGATGGCCCTTGCTGTCACATCTATTAAACATGGGTGGGGTGCACATGGAGGCTGGACAGACTCCGTTGTCGTGTCCTCCACCATTTGTCCAACAATTAAGGCACCCCATTAAGAAATAATTGTCTATTTATTATAAATAATGTTTTTACCATATTTCATTATAACTAAATTTGTAACTATAATTTTATATTCAATCAAAAGTTTAATTTAAAAAAATTATTGATATTGAAATTTTAATTTAAAACTATATATATAAAAAGAAGAGGGAATTTTGTTTATAGCTTCCAGATTTCTCTCTTTTTCTGTTTTTTCTTTTAAAAAAATAAATAAATATCAACTCAATTTTCTACATAATTATTACCATTATTACATGAAAATATTTTGTCGTGATGTTAATAATATTACACAAAAGAACTTTGACAATGCCTCTCAATAAATATCAACTTAATTTTCTACATAATTATTACCATTATTACATGAAAATATTTTGTCCTGATGTTAATAATATTACACAAAAGAACTTTGACAATGCCTCTCACTTTCATTTTAGATTCCACACAGAAAAATACTCATGGGATAAATTTGATTGTTGGGAGCATGGAAATTTTATATTTATTTTTGGTTATCAATGTTGCATATATTACCCAAAAAATGATGAGAAGTTGTATTTATTTACAATGTATAAAAATATTCAAAGGCAAACATCTTGTTTATATGTGATGTTCAATTTCAATTGGCAGCCACAATTGTTTCAAATTTTTATCGTCTAGCATATGATTCATTAAACTAGCAATTGCACCAAATGTTGCAAAGGAACGCCATAAGGCATAAATTGGAGAAGCATCATGACATAAAAAATCATTGAAGATAAAAATTAGTAAACAAAATGCTATTCAGCAGTCTTAAATCATAAACAACAGTTTCATGTGAGCTATTAAATCCTTGAAATTGTCCATTACCAATGGCATATCTCTGAAATGAAAATTCATTTAGATTCATTTAGCAACATTTAGCAGTGGAGAAACTTTTGAAGGTCCTTGTGACCCAACTAAAATTTGATAATCCTCACCATATCATTGAAATGAAAATTAATTTAGCGGCATCTAGCAGTGGAGAAACTTTTGAAGGTCCTTGTGACCCAACTAAAATTTGATAATCCTCACCATATCCAAAACCTTTTGGTAACAACCCATTACAGAAAAAATCACCTGAGAAATTGTTGGGTCATGCATTTTCAAGCATATAATAATAACTTGAACCACCTGAAATTTGACAATCATATTCTATTTTTTTGTCGAGCATAACCATACCAATTTTCACTATAGGAAACTGAGAATCACGATTTTGGGGACTACGTAAGGTATCTCCTTCCTAAACATTGTGAAAAGAAATTAATAAATTTTTTGTTATAAAAGTAGGGAAACCGAATACATGGTCCAAGGGGTTGTGAACATTCAGGACAGAGTAGAAGAAAACTTGGTACTTGTTTAGAGGTTATAGACAAAAAGGAAATTCCTTTGGAAGACATGGACGCAAATCGTTTTCCCTTATTTGCTTATATATCCTTGGCCTTGGCTCTGCTCAAATAAAGAACTTGGTACCTATTTAGAGGGACAAAAAGAAAATGCCTTTGGAAGACATGGACAGAAAGCGTTTTCCCTTATTTGCTTATATATCCTTGGCCTTGGCTCTGCTCGAATAAAGACTCGACTCCATCAGATTCCCAAGGCCTTCAGCCAAAATAATGAGCAAATTTCTCCCATCACACCTGCAATAGTTGCGCACAATCCTATGTAAATAAAATTGTCAAATCTAAGAAAAAGAATCCCAATTTTCTTTACATTTGCAAAGTAAAATGAGGTGGAATCCTAGAGCGATCGATCCATCACCAATACACTCTACAATACTAGGTGCATTGAATATTCCTAGGTCAACAATAGTTATATATTGCGTATGTTCTACACGAAAATCACAACAGTTAAGATATCTATGCTTTTCACTAAAATATGGTATAGAGGATAAAATTCATTTGCACTTGCTGGTAAATACAATGTGCATTTTCTTTTCAAACAACATATTCCATACGAATTTTCACTAAAATATGCTACAAAAGATACAATTCATTTGCAGTAAATACAATGTGCATTTTCTTTTCAAATGACACATTCCATACAAAACTACTATTACCCACTAAGAATTTTCAAATGACACATTCCATACAGAACTATTATTACTCATTATGAAAAAAAATTGAATCTCCTGTGAAACCAAAAATCTGTCTCTTTCTTGGTGGCTACACATATGTCATATTCCAGCATTTTTGTTCATATGTTGGCATTGATTGCGATAAAGCTCGCTTCCAAAGAATTGAGGCTCTTAGGGTACTACTCTGCAATTTCAGATAAATTGTTGCCACTTGAACCTCGGTTTCTAATTAAGACCAACTTCAAAATTCCTGCATCCCTGCTACTAAACTCCCTCAAATATTTTACTGTCTCATCTAGTACTAAAAGCAGCCCCATAATCTCCAAACCTACCACTGGAACCTCTCTGGGAGCTGGAAGACTCCCCATAGTCACTAAAATGATGGGATTTAGAACCACCATAGCTACTTCCCGATCCACTATCGTAACTACCTCTTGATCTGCCATAACTTGAACCTCCATACTGGAACCTCTTTGAGAGCTGGAAGATTCCCCACAGTCACTAAAATGGTGGGATCTAGAACCACCATAGCCACCTCCTGACCCACCACTATAGCTACTTCCCAATCCACTACTGTACCTCCCTCTTGATCTGCCATAATTTGAACCCCCATAATCTCCTCTTGATCCACCATAGCTTGAACCACCAGATTGTCCCCCTCCTGAACCACCATAGCTTACAAAATGGATCCCCCCCTGCACTACCAGAACTTCCAAAATGACTCCCTCCTAAACTGCCATAACTTCCAAAATGACTGCCTCCTGAATCACCGAAACCACCAAGTCTATCGTCTATTTCCTCTTTCATCTGAGTCAGCTCTTCAAACTTGGAACTTATATCATTTTCAATCATCTTAACTTGCCTAATCTGTTGGTTGGTATGGATAAGGATAGCATTGTCGAGGCTACCAGCATGCCCTGTTCGCTCTGATCTATGCACAAAAATATCTGAAGTCATTGGGAGTTCATAATGAATATCAAGACCAGATGCAATGACATCGGTAGCAATCAACACTTTAAAACACCCCTCGCAAAAGCCATCAAGAGTCCTCTCTCACTAATTCTATGAGATATCACCATGAAGAGGTTCACATGCAAGTACCCGAACTAGTGCCACCAGCAATCTATCCGCATCTGACTTTGTTTGAGTGAAAACAATACATTTGCCCCCTTTGTCATATTCATTTATCAATGGGTTGAGAATCGAGTGTTTCACATAGGTGGATGTAGCAATATAATAAAGTGAGATTTCTTCTGCCAACTTCTGAGATGATTCACCAACACCATCAATAACAACAGGATCATTTAAATATTTCCTCGAAATCCTCTGCACCCAGACATGCATTGTAGTAGAAAAAAAGCATACTCTTGATGTCTTTTCGGCCATCTTTCCATAATCACCTCAACATCTTCATCAAAGCCCACATTCGGCATCTGGTCAACCTCATCCAAAACAATAAACTGTATTTCAGACAAGACTAATGCACCACAATTGATTAGCTCAATAATGCGACCAGGTGTTCCAGCAACATATAAACCCCTTCTAAGAACATTGATTTGGCTCATTATAGGTACACCCCCATAACATCAAAGAGTATCTAGGTTTGGAGTAGATTCTTAGAATTCCTTGGCATGCAAGTTCTTGTGTTGGAGCCAAGACGAATGCCAAAGGATATGATCCATGCCCATTCTTATGGTTGTGCTGGATGATTTTTTCTAAGATTGGGATTCCAAAGGCAAGAGTTTTTCCAATTCCTATCCTAGCGCAACCAATCATGTCACAACCTTGCATTACTGGTTCCAACACTACTTTTTGAATGGGGAACAATCTAGTAATACTGTGCCTATCGAGAGAATTAATAATTTCTTCATCAATTCCGAGCTTGGAAACATCAACCCTTCATCATCACCGCCAACTTTCCTTTTGGATCCAACGTTTTGTATCATATTCACCATATTTTGTCCGAGGCGTCTCGACCTCCTGAAGCCCAAGACACGTGCCTCTCATCCTCTGTGATTCCATATTCTGCCAACAACTAGGAACCCGCAGTACAATTGAACGCTCTGAATGGAGAGTGGAAGCATCTCACTTGGCTAATATCGTACTAACTGGAAAATTGTAGGCTTCAGAGGATTGAAACATTTCGAGTGAAACCCTAAGAGACGAGCGACAAAGGGTTTATCAGAATAGGGAAAAAGGGTTATCAGAACAAGATTCTTTAGAGGAAACCAACACGAGGAGAATCAAGGCCCTTTTGGACCTCCATTGAGGGATTTCAATAGGGAAAAAGTCGCAACGGCTTTGGCTACCTTCAAATTCAGCTTTCTACCTGCCATGCTATTCAATTTCGGAACAATTGAAGCAACCATGTCGTACTCACTGGCGAATTGCAAGTTTCATAGGATTTAAACCCTTCAAGTGAAACCTCAAGAGATGGGCGACAAAGGGTTTATCATAACAGGATTATTTAGAGGAAATGAACACGAGGAGAATTGAAGCCCTGTTGGTCCTCCTCCATTGATGGATTTCAATAGGGGAAAAGTCGTAGCAGCTTTGGATGCCTTCAAACTCAGATGTTTTCCTA
Source organism: Pinus tabuliformis (assembly GCA_031772625.1). Lineage (NCBI taxonomy): Eukaryota > Viridiplantae > Streptophyta > Pinopsida > Pinales > Pinaceae > Pinus > Pinus tabuliformis. The sequence goes on along the minus strand of CM062820.1, from coordinate 817,653,044 downwards.
CCATGCATTTCAATTTCTGCATGATTGAAGCAACCACATTGTAGTGACTATCGGATTGCAGGCTTCAGAGTTGAAACCCTTCAAGTGAAACCCCTAGAGACGGGAAACAAAAGGTTTATCCAAACAGGATTCTTTAGAGGAAACGAACATGTGGAGAATCGAAGCCCTGATGGTCCTCCTCCATTAAGGGATTTCAATAGGGGAAAAGCGGCAGCAACTTTGGTTTCCTTCGAACTCAGTTGTCTCCTGGATCATCGATTCTTTATCCAAATCCAAATACATGAAAGCACTAACACTTTGAAGCTTTTGCAATCTGAGAGGTGCAAGTCACAATGAGAATAGAACGTTGTTAGACAGATTATACACTATTGACAAGACCAGTGATCCAAGGCCCTGTTGGAAAGCATCACTTTAGGTTTTTAATCATTTTTCTATTTGAAGAAAAAAACCCTTCATGAATGATTTCAATAAACCAATGGAGTTTAAATCCCCAAAATCCTCTGGACAAGAAGGACTCCAAGTCTACCCAGTCCAAATACTCGACCAATTTCTTGTCCAACAATTTCTCCCCGCGGTGCATAGTCTGGTACCTTATGTTATCCGGAACGCTTCCAGTGAATCAAAGAAATTAGGTCGAAGAAATTCATTAATATGAACGAGAAATGTGCATCAAATTGATTACCGACCTTCAAAGAGGGTGGCCTCTAGAAGAGCACGCCCACATGGCGCAGGAGGACGAGCACGTTGAGGTTGGTGATGTCGTCGTTCTCGACGAAGACGGAATCGAAGGGCAGTTCCCAGAGCCTGTTCAGTTCCCTCAGATATGTCGACTTTCCGCTCCCCCTCGGCCCTATTACTCCCACCACTGTCCCCTTCCATACATCAAAATAGAAACCTAAATGAAAGCGCTAACGAACTAACTAAATAAATAATAGTTTGGTAACTAAATAAATAATAGTTTGGCAGAAATGGTGATATCGAACGACCAATAACATTATAATCGTCTAACATGTCATCTGACCGGGGAAACTAGATCCACGATTCACTGGAGGAGAGTTATTTTTAGAGGGAAACGCCTTACTGCGTAAAAATAAAAAATAAACAGAAATATAGAAATATAAAAATAATTTTATTATTTTTTCTAAATTATGTGCGTCGTAAGAAATGTGGGATGAAATTTTTAAAATGCAAAAATACATAAAATTAAATTAAATAAAAATGAAATAAGTATGTATATATATGAGATAATATCAAAAAAAAATTAGAGAGATCAAATTCAAATTTATTAATGTATTTTCTTAATATGAAGGAATTAATGTATAGAATTAAATAATTTAAATATATATATATATATATACATTAAGAAAATTGATTCTTTAAGTATTTGATAGTTCTAAGTTTAAGATGGATTTAGGCTATTTATAAAATTTCAAACGCAATATTTTTAATAATGAATAACATTTGCAATTTGATTATTAATTTAATATTTTTTCTTTGATCTAATAATATATTTAGTGTGCCCTCCTATGGACACAAGTTTTGCATTCCCTTAATATAAACCAAATCTGGCATGGAGCGGATATCCCAAGTGCCTGGGACAGTTGGTGGGGAGCTGCAAATGATCCAAAAATTAGAAATCCGCCGCTTCTGGTCTCTTGGCACACATGGATGGGCCGCAACAACATCATCTTCCGTGACTGGCTCATAAATTGGGCCCTGATTCCACCAAAAAGTTGCTCGGGCTATGAGGAACTCCCTACTGAGGAATATATCAACAGACCCAGGAACATCACTGAGGAACAGATTGATAAATCCCGACCCTAGGCATATTTTGATGGGGCTGCACAAGCCCAGGGATGTGGAGGAGGCATAATTTTTCATCTATCAGACACCCACTTTTTTCACATCTGCATCGGGCTGGGTGAGGGTACAAATAATTATGCAGAGCTGGTCACCCTTAGAAACTTGATATATTTTGTTATTCTCAAACAATGCAGACACATCCAAATTTTGGGGGATTCCAAAATAGTCATAAATTGGTTTAAAAACACAGCTACATGCCATGCATATACTTTAAGAACAATTATGGATGATATTGTTTTTCTTAAAACACATATTGATCATATTTCATGCATTCACATCTACAGGGAGCATAATGAAGGTGCGGACAAGCTATCGAAAGAAGCCACGCATCATCCTCGAGGAGAATGGCTGATCACAGAGCATCTACTGGAGAGGACCTACCAGTACTTCCACAGGCCATACATAGACCAGGAATTTTGGAGGGCGGATAGCCCTTAAAATCAGCAGCACATATTTTGTCTTAATTTCAGCTTTTAAACTTGTAATTAATACTCTTGGACTACTGAACAGCGATCACCCATTGGTGATTTTTTTATTATGTAACTATTATGGATGTACAGCACACCCAACTGGGTCTACACATTACATTTTTGGGAACTATATCAACTGACTTCGGTCACAGTATTTGCATATGCCTATGGGCATCTACAGCATGTAATTTTCAACAGATAATGGAAATTACGAAATTTTCTCCCCGGGAAAAAAAAAATTATTTGGTGTGCCAATATTACTATATTGATTTAACAATATTTAGTATTTTTAATACATGTAGTCCATCGAATTAACGAAATGACCATTTTTTCGCACATTTTTTTCTCATCAATTTTGTTCAAAATTCAGTATAAATTTTTAAAAATCAAAAATTTAAGTTGTTTAATTTGTCAAGATTAAGTGCCTCGGGGTTTTTTAGGGCGTTGAATCCATTTATGCATTCAAAAGTGTATTTTAAACAACAAGAAATTACTTCCTCATAGGGGTGGTAACAAACAGATTTGAGGTACAAGGGGAGGCATTAAATCCCTCCCCCACACGACATTCGATATGGCGAAGCCTGTCAAGGAAGGCTTAGTTGGTGAGTGGGAGATGAAGGTTCTAGAGTGCCTTATGAGTATATTCGGTGTTTGTTCAATAGCTGGTTTCTATTGTTGGTTTCAAGGACCAGGTGATAAGATTATGGTGGGAATTATACCTTCAAGAGTGAAAGGTGGCTATTTGTCTCAGCCATCCCCTGCCCCCACTCAGAGAATACAAAGTTGCACAACAATTCTGGCAATTGGGGTGTTGCTTCTATCATAGTGGTGGTTCAGGGTATACATTAGAGGAAATTTCAGCTAAAATGTGACCTCCTAAGGAAAAAGCAAGAAATTAATAAAAAATGTCATGTAGACGATTTTTTAATATTACTTTACTTTTATCTATGTTCTACAATATTTATTAGCATGAGATTTAATAAAAAAAATTAATATATTATTTCTATTTTTTTACTTTTATCAAAATCCCTTAATATATGACACTTTTATTAAAATAAGTGCATATATATATTTCTATATTAAAATTCAATCATTTATATTTATATTTAAAATTAAATGCTTATATATATTATATATTTAACTACTTATTTTGTGTTTTTTTAACGATGTTGTCTACTGAGGCCACAATTTCACCCAAAATATATTTTTTTTGTTGGAATCCAATAGTTTGTCCTTTATGGAATGGAGTTGTCTTTAGTGACACTTTTCAGACTTTCTTGTGCTGGAATCCAACATAAAATTTTGAGGTGAAATCTTCATTTGTGTTATTTAAACTGATTTTTGACTGCATATATGGATTTAACACCTGAAAAAACCCTAGGGCACTTCAATTGTGTTATTTAAACTGAATTTTTGATTACATATATGGATTTAGCACTTTAGAAAACCCCTAGGGCACTTCAATTGTGTAGGGGTTACCCACCAGGCTTGTGATTTCAATAAATTCCTACCGGATTTTAGAGAAATTAGACCAAAAACCAACTGGAAAATATTCCAAAATGTCTCAGTAAAGACAACTCGTTATGGAACAGTTTTGTTTAATTATTTAACTATATATTTTATATTTTTGGTAATTTGTCCTTTCTAAAATACGTTTTTTAACTATTTAGCTATATATTTTATATTTTTGGATGGAATCACATAATTTGTCATTTCTGGAATACAATTTTAAATTATTTAACTATTTTTTATTTAATTATATTTAACTAATTAACTATTTTATATTTAAAAAAATAACTATTTAACTATTTTATATTTAATTATAACTATATTTTATTTTTAACTATTTTGTATTTTGTATTTTATATTTAACTATTTTTGGTGTTTTATTGGCATGGTTATTAATGTCAAATGGGTCTCATTTTTAATTTATATCTTTTCACTAATATAAATATTTGCATTGCATTAATAAAAAATATATATATATTGTAATTCATAAGGGTAAGATAGGTAAATAATATTAATAAAATAGTTCACGAATACTCAAATTAATAATAAAATATTTCACTCATACCCAAATTAATAATAAAATATTTTAGGGATACCCAAATTAAACAATTTAAAATTGTTTAAGACATGTACCTAATGAGCCTAGGTATTGCAACAAGAATGTTGCAACTCCCAGGGCTACCATCTTTACTTATCAACCCGGGGTTCGTACAAACTTGGAGGTGACAGTGCTATATGCACAAGTAAAAGTGAAGGTACTGCTTGTTGTCACTGCTCATCTAGCAAGAGACCCCAGGGGTTCCAAGACAGACTTCTATAGGGTCAGAAGAAGCTTAATTCTTTGATGGAGGAAAAGCAAATCTATTCTAAGAGAGAGCTACTCTATTGCAGTAATGAAGAAAACAGTATGCAATGCTAAACTACATAATAACATAATTAACCATCTAAACAACTATTCTAACAGAATTGCTAAATCAGCACTAACCTAATGCTGCTATCTAAGTTGCAGAGGTAAAGAGCATCAAATTATACTAAGGTGTAAGCAAAGAAACTTAAGCTAAATCAGTTTTCAAGCGGAAGAGCAATCAGAGGTCGAAATCAACGAAAGGAGGACGTAAGGACGCAGTACCACATAGGGACCGTTGGATCGATCAACGAGCAGTTAATGGACGGTGGAGATATTATCGCGAAGAATTAAGTCAAGAGATGGGCAGACAGGGTAACAAAGCAGATTGAACGACAGAGATCTTATCGCGAAGGCTTAAGAGACTAGATGGATGAACGGGGTGAATGCACAGGATGAATAGTTGAGGTCTTACCGCGGAGGTTAAGTCAAGAGATGGATGGACAGGGTAACGAAGCAATGAACAGTTAAGATCTTATCATGCGAATAAAGTCAAGAGATGGACGGACAAGATTAACCAGAGGATGGACGGCGGAGATCGTATTGCGGGAAAAGGAAACGTTTGGAAATGATGGAGTGGGTTTCTAAGGCAATAAATAGTTTCTCGTGCGCCCTCAAGGTTGTAAGTAGAATTCTGAAATTTCACGAAACTAGCCTTACTACGCGACACGTAGCACGAGAAAACCACTTTTCTCATGTTCTCTCGTGCGAATAAAGATCGTGCAATAATCCACGCGAGCTTGTGCAATAGCCATTGGATCAGGTGGGGCTGATCAATGGTGGATATCAGCTAAGCTAATTGGCGATCAGGTGAGCGATAGCCATCGGATCAAGAGATAGATTGACGTGGAGATTAAAGTGCATAAAGTAAGTGGAAGACTCCACTCAAGGCAGAATTTGGAGAAAATAATGAATCAGATGGTGATTGTGAAGGTTTGTTGTGGATCGGACGGCGAGGAAGTGATTCATGAAGAACGTGCTGAAGGAGGTTTCAAAGGAAAATGACAGAAAAACTAGTGAGGGTGGACAAGTAACTGCAACAAACTACAAACTCCATAACTCATGCGAGAACCAGAAACCTGTGTTTTTGGGGTTGGGTCTCTTCCTCAAGTCATGGTCCCAGAGGGAGGAGATGAGGCCAAGACACCTATACACAACCTTATGGTGATCTTTTCTCCTAGCTCACCTGTAAACTGAAAGAAGGCACAAATGGAAGTAAACTACAGTAAATGTAGCTACTGAAGCAAATGAACAAAAAAACCATGAATAATCTACACTATATTGTTGTAATGAAAATGTAGCTACTTAAGAAAATAAAACAGAAAACCATGAATCTTCTTAAACAAATTAACAGAACCAAGAAGCTACTTAAGCAAATGAACAAAACAGAAATATATGCTACTTAAGCAAATGAAAAATGAAAACCAGGAATCTATGCTAGCATACATGTATAGTAAAGAGGAGCTTTGGCTGCTCAGGTTGGGCCCTAAACCAAGAGCTTCAGCCCTCTGAGTTAACTCAGTGCTGGCTCAAAACAGAACTCATCTTTATTATAAAAACCATGGATTACATCAAAACTATCACAAGTCTTGCAGCTCAGAAATAAAGTAGTTTTTTACAATAAAAATCTGAATCCTACTAAGGTCCTTAGCCTCTCTATTTATGCATCTGAAGTCTCCAACGAATTCCTTCCAATTAGGGAGGCTAGGCTTCCCATTCAAGATAAATTGGTTTCCGTCACTTTCACTTGCTCGGTTGTCTTCTAGTCTTCAAAGTGATGGTTGTTTGCACTCCAAGCTGATGGAGGAATATTTGAATGGAGGGGTAGTAAATGAGGAGGATTTACCTCCTATAATTACTCTCCCTTGTCCCATTTGAGTTTTTACCGAAGTCTTTTCCACGGTTCCTTGCTTTTACCCTTTATTCCTTTATTCCTACATTTTTCCTTGCTTTTATCCTTTATTCATGCATTACATGCACATTAGACCACAAAGCAAAATATCCAACTCTAACTCATCTCATAAACAAAATATAATCAAAAGTATGCAATAAGTTGTGAGAATAGTTGGTTTGACTAACCTAGGAGGTGAATTAAGGCCAATTAAGTCCCATATAATTACCCAATGATGAGGCTCATCAGTACCTCTTTTTAAATTTAAAGGATTTTGATTGGTTTACATATAATGACATGGAAATTACGTGACAATTCCATGGACAATTTTAGGCTGGAATTTCCTCTAATTATTGTTTGGGACTTGAGTTCAACACAACTTTTTCAAGAAGAGGGCAAGCTCCCAGAGCTTGGGCTTACTAGACTCCAAGGAGGATGGGTCACTATAATGTTTTCTCTCGAGGTCTCTGACAACTCCTTCTCATGGGTAAAATTTTCAAGCCTGGTTGTTTTTATTGTTCAATGTTTGTTCGTTGGGTGGTCTAGTATTGTCTTTGAAGAGGCATTCATTGGGCATTGGTGTTTTATGGAGAGGCTTCTAGTGGTGGAAGTAGCCTAATAGTGGCTTGTGTTAATCAACCTTTTGGTAATTTGTCTCTGGTGGACCAGTGAAGTGGTGGGTTTGATGCCTCAGGGTGGTTTTTTCTAGTCAGCGGGTCTGGGAGATACCTGAAGCTTAAGAAGGCCTATAGGTGGTCATGTCTCAGGCTATGGGAGTTTGTTGGAGGCTGATGTGGGTTTCTCCCAAATAGGATTGTTATCGAGAAAACTAGTGTCTATACAGAGCTGCTAATCCCACTAAGGCTGGTAGCTACCTTAGAAACAAACACACTAAAAACTACTTTTGTTTTCCTTTATGAGAAATAGATAAGAGAAGAATAAGGAGACCAACCTCTGTCTTGTGCTTGGTTCCTTGCTCGATTCCTCTCTCTTCTGGTAGGTCTTTGCCACTCGCTTCCTTGTCTACCCAGCTTCAAGGAGTACCTATAGAATCAAAGTAGCATAACACTATCCAAGAACATAGATCTATTATCATAAACAATGTAGGATTAGATGTACATTGACCACACAAACGCATAAATCATCAATCATACAAGAATGTGGAGGAAAACTTGAATAGCTTTATTGATAATCAAGAAAGAGAAAAGAGGATTACAACCAAGTGTTCTGACCCAGCATCATCCTCTCGGCAAGAAAGCCCTTATTCACCTCATGAAAAGCTTAGATCACCCAACACTATGATGTTGCACGAAGAAACCAACAACACTTCCTTACAAGATACAAAATTCCAGCCTCTGGATCTCTAGGATGAGGGATCCATATATAGATGTCTGCAAGGGAGGTGAGTTAGCTTTTGAGATTTGATTAGTGTCTTCTCTCTGATAGTTCTTGATTCCACTTGGAGGTTGATGATCTCTTACTCATCCCTGGTCGAATTTAGAGAGGCAAGTGTCACAGGAGAGGTTTCTGGAAGATTCCATGCTCCTCCACCTTGCAGATTGACCCTGCCATTTGTACCTTCTCGCCCATTTCACCCCATAGAAGGGTTGTTTGACATGCATCGCACCTACTGTGTGTATTCAAGTGGGATGCAACGCACTTTGCTTATGGAGCAAGTGAAATGGTCCAATTTTGACCAGTTCTGAGTAGTTTTTCATGGAGAACTTCTGTGAGATGCTGTAATCAGTTGACCTTGTTCTTTTAGGGGTTGGAACAACACCTTTAGGGACTTAGGAGCCCTTGGTTTATGGACATTTATGCTTGGGGTTGCAGTGCCCAAAAATGTCTATAACAAGGATGGCGGAAGGTGGTCATTTTTCATGTGTGGTTTTTCTTCTATCTTACTTAGCATATATTTTCTAGTTTTTTAACTGGGGAGGTTTCCTGGGCTCTTCAAGGTAGTTGGCACTTATAGTGTGAGGCTCTATGGGGAGTTGTGTGGGTTAGTAAATTGGAGGAGTATGCAACATCAGTGAGGGCACACATTTATAGGCAGAGGACCTTGGTGCCAAGGTGGTGTACATCACGCATAACAACAGGATTTTGGTGAAGAGGTGGATTAGAAGCCCATCAATTCACCAATGAGAGTAGATTTACCCCCTCCTTTTGACTCTTTGGAAGCTTAGATTCGTCAAGTCACCTTACTAGTGGAGAAACTATCTTGAGATTGACATGATGACTGTAACGAGGTTATTGCATTCATAAACGAACTTCAACACAATGAGTGGCACATGATGGATAGGTTGGTTGCACTTTATCGCAGTCATAAAAGGATCTAGGAGAGGTTAGACCGGCTTGAAGGCAGGATGGCACATATGGGAGCTCATGTGCATGAAGTCTTTCACCTCAAGATATTAGTAATGTATCTTATCAAGGATGAATTTTGATTGTATTTTGGTTCTTGGTCTCTTTTGCTTAGTTTGGGCTACTGCATGTGTTCTCTCAGTTTCCTTTTATTATTGTCAATGTTTTTTTGCCACTACCTTCTTCCAACAAGCCTGGTAGGAATGAGGCTAGAAGTATTTTGCAATCAAGCTTCTCCCAATGTACTTTTAATATGACTTAATATAAATCTAGAGTTACAAAAGAAAAAACAATAAGAAAACACAATCTCACTAGAAATTGTATTGTTGGATTCCAACCAAAAGACCCATTTGTTTATAAGTTAGACTACACATTTTTAATATAAAAATGATGATGATAATTATGTTTGTTATAGAAATTGGTTATTGAAAAAATAAAATGGAAATGATGATGTTGTCTATGGAAATTATATACTATGTTTATACTATATTTATTTAAAAATATTGTGATGTACAAATAACAATATTAATTAATGTCTTGTATTTTTTTGTAGTAACAAAATATTTATGAAATAAATCATTGTGCCCAAGTAACTTTCCCTAACCACATATAAGGGATACATATAATTCCTTTCATACTTGACATGTGACATTTAAAAAGCTATTAATCAAAGAAAATTATTTCAAATAAAACAATATAAATACAATTTTATAAAATAAATAATATTTTTTTGTGGGTTAAATATTGTATTATCTTCAAAGCTAGAATTTACATGGATATACTAGATACGCTAGGTCAACCTTTCACTAGGGAGACTAGACCACAGCCAAAAGTGCACTCTTCACAGAGAGGCATGGGAAATCATGATTAAAAAAACAATAAAATAGATAGTATATATACTAAAAAATGGGCTAGCTTGTCAAGCAAAATGAACTAGATAGTCATAATGAAAAATAAACCATAGCATGATAAGACTAAGATAAGGGATCAAAGTCTATAGTGACAACATAAATAGGGTCTTCAATGTTGCCAGGGATGTTTCCTTCTTGGGGAGGAATGCTAAGGCATTGCTCAATGTGGTCGAAACACTGATCCATTTCCCTCAAGTGACGCTGAAGGTGTTCTAGAGAGTGTAGGATGTCATCCTGGTGCTCGAAGTAGTCCATCAAAATTCTGCCAAGGAGGAACTTCAAATTCCAATAAATATCAATGGTGTACATGTATTGGTTAAATTGGCCTCAAGCATGTCCAACATCTAGCACCTAGTCTACCAAACTAGCAAGAACTTTTGTATTTAAAAGTTGTTAGCATTAGGAAACCTCTTGTCGTTCCATATGAGCTAACTCCTCCTCAATGGGCCCCAACGTGAGGTCATGAAACGTAGAAGCTAATTATTGAAGCCTATGGTGTGCACATGTATGTCCCTGAGAGGCTCACTCTTGATAGTAGGCTTCCCCTCATTGGATGTTTTCTCATTGAAGAGGCATATCGAAAGGCCAGACAAGGATATAAAAGTGGACAGTTGAGAAGATGAGTAGACAAGCAGTGGACTCAGGGTGGTATTCCTTGTAAGGAGGGGGGTGATAGTAGAGATTTAAATGGAATTATAATTCAAAGACAAGGAAGGAAGTCAGCCTATTATAGAAAAGAAACAAGAGTGTAAGGGTGGCCAAGGGATAATGTTGATCCTACCAAGAAGGCTGACAAAGGGAGATGATAACCTACAAGAGGACTATTGGAAGAATGAAAATCTTCAAGAGTGCATAAGAAAGAGAAGAAAAATTCAAAAGTGGACTAGGAAGAATATGAAGGGTGACAATAAAAATGCAAGCCTATAGAAAATATGATATTAGAAGTGGAAATCAAATAAAGAGATAGGAGAAAACCAAACATTTCCAAGCTGACATCACCTGTAGGAGTCTAGTGCCCACAAGCGATGGTTTCCATCATGCAGTAGAATATTGTATCATGAGTCATAGAGTGCTCACTTGCATGTACGTTCGATGAGTTGTGAAAGGGAAACAACAAGACAAGTTTAATAATATAGGAAGCCAAATGGAAAGTGCCACTAGAACTCTAAGTGAGGAGGAAAACTTGGTTGTTTCTAAAGCCACCAACTAGAATTTAAATTAGGGACACAATACCTAGTCAAGGCTCAAAAAAGTGGGCTGGACAAAGCCCCCATTACTTGCTAACCAGACTCGAAGAAAGAATTGTAGAAAATAGGAATGAGTGTCTCATAGCCTCTGATGAGGGAACTATCATGTGGAGAAGTATCATAGATATAAACGTATTGATACTAGTTGTTGCACAAGAAGGGACGCAACCATCTTGGCAAGGCAACAACATTTCAATGTTGTTCTAATGTGTGGACTTAGGATTGAGGAGTCTGCGTACATATCACATTAGGAGAGATCACAGGAGCATGCCTATCATAAAACTTATTGTGGGGGTGTGTTGCCACATCCCCTGGCTACTTGGCCAATTGGGGTGGTGGCACCCCCTTGCATTAAAAACACCCCATATGGGAATAAAATAAAGAATATTAACAATAAAAATGTATTGCAATATGAACCATAATTAAATTATTTGAATATTTATGTTATGTAAATTGTTTCAATATCATTCTTATATATATTCCTTATTGGAAAGAAAAAATTAAAAATTAAAAAATTAAATATATATATATATATATAGTTGTGTGTATGTTATAATAGTAAAAAAATTCAGGCCACAGGTGCTGAGGAGGTTTATTTTGGGGACTTCACAGAGCATGGTCATGTGATAGAAATGAGGCAAATTCATATGCCCTTCTCCAAGGTCTATCATTGGCACACCAATGGGACACACAGAAGATTTTGGAATTTGGGGATTCCACAGTTATTATCAAGCATGTGATTCATGGTGAAACTTTAAAGGATAATAATTTGGCACATGTTATCCTTTAAATTAAAACCCTCAAATGAAGGTTTGAATCGGTACAATGGTTTCATGTCCTATGTGCTAACAACAAACAAGAAAACGCACAAACCAATCTTGGCACATATAAAAAAATGGAGCAATTAATAGTAGATGTACATGAACATTACCAAGACATTCCATAGCCAAGTGTTTAGGTCAAAATGAGAATGTTTTGGTTTATTAATTTCATGTAATTCTCCTTGTTAACTGATATTATAATAAAATTTTCCATATTTTGTCGAAAAATAAAAATAATAATTTTCTTATGGTTAAAACATTTTTTAGTGAGATGATAGGACTGGGAAATTTATCTTTAATAGTGAGCTTGTTGAGCTCCCTATAACATGGACATATACAACACGATCCATCCTTCTTGTGCACCAATACTACTGGATCAGAGAAAGAACTTTGACTAGGTTGAATTATACCAACCTCTAGCATTTCTGCAACCATATGTTCAATTTCACTTTTTTGGGCATAAGGATATCTGTAGGGCCTGATGTTTGGAGGAACACTTCTTGGAATCAAGTGAATCACATGATTGTGATCAAAAATAAGTGGGATGCCTTTGGGAGTCTCAAACACCTTGGAATGATTTCCCAAGACTTTTTGGAGATTTGGAGAAATAGATGATTTCGATGTTTGAACCCCTAGTGAGCATAATTGTGCAATTACGCCTTGTTTTTATTTCTTCATAAGCTTTGTCATACCATTAGAGATTATTATATTTCTTGGTTTCCATGCGATACCCCTTAATTGAACTTCCTTTCCTTCTCAAAAAAATTTCAAGAAAAGTTCTTGAAAATTGAAATCTATCGTCCCCAAAGATTGTAACCATTGGACTCCTAGTACAACATCAACACCACCCATTGGAATGAAAAGAATTGTACTATTCAATACATGTTCCCCCATGCTTAGCTTGATATTATAGCACTTTCGAGAGAAATTTATAGTTCCTCCATTTGTCACCATCACTTGACACTCTAGTGCTAGATATAAGAAGCAATTCAATTCCTTGGCTATCTTAAAATGAATAAAATTATGGGTACTACCTGAATCAATCAACACTATTACATTTTTCTTCTTGATATATCCTTCTATATTGAGAGTTTAAGGATTGGTAATTCCTGCCAATGCATTACAATATATGGTTATATTCATTTCTTCTTTCTTTGGGGTTGGTTCCTGGTGTATATCCTCCTCTTTTGATGTTTCGTGTTCCTTTTCTTCCTCCTCTTCACAATCTATGTAGAATAATTGCTTCTCATTGCACTTATGACCTTTAGTATATTTTCGATCACAACTATAACAAAGCCCTTTTTCTCCTTTTTCCTCCAATTTTTGTAGTGTCAACCTTGTAGGTTTTGGAATACTATGAGCAACAACACTTCCTTCTGTATAGTTGCAAGTGGTATACTTCCTTGTTTCCATAATTTTTCTATAAACTTGTCTTTCCACCTTGAATGCCTTCTCCAATTAATCAAGTTCCCAAAGGAAAACCTCATGTTGGATGTTATCTTTTAAAGTCCCTATGAAGACATCAATCTTATGCTCCTCTAGAATATCGGTTACCATAATATTTAATTTTTGGAAGTCTTCAATGTGCTCTTCCATTGAAATATTTTGTTTGAGATTTATCAATTGGCTAAAGAAGGTGTTACTCTTTGTATCTTCATAATGTACTATCATTTCCTTTGTAAAATTGACCAGGTGTAAAGTGGTTTAAGAGAACAAAGTCATCTATATCATACAAATTGATTGGGTTCTAAATGTAAAGATGAAATACTTACCTTTTGTGAGGGTTGCACATCCTATACATCAAAGTATTGCTCCATTGGTAGTATCCAAGTTACTCGATCCTTGTCATCAAACTTCCTCATATCTATATTTGGAATGTGGTGGTTCTTAAACCCCACATTGGAGTCTCTAAAATCATAATTCATATTCCATTTTTCTTCATCATGAATTTCATGTATTACCTTGTCACCACTGGGAAGCCTTTCTTATAGTAGCTTTTCCAAACCTTCCTTCAACCCCTCTATCTTGACAGTCATCATTGCTTCCATGTTTTCTTTTAAACAATCATTAAAAACTATCGTGTCTCTCTTTCTACCATCTATATTAACGCCCATGTCCCTTTTTATACCATTTATCTTAACATTCATCATGGCTTCCAATTAATTTTTTCTTACCTTTTGTGAAAAAGAAATTTTTTGTGCTTGGCCTTTGTTGGGATGGGGTCCCTTGGGTCAGTTTTGGGGCAAAATCCCAAGTTTTGATGAAAAAAAGATGTATAGTCTCCGCAAATTGTGGACGCAGAGCTTAGAGTTAGTTAAGAGTCAAAAAGGGTTTTTACCCTCATTCATGTAAACTTGTGTCTGTTTTTGAAGATCTACCCATGGTCCACAGACCAAGGGATTATATAAATAGGTGTGTCTTAGAGAGTCTAAGGTAAAGAGATAAAGATAGAAGTCTTTTGTCTATGGGCATGAAAAAAGGAGTCTAGAGGGTGAACGTAGGAAAGTAAAAGGAAAGGCTCTGCAGTTGATTATGCAGAGGCCTAGAGTAGTGTCCGCAACTAAGTGCCCAAATCCCTATAGTTGAGTGCGCGGGGAAGTATTGAGTCTATAAACCTATATTGAATATCAATAAAGAAGCCTGTTGTAGAAATTCCTGTTTTTTATCTCTTTACTTCTGTTATGTATGATTGCGATATATGTTGTGATGAAATGATGTCTTTATAAAATAATTATGTATTGATCTGTATTATTATCTGAACGCAATTAATGTTAAGTGATTACATAACGATCATAACACTTTATGTTAAAGTTATCGAACACTTAGGTAGATTTGAGTTAATGCTAATCTAAGGGTAATCTATGGTGCGCATAAGTAGCTAATTTTCCTGTTCAGGGTTCGCAAAAGCCAGTCATAGACCTTCATGGAGGTCTAGAGGTTGATTGAGGGGAGTTACAATACTAAGCCTTAAGGGCTCAGAAATCTATGCGAAGGTAGATCTAGTTCATAGAAAGACATCACACTGATCTCTGGATGTGGAAACTTGGTTCTAGCATCCCCCCATACTGCTTCGGGTGAGACTTCAATCTGCGCTACGCGGATTGATACTGAAAGGGCCAGTAGTGTAGGGATTTATTTGGCACAAATAACTCTGAACCTGGGTCAGGACCCAGTAAACCAACAAATGGTTCTGTTTCCGGGACCAGGGACAAGTCAGGCTGCAGAGATGGTCATGACAATGGATCTCAGGACAGTCACGCTACCAGAAGGGTCCCTAAGCATAGAGTCAGCCGATGGTAAGATCATCATTAGAACCTTAAAGAACATTGGCCTCAATATTGCAGTGCTCCCTAACAAGTATCTTCATGCACTACAGACAGGCATAACAACATAATTGAGAGAGCGGGAGCAGCACACTCTCAACTTAATAAGTGAGTATCGGGTGAACAATGAGAAAATGTTCACCGAGAAAATACAGACCTTGAAGGCAAGGGAAATGATCCAGGCGCGGAGTGCCCAGCTAGCAGTCATGGTTGCAGAAGCATGTAGGACAGTGCCGGAGTTGCACACACCTGAGGAGGCACCGCTCTAGGCCAAGATTTGGAAGCTAGCTACGTGCATCCGCGAGGCAAAGGAAGAGGTGGCCAGAGTTCAGTTTGAACTCAATATGAAAATCACAGAGCTGGAACTCAAGTCACAGCCTTCAACTCCGCCCGAGGTTAGGGAACAACGCAGTGCTGCCGTTAAGGATGAGATTACTACTGTGGATGTCGTGGTTGCTGACTGTACAACTTTATTTGAACAAGCCATGGAAGTGGTGACGACCCTATAGGAAGATCCCACCCAACATATATTGAGTACAAAGATCCGTGAGCTCTAGCAGCAGTACGACGAAGTGAGGGTGACAGCGCGCTCCATTGCTATAGTGAAACGCCTCGCCTAGTTGCAGGAAGCAAAGTATCTCCATGCATAAGTGGAAGCAGTGCAGAAAAAAGAGGTAGTGCTTAAGGCTTGATTGGGTCCTTGGTTGGATGAAGACTAACTAGTCTCAGCCAACATCCAGAAAAAGTTGATGAACTTACAGCTCACACAACAGAAGATCAAGCGATCTGGTGAAGGACTAGCTACAGAGCAGTTGGTCGAACAAGTGAAGCAGAGAGCCACGCGGAGCATGACTAAAGTAGTAGTTTTGTAGGTAGAGATGGGGGCTCTTCGCAGCAAGATCATTGTGCTAGTTGAGTGACTCGAGGGTGAATCATGACCTTTTTGTTGGGGGCCTGTTGGGATGGGGTCACCTATGTCATTTTTGGGGAAAAAGCCCAAGTTTTGATGAAAAAAAGATGTAAAGTCTCTGCAAATTATGGACGTGGAGTGCAGAGCTAGTTAAGAGTCAAAAAGGGTTTTTACCCTCATTCATGTAAACTTGAGTTGGTTTTTGAAGATCTACCCATGGTCCACAGACCATGGGATTGTATAAATAGGTGTGTCTTAGAGAGTCTAAGGTAGAGAGATAGAGATAGAAGTATTTTGTATATGGGTACAATGGAAGGAGTCTAGAGGCTTAGCGCAGGAAAGTAAGAGGAAAGGCTTTGCAGGTGAGTGCACGGACCCCTGCAATTGAGTGCGCAGGGAAGTATTGAGTCTGTAAACCTATATTGAAGATAAATAAAGAATATTGTTGCAAAAATTCTTGCGTTTTATCTCTTTACTTCTGTTATATATGATTACGATATATGTTGTGATGAAATGATTTATTTATAGAATAATGATGTATTGATGCGTGAATTTACTTGATCCATATTATTATCTGAATGCAATTAATGTTAAGTGATTACGCGAAGATCATAACACTTTCTGTTAAAGTTATCAAACACTTAGGTAGATCTGAGTAAATTTTGATCTAAGGGTAATCTATGATGCACGTAATTAGCTAATTTTCCTATTCAGGGTCCACAAAATCCATTCGTAGACCTTTGCAAAGGTTTAGAGGCTGATTGAGGGGAGTTACAACGCTAAGCCTTAAGGGCTTAGAAATCTGCACGAAGGGAGATCTAGTTCATAAAAAGACATCACACTGATCTCTGGATGCAGAAACTTGGTTCCAGCATCCCCCCATACTGCTTCGGGTGATACTTCAGTCTGCCCTACACGGATTGATAATGAAAGGGTGACTAGTGTAGGGATTTGTTTGGCGCAACTAACTCTGAACCTGGGTTAGTACCCAGTAAGCCAACAAATGGTTCCATTTCTAGGACCAGGGATAAGTCAGGTTATAGAGCTAGTCAGGACAGTGAATCTTAGGACAGTCGTGCTTCCAGAAGGGTCCCTGAGCACAAAGTCATCCGATGATAGGATCATAGTTAGCACCTTAAAGAACATTAGCCTCAATATTGTAGCGCTCCCTAACAAGTATCTTTATGCATTGCATACAGACATCATAATGGAATTGATATTGCGGGAGCAACTTAATAAGTGAGTATTGGGTGAACAATGAGAAAATGTTTGTCAAGAAGATGGAGGCCCTGAAGGCAAGGGAAACGATCTCGGTACAGAGCGCCTAGCTAGCGGTCGCGGTTGCAGAAGCATGCAGGATAGTGTCGAAGTTGCACATACCTGAGGAGGCATCACTCAAGGCAAAGATCCGGAAGCTAGTTGTGGGCATCTGTGAGGTGAAGGTAGAGGTGGCCAGAGTTTAGTTTGAACTCAATATGAAAATCACAGAGCTAGAACTAAATTCACGGCCTTCAACTCCACCCGAGTTTAGGGAACAACACAACGTTTCCATCAAGGAAGGGATAGCTACTATGGATGTCGCGGTTGCTGACTGTACAACTTTGTTAGAACAGGCTATGGAAGTGGTGAAAACCCTATAGGAAGATCCCACCCTACATATATTGAGCACAAAGATCTGCAAGCTCCAACAGCAATACGACGAAGTGAGGGTGACAACGCGCTCCATTGCTACAGCGCAATGCCTCGCCCAGTTGTAGGAGGCAAAGCAACTCCGTGCACAAGTGGAAGAAGCGCAGAAAAAAGAGGCAATGCTTAAGGCATGGATGGGTCCTTGGTTGGAAAAATCCTACCTAGTCTCAGCCAACATCTAGGAAAATTTAATGAACTTGCATATCACACAGCAGAAAATCAAGCTAGTTGGCGAAGGACTAGCTACAAAGAAGCTGTTCGAAAAATTCAAGTAGGTAGCCACGCAGATCACAGCTGAAGTAGCAGTTGTGCAGGTGGAGCTTGGGGATCTTTGCAGCAAGATCACTGCGCCAATTGAGTGACTCAAGGGTGAGTCACGACCTTTGTGTTCGGGGCCTATTGGGATGGGGTCCCCTAGGTCCGTTTTGGGGAAAAATCCCAAGTTTTGATGAAAAATTATGTAAAGTCTCTGCAAATTGTGGACGCGGAGTGCGAAGTTAGTTAAGAGTCAAAAAGGGTTTTTACCCTCATTCATGTAAACTTGAGTCGGTTTTTGAAGATCTACCCATGATCCATGGACCATGGGATTGTATAAATAGGTGTGTCTTAGAGAGTCTAAGGTAGATAGATAGAGATAGAAGTCTTTTGTCTATGGGTACAACAGAAGGAGTCTAGAGGGTTAGCTTAGGAAAGTAAGAGGAAAGGCTCTACAGCTAAGTGCGCATAGGCCTAGAGTAGTGTCTGCAGTTGAGTGCGTGGACCCCTGTAGCTATGTGTGCAAGGAGGTATTGAGTCTGTAAACCTATATTGAAGATCAATAAAGAAGATTGTTTCAAAAATTCCTGTGTTTTATCTCTTTACTTCTGTTATGTATGATTGCAATATATTTTGTGATGAAATGATGTCTTTATAAAATAATGATGTATTGATGTCAGAATTTACTTGATCCATCTTATTATCTAAACACAATTAATGTTAAGTGATTACGCGAAGATCATAACACTTTCTGTTAAAGTTATTGAACACTGGGGTAGATTTGAGTAAATGCTTATCTAAGGGTAATCTATGGTGCACGTAAGTAGTTAATTTTCCTGTTCAGGGTCTGCAAAAGTCAGTCGTAGACCTTCACGAAAGTCTAAAGGCTAATTTATGGTAGTTACAGTGCTAAGCCTTAAGGGCTTAGAAATCTGCATGAAGGCAGATCTAGTTCATAAAAAGACATCACACTGATCTCTGGATGTGGAACTTGGTTCGAGCATCCCCCCATACTGCTTCGGGTGAGATTTCAGTCCATGCTACGCGGATTGATGTCGAAAGGGCCAGTAGCATAGGGATTTGTTTGGCGCAACTATCTCTGAACCTGGATCAAGGCCCACTAAGCCAACAGTCTTGTAATTTTGATATATCATGATGCATTTCTTTCTCTTCTTCATGCATCATAGAAGCTTTCTGGTTTCTTACTAGGTGTGTCCATTTTTTTGTTTCGAAGCATTTTTAAATCAAACAATGATATCCATGCTTCAATATAACCTTTGAAAAACTTCAAACTGATTTTTCAAACAAAATTTCTGCAAAAGGTTTTAAAAATACACACCTTTTTCTTGCTTTTTAGGAGCTCGATATTGAAACTATTGTATCTTTGTAATTTCGGATATCTAAGATCTGAAATTCAGCCCTGTGGTATCCCTTTGGGTCTTCTTTCCAATTCCACAAGTCAAACCAAATTTTAATTCTTCGTGATAAATTTATGCCCAATCTCCCACGATTGCCTAATTTTGGACTAGTTCAGTAGAACGAACTTGCATGGAGTGCCACGTGTCACTGTTTCAACCTTCGGCCTTGAAATTTCTATATGAAAAACTAAAATTCGTGCACTTTCATACATTTTTTACAAAATTAAAATCTGATGCCTAAAACGAAAGTTATTATGATTTTCTCTAGGTCACATGTTTGAGATAGAATTCTGGATTCTTCAGAAACCCTAACTTCCTCAGATCATATCTCTAAAAATATAGTGAACCAAGCTCTGAAATTTTTACACAAAGTTCACCAAGATTTTTGCTCCACGTGGTAAACATTTAAGCTTCTTAAGACTCATATAAATAAAGTTATAACGAAAAATCCAAGATGACCTATTTGAAGAAACGAAACCCTAGAATCTGAAGCTCTAATGCCAAATTTTATGTAACCATCTCATAGAAAATATAGATCAACAACTTACAAATTATCTTTTTCGAAGGGTAAACCTCTTTTACATTACATATCTGAAAAATTCTTGGATTATACAAATGATAAGGCCTCCTTTGTATATATAAGAGTCTAAGGGGTCACAATATAATCAGAGGCTACATAACAATAATAATGTAAGGGCACAACAATAACAATATGGGGGCTACATGGACACAACAATAACAATGAGGGGGATACACTAGTATTATAGGGACCTAACAGGGTGTATCTCTCAACGTCGAAACTGGGAATTGTACAAGGGGTTTCCCCTCACACGGTAAGCTACTAAAGATCCCAAATCCAACTCACAACAATCCAAATGTTCATTTCCTCAAATGATCCTTTCCCTTCCTTTTATTATGATGGCTTGTTAGAATAACATGGGTCTTTCGAAAACCATGTGTTATTTTCCTTCTTTTAATAAAGTGACTTTTGTATAAGGTTTATTCTTTAATTAATTTTTATTTCACTTAATAATCACTTTTATTAATTTAATTACTCAATATCACCCTAGAGATGACATTAAACTAGATACTTGGTCTTCTGTTCTCAAAAGGGACATTATAGTCCTCCCTTCCTGAGATTTCTTGTCCCCAAGTAATTCTAATATGTAACACTAGATTCTTAATGATTTTCATGAATGCCAAATCCAAATCCTGGATACAACTAACTCTGATGAAGGCACTGCTCAACTTATATTGCATCAATAAGACACAAGAGTAACCTATAACTACTGCTACTTTTGATCTAGGGTGAAGTAATGCACACCCGAAAATTCTTGGATCCCAAACAAGTATGTGAAGGCTTTGAGACATATTTTTTGGTCATCCTATTGCTTCTAAACTCCACATCTCAATCTCTATCTGCCATACAATGAACCAACCTGGATCCCATTTCCAATTAAAGAATCTATCATTCCCCGTACTAGGAAGCTCCTTTTTATTTTAATCATGGCTAAGAATGTTCTCTCATAAATTACCCACTAGATAGGGTATCAAATCATAATCTCTTGCTAGTCTAACTACCATGGAATTTTTCCATATGATGTTTCAATGGCACCCAAATGACCTATAAAGTCCATGACCTTCCCAAAAATGTCTTTACTACTAGTTCTTGGAAACTTCTGAAAATGTACACCATGTTGATGTTGCACTAGGATGCTCTGATTACATATTTGCATCCACATATGTTTGCTTTCATGTAAAATAAATTTACAAGTTTTATACCTTCCATCTTTGCCACTCCCAAAATCTACTATGTGTGGCCTAAAATATGCTTAGGTGGACCCTTTTTGTTGCATGCCTGGTCCATGTATGTTTGAAGAGGGCTACTTCACAATTCAAGGGTGGAATTTTATTGCAGACCCACTAGAAACTCTAACTACCCCCCAATTTTGACAAGATTGGTAGATGTTCTAGCACTCATAGCTCCCAAGGCCTTGAGAGCAATATCTTGTTGTAGTATTGATTCTTTTGGTGCCTTAGTTCTCTCCTTTATTGTTGAAAGGCCATCTTTTATTTCTTACTATGTATGGTTGTCCCTTGGAAGATGTGGAGGAGATATATATGAAGTGGTACTATCATCCTCACTTGTGAGGGAATACATACAAATCTCCTCATCCTTTTCCTTTGCTTTCACCAACTCCTCATCATAAAAATTAAGTTTCAACTTCTGTTCACATTATCTGGCAATATTGCATACCAAATTGTAAGCAGCTATAGAAATAACCTCTTGTTTTTTTAGTACAACCACTTTTAAGGATGTAATGGGCTAGGAAATCTTGTCACTCTCATTAATAGTGGTAATCATGATATATTTTATTTGATCCTGAATAACTATGTCTTGGGCTTCACTGATAGTATCAAAAAGTGATGAAACGTTTACATAATAAGATCATCATAGTGTAAATTAAGAATGATTTTACCTTAGAACCTTAGTCTTTTTACTAAAGGAAGGACTTCTAATGTCACGTAACCCACAAAAACTTCCAATGAGAGCATGTAAGACCTCCAACATTTTATCATCCCTATAAGGAGTTAGTGGTGTTGTGACCCTTAGAAGTTCACTTAAACAATGTGCAACAACAAGTGTTACCTCCTTATCTTCATGTTTTAGCATCTTTTTCTTGCTCAAGTGAGTCATCATTGGAACCATAGTTTCTTGCATTACTGCGAAGGTATCCAACTCACCTTTTGTAAACATTTTTCTACCTCTTCCAATGAGCTAAGGAGGGTGTCTTTTGAGGGAGACCCTTGACCCAATTTATCTTCAAAAATAAATAATTGATGCAAAAAATCCATCTTCTCAATGTGCTCATAAACATACTTTTCTTTTATTCTTTTCCTCATGAAGCCTTGTTGATCCAACCTATTGATGATTGTCAACACATCCTAGATGTAAAACCCAATTCGGCAATTCAACCCATCGAATTAGGGCAAATCGATTCTCAAAATTCCCCAGTTTTGGTTAGTAGATATCCTAATTTTCTTAAGAAACTCGATTCCTTATGTCTGGAAATGTAGCCCTAGAAATGTGCCTTAGATGATTGATTACCAAAAATATTGAATCTCATGTCCCTCAAACTCAAAAAATTTGCCAGTTGATGCAGTTTGGAAATTAGTCCAACTCTGCCTCATAAACACGTTCACCCATTGGCTTAGAAATTCAGATTTATCCCATTGATAATTCGGCCCTTGAGAAGAGTAATTTTGGCCTTCATAATTTTATAAAATAAACCTTGGCCAAAATAGGAAATTCGACAAGCAATTATCAATTCCTTTTTACTTGTTCTCCCTCTAGAAATGTTGAATCTGCCTTCGGAAAAATTGGGTCATTTCCTCGCAATTTTTTTAGCTTTCGATTTGCTTTAGATTTTTGAAAATCAACCCCAACACAAATATGGCATTTGGCCTTAGCATAAGTGGATAATTGACTCCCAACCAAGCCCACAACCCAACCTGGTAAACCTCATATTCAATCACAAATTTCTCAATTTTTGAGTAACTTCAAATTTGGGCCATTTGGCCTTGACACACATATAGTATTTAGCCATAGCATAAGTGGAGAATTTGAATCCCATGAATGTAGATTTATGAGATATGGATTAGCCCCTGATATTCATGAATTCGACCCCCAAATAGAGACACAATTTTGGCCTTTGAAAACTCACAATCTTAGCCCCTGTGAATGCAATAAACCCAACCTCTACCAATTACTAGATTCAGCCCACATATTTAGTGAGCTCAGCCCAATAGTAACCACAAGATTAACCTTTGTAAATTGATAACTTCAACCTAGAAAATCAACCTGCAAAATAATTAGCTAGTTCTTTTTTTCTTTCCTCCCAAAATTTCTAGTTTCAATAAGATTAATCTTCAAACCATAGACTAGTAGAATAACCAATTCTGATACCACTATAATATTCCATTTTGTATTTAATTAAAATTTCTAAAAAAATTACAATGACTTTCTTCAAAATATACATTCCGTAATTTGTTGAGATAATTTAACAAGAAATTCATTGATCTTGTAGACAATAAATTGCAAAATATAGTTATTTTATTTATTAAATATTGAAAAGAGAATTATAACAAATTTTATAGGAAACTTAATAGATATATAAGAAGGAATAATTCGGTCTTCTCCAAAATCCTTCTCTGGTTGGACTACCTTATCTGTAATGTATGTTGCTTCAACCTTCTAACTGTTACTCCCAAAATCTTTCCCTTCTTTGCTAAGCACAATCGAAGAACCTGAAGCGGTTCTTCCCCTTGACTAGCTCAGGTGGAATCTTTCACCATCGAACTAATTTCCACCAGCTAGGTTGTGTCTCTCAACACTGAAACTGGGAATTTAACAAGGGCTATCCCCTCACACAGTAAGCTACTAAAGCTCCCAAATCCAACTCGCAATAATCCAAAACTTCATGTCCTCAAGTGATCCTCTCTCTTACTTTTATTATGATGGCTTGTTAAAATACCATGGGTATTTTCCTTTTTTTAATAAAGTGATTTTTGTATAAGTTTTATTCTTTAATTAATTTTTCAATCACTTAATAATCACTTTTATTTTAATTACTCAATATCACCTTAGAGATGACATTAAATAATGAAACTAGCTAGTTGGTCTTTTGTTCTATAAAAGGGACATTACATGATCCCTCTTAGGGAATGTTGGTTTAGACATTTCAATAGTTTGTTGCTTAATATAAAGGAGACTTGTAATTCCTTTTATGATTGACATAGAGTTGACATATGGCATATGAAGAACTATAATAGATCTATGTTAACTTTAAATCTATCAAAGAAGGGTTGAAATTTGAAAAAATGTTTACACATGTAAAAATTTAATCACTCTAAATACAAGATAGATCCAAATTTAAGATACATCTATACTATTTTATTGTATTTAATATAAATGAATTCTTATTACCTGTAATTCTTAGAAGATCATTACAAAACAAGTGATTGCAAAGAAATATAAATATGCATTCAAGTACATAGATTTATTTTATATAGCTATGGATTAGAGAATTCTTTGCATTTTTTAAGTTAGTGGATACACATCAATGCAACATAAAAATGTGAATGACATTTTGGTATTTTTATTTGGATGAACATGGTTGAAAAGTACTCAATTAAAAGCATCTTAACACAAAATGATTGTGACACTAGAAAGAGTCATGTTGGTGTTGGGAATCCACATGTATATCTCAAACAATTAAAATGTTTTTGACATTTTTAAAGGTGCTTATGATATTAAAAACACAATGATGGTAAAGCAATTGGATTGAAAAACATATTTGTGATGATGAATGGAACTATATTGTGATAACGTGAATGACATATACATGTTAGATTGATTGTTGTGCTTTTTACACGTAAATGATGTTAGTAATGTGAAATATATAATTGTGTTAAATAATGTAATTAGTACATTTTACTGTAATAATCTAAGAATCCATATGTATATCTCAAACCATTAATTAACTAAAGCTTTTGACATTTTTAAAGTTGCTATGATATTAGAAACACAATGATTCTAAAATTAGAATAAAAAATATATTTGTAACGATGAAAGTAACTATATAATTATAAAAGGTTATAATATCATAATGTGAATAACCCATACTTGTTAAATTGAATGTGGTGAACCCATACTTGTTAAATTGAATGTGGTGGTGTTTTTCATACATGAATGATGTTATTAATGTGAGACATATTGTAAAAAAAAACTCATGACTATGTTAAACAAGGGGGCTGCAGAGCAGCTAGTTCCCGCTTTAGAAAGAAAAATAATGGTGAAGAGGAGTTTTTTTTGGCAGCAGTAATACCAGTAATTAGTATCAGTGATTAGTAGCACAAACAGCATCTAAGCTAGAAGCAAAAATTGCAATTGATGGCTAAGAAAAATAATGGCGAAGAGGAGTTTTTTTGCCAACAGTAATACCAATAATTAGTAGCACTGATAGAACTATAAGTCAATGCATAAAAATATCGAACATGAATACGGTGAAAGGAATTAATGTATTTGTTTGAGAAACATATGAAACTACCAAAGTTAATTCCGAATACATGAAATTAAAAATTTTTGTTCTAACGATGAATTGTAAACTGTGATTTTGATAAAGTCAGGGACCCAGTGATCGTGTGGAACAACGGTCAAAGTCACACACCATCATCACCGGTGGTCCCACCTATGGCTATCTATGCTCGGACCCTTAAACTACTGGTATTAATTATAACCTGTCTTTACGTAATAGTATGTCTATGTCACATCCTGGAATGCACACAGTTCGTATTTGACTTTTAGATTAAGCCAAGATAAGCTTATAACTCATTAAAAAAGAGGTCTCTACGCTGTTGGTCCTCTACCCACCTTGAAGTCCAAATGGACGCTCTGGAGCAAGAAGCCATTTGGGGGGGGGCGGCACACAAATGAGCTCCAAGCAGAAGAAGAGTGCCTGCAAACCCAATTGGAAGAATGTGTGACTCAGGAAGTTTGTGGAACCAGAAATATCGATTCAGATAGTCTTTGGTTTTAAAATGCCTCACTGTTCGCCATGAAAAGTTTAGTTATGATGAATATATTATGTCGACAAATTAATTTATCCTAGTAATATGGATATTGATATTAATTAATTAATCTTTCATTATCCACAGTGAAATTTACAATTGGAATGATTAGAATGATAAACATTATGTAATAAACTATTTTTTAAAGTTGATTATATAAGTTAAGCACCATGAATTCAACGTTTTTTACTAAACCTCTTATCATATGTTATATGAGACAAATCGGATAAATAGTCCTACCAACTACCCTAATTATTTAGGTTATGATTCATATATTCCTAATGATTATTTTCAACAAGGAGTTGTAATGGCCTAAAATCTATTCTAACCTACTCTGATTTATTCTTACCAAGTGACTGTCGAGGTGATGTGAGGTGGCAAAATTAGTTACGTGGTATTATCTGTCCATTTTGATCTTTTTTCTCACAATCGGTTAATATAAATCTTAATATAATCATGATCGCAACATGACAAAACAATTGCATGGACTAAAAGTGTCATTTGTCTCAATTTTCCTAGTCATTTTGTTACCTCTTTGTTTGGCTTAGAGGCAGTAGAGCCCATTCCAGAGCTAGTAGTCGGGCTTTACGAACCAGGGCCGATGTATTCAGAAAATATGGTAAGCTACTTACTCACCATTTATGTTCCTAAGTAGCCCAGAGATTGATTTGGGGTTGTTTGGTGTGTTTGTTATTTTCACTCTTCATACTATAATCCACTTTTACCAAGCCACTCGCCAACGCTTGAGACACACTCATTTTATTCACATTGATGGTAGATTTACTCGCTCATCCTTAGCAACCATTTTTTATCAGAGCTTTTGAAAAGGAGTCAGAGCCATAATGGAGAATGTACCTGGTCATATTCTGGCAGTATGAAACTGCAGTTTAGCCTTCAAAAGATCTATATGTCCATCAAAAGTACCTAATTCAATAGCCAACAATAATTGTTAAGGGAATGAGTGCACAAACATTCATCTAGACAACAGGGTTTTCCAATATAAAGTGATCGGTATGGCTTTTTGTTGGTGCTACTACTTCGATACCGATGCTTTATCTTGCTTGGGCTTACTGGCTTTGTCTTCACTGTGAGGTCCACTGCCTCACCCCATGAATAAGCACATAGCGATAGCACAAGTATTGGGGAGGGGCTAACCACTCAAAGAAGAGAAAATTGTGAAATAGCTAAATCAATGAATTACTTATGCTATGGTTTGCCACTCTATTTAGTAGGTTTATCAGTGTTAGGGTCTATTTAAGTGCTTACCTACTGCCTATATCTCAACATTTATAAGCCTTTCTCTAAGGCTAGTATTAGGGAGGTCTTGTTGGCTTTCTTTCCACCAACACATTTGGCTTGCTTTCTCTTGGTGCTTGCTGGTTCAAACAAAAAACATTGCTTTTGTTCCTTTCTCTTGAATCAAAGATACAATCTATCTATTCCCCATTCCTGGCCTATGATGGTGTGGTTGCAGTGGCTTAACAAGGCCGCATACAGAGAAAAAATGTTGAAACTGGTGGGTCTTTTCAAGAATAACCTTGAGAAGTTTCCAAATTAGATAATCAGAAAGGATAGAAATTTGACCGAGGAAATCCAAGCAACACTACTAAGTTGTGTCACAGGTTCTCTAATTTTAGTCTTTAAATTATTCTTCTGTGAATTATCAAGTTTAAGTGCTAGTAATATATTGATGTAATGTAGGAATAGATCCTTAGCATATTGATGGACACAATGCAGTAGCAGTGACTTGAGTTATAGAAGAGCTTCATATTGGCAGCAATGACCCATTGACCACTTTCGGGTAGCGAGTGAATGCTTGGAGAGTAGTGATCTTCATGTAAAGATCTCAGTTCAAGGCGCCCTTTCAGATCAAACTCCAAGAGGCTGATTGGAACTGCTTGGTTCTTACGGGAGGCATCCGGTTTGGCCTTGCATAGTCTATAGAAATCGTAAGTAGCATCAACGAAATAGAGAAGAAACCTAGTCCTAGTTTAAAGTTATTATGTTTAATTCTGTAGCAAAACAATTATGCTACCATTGTTAAAATCCAAATCCTTGTTCACAATTATGCTATTGTTGTTAAAATCCAAATCCTTGTTCTTTTGAATAAGAGTTTCAGATTCATACAAAGTATATGCAATCTCATGCTTTCTACGTTAATAAGTTGTCTAAAGAAAGAACCTTCAAAGATATATAGTGAAATAAACATTACTTATCAGTCTGTCCTTGTTCTTACTTTCACAGAGAAAAAATACTACAGAACAATTACTTCTTACTTTCACAGGTAAAACGATAACAATTTTAATGGTTGCAAGCAACAAGAAGAGTTCAGTTGAATTTTACATATTTAGTATCAGAAGAATGGCTCCTTTTCAAGACTTTTTATGACATATTGAGCATCGAAAGATTCCATACTTGTTGTTGCTTAGGTAAATGATATGTTTTCCCTTTCATATGCAGATTCCTGCTCACATGTCCTTCTCCAGGACTGCTATATCGTCTCAGGTGATGCAGATTCCTGCTCACATGTCCTTATCCAAGACTACTATATCATCTCAGGTGAAGATATTGCCGCAAAAAACTCTCGTTTTTCTCTGTTCCTGGGGCGTGAAATGGGTTGTTCCAGGCTATTGTGGTTGCCTTGCTGAAGCAAGGGCACAGCAAGTTGTAGCAATATTATATATTCTAAGGTGTGAACCGATAGCTAGATGTTCTAGATGTTCCTCCCATGCATCTAAGAGCCATCTATAAGCCATGTGGCCATGTGTTTGGCAACCATGTAACCAAAAAAGAACATATCAGATATGGGAGATATAATATAATATATACAAGCATATTTGTGTTCTTCTTATCAGAGATGGGAGAGCATGTTATTTAATGCCCTCTATTAATGCTAGCATTAGTTTAGTAGCATTTACGGCTTTGAAAATATGAACAAACAAATAGATTATAATCTATGCTTTTTGCCTCCCCACCTCGGGAAGAGGCCAAATAAGATGGTAAATCCATCCATGTTAAAAAACTTTGATTATAAATCAAGATCCGGGACTAAGAAACAGGTCAAAACAGCTCAAGTAATGCTAATTGCATCGTTTTCGATTACTATAGTCCCTGGCCATGGCTAGATGGCAGGGACTAAACTTTGATTATGAATCAAGATCCGGGACTAAGAAACAAGTCAAAACAGCTCAAGTAATGCTAATTGCATCGATTTTGATTACCATAGTCCCTCGCCATAGCCAGATGGCAAGGACTAATAATGTAGTTAATTCAATTTACTTTAATATACTATGAGTGACTATATTTCATATGGTTAATAAAACCTTTTAAATTTTTCAAACTTCAAATGTGTTTGATAAATGTACTCGTATTTTTAATATTTTTTTATAATATCTCTATCTAAACCAACATTAATTAATAAAAAAATCATATCTATTCGAAAATCTAATTATAAAATTCCAATATATAAGGGTTATGTATATGTTATTTTATACTGTGTTGAAGAAATAAATTTAGTTATGGAATTATGCTAGTTTGAGTAAATATTTTGAAATATTATACTAGTGATATTTATAATTATAATTGTAGAACTACAATTTTTATGAATGAATCAAGAAAACTAATTTATGCAATGATAAAAATTTATATATTATCGCAAATAGCCATAATTATGATCTGAATAATTACTATTGGTAAATAATGTATAATTTCTTTTAAAAAAAATTAAAGATAGAATAAAGGTAACTCACACTTTTACTACTTTTTAAAAAGTTTTTGTATTATTAATATATGAAATTTATATAATTATTGAAAGTATTTGTTATTTTCAATATTGATGTGTTTGGTATATTTTATGTTGACGTAAGTTTCGATTCAATTTAATTTTGCATTTATAATGTTTCGAGATCTTTAAATTTTGATCCCTTTTGAAGTATGATAGATGTGGAGTTCATATGAATTTATGTTGATTTTTAATATGCCACGTGTCACCCAAAGGGTTGAATCCAGTAGTTAAATGCAAGGTGTTTTTTTACCTTTGGAAAAATTCAACTTCCATGAAGACCTAGACTAGAGATCAAATGTGTGGTTGCACCCAAAGAGATTATATTAAATGATCTTGTGACCTATGCATGCCTAAGTGGATCAAATTCCACCCCATGTTCTCATTATCATTTCATCCTAAAAGGGTTGGATCCAATGGTGGGAATTAAGAAGTTTTTCACCATTGTGCAAGGTTCAATTCCCATGAGGGCCAAGCCCTTAAGCCATGGGGGCACTTTGAGGTAGCGGTCAAACATGTGGTTGTACCCATAGAGACTATAGAAAAAATGGTCTCATTATATTTTCACACATAAGTGGATCAAATCCCACCTCCACCCCCATGTCCTTCTATATTAAAACAAAGTCTCTATCGGTGATTAGTTGGAAATATATTATATTGATAAGGTACTCATTGTGACATCTTTGGTTAAAACCTCACGTAATCCATGTTTGATGCTTGGGGGCTATGCAATGCACCTCAAGGTTATAGTGGTAGCAGTTAGAATTGACCCCATTCCATGTGAGTATAAACCCAACCTAGTTGTTGATTCCTCTAGACATTGAAAAATGCCATGTTTTATCTATGTGTTGAACAAAACATGAATTACACACCTCCTTCATACTAAGCAACATAACATTGAATTTTTTTAACCAATGTGAATTGAGAGGGATCAAATCCCTTGAGGTGAATATGTTTCCTCAAATTTTGATCCCTTTAATAAATGATAGGCCCTTGTCAATATTTCATTTTGTCCGACATTGAGATATTTTTTAGTTAATAATATGTAGTTAAATATCACATGTCAACATCATATTAAGAATCCAATGAGTTACACATCCCCCCATACCAAGAATCGAAAGTTCCTATTTCCACAATAAGGTATTTTTTTACTTTCAATTACTTTCTCTCTCTATATATATAAAGTGATATAAAGTATTTTACTTGAGGTGTATATTGAAATATTTTATTTAGGGCCAACATTAAAAAAATATTGTTATTAATATATTTTTTAAAACAACATGTATCAATTTGACGCTGAGCTTGAAAGGAAATATACCCCTCAATCAAATTGGATATCAAGAATACACAAGAGGTTGGGGGGCGATCCCACCACCCCACTACCTCCCACTGCATTTAAGAGGTGGGGTGGCATGGCTAGCCCACCCCATGCAAAAAGCATGCAAGCGTTCCTTTATAAATTCAATTATATGGCAAGTATCCACTAATTTCTTAGCTCCATAAACAAAGCCTTTCCTCTGTGACTTTTATGGTATGTTATGGTCCCTTCCCCACTACAAGTGGGATTACTTCTTTAGTATTCCAAAAATGAGGGGTCATAGTATGAGGAATGATTTTTTAACACATGGAATTCCTTTCTTCCTCTTCCTAAAGTGAGGTTATATATTCTAGATAGTGGAGACATGGTGGTTTTGGTCTACATGTGCCTCATATTAGTTCATGGATTCATATGTAACACCTCCTCCCACATTTACCCATTTCTACAAGCTCGTCGGGGTAAACATGAGACAAGTGTCACTATGATATGAACCGATCTCCAAGATCCAGTTATGGAAGTGGGACCGACACATCAACAACTTACAAACATCCCTCAGGGACTACAAACCACTCAGGAGCCTGCAAACCACCCCAGATGGTTAATCCCTGAGTTGGAACTCATTTTCACTAAGTTTTCCCCTCAACTACACCCATAAGCCTACATGCATGTGGTTGGGACGCTATAAATGCACCCATAATATTGCATGCATGCGGTTATGATGTAAAAAATCTAGTTTTGTTCTATCGATTCCGAGATTTGAGCCACGTTTTTAGGCTAGCCTCCAGACCACTACCTAGAACTGCCTGTAACTTTCCAGAATGCATTCAAAGGTGATGAAAATTATAGTCAATAAAAACTCAAGCAAGAACTTGACCTAGACATGCCTAAACCATAATAGACATGTCATCAAACATATGGTATACATGTAAGATATAGGTCATGAAAGCATATATGATCATAAACTTCTGAATTTCCTCTAAGAATCACCAAGAAGGCTCCAAGTCTTCTCTACTAGCTACAACAACACTTGTTAGTATGTGCATTCATCAACCATCCAATAACTTAACAAATCATTAACAAGAGCCATAACTAGAGCACATCATATAACCAACATATAACCAGAATAGATACCATAAAAAATTAGCCATAATGTCAACATGATAACCAGTACGAGTGAACATATATCACAATAGTAAAATAACTCTTATTAACATATGAAAATGCCAACCAAGTCAGGGACTTCCACGTACCATCAGACCATATATTTGGCTGAACCAAATCTCTCTTTCAGGCAATCACCCCTGAGCCATATCCAAGTATGAATGTGGGATCGTAAGGGTTAAACCAAAACAAAACCAACCAAGGCTTGCAAAGGCCAAACCACCTCAACCATCAACCACAATGATCTCACCTATATGGTCCAAAAATTACTAACATCAACCAGATCGGTCTCTACTCAAGTTGTTCAAGGATCCAAGTACTAGTATCTCAACCCACAACTAAATCAAGGCTACAGAGAATTTGTTCCAACCCGTAACTCCAGAGACTAGTAACTCAACCCACAATGCTCTAGATCATTTGTACCAACCTGCAGCCTCCAAGAACTAGTAATTCAACCCAATTTGTTTTAGGGCTCCAAATCATTTGTTCCAACCCACAACTATAGGGAACTTGAGAACCAATCAGAAAAACAAGTGAGAAACCCAAAACACCATGGCTATCCAAGAAATTCAAGGAAAGGTTGAAACCACTATCAATCCAGGAAAATCTCCATGTCAATGAAAACACATAACCAAGGAATCACATGCATATACCATGCATCCATAAACTAGTAAGGAAATCACACATGCAACCTATTACCTGCAAAACAATCCAACTGTATTTGTTGATCCATTGTCTCCTTATGCTTCCTAGCTTTCCTTTTCTTTCTTTCTCCAATCCAAGTGATTTATAGAGTGCTACCAAAATGCTCTAAGTGTACAAGAGTGTATGAGAGAGTAAGAGTGTGAGAGAATGAACTAGATCTCCATTACAAAACTGTTAAAAGGCTCAAACTGAACAAAAAGTTAACAATTGTTTCTCTGAAGCCTTTTTTTCATTAATGTCTCTATTTTCTTCATTTTCCTCTAATTTCCCTTGCATGCAAATTTGTGTCTCTTCACCTTCCTTTTCTCCCATTTTCCTTTATTTTCATAATTAAACTGTCATTGGTTGCCTCTTTTCCTTTGTCGATGCCTTTGCCAATTTCCATAGCCATTATTAATCCACAAGTGATACCCACTATAGTGTTTTTCCCAACATTCGTCTTGGAATACATGTCCCATGACCTTGGTACTATTTTATTTACATGGAATCAACCAGGGGTTGTTATAAACCCCTCCCACTTGGGGGAACATGGTCCTTACTGTTCAATGACGATTATAACCAGTGAAACATGATGCCCATGGAACTTTATAACACTGATTGATACAACATTTACATCATACCAAATTGATGAAAATATGAACACCATATTGCTTATTAGAGCTTTATAACATAGCTCGATGTAATATTTACAACATACTACTTATTGGAGTAACACATCTAAATGTAGTATTTACAATACACATATGCATATATAAACATAAACCAAAACCAAAACACATATACCAAACACATATGCTCAACCAGCAAATAAGGAAGGATACAAACCCTGCATCTAATCAACCATCTCCCATGTAGCTTCATTGGGCCCAAAGTGCTTCCATTGCACTTTAACCTGCTCGATTACTCGATTCCGGAGCATGACTTGTTTTCACTGCAAAATGCAATGAGGTTTTGGATAGAACTCTCCCTCTAGTTCCACCTACAATGCAGACCAATCAATCACATGATCAACATCCTGTACATATATCTTAAGTAATGAAACATGGAAAACATCATGGAATTTCATTATTGGCGACAGTGCAAGTTTGTAGGCCACAGGTCCAATCCTCTCAAGGATTTCAAAGGGCCCACAATATTGAGGTTCCTTCTTGGAACATGACCCAATCCTCAAGGAGATCCTCTTGGGCTTGATGCATAAGTACACATGCTCCCCAACCTAAAACTCCTTGAATGCCTTGTGTTTATATGCATAACTCTTCTTCCTGTCTTGTGTTACCTTTATATTCCTTTTGATAACTTGCAAATATGTCTCATATGAGCTCACCGCTGAAACGTGATTCATCTTTACTATCCCATTGAGAGCATATGCAACCCTATTATCCTTTCCTTTGATGTATCTAATCTCAAAGTCAAACTCACTGAGGGTATCCAACCATCTAGCTTGCTTGACATTAAGATTGGGTTAGTTAAACAAGTACATCAACCCACAATGCTCACTCATGAAAGAAAACCTCCTACCAAGAAAATAATGTCTCCATATATTCAATGCATGATTGCTAGTTGTCAACTCAAGATCATGAGTCACATAGTTCCACTCATTCTCATTCAGGTTCCTTGAATCATAGCATACCACCTGTCCTTCCTGCATCATGACTCCACCAAGTCCTTCCTTGCAATCATTTGTACAAACCACAAATTCTTTATCGAGATCTGCAATCTTCAAAATTGAATAATTTGTAAGTAAATGCTTCAATCGCTCAAAAATAGTTACACACTCCTCAGTCCATTCAAACTTCTTCCCTTTTCTTTGCAAGGATACGATAGGATAACCAATACTTGAGAATATCCCGATGAACCTCCTGTAGTAACATGCTATTCCCATGAATAATTTGAACTCATCCAGATTCCTAGGATTTGGCCACTCCATGATAGATTTAATCTTTTCTAGATCTATAATTATCCCATCCTTGGAAAAAATATGTCCCGAGTAATGAACTTTAGTCTGAAAGAAACTGCACTTGTTGAGCTTGGCATACAACTGATGCTCTCACAATAATATCAACATTGTTTCCAGGTGCTCTGCATGCTCTTCCTCATTCTTGGAGTATATCAATATATCATCAATAACTCTATCAAAAACTTGTCCATATAAGGATGTAACACGTTATTCATTAAACACATGAAAGTGGTTGGAGCATTAGTAAGACCAAAAGGAACCACCACAAACTCATAATGCTCGTACCTCGTACAGAATGCAGTCTTATAGATATATTCTTTTTTGATGTGCACTTGATGATGTCCTAATCTCAAACCAATCTTTGAGAATAATGTTGCTCCCTTTAGATGATCAAACAAATCATCAATCTGTGGCAAATGATACTCATTCTTAATAGTTACATTGTTCAACTTCTTATAACCAATGCAGAATCTGAGAGTACCATCCTTCTTCCCCACAAAAAACACTCATGCACTCAAAGGCAATACACTTGGACTTATGTATCCCTTGCCAAGCATTTCCTTAAGATGCAACTTTAGTTCCACTAATTATGGATTTCTCATCCTGTAAGGTGCCTTAGATGTTGGTGTTGCTCCTAAATGATCTGAAATGATCATAAACTAAAACTGATGTAGAAGTGATTAGCCATATATGATTTGAATGTTAACTAAAAGTGCGGAAATCGAGGAAAACTACTTAAGAAGAAGACTTTATGATAACTGATTAAACATAAGAAAGATACATAACAGAAGTGAAAGCAGTAAAAAAATAGCGATAAAAGATAGCAAAGTTGATTAGAGAGTTCGTCCCTGATGGACTACGTCTCCGAGTTTGCTTTCAAGATGGGCTACCGCTTTATTAGGATTGAAACCAAGGAGTTCGATTACACAGAGAATAGACTAGACTGAATGTGCACACAGGCACTTCTGATCACTGTCAAAAGGATGCTCTCTTAACTAGCTTTGCAACGCCTATCACAGTTCCCAATTCTAAATCTGAATGCTCCTGTTACACTGAAAACAAAACTTCCTATGACCTCCAAAATCTGCATACAAAAGCCAAAACCACTCCCTCTCATTCAATGAAGAAAAACTACCTCTTATACGCCTGCAGGTACATCAAAACCTCCTTGGATGAATTCGAGATGAATTGGTTGCCTTCTGGATGGGTTTGGGCCTCGGTATAGTCACAAAGTGACACTTAGGATTAGGTTTCTAGGTCTTCACATTAGTTTGTAACCAAAACTTAACAAAAGAACCCAAGAATACATTGTAATAAACACATAACCGCAGGCAATTAGTTGACCAGGTAGAGGTGCTGACAGCTCCCATGTGAACAGTTCTCTCTCTAATGATCGACTATCTACCTGCCACCTAGCGGCTTATCCCGACAGTTACGGCTACCGTTACTCTGACGGTTTGGCATGTGTCCACCTCCGTCGTTGCGGTTACACTAACTTCTGCGTTGAACTGACTTTGCTCACATGCTTGGTTTATACCCCGCATGGTCAGGCCTGATGGTTACATAGACCCCAATGGTAAATCCAGGCCTGTCACATGTTATTCCACTACGGTTTATATATCTGGCGGTTAATGAAAACCCGACAGTCAATGCTAACCCAACGGCTAAGGTTCTATTCACATGTCTAAGACCTCCTATGCGGTTAGAGTTGGCAGTTTAGGACTGATATATAGTTTTCTAATGTTTTATATGTATTTCAATATATATAAAGGCCTAGAGTTGGTATAGAGCTAGGGTTAGGAACTTTTAATGCATTTTTTAATACATAGTTTGGTTTTGTAATGTTTTTAAGAGGTCTAGAACTTAGGTAATGGTTCTAGCATAGGTTTTGATACATGGTTTTAATAGGTTAGAACATAGAGTTTAGGCTAAAAGGTTTTATGACTTAAATTTATGTGTTAGATCTTATAGACTTTTACACACCTTGGATTAAAAACCCTTTTGCAACACATTTGTCACTATGTGACATAAAACCATATGCATATCGTCGACACTAGCTACATTTGTGACGACAACCCTTTGTCGACACCCAAATCCTGAAAAGGCGGAAGATAAACACATCGACAACTGAATCTTGGAAAAACTATCGATGAACACTTGTCAACAACCAAATACAAAACCATCTCACTGAACACCATGAAAACCATAAACATTACCTAAACAACCTAATCCATAACCAACAATATTGAAACTGTCGAAACTGAACTGAATGCTGATGAAGACATTGAACATTGACGACGACACTGAATACTGATGATGAACTGTGCAACTGATCTGATGAGATCCTCCTGGATCAATCCTCTCCACTTGAAAGCTTTTGGACCACAAAAGTTTGACTAAACAAATAGTCAATGAGGGTAGATCTCCCTCTCTTTCCACCTTGACCTGATGATGTACCAATACATTCGATCAATCACCTGTAAGTGATGACCCTGATGATGTTGACCATGGCACATTTTGATTCGGTGACCTATTCCATCCATCTGCAATATGAACAACTTGCGACGATGGTAAAACAACCTGTTATGAACATGGCAATTGATTTCTTTCCATGAAGAACCATGAGTTAGTGATTCATAATCATCTTTGAAAATAGTCTCTATTGGATATTGTTCAATACCATCAACATGTATTAACAATCTATTTTGTGGAATGACAGAGACAATCAAAGATTCTTGACATCAAACCAGCTACTTGATTTAACATACTTTCCTGCTTCCTGATTACTAAGTGAACTTGCTGCCATAAATCCATCAAACTGTAAGGTGAAAATTGTTGCAACTTATTTTGTCTTTGAAAGTATTGAATTAGCTGTTGATTTTTTTGAATCACTTTTTCTTCATTCATTAAATGATGTTTCCATTGATTAGCACTTTCCCCTAATGCATAATTTTCTCTTAGACACTTTGACACTGCTTTAGAAAAGGCTTTGATATGAAAAAAATAGGTTTCCTCTCCACTTGAAAAGAGGTTTCCAAACTATTCAAAACATGAATTGGTGACACAATATAAGAGAAATTGAACACTGAATTTCCCCAATACTAACCTGTATCCCTGTATCTGTTAATTTCAAAACTTGGATTGAATTGATTCATTCTGACATTAGGAAGAGGAGCTTTATGCACAAACTGTAATTCATGTTGTATTCCCTGCTTATGAGTAAGATGTTTGGTTTTACATAGAACTGGAATATTTTCTATCTCTTTAATCAAACTACCTTTAAGTTGAGTCTCATAATCTGAACAAACATCATGTTGATTATTATGTTGTTCCTTTACACACATGATTACAAATATTTTATTTGAACTTATTAATCGCTTCATCTAATTAGCATTAATATTCAAATGATTTTTGTTTTGATGTGCCTTGACAATAAATTCAACCCCATCTTTCTTAAGGTAATATTTATGTTCTCTCATATACTATACTGCATCACGATCATAAATATAAGGACTTTCTAAGACAACTCCACATATGTCTACTGGAACCACATCTAATTCCACTTCATCAATGTAATTAGCTGTAATGGAAAATCTTAATCGACACTATTTGGTGACTTTTATTTGAGTTGATTTATTTAGCCATCCTAATGGGTAAGGTCTTGGATGATTCCATGTTTCCAAACCAAAACTTTTAACTAAATATTCAGATATTATATTGGCATGTGATGCACTGTCAAACATTGTATCTATCTTTGTATGCTTAGAAGTTATCCTTATGTTAAACAATTCAACTCTTTTATCCTTATTTGAAGGATTTATGTTTAATGAAGATGCAATAATATTCGAACTTGAACCAGTGTCAGAATTTTTACCTATCGTAACCATAGCAGTTATCCTCCTTTCATCACCTGAATTTGAACCTAGATCTTTCTAGACTGTTGCAATTGCCTTCTTTTCATCCTTCCCCTTAAGGAAATTTTTGGGCTTAAGTTCTGGATGAAGTTTCCAACACTTAGATTCATCATGATCAATTCTCTGGCAATGAGAACAAGTAGGTCTTTCCTTCTGAGCTATCACTGATTTCTTTCTCTTCGAATTATTCTTCCCCTTACTATCATTGGAATATTTGATTTCCAACTCTTTGGATGACTGCGATGAAAACTTGAATGGTCTACCACTTGATTCAATATGTATGGCCTCAACACAAACTTCATCAAAATCATCAGGATTAAACATCAATAATGTATGTTACAAATGTGAATGTAAACTGCCGATGTATTTTAATAAAGTTTCATGTGTATCCAATGAAATACCAAGCACCAATGCTTTCTTTCTGAACCCCTGAGTAAACTCCTAAACACTCTACCCTTTACCTTGCCTCAGATGCTGCCAATCAATAATATCTTATTGCATGTATCCTAAAGGATAGAATTGTTTCCTAAGAGCTTTTAAGAACTTAGACCATGAAGAGATGAATTTTACTTTATGCTTTACGTCTATCTGAGTTTTACTTTCCCACCAGATTAAAGTTGTTCCCCCCATTCTAAGTGTAGCTAACTGAAATTTTTTTTTATCATTAGAAATGTTCTGAATACAAAAATACACTTCTAACTACTTAATCCACTTATCTAAGTTTTCAGGATTCATTTCGTCTTCATAAATAGGTAACTCAAATTTCACATCAAATTTCAAAAGAGATGTTTTCTTATGTTTCTTATCTGTTTCAGATTTTGCACTGGGAGAAGAAGAAGAAGAAGAATAAGATGGAGATGATGGAGGTGAAGGTGGTTTATCAGCCTTGCCTTTACCTTTGTCCTTCTTCGATGTCTTTGAAGAAGAAGTTGCATCTCTCACCTTCTTGTCTTCGTAAAGTTCTCCCAACATCTGCTGCATAGCCAAGAATGCTTGCTGAAACTATTCATCACTCATCTTAGTTTCAGTTTTTTCACCTGCATTAGATCATGTCATAGTCAATTTATGAATGACTTGCCACTTTCCAATTTCTGGATCAATCTACTCAAGGATTCCTTCTCCTCATTACGACTTTGACCTGGTTAACATTTAATGGCAAATTTTACAAATGCAACCTACTCTGATACCAAATTATATGATTTGAAATGATCATAAACTAAAACTGGTGTAGGAGTGATTACCCATTTATGATTTGAATGTTAACTGAAAGTACGGAAATCGAGGAAAATTGCTTGAGAAGAAGACTTTACGATAGTTGATTAAACATAAGAAAGATGCATAACAGAAGTGAAAACAGTAAAAGCACAGTGATACTAGACAGAAAAATTGATTACGGAGTTCGTCCCTAATGGACTATGTCTCTAGGTCCACTTTCAAGATGGGCGACCACTTTATTAGGATTGAAACCAAGGAGTTCGATTACACAAAGAATAGACCAGACTGAATGTGCACGCAGGCACTTCTAATCACTGTCAAAAGGAAGCTCTCTGAACCAGCTTTCCAATGCCTGTCATGGTTCCCAATTCCAACTTCGGATGCTCCTGTTACACTGAAAACAAAACTGCCTATGACCTCCAGAATCTGCATACAAAAACCAAAACCACTCTCTCTCCTTCAATGAAGAAAAACCACCTCTTATATGCCTACAAGTACATCAAAACCTCCTTGGATGAATTTGAGATGAAATGGTTGCCTTCTGGATGTTTTGGGCCTCGATCTAGTCACAAAGTGACACTTAGGATTAGGTTTCTAGGTCTTTGCATTAGTTTGTAAACAAAATTTAACAAAAATACCCAAAAATACATTGTAATAAACACATAATCGCGGCCGGTTAGTTGACTAGGCGGAGGTGCTGACAACTCCCATGTGAATAGCGGGCTCTCTGACGGTTGACTGTCTACCTGCCACCTAACGGCTTATCTTGACAGTTATGGCTACCGTTACTCCAATGGTTTGACATGTGTCCACCTCTGCCTTGTGGTTACACTAACCTCTACGGTGAACTGAATTTGATCACATGCCCAGTTTATACCACGCGTGGTGAGGCCTGATGGTTACGTAGACCCTGACGGTCAATCTAGGTCTGTCACATGTTATTCTGTTGTGGTTTATACATATGGCGGTTAATGAAAAATTGATGGTCACTGCTAACCCAATGGTTAAGGTTCTGTTCACATGTCTCAGACCTCTGATGCAGTTAGAGTTGGTAGTTTAGGACTGATATATAGTCTTGTAATGTTTTATATGTATTTAAATATATATAAAGGCCGAGAGTTGGTATAGAGCTAGGGTTAGGACCTTTTAATGCATTTTTTAATACGTAATTTGGTTTTGTAATGTTTTTAATAGGTTTAGAACTTAGGTAATGGTTCTAGCATAGGTTTTGATACATGGTATTGATAGGTTAGAACATAGGGTTTAGGCTAAAAGGTTTTAGGACTTAGATTTATGTGTTAGGTCTTATATACTTTTACACACCTTGGATTAAAAACCCTTTTACAACACATTTGTCACAATGTGACGTAAAACCATATGCATATTGTCAACACCAGCTACATTTGTGACGACAACCCTTTGTTGACACCAAAATACTAAGAAGGCGGAAGAAAAACACTTCGACGACCAAATCCTGGTGGAACTGTCGATGAACACTTGTCGAAAACCAGATACAAAACCATCTCACTGAATGCCATGAAAACCATAAACATTACCTGAACAACCTGATCCATAGCCAACACTGTTGGAACTGTCGAAACTGAATTGAATGCTGATGACGACACTGAATACTAATGATGACCTGTGAAACTGATCTGACAAGATCCTCCTATATCACATCAACTCAATAAATAAGTCCACTTCCCTATGAGGTGATAACTTTGGAATCTATGCAGGAAACACATCCTGAAACTACGACAAAACTAGATACTTCTTCATAACTTTATCATCCTCAACATCCTTCTCTTTATCACTAGAAATATGAACTATAAATAACAAACATCATTTCCTATGACTATGCTTTGCTTACATAACTGTAACCATTTTCACTGATGTAGGCTTCTTCTTTCCCTACAAGATTCTCCTTTCCCCATAATCATCCAGACACGCAATAGCCTTTCCGTAGAAATTCACCTTAGTCTTGTGAATAAACAACCAGTCCATGCCCAAAAGCATATTATATGATCCCAAAGGAAGCACATTTAGATGTGTTGATGTATGCATACCATTTAGCTCAAATGCACAAGATCTCACCTAATGATGAACTCTTTTCTTGGTCCCTGTAGCTAACTTCACCAACCAAGATTTTGCATGCACTTCTTTTTTAAAGCCACACTTATCCACCAGGCCAGGATTGATATAATAACTATAGTTAGATCTAGGATCAATCAAAATAGAAACAACTTAAACACAAATCTTACCTTCCATCTCAATAATAGATACCTGATGATCTACTTGCCTATTATCCATTGTTGCATAGATATGAGGAATACTCTGCCCAACATCTCCAACTATCTGCGCCTCCTAGGCATTGCAAATATGAGGCCTTCCACCATGATTTTGTGGAGAATCTCTCTTGTGATGCTCTCTGCCACAAGTCCAACATCTAAAAGGCTACCTACCATCATGCTTGTCTTGCTCCTTAGGGTGAGACCCATGTCCTCTGTCAACTGCATTTAACATCTTATATGGCACTACAGTTTCCTTGTCACCTATATTCCGAGGTATTCCTTTCTTATGAGCCCACTTTCCTTTAGTCTTCTCATTACATTTCCAATCCTTCTTAGACTCAGATTTGCGCTTTGACTATTCATAACAATGCTTCAACTTTCTGATGGATTCCTCCAATGATCTAGGATCATCAAACTCAATTTTAGTCTTTGAATGTTATTGACAACCCACTAATGAACCTTTGAATCTTTTCTTTCTCTTCCTTGAGGTAAGGCACATACCTCAACAACTCTGAGAAGCTTCTAGTATATTCATCATCTATCATGGATCCTTTATTCAACTCATAGAATTATTTTTCCCTCTCATCATAGTATCTTTTGGATAGGTATTTATTCTTCAAGAGTCTCTCAAAATCATGGAAAATTTTAGGGGCTAATTTTCCATGATTTTTCCACAAAAAAGATTCGCCAATTTCCGATTTTTATAAAAGATGATTCACCCAAATTTTAGAATATAAAATTATTTTACCTTAAAAATTGCCAACATTAAATAGAGACTATATATAAAATCATTATAAATTTGAATAATTTTACAAATATATCAATAAACATTTTATAGTTTTCATATGAGGGATTAGTGAGACTCGCCAATGTTTTTAAACTTCAAGAAAAATTTCCATCCTTGAAATTTTCCTTGCTCAAAATCATACCAAGTAAGCTCCTCTTCTCTAATGCTTCTGACATTCTTCACATATTCCCACCAAATATTTGCTTTCCCTTTGAGATTGAAAATGGCTATCTTAGCTTTCATATTTTCTGAACAGTCATGCAATATGAAGAACTTCCACATCCCAAGCAATCATGATTCTACATCCTCTTATTTATTCATTTCTCCAGCAAATATATGATGCTTGGATTTCTTGAACTCCTTTGGAAAATATTGCTTCTCACTCCTATAAGGATGATGGTGGTGATGGCGATGATGTCTCTCTATACCAGAACTATAATAGAACCCATAACCACTACTCCTCTTATCAAGTGTATCCAACCATCTACCAGCTTTGACTATATCATCTCTATCCAACATGTTCCATGATCGAGACCTACTTCCATATTCCCCATTAGTCCTTTCCTCCTATCCATTATTGTTCCCCATCTGTCCCTCCTTATACAAATATAAAAGACTCTAAAGGATGATTGCATTAACTTATGCTTGCTTTTCGTGAGTTTTGGAAAGTCTTTCATGTGTCTTAATCATCTTGTTATTATCTACCTTGCAACTTCTCATTTTCGCCTTCAAACTTCTCAATGTATCTGTTATATCAAGAGAATACTCATCTCCTTGTTGCTCCACTGATATGTAAGGAGAGTTACATGAACTGTAATCCACCATTATATTCATCAAATCTTATCTTCTCTTTCATGTAAACATGTCATGTCAGATAAACCAAATATAAACATAATCAAATCATACCTCAGTGTATCTCAAGGGAGGCTATCTCATTTGCACAACTCAGTCTAGATTAGTATGATATATATGTACAATGACATCAACATATCAACACCATGCATGATGACACAAGAATACAATAACAACCACATGCATGATAACCATAACCACTACAATGCATGCATAATGGATACATATACAACTAGCATGCATCCATAACAATCACATCTATCCCATCCATTATAAGTGTTTCAACCTAGAAGCTCTAATACCACCTTGTAGTATCAAATACTTCCCAAGGGAAATGAAACACTTCTTTGATACCACCCTGTGGTATCAGATATTACCCAAAGGAAATGAAACACTTCTCTGATACCACCATGTAACACCTCCTCCCACATTTACCCATTTCTACAAGCTCGCCATGGTAAACATGAGACAAGTATCACTATGATATGACCCAACCTCCAAGTTCCAGTTATGGAAGTGGGGTCGACACATCGACAACTTTCAGACATCCCTCAGGCACTACAAACCACTCAGGAGCCCACAAACCACCCCAGATGGTCAATCCTTGAGCTAGAACTTATTTTCACTAGGTTTTCCCCTCAACCGCACCCATAATCA
Organism: Pinus tabuliformis; assembly: GCA_031772625.1. Classification (NCBI taxonomy): domain Eukaryota; kingdom Viridiplantae; phylum Streptophyta; class Pinopsida; order Pinales; family Pinaceae; genus Pinus; species Pinus tabuliformis. The sequence continues at coordinate 817,608,201 of CM062820.1, read as the reverse complement.
TGCATGCATGCAGTTGGGAGGCTATAACCGCACCCACAGGACTACCTCCATGTGGTTATGACCCAAAAACTCTAGTTCTGTGTCAGTGGTTCCGGGATCTAAGCCACTTTTCCAAGCCAGCCTCCAGACTAATACCCATAACTACCTGTAACTTCTAGAATGCATTCAAAGGTGACGACAATGCTAATCATTAAAAACTCAAGAAAGAACTTGACCTAGACATGCCTAAACCATGATAGACATTTTTTCAAACAAATGGTATACATGTAAGCTATAGGTCATGAATGAATATATGATTATAAACTTCTCAATTTCATCTGAGAATCACCAACAAGGATACAAGCCCTCTCTACTAGTTGCAACAACACTTGTTAGTCCATGCATTCATCAACCATCCAATAACTTAATCATGAATAATAGCCATAGCTAGAGCACATCATATAACCAAGATGTAACCCGAATAAAGACCATAAGAAATCAACCATAATGTAAACATGATAACCAGTACAAGTGCTCATAGATCACAATAGCAAAATAACTCCTATTAACATATGAAAATTCCAACCAAGTAAGGGACTTCCACGTACCATATGATCATAGATTGGGCTAAAACAAGTCTCTCTTTCATCCAATCACCCCCGCGCCATATTCCAAGCATGAATCTAAGATCATAAGGGTTAAACCAAAACAAAACCAATAAGGGTTCACAGAGGCAAAACCACCTCAACACTCAACCAGATTGATCTCACCTATATGGTCCAAAAATCACTAACATCAACCAGATCATTCTCTACCCAAGTTATCCAGGGCTCCAAGAACTGGTAACTCAACCCATAGCTAAATCAGGGCTCCAGAGGATTTATTCCAACCCATGACTCTAAGAACTAGTAACTCAACAAGGCTTCAGAGAATTTGTCCCAACCTGTAGGCTCTAGGAATTGGTAACTCAACCCAAGTTGTTTCGGGGCTCCAAAGCATTTGTTCCAACCCATGACCATAGGGAACCTGAGAACCAATCAGAAAAACAAGTGGGAAACCCATAACACCATGGCTATCTAGGAAATGGCAAGACAAGGTTGAAACCACTGTCAATATAGGAAAATATCCATGCCAATGACAACACATAACCAAGGAATCACATTCATGTACCATGCATCCATAAACCAACAAGGAAATCACATGTGCAACCTGTTACCTGCAAAACAATCCAGATGTAGTTATTGATCCATTGTCTCCTTGTGCTTCGCAACTTTCCTTTCCTTTCTTTCTCCAATCCAAGTGATTACTAGAATGGTCTTAAAATTCTCTAAGTGTGCAAGAGTGTATGAGAGGGTAAGAGTGTGAGAGAATGAACTAGAGCTCCATCCTAAAACTGTCAAAAGGCTCAAATTGACCAAAAAGCTAGCAATTGTTTCTCTGGAGCTTCTTTTATCGTTGATGTCTTTATTTTCTTCATTTTCCTTCTTTTTTCCTCTAATTTCCCTTGAATGCAAAGTTGTGTCTCTTCGCCTTCCTTTTCTCCTATTTTCCTTTATTTTCATAATTAAATATCATTTATTGTCTCTTTGTCTTTGCCAATGCCTTTTCCAATTTCCATAACCATTATTAATCCACAAAAGATTCCCGCTATAGTATTTTTCCAAACATTCAACTTGGAATGCGTGTCCCATGACCTTGGTCTTATTTTATTTACAAATGAAATCAACCAGGGGTTGTTACACATAATGACCTCGTGCTCATGGGGAAAGTAGAATGATAGATTAATGGTCAATTCTAGCTATGTTGAATGAACTTAGCATTGGATTATGTGGTTTTCTATGAAGTTATCGGTTATTTCTACGACAATTGCCACTCCCTCTTCAATACAATCACAACTAACAGCTTACGCAATGTGGGAAGCTACCATTTTGGTATTATTTAAACTCTCGTTTTCATTCACATTTCTTGGTTCGAAATTTATTTGTTTCAATTTAGTTTGTTGCATAATGCTTTTGGTTTTCAGTGTTATGGCCTATTGTGTGTTGACCACTAGTTGAACCTTGACCCCATCCGAACATTTATATCTACTACCCCACTTCTTTGTACTATCATCTTGTGTCAGCATAACCTTATCAGGCCTCCCAATAGTTCTCGTCTCAGTATTCCTTTTGGCACCTTCGACCTTTGTACCTTCTCTCGTAGATAGTTATGTCTTAGTTTTTGTGATTGGTTCTACCCTTTCGAGTGCGTCATGCCCTGGAAATGCATTCACAGTCACTAGGTGAGGGGTGGGAATGGCCCCCAAGGAAGACCACAAGCCCAATCCCAGGCAGAGGAGGTTGCACCCATCTTCTATTCAACTACCCCTCTCACTATTCGCGAGAAAATTCACCAACTCGAGACCCTCGCAACCAAAGACCGTCAAGCTTTCTCAAATTCCAAAATCTTGGAGGAGGTATCCCACTAGGTTCACATCCCTACTCACACCAGGGGAAGACAAAGCCATTAGTTGAACTCCATAACCCTTCATTAGAAGATGAAACCCTTATAAGGAAGGTCTTGAAAGAGAAACATGGGGAGTTGAATGACATTATATCTACTTTGAATGATATCAAGAGAGTCCAATGTCACCAACGTTAGTTCCTAGTGAGCTTGGATGCACAACTAGCCAACTTGGAGAGCCACCTCTAGTGTGAACTTAAGCCTTCAACTCCTCCAAGGATCAACACCCAAGATCTAGCTGCAGTGACCTCCTTAGACTCCTGACCTTATGTTATGGATTGTAGTAGTTGTTTTTCTTTTATTTGTAGTTCAATAGTTGATGGGCTTGTTTGTATCTAGCAAGTAATATTAGTTTGTTCAAATTTTCTCTTCCGTAAGCAGTCAAAATACTTGGTTTCCATTGTGAGAGATATATTTTGATATTTTTAAGTAATACCAATTTAAATTCGATATATATATATATATAAATATATATATATATATATATATAGATATAGATAGAGAGAGAGAGAGAGAGAGAGAGAGAGAGAGAGAGAGAGTTTTATTGGCAAATATTTGACCTTGAGTGGTGAAGATGGCAATCATTCAACTAAACCACCAAAGATAACCCCATTTGACTTATACAATTATATAACTATTTAAGATGTTTATTGAAATATCTTATTTATTTATTGTTGTAACTGATTTTTTTTTGTTTGTTATTAATCTATTTTTAAAATTATGTCATGTGTTAACTTTATATTGAACATGAAAATAATTACACATCTCCCTCAAAGTGAACTATAAAAACATTTTTCTCAGCAATAATTTATTGAACCAAAAAAGATAAAAGATTAAAAAGTATTGATTTGCACATGATGAATGTTTTCCAATAATTATGTATCTTATACATTTATTATTTTCATCATAGGTTAAATGAGTTGTGCTTTGTTGTTAGACATACCGTTACAGAAAGAAATTATATATTCATTTTCTAAATTTAATTTTAGTTTTTTTTTTATGTATTCGATTTTACAATTTTCAAAAACATTTTTAGAATTTTAGAATTTGATATTGACATTTTTTAAACTAGATTTTATATTTTAAAAACTCCATTTGATTTCAAAAATTCTCATCTTTGACTTCTCTCCAAAAATTATAAAACCTCTTATCCAAAAGTAAAATAAAAAGAGTTCAATATTAATTACAAGAATTAATTTAAAGTGATATGTACATTCTAATGATATTTTTAGGTATTTGTGTATTTCAAACAAGGTTTCGAGTATTTTAATTTATCTATCAATAATTAATTGGTGGATAGTAGAGATTTAACCTCCACTGAATATTTTAAAATATTTTTAGTAGTAGTCACAAATCAAAAGGTTTAAAGTTATTTCAAAAGTACTTACGCTTTTTCTGCCTTTTTAATTAAATTGATTAATTTTTAAAAAATATCATGTGAACATGCGTTGTGATTTTTGGGCATGTAATATTAGTAATTCGTATTGTTTGCTTGAAGTATTGTAACAAAGTCTATTTACATGTTAAGAATCTCCATGTGAAAATGATCAAAAATATTGTTATATATATTTTTAAATAAATATATATTAATCATTTTAATAATAATAATTTAAAATAAAATTATAATTTAATTAATATTTTGTAAATTTTTCATGTGTTAATTTTAACCCTATAATATATCATAAAATAAAAATATTTAATTTCCATAAACATGCCCATGTATAATTCTCGTAAAATAAAAATATTTAATTTCCATATTAGTAGAAACATTTAAACAAATAATGAACTTTCCACTAATAACGATACTTATGCAATTAAGTCAATCATATAATAAAAAATAAAATCAAACTTATATGACCTTTACTCACTCAGGTAATTAAAGTCAACCCAAATGACAACACATCGTTCAAATAACAATCCAATCATTACTCAAAACGAAGAGAGAGACCAGGAAAGAAGAAAACAAAATAGAGAAGAGATGAGTACTATGCGTAAAATAAAACCAAGACAGAATGGACGGTATCTCATGGGGGAGGAGTTCATGAATTCTTAAGAGGGGAAGGTTTTTATGGGCCATTAATATCATTGTGATAATAAATTGACAACATTTAATTGTACTTTGATAGGTACTTGTGTTATTTTTCCTCGCAGCTTGGAATGGTCTGGGTGGTTGCTTGACTCGTAATACCCGTGAGAGTGAGTGTGGTTGAATGTTTTTCCTCGCAGCTTGGAATGGTCTGGGTGGTTGCTTGACTCGTAATACCTGTGAGAGTGAGTGTGGTTGAATGCGGTTAGAGAAAAATTAGCTATCCTCTCATAATATTGTATGGCATTATTTATACATGATACAATAGGTTTTTTCCTTCAATATGCCAATTACATAAACAAGTGTGGCTCCTTTTTCTAAGGAAATAGAGCCCCTCGAAATAACCAAGATATCAGAAGACAAATTTTCTTGAGCTCTGGGACCATCACCAAGGCAAACATGGGGATGTGTGAATCAACCATGTCTCACCATATGTGTTGTTCACATAACTAGAATAGGATTTGTCTTGTTAAATTTTCTTAGGGTTACATTGTTCTTTGCTTTGATAATTGCATTTTATCATTTGCACATAGAATTCACCTCATATGATCATAACATTATTCATATTTACAACATTATTCAATGACACATGTCATCATATAGAAATAGCAACATCATCATCAATGCAATGAAACATAAAGGAACAATAGAAGAAAAGCATTCACACATAAAGCCACCAGGATTGGTCAGAGACCAAGGAATAACCCATTATGGGGAAAACCCTTTCAAATTCTTCTTCTTATCAGATTGTAATTTAATGATTCAACAAAAGGGAGTACAATGTTCCATATCAACAACCATAAACTTATCCAGCAAAATCAACTAAATAATATCCATGAGATGAACCCAACAATGCCAATAATCAAAACCCTGATTCAGAAGTCTGCGACCAACTGTCCCTATTCGCGGTCAACTGTTGAACTCTGTGGTCAACGAGCAAAATTTGCGGTCAACTATCGAACCTTGTGGTCAACGAGAAAAATCTGCGGTCAATTGATATAACCAAACCCTAGGTCCCAATTGCACGGATGATGCGATGTGGGTGGGACTAAAACCCTCCAACTACATGCATGAGATCGCGTTCCTGCAGTTATAACTGAAAATTTCCTATTACGAGTCTGTGGTTGTGATCCAAAACCCTACACACATGCAAGTTTTGGACCTTGCAATCTCAAACCTATGCGAGCGAACTTCCATGAACTATCTTAGATTTGTGCAAGAGAATCAAACAAAGAAGAATAAAATAATTCTTCATGATAATGTCCAAATGAGGGTCACTTGACTTGTATTTATAACCATCCATGGGTTTCTAATTTATCTTTTGGTTGGACCTAATCAAATATGCACATGTGGGGCTTAATTCAAAAATACATTTTCCCTTGTCCAAATTGAGCACTTCAATAGTCAAAATTGGTCCTCTCAAAAAGAGGAATCTTGACCCATGCTTGGAATTTGTCATTGAGTTACAAAATTAACACTCCCTCTCAGCTAGGGGGAAATTCCAACTACATCATGTAATCATGGCAAGAATCTTGTCATCAAATCATATCCAATCTAGTAACTCATCATCAAATGTCATCACTATTCATCTCTGCTTATATCTTGATTGTCTATGCTTATATGCTAAACATTCTCAAATATAAAAGAAGAATAATTTGACATTAGAGGGGAGCCTAAGCTACCATCCTCTATCATGTCGGAGAGCACATCTCAATCTGAAACAATATCAGGGAACACATCTCAACCTGAAACCACATCGAGGAGTTTAGTCTAAACTTAGAACCACATAGGGGAGCACATCAACCCAAAATCACATCGAGGAGCACATCTCAACCCATAATCTCATGGGGGAGAAAAACATCTTCAACCCCATATTGATCAATAGGTGATATAGGGGATCACATCTCAACCCATCATATTTACCACTTATCTTCTCAACAGTGACCCTTAAGAGTCATGTGGTAGAACACCTACATCATAATTAGCTTGGGTTGTACACCCCCAAGTGCACTCTATGATAAAATAATGTTTTGATCCCCTTGAAAACTCTATGAAGTTACATCTCTCTATATAATGTATTGACATGCTTGCTATAACAAGCTTCTATTAATATAAATTCAGCTTGGTTTTATGGTTTTGTTGTGATTTTCTTTTTGCGATTATAGGTTAACTAGCACACCACCAGTGGGAAGGGCCCCTCACTCAGCTGTGTAGCTATCATGTACATTATATCAACATAGCTTATGGTTTGGAGGTTTCATTAAATAATATTTGTGTTATTTCCTATAGTGTTGCATTATGTCGATTTGTATAATAATATATATTGTGTTTATGACTATTCATGTAAGTGTTTAACAAAGTGGAGCCATGTACTCTTATTTGTGAGCAAAATTGATGCATAAGACACAAACTAGAAGCTTATTTGACATCATGTCAAACCTTGTGTTGTATGACGCTCTACCCCTTTTCACTTCATTTAAAATCACTTCGATACTACGAGATATAAACAAAGCATTAACCTTTGAAATCAATTCTATTTTGCATTGACCTTTTGTGCTTTTATTCTATTTGATTTATATCATTTGGTTTATCATGAAACTTGTACAATACAATTAACCTTTGGAACTTTGTTGATCACTTAGTTACAGGTGCAACAATGTAGAAATAACGAGTATCCTCTGAGTTTTACGAAGGAGAAACAATATTGTTTTTTTATTTTCATATTGAGGTTATGATACTTTGTTTTCATAATTGATATGTATCACTTCACTCATAATTTTATATTTGAGATTAACTATTACTTGAACAATATTTTAGTACCATCAATCTGATTCATGACCTTTATATCTGAGTTTGATTTCATGTTTGGATAGTACAACAATTTCATTTTTATATTAGGGTTTGAAATATTTGAGCACGACTACACAATGTAGTATTTGCAATACTATGTTTCCATGATACCTGGGTAATATTGGTTTGTTTATGGTTAGTCTATCTAAGTTTGTTTTATTGTCCTTTGAAGTATAAGTTGCTCTGTTTTATATACTCTATTTCTTACCTCCCATACTTCGTCTAACAAGTATTTTATTGGTAGCAAACTGTTGCAGATTTCACACTCGGGTTAGATATTTTGCTCGAACATTAGTTGGTAGTCTTGGCATATATGCTTTTCTTTATTTAATGCTTTGTTCCATATTTTGATGTTTTGCTTTCAACGTTTGGTTGAGAGAGGGTAAAATCCAAAGCTAGAATCTCGTGACTCTTCAAATCTAACCTACTATTAAGTGCATGAACACTATCTCACAGAGTGAAAGATTACACCGTGGGACTTTGCTAGGGGATTTAAGATAAGGACTAGCAGATAATCTTTAGTTTCAATGTGGCTTATTTAATTACATTCATAGGAAGTTTTGCACTGGTAACACTAGTTTTATAACGAGATCGAATTTCTTTCTCAAAATAGACTGCAAGATGATTGCTAAGTAGAATCCTTTTAATATCATTTATTGCATATATTGTTCTTAAAACTCGCAAGATTGCATCCCAAATTGACATGTGAAGGGTTTATTTGTGACAATAAAATAACCCAATAAAAGGTCCCCTTGTTAATAACTATGTTTAGAACCTCTTAGATTTTACTTCCTTTTTAGCATAGATATGTGTATTATGTTTCTTAACAATGATCAAATAAACTAGAATATTTATTACATGACCTAAAACAATACATAAAAATCAAAATAAAATTTCATAAAAGATAATAAGAATAAAATAACTTTCTCACAATCCATGCCTAAAATATTCCTACAAAGCATAAAATTTCATATATATATTTTTTCCCAACAACTCCTAGGCTACTTTCATTCTCCTTGGACCTTTTGTATTACACAAGGTGGTTTGTAATGGTGTAGATAACTATTTTCCTAAATTTTAATAGGCATAACCACATTGCCTTAGTGTAAATTCAACTAAATTCCCCCTTATGGTTGGTTACCAAGTGAACCAAGGAGAAGAATTTAAGTGAGCAAGTTTGTATAATGATTCAAATCACTTCAAGTCTCATTATGAGAGAAATATGACTATTCTTCCCTAAAGAAAGTCAAATTTCTTAAAAGACTAATGGTTCTCTTTTCTTTAACATATGTGTAGCATCCTTAATATGTTTTTGTCTATTGTGATTTATTAAAAACTTGCAAAACTTAGTGTGATAATAATTTAGGTTCAAATCTTGGTAGACATACTCTTTTCTTACATAGGTTTATGAGATGTGGCTAAAAAATACTAATGAAATACCATAAAACTCTATTCTTCACTTAAATATATAGAAATAAATTATTTTTTTCTTCACTTAACTATATAAAAATAAATAAATTGTTTTTTTTAGTTTAACATTTCTAAATAAATTAATATAAAATAAAACCCCACAAAATCAAATAATTGAAAACAATGCATGCATTAAATTTCAATTCAAAACCCATAAAGTTGAACTGAAAATCTCCACACCATTACAACTCAATCTCCACCAATTTTCGAGATCCATCTCCAAATTCTCTAAGTCAGAACGGGGTCCCTAAAAACGTGATCATTGTTTCTCTCGTTTTGTTTTTAATAGCATTTTAAAAATAATAAGAAGGCATCATTTGAAAAAAATTATAAAAAACCATCACAGATAGAATGATCTAAAAAACTGAATGGATCGTATTTTAAAGTAACGAATTCAATGTATCAGCATAGGGTTAAAAACAAAAAATGAGCCAAATGCAATGTATCTTTTAGAAAATGACTAAATGCAATGCATCAGTTTTCAATCATAGATTATAATTTGCAGTCCAGATTTTCAATCATAGGATAGAGTCCACAGTTAAAATTAGTACACACGAGTGCCCACAGGTATCTCGGTATAATAAGAGCATCAATAAAACAAAACACTTAGCTGGCTTGTAATTTTTATTAACATGTTGACTGTGATAGAGAAGAACCTTATGCTTCTGTTTTTTCCAGCATTATTTTGGCTGGAATCCGAAGGTCTCAATCTGGTTTTCAGCTGTTTAAATCGAACCATTAATTTCAGAATGCAACCGAATCACAAAGTGATCATAATTGAGAGTTTTGTGTTTTCCACATTCCCGCAAGGGTGTCCAGAGATAGGGCAGTACCACTGGACAGGCGAGGTTGAGGCGTGCAGGTCGCCATTACTGCACAACTCAGATAATATGAGAGGGCCCAGACAAGTCAATAAAGTTTAGATGTGTAGGGGAATAAACCCTTTAGTTCGGTTCAATGTGGTATTAACCGGTGCCGTGAGGAATACCATTTGTTTGTGTTTGGCGAACGAGTCAATGCTCTGTTGAGCACGGATGATGGATGGGGGAGAGCTGTACCTCCATTTGCGTTTAGAGTAACGCAGTACAGGCAACGCAGCCACGCAAGAACCAGTTGAAGTTGGCATACCAGTCTTCTCGCCAAGACACTGGACTTTCCAAAATCTATCAATCTAAATTAATAGATAGCAGATCATAAATGGCGGACATGAAGTTACCTTTGCTTTCAGAGAATATTGTTGAAGGAAAGCACAGGGACCTTGAATTTTTCACAGATGCAGATAGGTCTGTGTATGATGATGGGCACTTTGAACGGACAGGTAGAACTAGCTCTTTTGCCTGCAGACTTCTAGGATTACTTATTTTTCTTCAAGGAAATCCCCACAGATGCTTTTGTGGGAGTGGACTAATGTCTCCGGGGACTCAAATCCAATGCCAGATGCCTGCAATAACATTGACAACAACCGATGATGCTAACTCCCTGATCTGCAGTTTTGGTTTCACTCTCTATCTACTATTATATGCCTTGCCTTGATTGTATCACAATAATGGAAAAGTATATGAGATGTCTAAGCTCTATAAGCAATTTTGATGAGGTGTAGATTAATTGGTTTATGGGGTTTAGTTTTCATTCAGTTATAGGTTTAAATTTCATGAGGGGTTGATAATGGGAATTACTATTGTGGAATTAAGCTGTCTAAGCCGCCTGGTGTGGAAGACAGATCATTCTTCCATCCAACATTAAAACTAAGGACTACTGAAAAAAACATCCAGCCTATAAAATGTATTGCAATGACTAAACAAAGTTTTGAGTCTGCCTGCATCTACCCAATGAAACCTTAACTGATGAAATGGATAATCATGCCTATTAAATCGTTATCATGGCTCTAATATCTATAAACTCTAATTTGGGTGCTGCAATGTTCACGTTTAAATCAGGCCTGCGTAGCAATTGAGATCATAAACTAATTTTAAGTGGTTTCAGGCTGATTAGCAGTCCAATCCTCCCAATTCAAAAGGCAAAGCCACTTCAGCTTCCATAAATTTTTAATAGACATGGAGTTTCTTGGCTGCAAAGATCATTTCTGGTTTGTAACTGTGCATATCATTCAAACTTCAAGTTGGGTTCTTTCTAATGCCATGTACTGGGGCAGGTAATGTATGGACTGCAGGTGCACACATCATCACAACAGTAATAGGGTCAGGGATACTGTCATTGGCCTGGTGTATGGCACAACTGGGATGGATTGCTGGAATTGCAACCATGCTAATTTTCTCAACCATAACTTATTATACCTCCTGTTTGCTAGCTGATTGCTATAGATCGGGACATCCAACCAAAGGAAAACGCAATCCCACATATATTGATGCTGTGAGAGCAAATTTAGGTATTATTGGTACTCTCCTCTTTTGTCGAGGTTCTGACTAGTGTGATTAGGAATATACTAATAACTGATATTTCTCAGGTAAAACACAAATATGGTTCTGCGGGCTTGTGCAGTATTTGAGTTTGTACGGAGCTGCTATTGGATACACAATCACTGCTTCGCTCAGTATGGTGTAAGTTGTATTGTTCATAAGTCCACAATTCACAGCCACAATGACTTTCAGGCTGTTAAAATTGTCCAGGAGTGGTATTGGGTTTATTTAGTCCAATTCTATTAGCAATTCTGGAGAAAGTCCATATTCTCTTTCTTGTCTACATTAATTGAAAAGGGTTTTTCTCTTTTTTATCTAAATTAATTGAAAAGGGTTATTTTTAATTATATGGTATATTTTGGAATAATTATATTTCAGAAATTTAAGAGATATAAAAACATTTTTGTGTTGGACTTTGCTCAAGTCCATCAAATTTATGAGATATTGTGAAATGTATAATTTAACCATGCTCAAGCCTAATACTGTATAATTATAACTGATATTCAAAACATGGCAGAGCGATTGGACGATCAAATTGTTTCCACAAGAATGGACATGACTCCTTGTGTCGGTCCTCTGGTGGCAATTTTACGATCCTCTTTGGATTGGTACAAATCATTTTATCTCAAATACCAAATTTTGATCAAGCTTGGTGGCTTTCGATTGCTGCTGCTATTATGTCTTTCTCATATGCAACAATAGGATTGGGTCTTGCGGTTGCCCAAGTGATTGGTATGCTTGTTTAGTATACCCTTATCTTTATTTAAGAAATATGAAAAGGGTTTATTACATTAAAGCATTTATCTGCATCTTTTATTGTGACAAGAATCAACATATGAGGGTAATCTCTGACATTTGCAGCGAATAGAGAAATCAAGGGAACTCTTGACGGAGTGAGTAGTAGTGCAATCGGAGAAGCTGAAAAAGTTTGGGTTGTCTTCCAAGCTCTTGGTGACATTGCATTTGCCTATTCATTTTCGGTGGTTCTCATTGAGATACAGGTACAACTCATTCACTTGAACTTGTCACTTGCACAGCAAAAGACATTGTTTGTTATGAAAATGCTTAACTAATTGCAGCTCCTCTTGAAATTTTCTGTTGCAGGATACTCTGAAATCACCTCCTGCAGAGAACATAACCATGAAGAGGGCATCTCTATTTGGTATCTCGATAACAACTGTCTTCTATGTCCTGTGCGCCTGCTTTGGCTATGCAGCCTTTGGTAACAATGCACCTAGTAATCTTTTAACAAGCTTTGGATTCTATGAGCCTTATTGGCTAGTTGACTTTGGTAACGCATGCGTTGCTTTCCACCTACTTGGAGCATATCAAGTATGAATCCCCATTTCTAATTTTTGTTTCTCAGTATGTTGTAATGATAGAAATACTGCTGTTCAGCTGCCCTTTTTTAAGACAAATCCTTCGAGTGCAGAAGAAATGATTTTAATCCTTTTTGCAGGTTTATAGTCAACCAGTGTTCGCTTTTATTGAACAATGGTTCTCTGACAGGTGTCCAAATAGCAGATTTATCAATGATCAGTACGGAATGCTCATTCCGTTCTATGGCTTGTACAACATTAATTTCTTTCGGCTGGTTTGGAGGACTGCATTTGTTCTTTCAACCACTTCATTAGCCATCTTATTTCCATTCTTCAATGATGTGCTGGGAATTTTAGGTGCCATGAATTTCTGGCCATTGACAGTGTATTTTCCTGTAGAAATGTATATTGCACATTCAAAAATCCAAGGGTGGACAAGGAGGTGGATCTTTTTGCAGACATTAAGCTTTGTCTGTTTCCTGGTTTCACTAATGGCTGCGATTGGATCCATAGAAGGCGTGGTACAAAGTTGGAAGGACAGGAACGCTACAGTATAGTATTCTAATGCAATCATACGCAGTCAGTCTTTATGGCTTGCCATTTTCTTTATCCAGTGGACCAGTGACTGTCCATGTCAAAAACAGATGTTCTCTCTCTATGAACCAAAGATAATTGTCACTTTTGTTGGGATTATTTTTGTGAAAAATCCATGGAACACTTTGCAGACTAAATAATTTTAATTTTATGATCCTTAAATTTTTTTATTGATTTCGGACAAAATTGATCACAAAAATGCCTAGGACCATTTCATCTATGGTTAAACTAAGCTAATAATATATAATTTTGAAGTACAAAGTCTACCCTGACATATGGAAGCAAGGCACAGAGAACTAATAACAACAGAGTACTAATAATCTGGAAGTACAGAGACCCCCAAGGCCCAAAACACAGCTGCCATTGGCGTGAGCCTGGGCTGGTTAAAAGTTCTAGCAACAAAACAGAAATACTTGAGATACCAAAGGTCCTTGAATATGCCAAAATAACACAAAATTAAAGACCACAATTCTAAAGCACAGCTGCCGAATCACTTGGTTAAAAGGCCCGGAGACTATATATTGAATTCAAACCAGTCATAAAGGATATATTTTTGAAATTTATGTTATTTTTACACACTTGTCTGGGTAAGTCTCTGGCCGGGTCAGCGTTGTACGCAAAGTGTCTCCCCCGGCAAAGCTTGAAGTTTGTTTGCATAAGACTTTAACTATTCTGCAGTCTAATATAATCTGGTTCAATTGCTGGACTCCTGGGAGACAGTTTGCATCGTGCCATCTACTATAGAGTAGTATCCTTTATTTGAAAATTATTTGGATTTATGCTGTCGGAAGTCATTAAAACAATCTTGCAACCGATAACTCTTGGAGCAGAACTTCTCATCTGTTGCACATTGGATGTATAGTACTGAGAGCCTTCACTGGACCACTTCTTTCTTCTTTACAGGATACACCTTGAAACAACTTCAATCTATAGCAATCATGGCTAACTCATCAGGATCAAAGTGAGGCTAATTGAGATCAACAATTGAAATTTCAGCAGCAACAACCTGAACTAGGTGGCAGAGGATTCTAGGAAATTTGTCTGCAGGCATTGTGAGAGTATTCTTTTACTTTCCCCGTCTGCAATTACCCCACTAATCTTCTCTTGGATCCTTCATTTTTGCCCTCTTGACAATTTCTTCTTTCCCTTCGAAGTAGCCCAAGTTTTTTGATGTCCATATTGCATATAATGACGATTTACTACCAGCAAAAGGTGGTGCCTTCCATGGGCATTCCTTATCCAATCCTTTGACACTCCCAACCTGTGTAGCACCAAATTTCTCCCCAATCTTATTTTACCTCATTTAAGTTCATTAACAGGCAAGCTTAATCAAAATAGTGCCAGAAACAAGTCATTTACTCCGTCGTATTTGAGAATCGGAGGAAAGACCATATCTTCTTTCTGAGCTCTAGTTTGATGTTTAAATTTTATTTCAATCTCCTCCTAACCATAACTGGAAAGAACTTGTGTACAGGATGAGCCAAATGCTTCTCATGGCTATTTTTTAAAGTCCGCATAACATTTGACATTTTTGCCAAATCCACATTTAGAATTGCACTTAATGCATGAGATTTATGCGTCATGAGCTAAAGGAAAGATATGGATATCTCACGCATAAACATTCCAACCTGCCTTATTTTCATGGTTTTATTCCTCCATTGTCTTGCCTGTGCTATCTGTGTTTTTCGATCCTCAAGTTGTTAGATATATATAATTGTTCACCTAACCTATTTATCCTTGTTATGAGATTTGCGTGTGCTCTCTGTGCTCTTCGATCCTCAAGTTGTTAAATATATATAATTTTTCAGCTAACCTATTTATCCTTGATATGAGAATGCATAGTGTACGTCATTCTTTACCTAACTGATTCTACTTTTTATTACCGCATGTTAAACATTTTCGGGTGATTTAAGGAGAAGAAAAAATAAATTATCTTAATATCCAAGAGGCTAAAGCTAGTTCCCATAATATCTGTTTAATTTTCTGTGCTGTCGAATGTTTTTCTGTTTCCACTTTTCTCAAAGAGAAAAAAGTGCATACTATTTCTTTCCATATTTCTTTTGGCCTTTTTCACTTTTCACAAAGAGAAAAAAGTGCATACTATTTCTTTCCATATTTCTTTTGGCCTTTTCCAGCACCCTATTTCACAATGAAGTTCACTGAGAGAATTAGCCTTTCACTGAGTAATAAGAATTTTGGCTCTCCAATAAATATTGGCCCTTATGTATGCTTTTTGTTGATGATTATGAGTGGGATCAAACTCTTCAATATAGTATTTTTTTTCTCTATATCTCCTTATCCCAAGTACGCTTGTGGAACTTATCCACAACAAAAGTTTTTTTTCTCTTTATTGCTTGTGGGACACATGTTCAACCAAATACAACATTTACTAAACCATTGGCATTTTGCCACATCCAAGTCTTCTTTCTTTTGCACAATGTGTCATTAAAGACAACCTTAGGCCATATGCCCTCTTCCATTTGCTCAATTGTTTTTAAATACCTTATGACTTGCACCATAGCAATTGCTTCAATAGGAGCAACGTTTGTTTCACTTAGCAAGATAGCGTAAAAAAATTGCACTTTTAATTTTGAATTTGTTTGTAATCAAGCGCTTCTAAATTTTCTCAATTTGTTTCCACTGTATGTCGGATGTATTTTTGGTTCACAGTTCACAACCCTAGAGAAAAAACGGAATCACTAAAAGCCCAAAATGAGTTTGAGTGGTTTTCCAGTCCCATAACTCTATCTCTCTACACCTATTTTGAAAAACATAAAGTGCTTTCCTATCCCCCAGAGTTATTTTCTTTCTACAACCACCCCAACTTAGATTTATGTTGAAGTCAATTTCGAGTTATTTGTAATCCACAACTTCTTCCAGAGTGTTGCCTTCAAAGTAGAATCGATGTTGGTTTTGTTTTCTTTTGTTAGAGAAAACCACTATTTTCGTTTTGCTAATATTGATTTGCAGCCCCACCCTTCTACAAAAATGCTCAAGGGAAAACAAGTGCTCTTGCAAACCAAGAGAAGATTTAACAATCAGAAATTAGAATAAGGTCACTGACATATAAAAAGAGCCTTATAACAAACTTGCCCAAATGGACATGGTCACCCCCCTTGCGAATTTAGCCACTCTTCGAGCTTGTCGATATATAAACCAAAAAGGGTAGGAGACAATGCAAAACCTTGCTTGATGCCGATATCACTTCTAAAACTTTCAGAAATGTCTACTAAAGTTTTAATTTTGACTTTCACCTCTTCATACAACCTAATGCACAATTGCTCTCAAATGCCTAGGAACCCGAAGTTCCTCCATTCTATGCCAAAGCTTATCCCTAGTAACCGTGTCAAAGACTTTTCTGAAATCAACAAAAAACTTCTTTAAACATTTTTTAGATGTTTATTTTTATAAGAAAAAATACTTTATATTATCAGTATATTCTTTCCCATTGATCAATGGTTATACATTTTAAATAAATTTATTTTAATTTTAAATATATTATGTGTTAAAATATTAATTTATTTGAGATTATAATTGTTTTTTAATTTCTAAATTAAAAAGAAAATCATCTCAAAAGAATTGATGTTTATGGTTTTTGTTGTTTTTCCACGATCTTGGGTCTAGGATAGAATCTTAGAATTTCTGACGCTACCAAACCAAGAATCACAATGATACTACTTTGCACAATGGAATATAAACAATAATAAATCTACTAGTGCACAAAATATGGACAACTTTTTACAGTTTTCAACCCAACTTCGTTATATTAATCAACATATAATACAACTGTCTAAAGCAACCGTACTAGTGAAAATGGCCCTCATACATCCACTGGTACAAGACACAAAACTAGGGCTTGGTGTTAGTCGATCGACAACCAATCTGCTCATACAAGATACCTTGACCATCTGGCTGATGTGGCGCGCGCTCTCAACTCCTCTCGGTCGTACCTTGTACCTTCCTGGTCCTGTGGCTCCCGATCTACAACTCCTACCTCTATCAATGCTCCAAGTCTATCTGGCAATTGAATCTCGACTATTAATCTATTCACTAATTGTGCATTAGTCCATCAAAGGCACAACACATCGAGACTCCAGTCGAGTTGTTCACAACTCTATTTGTGATTACTCTCAATCTGTTCACTGTTGTTCCTCAGCTACTCAGGGACTTCATTCCACTATGGTCTTCCTGCTTTGCTCCAATGAAAAACAACATAGGGCACGGAGGGCTGCCACCTATCACTGCAAGATGTCCATCTCCCACAATGAACATGGGCTAGGATTACTTCCCATCATCTGTTGTAGAAGTCCTTCTCCACACACAAGTCTAGGGTTGCTTAACTGCTCCTTTGGCTCATTAACCCTTGAGCTCAACAACTGCCACTCTAGCAACCACCTAGGTCCATGAATATGGTGCACACCGAGCTCCAACTTGGACATTATCACGTTGTCCTTCAATAGAACAGAAATTCCCAATCCATGGTCCACTCTCACGCTTCCATCCAACAGTTCGCGAATTACCAATATTCATTGTAGCATCTACTCCTAGTCCTCACATCCAACACATATGGAGACCCTTCAACATGGTTGATAAGGCTCCATCAAATCTACCTCTTCTAGGACACTATATCCATCTCATGAGTTGATGTTTCACTGCTGCAAAGTTTGCAATCTGGTTAGTGCTAATATCAGTCCACATCATCCCTAGAACCTTGCCTCTAAACCTCATCTTCAGTTGCAATTTTCTTCTCATTGTAAGTTTCTCCTTTTGCTGCAACTTAGGGACAATTTTGAGGTGGTTTTGGCTCCCCCAACTAACCACCACAACTTTTTCCCTCTCTACAATAATACCAAGGATCTGTTTCCTACAATATTGAGACAATACCACACCATAACTTGCACACACCACCCATAATTTTCCTTTTCTAGGATCTCATCAAATTGTCCTTTTCTAGGACTAACATCCAACTAGCATCAACATCAACCCAAGAGATGACACACTTGACCTACAACCTCTTGATGCTCCTCTTGTCACAAATCCTACTGTTGATGATGACTAATCTTAGGATGTCCTCGGATTATTTCCCAATCTAGACATCTACATCCCTAGTGAAACATCACAACAAGAAATTTAAATAACTCTTCATTCTCAACTCACTGTTGTCTTTCTTGTCCACGACTATTGTGCAAACTGAGATATGGTTAGGGCATGATACCAACCCTAAATTCTGTCCTAAAATCTTGCATTCTTCCTCTATTTAGGCCTCCACAATTGTGTTGTACCTTCCTAAGATTGCAGCCTAGATTTTAAGGCTCTCTAGGCCTCATGACTCTAGATCTTCCATCGTTCTGCAATCATACCTAGAGACTTGTGCCCAAAAAAAGATAAGAAACAACCTTAATCTATGCACAAACCTGTAAGATCTTCCCTCCTTGACCTCAACCCTACTCCTGATGCATTCGGTCCTCAAAACAGTCTTGAAAAAGTCCAACCGAACTCATTTTTTCTCCTTCACTGAGGTTGCTTCAGGTCTACGGCTAGATCAGAGTTAATCTTGTGACATTTCACACTTGGATGATCATCATAAGCCTCTCATATGACCTCCTTTTAAACTTTTTCTAAGGGCTCCATCGAACTGCCCTTTGAGGGCTTGAAAACCTGTCACAAGGCTTATTAACATCATCCCGACCTTGACCTTGTGCTACCATGCCCACATCCAACATTCAAAAAATTATTATCTCTTCAATGAAAACTTGGAATCAGATGATTCTCAATGCATTGGATTCGTCTCACCATCTACTATCATCCTAATCCATCACATGTCACAATCTCATCACGTTTTTGGGCCAAACATCGATGGGTGCAAAACTCTAAGCTTGGGTTTCAAGCCCACAAGGTCACTTGTGAAGCTCCTTCCTCCAAACCCTCAATCCTCAAGACTTGGATTACCTCCCAAGCTACAAAAGTTAGCATTCCCTCTTAGCGAGGGAGGTACTTCTATGACTATGAAGTAATCATCATCATCCAGTGACACTAGCCCATCTGGAGTCCATCATTGGAGCATACTCTATAGAATGAACCATGTAATCTTGGTAGTGCTTTTGCCTCATCACATCTAAACCCTGAAGATCCCAGAACACCATAGGGTTTCTCCCTCTGAGTCTAGACTCCCTCTGAGCCTACATGATCTCCATTGACTCGGTCTTGCAAGAACTCATCCTCTTGGATCAAATACCACTCGTGCAAATCCCTCCAATCTCGGATATGCAACATTATGATCCAATGAAGACTTTGGCCTGCCAACCTGTAGTCCATCACATGAATCCATCTTGATCAACCTGATCTCATCCATGCCAAATCAATCCTCAAGTTGTCTCAACCATCCATGGAAAATCAACGGAAGTCCATGATCAACAATCTACCCTACAACAAACTATTATTCACCAGGCTCACCACCAATCCACCAGAACTCCCAGCCCATCTCACCATGTAGTCTATCGAGACCACATCTCAACATCTTTAGCTGACCCCTCTGCTCCGTGATCTAGACACCTACAACTCCCTCTGAGTTCCTTCGTTGTGCACACTTTGATTCATTGTCCCTCAAAGTAGCTCATATACGCTCTGATACAATGTTGTTTTTCCACAATCTTGGGTCTAGGATAGAATATTAGAATCTCTGATGCTACCAAACAATGAATCACAACGATACTACTTTTCACAATGAAGTATAAACAATAGTAAATCTACTAGAGCATAAAATATGGACAACTGTTTACAATTTTCAACCCAACTTCGTTATATTAATCAACGTATAATACACCACTCTATGGCTCCCGTACTAGGGATAATGACCATCATACATCCACTGATACAAGACACAAAACTAAGTCTTGGTGTTAGTCCTTCGTCAACCAATCTACCCATATAAGATACACTGACCATCTGGCTAATGTAGCGTGCTCTCTCAGCTCCTCTTGGTCGTACCCTATACTTGCCTAGTCCTGTGGCTCCTGATCTGCATCTCCTGCCTCTATCAATGTTCCAAGTCCATTTGGCCACTACCTCGACTAAAAATCTTCTCAGTAGTTGTGCCTTAGTCCATCAATAGAACAACACATCGAGACTCATGTCAATTTGTTCACAACTCCGTTTGTGAACAACTCTCAATCTGTCCACTAATGTTCCTCATCTACTCAGGGACTTCAACCCACTATGGTCTTCCTGTGTTGCTCCAATGAAGACCAACATAGGGCACAGAGGGCTGACACCTATCACTGCAAGATGTCCATCTCCCACAATGAACATGGGCTAGGAGGAATACCCATCATCTGCTATAGAAGTCCTTCTCCACACACAAGTTTAGGGTTTCTTAACTGCTCCTCTAGCTCGTCAACCCTTGAGCTCAACAACTGCAACTCTAGAAATCACCTAGGTCCATGAAGATGGAGCATGCTAGGCTCCAACTTGGACACTAGCACGTTGTGCTTCAACAGAAAATAAATGCCCAATCCATGTTCACAATTGGTCCACTCTCACGCTTCCCTCCAACAGTCCATGAGTGACCAATACTCATTGTAGCATCTTCTTCTAGTCAGGGCATCCAACACCTATGGATACCCTTCCACATGGTTGCTAACAAGCTCCATCAAATATGCCTCTTCTAGGACATTATATCCATCTCATAAGCTGATGTGTCATTGCTGCGAATTATGCAATCTAGTTAGGGCTAATATCAGTCCACATCAACCCTAGATCCTTGCCTCTAGACCTCCTCTTCTGTTGCGGTTTCCTTCTCACTGTAAGCTACTCCTTTTGTTGCAACCTAAGGAAAAGTCTGAGGTGGTTTTGGCTCCTCCAACTAAGCACCACAACTTCTCCCCTCTCTACAATAATACCAAGGATCTGTTGCCTACAATATTGAGACAATACCACACCATAAATTGCACACACCACCAAGAATTGTCCTATTCTAGGACCTCATCAAATTGTCATTTTCTAGGACTAACATCCAACTAGCATCAACATCAACCCAAGAGATGACACATCTTTCCTGCAACCTCCCAATGCTCCTCATGTCACAAATCCTACTGTTGATGATGAATGCTCTTATGATGTCCCTAGATTGTTGCCCAATATGGACATCTACATCCCTAGTGAAACATCACAACAAGAAGGCTAAACAACTCTTGGTTCTCAACTCACCATTGGCCTTCTTGTCAACGACTATTGTGCAAACTAAACTCTGGTTAGGGCATGACACCAACCCTAAAGTATTCCCTAAAATCTTGCGTTCTTCCTCTGTTTAGGCCTCCACAACTTCGTTGTACCTTCCTGAGATTGTGGCCTAGATTTTAAGACTCTCTAGGCCTCACGACTCCCATAAAGAAACTTGTCATCCTTCTAACATCATACCCGGAGACTTGAGGCCCAAACAGAGATAAGAAATAACCCTAATCTATGCACAAACCTTCCAGATCTTCCCTCCTTGACCTCGGCCCTACTCTTGATGCATTCGGTCCTCAAAACAATCTTGAAAAGGTCCAATTGAACTCCTTTTTTCTCCTTCGCTGAGGCTGCTTCAAGTATGAAATTAGATAAGAGGTAATCTTGTGACATTTCACACTTGGATGATCATCATAAGACTCTCATATGACCTCCTTTTATACTTTTTCTAAGGGCTCCATTGAACTGCCATTTGAGGGTTTGACAAATTGTCACAAGGCTTATTAACATCAAGTCAACCTTGACCTTGTGTCAGCATGCCCATATCCAACATTCAAAAATTAATATCTCTCAAGGAAAACTCGGAATTAGATGATTCTCAATGTGTTCGACTCATCTCGCCATCTACTATCATCCTCATCCATCACATGTCGCAATCTCATCACGGTTTTGTCCCAAACATCGATGGATGCAAAACCCCAAGCTTGGGTTTCAAACCCACAAGGCCACTTGTGAATCTCCTTCCTCCAACCCCTCAATCCTCAAGGCTTGGAGTACCTCCCAACTACAAAAATCAACAATTTTCTCTTTATATATATTTTCAACTAATTTGATCCTAGACTGAGCCCAACCTCAAAGTTGTATGGAAAAAATATATACATAGTACGTATTGTGTTTACCCCCACAGTTAGCTCCCATTCTCAATGTGTCCTATGAAATTTGAATCACTTAAATAAACCAACTGATCTACAATTCATAAGTATTAAGTATTAGTGTGTGTGTATATATATATATATATATATATATATATATAGACACACACATACTCCACATCAATTAAATCACTTTGTGTGAATAAAGTCAATATTACAATATTTTAATATTTTAATATTAATATTGTTGTTGAGTAGATGTATGCCGAAGCATATTATAGACAACAAAAAATTGTTTGCTATGTTAGGGGTTATGTAGGTTTCTGTTGGCATTATGACACAGGTTTGGCTTGATGGCATAAGTATTTTCCTTGATGGCAACTCGCTCAAATAGCAAATCACAAGTTCACGCTCTCAAAATAGTAGAAAATGAGATACCCACAGGTTCTTGTTCACGAAGCCGCAGATGTACGCAGGTGTGTCGAACAAAAGTTGCGGACATGTACATAGGTTCTCCGATAAAAAAGTGCGAATGTAAAGTACACGCACTTTCATGTAGAGAAAAGCGTGCATGTGGGAAATCTTATGGTTGGTCCATGGTATTTAGTCCGACATTTTTGATCCTATGGTTTTGGTCCGTGGTTTTGCATCTAAAGTATTGAACCCAGGTTTTGGGTCCCTAGTATTGGATCTCTATGGTTTTGGACCATGGTTTTGAGTAAGGCCTAGACTATAAAAAGGAAAGGAGATCATTTGGCTTGGGCAACTAATGTGTTGAATATCTTGAGATGAGCAAGATCTAAAATATTTGTGATTGGTTGGTGAGCTGGACCTGAATCAAGGAGAAACCTGAGCATTACAAGACGAATCTACTGAGGGGTCGAGATCTCTTTGGCACGTGATCAGATCTGTAAATCTAATAATCTGGGGTATAATCGAAGTCTGATAAATTTCTATACCCGCAGGCCCAACTCAGTGCAGGCGCGGATACCCGCAGGCTCGACACATCGCAGGCACGGATACTCGCAGGCTCGGCACAGCGCAGGTGCAGGTACCCACAGGTTCAACACAGAAGAGGTGCGGATACCCGCAGCCTCGGCAGAGCGCAGGTGTGGATACCGCAGGTTTGACAGAGAGGAGGTGTGGATACCTGCAGGGTAAAGAAGGGAATACTGTGGACATACACAGGTTTCTATTGGTGAAGTTGCATACTTTTTCCTTGAAATATATTTTAGCTGCTTTTATCTATTTCTGCAGCGTTCAGGCGTCTGACTTGCTGTCTGGTTACTGGTACTGTGTTCTGAGAAGTTATTGAGTCAGTATTTGTACAAGGAAGTTGGTTGATTGCAGATCTATTTGATGTTTGATTGATATTCATGGATCCAGTTTGAAAATTTATGAAATGTGGTCCCTGGAAGAGAAGAGAAGTCCTCTGTAGGTCACCACCTACGTACAAGTACCTCAACTAGTGCAAGAGCTAAGGGGGTTGTAGTTCCCTTCCAGAAGAGTCTAGAGAACGAGAGAAGGTTGTAGCCTTCTGCAGGTTGAAGCCTGCGTGCTGGTATAATACTGCACCACTACAGAATCATTGTAAAAGGAAGTTTCTAATTGAAAGAATATAGAGACATATTGCAGCAGGTGGTTTTCGCTCACATTGGGTTTCCACCTTATATCTTGTGTTCCTTTGTGTGATTGTCTGCTCTCCTTTTCTATTCCTGCTTACTGTTATATGGTTCTGACACACAGATTAATGATCAATATCTAAAGAATAAATTAAATTATAAGTCAGGAAGGTATACACAAGTTTCATTAGTTAGATCTGCTAATCTTTATAAGTTGAAAAGAATTTGATAATACTGATTCAGCCCCCCTCTCAGTATTATTTTCAACAGTTGCAACTTCTTCATATCCAAACAAACATGAGTATTATTTTTTATTTATAGAATGTTGATATCAACATAAATAAATATATTGAGTTCATAAATTAACTTATAATGTGTAGATTAAGTAGTTTATGTGGATTTAGTCTCTACCAAATCATAAGTTCAAATTTTATATGAGGAGTTGAAAATAAAACACCTTTAAAAAGATAATTATAACATCTCACTAGTTCAAAAACTGAAAATAAAAATATTAATTTAAAAAATTCAAATAAATAAATGTAACACGTTGGCCAGACGGGGAGCAATATTCCCAACAAGTCCAGCTTATGGGTATGCTGCCTACTAGGGTATGCTCTGCATAGACCAAGATAGGGGAGCTAACATCTCCGACCCTATGGGTGACAGATAGGGGAGCAAAATATACAACCCTATTGTCCTAAGATCCCTCAACCCTAATATCCCTCCATCTCAATTCCTCACCCTAGGAGATTAGACAATGGGGAAGAGTTGTCCCAATGTCCTTGATCAATCCCTCCCTTTGTAGATTAGAAACATATCATCGTGCTCATATCTAGTATCAGCTTGAATAACTCACTGAAGAGTTCAATCATCATGTATCAATAGAAAAAATCTTGTGTTCATATGGGATATCAAATCAAATATTATATTAGAACAAATATATATCACAAAAATAATACCTTATTCATCCTCCCTCTCATGAAGGTAGCAACCACAATCGTAAGCTTGTTTCATACAACAACACTAACAGAGGATATCTTAGTCCCAACTATATAAAAGATTTTCTGCCAATCAGATCACACTCATTATTATTGCAATGTATCCCTGTCATAACCAGAACCTGCTCAAACAACTCTCCAAAGAGCTTCTTCAACTTGCCTCACAGTTAGCCATGCCAATAACATCGTACTCAACCTCGATCATGATTAATGATACAGACTTTTCATCAAGATATCATGGCAGATCTCATACTAAAGCAGCACCCAGATGTGCTCATTTCATCAATAACAATCCGAAACAATATTAGTACATCCATGCAGTCACATATCATAAGAAGAATATCTCAGACCAAAAATTGATCGTCCCATTCAAATATCTCTAAGGGTTCCAGGTGGAAACTCAATGTGTATGAAGCGGCTCAATCATGAATTCACTCAAGTTATATGAAGCACACACACACACACACATATATACAGATGGGTGTTCACACAGAACATCAATGCTTTAATCAACTATCGATCGCCAAGTCAGGTTCAACAATATCTCTTCATAACTTATTGAAATTCAATCAGAGTGTCTAAGGATTTGCATTTTCACTTTCCAAAAACTCTTCAATAGCTTCATGATATATATTTTCTTTTCCAAACTCTAGAAATTAATTCATCGTACCATGATTCATCATTTCAAGCTTCAGAGGTGAACTCCCCCTTAGTTTGATCATCAAAGGCTCATTACCTGTCAAGAATAGACCATCAACATATAAAACCAAAATCAAAGTCATAACTTGGACCTCTGTTGAAGTGGAGGTTTGGATCGACACATCTTCTTGGCTTCACCGAGTAACTATCAATGCAGACATACCAAGCTCGGGAAGCTTGCTTCAAACCCTACAATGCTATTTTCAAAACTTATACTAACCAGACCAATATGTTCATCCTCACACAAATCAATACTATGCAATTGAATCAACTAGGTTATCTTATCAAGCTTTAGATGCCAAACCAAAGCTAATATCATAAAAGTTTCTGCCAATATCATTTTCATAAATTCTTTGGACCGGGTGACAGATAGATCTCACATCCAAATATCAAATAATGACTTCATCTATTGTAATGTCAACAAATTGTTATTAAGCATTTTCAAACTCCATCAAACCATCCACATAATCATAATACGAATTATTTTTATGGCTACTAGATGTAAATGAATACACCAAGAATAATTCATATAAGTTCCATGCATTCATTATGATATTAGCATAATGAATCACAACTATTCATACTTAAATCAATGTTCCAAAGCCAATGAAGCCAATAGAAAATCATTATTGAATACCAATATTAGTCTCTGAAAGTCACTATGCCCACATAGCACTGTCATTAAGGAAAATCATTAGTTATCAAAAACCTTAATTTGTTATCACTATGAATTGAATCAATCCATAACTCAAAACATATCTATGAGCTATCATGTCAAAACTCCAATACTACTCATCTATATCAATCAGCCAAATCTTGTCAAACCCTTGCAACTTTTATCAATTGTTGTCATATACTTGCTTAAATGATCAAATCAAAATGACATATTGATATGCATATTTTGGTCCCCTGTAAACACAAGTTTAGTCAACAATTCACATTCTCTATAGTAAGTCAAACATTCAAACTTCCCTTCTCATAGAACTTTCAATTTTTTGATCCATATATGAAGGACTGTCATACTCCAGGTACACTCTTGATTTTATGTATAAAGATTCAATTTTTGTGACCTGCAAGCATAATCGTACCCATATTCCTTCTTCCATGCAGTTGGGAGTATATAACCGCATTATTAAGGCTTCTTCCATGTAGTTGGGTCTTAGACTAAGAGAAACCCTCTCTTTTCAGATCAGAACTTGTTGCTGACTAAGAACATCAAATATTAGTCTATTTATGTCCAAAAAAAATTACTTCAACAGTAAGGAATATTTTATAGATTTAATGCAAATGATAATAGGTGTAGAGATCTTATGGAGAGTTTATCCCTCTAAATGGGAATCCACTTCAATCATCATCATTCAAAACATCAACCTTTCTATCATAATACTTGTCATGCATAAAAAAAACTAGTATATCATGAAATCAAACTATATCAGCTTCTAAAACATATATCCATCATATTCATAGCATGTTAGCATCAACTACTTCATCACTACACATGAGCATGAAATCAAAATTTCATTAAAGGTTAGAGTCATATGATTAGGGAAGCTGACAAGTGTATCATCATACTTCAAGGATCATAATCACTTCATCACTTCTTTATTATATTATCCAATCATCAAGACAAGGCATCCAATTTTACCATATGTCATAATTACTAAGCTTATCAAAACCTAACCACGGTCAACAAGAAGATCTTAAATATCAATCTTATTGTTACTCTTATATCATCAAGGTTTCCATTCTTATCATAAGTAGTGTCAAGCTACCATATATAAGAACCAATGTATCTAGCTTGCTTAAGGAAGTATACCAATATATCAAAAATCAATGTTTATAAGTGGCTTTACCATGACTTAATAGAATGTAAGATACTTGTCCAATACCAAGTGTACCATCTCATCATAAGTACCATGAATAAACTTACTTTCATATGCATTATGATTCATTCATCAAGGTGATATTTCCATCATACCTTAGGGCTTACCTTGCCATCCAATATTTGCAACTGAAACATAACATTGAAATAATACACCATACATACCTTGCAATGTTCAGATACCTGTGCACCTTCTTATTTGACATTGGAAGTTGTATCTCTTCTCTTCCTACACCTCAGATGATCCTCAAGGAGGATCCACTTATCACATCTCATCAAGGGGTTAGAAGTATCCAAATACTCACATATACATGTTGGAAGTATAAGTAATGATCAAATCAATAAATCTTGAACAAAAGTAAAGACATAAATGAGTAACATAACTCAAAAGAGTACTTATCTTTAATGAGAGGTGATCATATCCCTCTTGAACCAACCTTTAAGAGCCATGACTATCCATTGTCTATATAACACTTGTTGCCTTCAATATATTTCAACCAACTTCATCAACAACCAGGCCTAATTGAGATTATCTCATCAAGGGCTACATCAACGCTGCCATAAGTGCTAGAACATCTTCACACTGATCATGCTATTGTTTCTAGGTTACATATCTCAAATATTTGTCATAATCCCGGGTTTCTTCCAAACCCTAACCTCATAATATACATCAAACCCTAATAACTAGATTCCCTAGGGTTTCCTTCAAACCCTAATATTCTTTCAGGTCTCCTCCATCTTCTTGTGCTTCCATCGAAGGTGTCTTCATAGGGGTGATCTTCAATGAAATTTCTTCGGCCCAACTCTGAAACCATGTTAAGTTTTCTTAGGATTACATTGTTATTTTCTTTGATAATTTCATTTTATCATTTACATATAGAATTCACCCCATAACATCATAACATTATTCATATTTACAACATTATTCAACAACATATGCAATTATATAGAAAGAAAAACGTCGTCATTAATGCAACAAAACATAAAGGAAAAATAGAAGAAAATAATTCACACATAGAGACAACAAGATTGGTCAGAGACTAGGGAAAAACTCACTATGGGGAGAACCCTTTCAAATTCTTCTTCTTATTAGATTGTCATTAAATGATTTAGCAAAAGAGATTACAATGGTCCATATCAACAACCATAAACCTACCCAACAAAATCATCTAAACGATATCCATGATATATTCCCAACAATTCCAATAATCAAAACCCTAATTTAGAAGTATACGATTAACTATCATTGTCTATGGTCAATTGTCGAACCCTGCGGTCAACGAGAAAAATCTGTGGTCAACTAATAAAACCAAACCCTAGGTCCCAATCACACAAATGATTTGATGTGCATGTAGATGAAACTCTCCAACCACATGCATGAGCCTATGTACCTATGGTTATAGCCAAAAATTTCCTCTTACAAGCCTCTGGTTGTGACCCAAAACCCTAGACACGTGCGAGTTTCAGACCTTGCAATCTCGGACCTGTGCGAGAAAACTTCCATGAACTATTGTAGACCTGTGCGAGCTAAATCAAAGAAAGAAGAATAGAATTATGCTTCATGATGTTTTCCAAATGAGGGTCACTTGAATTTTATTTATAACCATCCATGGGTCTCCCATTTATATTTTGGGCTGACCTAATTAAATATGCATATGTGGGGCTTAATTCAAAAATACACTTTCCCTTGTCCAAATTGAGCGCTTCAATAGTCAAAATTGGTCCTCTTGAAAAGAGGAATCTTGAACCATGGTTGGATTTTGTCATTGAGCTACTAGAGTAACATGATTGGTCGAAAAAGTGATCTCTGCCACCGATCTGCGTATAAGGAAACTAACCATGGTTGGTTTTCATACAAGGAAACTAGCCATGGTTTAACTCAACCCTACACTTGCTTGAAGAAGTTTTGACGCACTCTAAGGGAGGTACATTATGTTTCCAGTTGTTCGTTTGAAACCCATGTGATGGTTTTCATTTGAATGGCTTCTTGCATGTTGAATAATAAATCTTAGTACTAGAATCCTTCTACACGTACTAGAAGCAAAATGAAATTCCATCGTTAGTAATATTGCCTCAAAACCCACCTAAATCTAATAAAAACTTAAGAATTCAACAAAATAAGAAACCATTACCTCATTATACTTGTTATGGGTACTTAGGTTCACAGTTATATGGTTTTAGGGAAAAATGGACATAAAAGGTAAGAAAATAGTGTAGAAAAGGATGGTCGCTGATATCGTTTTTAAAGGGCAACATCTCCCTCATGTTGATTTTCTTGCATTTCCTCATGCAAGAAATACAAAATTAAGCTTTGAAAAGATTGTCACCATCCCACAATCCATTTAGGAAAGTCTTGTAGTGTTGATGAGAATGTCGAGGCCTCACTCAGTTCTAGTCACCTTCTATGTTTTCCTCCTTTGGATGATGATTGAACAGAGTCCAAAAGTATATCTTGAAGTCTTTTATTTTCTAGATGTAATTCTTTGATCTCCTCCTGGAACCACTAGCTTTGAGCCCTCAAATTCTCAATTTCCTTTTGCAGATATCTATTTAATATTGTAAGTTCTATAATTTCTTATTTTAGGCCTTTAATCTTCTTATTTATCCTCTTTAATTTGTCAAGAAATGGATCAATTAGCATATGCTAAAACATTGATTCATAGGGAGAAAGACCAATATCAAATTTTCCAACATGCTCGCTAACAATTGATTGAGAGGGTTTACCATGCTTAATTCCTTCTTTGATGGTTGGCTCAGGGGAGACCCTCTTTGGTGAGACTTTTGATTTTTCTTAACTTTGAATAGGTCCCCTAGGGTTTGTATATCATCACTATCACGACCAATATAGATAGGAGTGTGCCTCGTTTCCTATGATGTATGTACAGGTGGTGGAACTATAGGATTCTGAATATTTTGTTCCTTTGACATGTTCCTACTGACTTGCTAAGTGCGTGGCTTAGCCATAATAATATTATTCTTTGAAAAATTACATTTTCTTTTCTTTAGTTTACACTAAGTAGGGCTAGGATACTTGGCCTTTGTTCAAGCAAGTTTTTCATCATGATTATCATTATCATGCCCTTGTTCTAGGCATTCTTTTTCCAAGTCCTCCTCTGGCTGCATTGTAAACTTATTTTGGATTATGAAATTTTCGTAGGTGTCTTTTCTATTCTTCAATTCTTCCATGATTAGAATTTTTATAAGGCCATGGTGATGCAAACTTTTAAGATGGGTTTTCTTATTCCTTTTAACCTTACTTCCCATCTTCCTTAAGCTCTTCCATAGATAATATGGAAAATTTAATTTATGTCCTAATTGAAAATGTAATAGAATTTGAATGTGAAATTGAATGGTGAGGGCATACCATCCTTCACAAGTTATAAACTTTTTCAATATTAGTAGGGGTTTTATCAATTCTCTTTGAGCCATGATCCAGGTACTCCCTTTTCCCAATCCACATTTTGGTGTCACCAGATTCATTAATAGATTACAGGTGCTTTGATCCAAAGGTTTTTTTTGAACCACTTTTCTCCCATCCTCAGAAGACTAGTGTTACACAAAATATTGTCACCATGACTTTCTGCAGTCAGTGTGAGTCTATCACCACTCATACTGTCCTCCTTTGCAAGTCTCAAACCTCAGCTCTTCATGTCAAGCCTTAAAAATGAGAGAACGTCCTTGAAAAGCTCTAAAACTCTGGTTCCGCACTTTCTCTTACCATTACCTGCGGTCCCGCACCCCTTGGTCATGTTACCTGCGGACCTGCCCGCTCTGTCTCTAAAGGAGTGGGTGTGGACCCTTGTAAAAGTAAAAAAGGCGTAAGTTTATTATTAAAAACTCACTTTGGATTAATTCTGGATGCTTCTAGAAGGAATCTTGCGGTGGCAAGTTCGCTCCCAGGTGGTTCATGCATCCCATAACTAAAGGAGCTAACCCCTTGATGAGAGGAGCTTATCCATTTGAAGGAGGACTCTATTGCTTTGAAGGTGGACCTGGTAACTTCCTTCCTCTGCACTATAAATTGAGGCATTGGGCTGGTTGCTAGGGAGGTTGAAAGCTGAATATTTTTGAGGGTAAATGTCGTTGGAATTGAGACTTCCTAGTTGAGCTTGAGAGGAGAGATTACATACCTTTTGGCTTCATTGGGAAGAGAGTGAAACTTGTCAAAGTAGAGGAGATTCTTGCTGGACCCTGGGAGGAGCTTGTATAGCATCAAGGCACCAAGGTTGTAAAGTTATTCTTTGTTTAAAGTTAATACAGTCTGATTCATTTTTCTCAATAAATTGTCTTCTATGGTTTATTTCATGAATTCCTTGATCATCATGACAAATATGGTTTATTATATTGGCTATGCAGGTGTTATTTGATGTGTGTTTGTTTGTGTTTGCAGATTCTTTAAAAGGGAGCTCATTTGGACGAACAGAGCGTGGCTTCTACAAACTAGCACTAGACTTGAGGTAGGGTCTGAAACATCTCTTGGCTTTTATTTATAAATTGCATATTTAGAGAAAGATAGAATTTGTTTGGTTTGCTTGTCACTAGATATCCATAGATACTAGGGAGATCGGTCTTGTCCGCAAGAACGATTTATCCGCCCGACAACTAGTGATATGTTCCACCATCTCCTCTGATAGCCTCATCACTAGACAACTAATGCGAGTGATACGACCATCGACGAATTTTGAAAATTGAAGGCATACTTCATCATCATACCCTTAAATTGAGCAAGAAACCCTTGTCATTCTATGATGCCAAACATTTTTCAGCATGTGTTATATTCAAGGAGGGTTTAGAAAGCCTGTATGGTTTACTCATGCCTGTCAACCACCCTCTTCAATCACCACTACTATTACAAATGAAAACCTAATGTTTATTAACGCCTCACTACTTTAAATTAAGAAATATGTTATAACTTTTTGTTGATAACCCTTACTTTTTTAACTTGGAAACTTTGTTATTGGAGTCATAGTAACTCAAATTAGACTGAACCTGTTGTCACTCACTGCATTATGAGCCTTCAATTGATCAAAGATGCCGAAGAGAAGTGAAGTTTGAAGTAATATTCTAGGCCACAGGAGCACTCAAAGCCAAATAATATCCTCTCCATTACATAGTTCTAGGGATGAGCTTTCTAACGGTAGGTGGAAGTCCAAAAACAGACTTTTGGATCAGAAGTTAGAGCAGATTGAAGATACCCTTTCAAAGCCAGAAAAAAAGAAAAATGGCTAAGGGTTAGGTATATCACAAATTTCAAGTTGGCGATCAAGGTCCATGGTACATAGCATAGTGGTGGTTCATGGTGTAGAGTGCTAATATCGCATATCGACGATCATAGGTGCAGAGGGGTGCACGCAAGCACTTGGTCATGAAAATTGCCGAAAATTGGGCTTTAGCGTTAAAAGCGATAGGAAGGGCCGATTTTATTTAACAAAGGAATTCAATGAAAAACTAAGGGCAGATGGGCCATTTTCTCTCTCCTATAGGGGGACCACATGGCAGAATCCTATCGGTCCTAAGAATCCACGGGAAAACTGACGTCAACATGACGTGGTAGTACAAAGGGCACATGGCATGCTAATATAGCATTTTTAGGGGTCCTATGGGGGAATATTCGAGTGACATGTATCACCACTCAGGAAGTTCCACGTGGCATTGATGATGTCATCAATCCCACAATTGGCAATCACACAAAGCAAAGGATCCTCCTCCACTGAAGTCCTTCCCAGCTAGTGGTTGCGATATGTGGGAACTCCCCGGACGCAATATTTTATACAATGGAATTAAAGGGTTGTTGAGTCCATCCCTTTCAAAGGCCGCATCCTAATTCAACACCCCCTCATCTCTGGATGACCCAAATTGGCTCCACCTAGATCAATGCCTCCTGGGCCTTTTGAGCCTTCCCCACCATGTTTTCCTTTATCAATGAGGGGGTGGGCGGTGTCCAAAAATTGGTTTCGCCATCGGGCCCCTATGCTACATATACCTCTCATATAATTTTGCACACCCCCTCACTTACCACTCATGCCCCCTCCGAAAACCACTCGTCCTCAACACTCTCTCCTGCAATGCGATTGCAATATCCTAGGTGGGCTCGATCCCACAGATTGGCAATCGCAAGTGTCCAGGGGAAATGCCAAAGGTAAAGTGTTATAAATTGTCGGTATGAGGGATTCCAAGTAACAAAGGAAAAAGAGCCTATACAAGAATCTAAAGGCCCTAGCGTCTGAGGGCTAAGCACTTGGTTTTAGACCCTGGTCATATGAAGAGAATTAAAAAAGGGGGCTGAAGCAAATGGGCTTATAGGGGATCAGAACTCGCATGTTTCGTAATGCTTTAGTGATAAGGGTCAGCACCAGAAATTCCTCCATATTACACCATAAGTGCATCACTGGGCGTATCAGGGTGCCGATAGTGTTTTGCAGAACTTTAAAGGTGTTGTGGGTCGACAGCTATGGAATTTAAGAAGGGAGATGGAGCATTCAAGCTTGACATGGGCTGATCCAGAAAGGCCCTTTGTGACACGGAACCAGGGTCGACGCTGACAGAGGAAAACAAGGACTTAGTAGCTCGGGAAGAGTTGATTACTCAGCATGGTGTCCCATACAGAGAGAATGTGAAGTACCACCCAAGGGTCCTCTGCTCTAGTACTACAACATGAAACTGATAGTTCCCACTCCCAGCTTTAAAGGAGGAATGGTTGAAGCAGTAAAGGCAGAAATGACGGGAGTCGACTGAGCAACACGGGAGGCCATACCGTGAGAAAAATACAACCTGAAGCAGAAGTAATCATAAGGATGGGCATGAAGATATTTTGTTAATATTGTTCATATGATTGATTGATTGATTTGTTATCCTGTAAGGTGTTTCCCTTTAATGAGGCAATTAATATTTTGTAATGCTTTTGGGCCATAGAGCCATCCCTGGCCGAGACAACTAGTCAACCTGATAGTTGAGGCTCAGCCGAAGATATTTTGATGTAATGAATGTTCAATGCTTCCCCTTTCCAGATAAATAGGGGGAAACAAAACTTCACAATGGTTCATAAACTCTAAAGAAAAATCTACATGTTATTTTTAGACTGTATAACTTTATATTACAGATATTCCAAAAATATCAAGTAAATGGTGGTGATTCCCCCTTCAAGTATTACAATATTTTATCCCTCTGTTAGAACCCATTATGTTCCTGTTTCTTCTCTGAATTCATGCAATCATAGCTGCTAGAAATATTTCATACTTCCTTATAGATTCACTTGTATTGATTTGTTAATGCATGTGTCTGTATGAATTGCTAAAAGTATATCTTTAAAACTGCGCTACATGAATCATAGCATTTAGTCCCTCTTTTATCCATTATTTCTACCTGTAACTCAAATAAGTGTAGAAATCCTTAATGCTTCAAGATCTATGTGTTGAAGGTAGAATTCTTGATGCTTTAAGCTCTATGTGATTAGTTTCTCTTTCTTCTTATCCTCTCTCATTTCTCTATAAAATCTTATTAAACTAAAGTCCTTGAACTACTCAGCCTCCACTGTTTTATGCATATATTTATGCAATTTGTACATGTGAAGATATACTAGAAATTCATTTCTTACTTCTTTAAATGAATGAAGCAACCCATTCCATTTTATACATACATATAGAATATATGTGAGGTCTCCATTCTACTAAGAATCATTGGAGACACTCAAAATCTAGATGTGCCCAGGCACTGGTCTTGTAAGCAATCCAAGGTTGTCTCTTGGAGCGACAACATTTTGTGGTGCCATTTTTGGGGAACATATTGAAGGACTTTTCCCCTGGGATATGACAAATTGAGCACTCTTTGTGTAGGTGAGCAAAGACATTCTGATTGCATCCACATCACCTTGGAAACTCCACACACACCCCATCATTTACCATCCTCGCTTTTAAAAAGCCTCACACTCGCTTAGATACCTCTCAGCAGAAAGCCCCATTTGTATATGACCCAGAGAAAATAATTTTCAGGAAAGTCTGGAAGTGGAAAAATCCTACTGCCTGCACTACCGTCTCATTAGTATTTGAAGCCTCCTCATCCAACTCTCAATTTGTTGTTACTCACTACTCAAGAATTACTCCTAAAACCCTTACATACCCTTCTTTCAGTGTAGCCACTCCTACCACTGGGTTTTTGGCCCAAGTTCCTTAGGCAAGTCTCAATCCCCATACATTAATCTAGATGGTTCTTTTGGTTTTTCTGCTAAATAAATATGCCCCTTTTAATTTGCCTCAGCCCCTAAGTGCTATGCCCCAGGACTACCTTAAGCTTTTGCCTAGGTTCAATGGGGAAGATGATAACACGAAACATAGAAACATTGAAACCTTTTGTGC
Organism: Pinus tabuliformis; assembly: GCA_031772625.1. Lineage (NCBI taxonomy): Eukaryota > Viridiplantae > Streptophyta > Pinopsida > Pinales > Pinaceae > Pinus > Pinus tabuliformis. The sequence continues at coordinate 817,572,334 of CM062820.1, read as the reverse complement.
CTTTGCTGAGAATCTAAACGTGGAACAACTAGATGTGATCATGAGACTTTTTGTACAATCCCTTGATGGAGAAGCCAGAAAATGGTTTAAAGCCCTACCCAATGCCTCCATCACTACCTAGGAGGAACTTGAAAACTCTTTCACACAAAAATGGGGTGAAAAGAGAATCCATGAGTACCTCTTCACAGAGTTTAACTCTATAAGGAAAAATCCAAAAGAATATATGTCAGAATTTATAGAAAGGTTCAACAAACAGTATAATAACCTACCAGGTGAAATAAATCCTCCTCCAACTGCTGCTTGAGTAGAGTTTTTGGGAGCCTTTGAATCTGACTTTGGCTTTACTCTAAGGGAAAGGAAGTCTCTCACTCTAGATCAACTCCAAATCGATGCACTTGAGGTGGAAGACAATTTCACCTCAGCAGGGAAGTCAAGATGAAAGAAAGAACCTACTAAGAATAAAAGATGGAAAGAAGAAGCATCCTTCTCAAGTCAAGCTAAAGAATCACCAGAACTGAAGTGGGATGAATTGAATAAACTCATCAGGAGTATATCGCATAAGGTTGGAAAGCTTGAGCTTGAGAACAAGAATCTCTCCAAAGAGAATGCTCAAGTCAACAATCGAGGTTATAACCCACATTATAGAAGGCCTACATTACAAATACTTCCAAGGGAAAGAAAGGAACAATTCGTTCAGATCCCTCATTCTCTATATTTAGAATATGATCCTGATGAACAACTGTTAGATACACATAGATGCAGGGAAAATTGTATTTTGCTTTCTCTGAAGAAGAACATGATAATATGGCTCACCAGGAGACCAGTCATGATAGATAGGAAACAAAAAATGGGGAGGATATAGATTATTATTGTAAACAGTTTGAAGATTTCATGCAAGAACAACCACATCGTAAGTATGATCTAAGATATTCAAAGAAGAGGTCAAGAGAACCAAAACAACAAGAGGGAACTTCTCCCCAAGTTGTTCCCCCAGTGCTAGATAAAGGGAAAGGGAAGATAAATCCCGACCCTTCCAAGATAAAGGTCTCCTCTAATAAGGAAAGCAATAGTTCCGAGGGACACACAGAAAAGGAGGCACCTATTCTACTAAAAATTGCCAGCGGTAAGGAAGAAGGAGCAGAGCCAGGAGCTATAGAAAAAGTCCAACCCACATTCAATCTTTAGAATGAGCTTGAAAAGGTAAAAATTCGTGTTCCTCTAATTGAGCTTCTAAAGAAGCCTACTTATAAAGCTCAAGTCTCTGAATTCATGCATCCATCCACCTCTTCACCAACCCATGACAGTTTAAACCTCCAAGAGGAGTGGCCAATGGTTTTTTTTGGGCCACATATGGAAGAACTTGACCCTTCTACATGACCCTGGAAATCCATGACCTCTTACTACATAATTGCATGTTGGATTCTGGAGCCTCACACAACCTCATGCCATTAGCAGTGATGGAACAACTGGGCTTGAAGATTGTTGTCCTTTGAGATAACGTAAGGTTAATTGGCTATGCCAAAGCATCTAAAATGTTTTGCTGATTTTAATGGTTGGATGACTAGTGAACTGTTTATAAAGAAGTTCTTAAAACTTAGAAAGATTCTTAATAAAACAAAAGGTCTTCTTTACATACACATGTTTATTTTGATTTTAGGTACATACACATGGTTATTTTGATTTTAGGTGGATGAATGAGAAGAATGTGTAGATGTATAAGTGATTTAATATTCAAACTGAGTATTTAATCATTTACAAGCAGAAACCAAGAAAACAGTGTTTCCTTGATCAACAAAATATAATTAAAGTATTACAGAAATCTAGTGCAATTTAAGTTCAAAGAGGAATTTACAATAACATATAGTTTTGTAAATTAATCTCCTATTCAAATTACAACTTCACAACGGATTCAAAATGAAATTGATATTCAATTAAATTTTAAATTGGATGACTGTAAAAGAATTAGTTTATATGAAGAAGACATAATGAAAAACTAAAATGAAAACAACTCACTGAGAGATAGACCATATGAGACAAATCTAGAATCTTTTATTGTCTAAAAAATGCTCCAGCTTAGTACAAATCTGTGTGATAACTGGTTTAAGGGTTCAACTCGAATACTTCAACAGACCGAAGTATTTAAACAAAATTACAAAATATTACAATAAATGCCTGAGTGACACGACATTCTATTATTACTTAAAACTAACAGAAATAGAAGTAATTCGATCAAAAGGAATGAATGTAAACATCTAGCCCTGTTATGAAGGAGAGTTGTTGCTGATTGGCCACTATTTGGGTGTTGCGCTGGTGAAGCTGACCTATCCTTTAATATTGAAATTCGCACAAATTTTCCCACCATTCTTCATCTAAAATAGCTATCTTGGTTACCTTACGGTAGATTTCATCTACCTGGGTATACCGACCAAAAGTGGGTTTTATATTGAAAATATGTTTTATCTCATGTTGAAAAAAACATATGTTGTTGATAGCTTCGTAAAATGCTTTGCCAGTCATGGAACCTTTGATGTTGGAGGACATGGCTATATCCCTAGCAATGTCCTAAAGCTTCTTCATATAGTCTTCCCTGGTCATTAATTTATCATTGATTACAAATAGTGAAGGCAAACCCTTCTTGTTCAATGCATCAATCCTTGTGAAAAACCTGTTGACTGCTACCTCTAGAGTGTGACACTTCTCTGTCAGTTGTACAACTAAGTTCTTTTTGGTCAGAAATTTCTTCACCTCCAAGATGGTTTCTATTTTGTCATCCACTCCTAGATCATCCAGCTCATATCTATTTTTGGAGTTGAGGAACTTTATAATGCTATTGGCTGTAGCAGGCATCTCTCCCAATTGAGCATTTATATTGGCAATGGTCTACTTTTCCTTTTCCATCAACTCCTTCTGCTAAAAAATAATCTGGATACATGGCCAGATTTCATCTATCTCTTCAATGATGTTGTTCCATATGATTTCCTTAACATGACCTAGAGTGTGGCCAATAGAAGACTCAATTGCCGACTTCTTCCATACTTCTATCTAATTTTGAGCTCTCTGAAGCTTTGTTGCATGAAAAATCTCAGATTTCTGGTGATGATCCTCTAAAAGTTTCACTTGATCCTACAACTTCTTGATTTCTCCTGTCTGGAGAGACATGTTTTGCACTGCATTGGTCAACTAGTCTGCAGCATCTCTTGTACTTGTTGTAGCATATATGGTTGTAGGAATGACTGTGATAGGGAGTGATTCCAAAGGGGCAGTCTTTTTAGCAGCTTTTCTTTAATAAGTTTCTCCATCTCTGTCTCCATTTACTTGAGCTATGCAGTCTGCTCAATGATGAGCTTCATCATATCTGCCTTTTGAGTCTTTGTCTCTTCAATATCCTTGACTAGAGGATCTTCTATAGCTAGCAGTTTTAACTGCTTCCTCAATGCTGCTATGTACAAATTATTTTACTTCGCAAGTTCCTCTGCAACATTGATGTTTGATGGATCATAACAAATTTTGATTACCATGTCCTCCAGGTTTTTAATCTCGGTGTCTTTGGAAAGAGCAGAGAAATTCTTCATCTTCACCTGTGATTGGACATTTACTAAGGTAGCCTGCATTTTTGACAAAGTCATGGCAGTGTTAGTGACAGTTGAAAATATCATTTCTCCAGTCTGCTTATGCATCTCCATTTGGTCATTGGGATGTATATCCTTTACTTTAAAATCAAAGGTTGTCTTCTTGTAGTCTAATGCTGCCTTGGGCTGGGGAACTTGTGCTTGGAGGAATGCCATTTGTATCTTTCCTTTTTCTGAATCAAAGGCTGACAACAACCTGTTTTGAGCACTAGAAGTCTGCTTCCAAAACTGGTTGTAGGTGTTAATCTTCAAGGCTTCATTTCTGAGTTTTATCTCCTTGAAGATGTCCATTATAATCTTCTCTGTTTCCCCTAAAGTAGATGTACCTCTCTGCATAATTTGTGGCTTCTTTTGTGAATTTGTAGAGGTGGTGAGAGAATGTGTTGTTTGTTCACCCACTAATGAGGAAACAAGTGGCTCATTAGTGGTGATAATGGTCTGTTGCTCTAAGTCCTTGCTAAGGCTTAGTCTGGAACTAAGCTTGGCCTTATTTTTGTACATTATCTTGAATCCCTCACTGAAAATGTCTATCCCTAAAGGTGACTCTTCCTCTCTACTTCTCTTGGTTGTCTTCTCCTGCATGGTAGGAGTTTGCACTGTGTTTTGGAAATAATACAGAGAGGGGGGGGGGGGGGGGGGTGAATCAGTATTATCAGATCAATAATTTTTCATTTCCCAAACAGATTTATATACGCTACTTCTGTGAAGTGAACTAGCATGTACACGCTACTGTGATTAGTGAAACCATTGTATACCCAGAGAACTTGTGATTTAGTTAATTTATCATGTGTTGATATATAACCAGTGCATCAATAACTTATTAAACAGTGCAGTAAAAATAGAATAAACCATCACCCATAAGCAACACACATGAACACCAATATTTAAGGTGGAAACCCAATATGGGTGAAAACCACCTGCTGCTGGAGTCTCTGTCTTCTTTAATAATAAGAGAATAAGTTTACAATCTTGTACTGGTGTAGACTCATACCAGTACACAGGCACCCACCTGCAGAAGGCTACAACCTTCTCTCGTTTTCCATCTTCTATTGGAAGGGAGCTACAATCCCCTAGCTCTTGTACTAGCCAATGTGTTTACTAGTACGTAGGTGCCGACCTATAGAAGGCTATGACCTTCTCTCTTCCTCCAGGGACCACGTTTCATAAATTTTCAGATTGGATGCTCCTGGTACACAACAATACACATGAAGGCCTTGTTTCATCAAATTTTCATATTGGACCCATCAGAAACTTTGAAACTAAAACTGCATCAACCAACAATCAGTTAATCTAAACAATCAGATCACTGTCACCAGAACACTGTGCTGAACCCAGAAACCTGCATCATCATTCAGAACCAGCTGCAACCTCAAAAATCATGCATCAGAATGTATACGCTACTTTACTGAACCCAACCTGCGTGTATATGCTACTTCCTTTAATCAAACATGTGTATACCTTCAAAACTACTGAAACATAAAACTTCTGAATCAAGTCTGCATTAACCAACAAGATACTGAACATCTACTGTCAATTTATAGAGCCTTACACAAGCAATAGCAGAGATCATCCTTCTCACCTATACAATCAATCAATTAGATATCAAACTCCTTATGCATTCTGTTTTACATTCAGATCTAAGAAGACTTCATTGACAGACAACAATAAAACAACAGTATTGATCAAATAGATCTGTCATCTCTGAACAACATACTTTTCTTTTGCATACGCTACTTGGAAGAGATGAACCGGCATGTATACACAACTTCACCAAATCAAACCAACGTATAGATATGCAAATATTAACTCATAACTCCACTGCTATTTCGGACTTCAGACAAACCCAAATCATGACATTTAAAGAATAAAACAGGTGTACACAATTATATCTGGCCCAACCAATATCAGATCATTCAATGATAAGTCATTTCAGGTCTCATGATCCTGATCCAACATTGAATTCAAGGTGCATAAAATATTTTAGATCAAATCACCAACATAGCTCCTGCAACATAAAATATACCTCAGATAGAAGTATCACCTTGGCCTTATGATCTTCTCCTCCTTATATAGTTTTAGGCCTTTCTCAATGCCTTGGACCAAAACAACTTAGGACCCGTGGTATTAGAGTCAGTATTTGCATACTTCTATTAGTGATCAAAATTCCTATTTTACATCATATTAGTGTCCCATGTTGAAATTTTTATCATTCCACCTAGCTCATCATGTAAAAATTTACTCACTGATGGTAGCCCAAGTTCAAACTTCAAAGCCCCTCTCAAAAAATCAATATTTTCTGGCTCACCTTCATGTGTCTTGCTGAGCATACATTCATTTTAAAGGCTCATGTCGTCATGTCTTATGTCAGTCAAGTTCACCTGAAGTCTGCTTGTTTAAGGTCCCATTAGGTCACTGGGTTTCATTCCTCTAAGGTCTAATAAAACACCATTCACTGCATAAGCCTAGCGAAATCATGCGAGTGAAAGAAATAATATCCCTTTTTCATTCAAGCAGGATTTGCAAACATGTAACTATGGTTGCCTGAGCTCTAATTTTCATTCCAAAGTATGGGTTTGGTTTCAGATTGTAATTTTATTTCAAAGAAAGAAATGTAATATTTTTATTTATTTATGTAATTTTATGTTCATTATATGTAATAAGTTACTTTTCCTAAACTGTTCACTCAAACTCTATTGCCAACATCATCCACCTGCAAAGGAAAAATTCAGAAGTCAAAGAGAATTAGTGTGAAAATTTGAAAAGTGACATGAAACATTAGAAAATGGGTTTTCAAAGCATAAATCAAACCCATTGAAGTATAAAATCCCTCAAAGACATAAATCCAACATTCATTTTCGCTCCTACACTCTCAAAGCATTCTTAGCAAAAGGGAATTTTCGAGTTTTAAATGAAATTGTGAAAAACGGGGGCAAAGGGCGTGTTTTGAACTGGTGCTACGTGTTTACCTTAAAATGCTGCACGTTTCCTAAGGCTGCTGCGCATCTTTTAGGAGTGTTGTGCGTTTGACCAGATTGCTTTGCGTTTTCCCAAAAACATCCAGAGATTGCCCAAAGAGCACTACAACATCTCCAAGCTTCAAAATGTGTCACCAACATGCTCCAGCAAACAAGTAGGTTGAAATCATATCACTCCTCTCCTCCATAGTTGAATTATATGGTGTTTCATTGTGTTTTGGTGTCCTACTAAATTCAAAACCCTAGTAACATAATCCCATTTCTAAATTTCATTTTCTAGCATCCCACTACCATTCCTACATTTCTAAACTACCCCCTGTCACCTCCCTCATATCACACATCACCATTTTCATCTCCTCAATTTCCTCACACAATTCCATACTCTCTACACCTACATTCCATTTCATCATCTCCCTAGGGTTTGAATCCAAAAACTCATGGTAGAAGAAGAGAACAAAAGTCATAGTGAGGAAGAAAGATAGGAGAGGAGGCTATCTAAGAGAGGAGGTAGAATCATTAGACACGAGCCAACCAATACCAGAGAACTCATGGCATCTCCCATCATTGTGACAAGCTTTAAGAATGTGAGTTGTTTTGAGTTTTGTGAGAAAGTATAAAGGATACAACATTATCCTGTGTTGACCAGATTATTCATCACCAGCCTCCATGACAACCAGGTAAGCCTTGCTGGCATCACCTTCATTGTATCTACTGCTACCATATCAGTTGCCTCTAGGATCCAAAATGTTGGGGAAAAATGGTTTAAACAAGGAGAATTGGATCATTTCTATTATGAGCCATATCTTAAAACCAAGGTACAAGAATGAGAGAAAGAGTATTTTTCCTTTCTCTTACCCCCTAGACAGATATGTTCGCATGATGAAAATCATCATGAAGTACTTCACTTGTGAGGGTAGGTTTTCTAGGCTTTATTCCTATCATATTTGACTGCTCATGCATTTCACAAGAGTCAAAATGCTCAATATACCCTACTATCTTTACCGCAGCATTGAAAAGATGTCATTCATTGCCCAAAAGAAATATTATGATCATAAAATGAAAAGTATCTTTCACCACTCCTTCATCAAGATGATAGTCCTCCATTACCTTGATCAGCTTAACATTGCATGGGAAACCTTTTTATCCAGTGAGATTTTCACCGTCCCACCTATTCAACATGGCCAAGAAGCACCTTCATCATCTCATCCTTCCACATCCATTCCTCCACCTCAGCCTGCAGTTCCTACATCATCACCAAATCAGTCTCTTTCACCCAACTCACCACCATCATCTCCATTTCACACTGAGACTGGGTCACCTAGCAGGGGTGAAATTAGTAAGCCTAAGAGGGCTGATTTGGGCATAATGGCACATACTTATCATAGAGGCCATAGGCAGGTGTTTTCCCCACAGATTGTGGGAGGGGCCTTGCCTTCTTCATCAACAAAGTAGGTACAAAAGGGCAAGGAGAAGATGACAGAGACAAAGATCCAGTAGCAGGAGGAAGACCTCCATGAAACAAAGCAGGATTTTGACTTAGTTGACCTAAGTGAGCATGATGACAGTGAAAGCACAAGAATTGTCATCAAAGAAAAGGATGCACTCATAGGGGAGCTCCAGGTCAACTTGCAGAGGGAAAAATATATCATTTCATACTATAAGCAGGAAAATAAGTAGTTTGAGACCAAACAAGAGCTCATGAAGATTCAGCTCATCAAGGAAAAGAGGGAGGTCAAAAAGAATAAGATTTTACTTGATGAAGCATATGGAGAATATGGTGAACAACTTGATGAACAGGTGCCAAGAAAAAGGCCACAGACTAGAGGCCTAAAAAGAGCATTGAATTTAGAGGAACAGAAAGAGGCTAAACTAGCTAATCAACTCACCCTAAATGAACAGTTTTCCAAAATGATGAATGAGAATCGGGAGTATTGGCTCAAGAGGGTAAACGATCATCTTTAGAAACTCCCAGTCAAGGCCAAAAGGGATAATGAAATTCAGAAGAAGATGGATAAACATTACACCTATAGAGAAAGGATTTCCAGAGCAAAACTCAAAGCTCCAAAGGAGAAGATTGAAGCCTTGACCAAGCAAGAGGAGAAAAGGAGGCTAGACATTCTTACCAAGGCATCACCCCATGCCTCAAACATATGATCAACCATCATCCTACCAATTTTGACAAGTTTTGAGCAAATTTTGCAAGTTGTGAATTTCTGCATTTTTTGAGGCATTTTTAGCACAGTAAAAAGGTCAAACGCACAACACCTAGGGTGATGCGCTCCTTTTTGGGGCATATGATGAGAAAAAGGTCAACATAATTAGATTCAAAGTGATGAGGACATGAACCTTGTGCATTTTCTAGGCATTTGGAGACAAACGGGTTAGTCAAAAAGGTCAAAAACCACCAAAAAACCATCTTTCTACCTCATTTCTGGCTTGGGCGCTGTGCGTTTACCAGTCTTGGGAGATTGAGTTTTTGACAGGGAAAATGAGCTCCAATTTGAAAAATGAAGACATGTCTAGAAAGTAGACTTGAAGGGATTTCAAACAATCCATCTTGGAGAAAATTTTGACACTGGGAAGGCACCCAAAAGTAATCCTGAACTGGGAGGGTGTGTTTGACAAAGAGAGGGCGTGTTTGATAGTCTTCTCCAATTTTATGAGTTTCTCTCCTGTTTTGATTTTCACCTTGGAAAATGATGATTTTACTTATGTAAATGATCAAATTGGATGTAATTATCATGTTTTTACTATTACCCAGGGTAAATGCGTTAGGTAAATCAAGCATATGAGGTATAATGAATCCATTCACTTAAGATAGGAATGAGTCACTTGGACCATCCTACAATTTATCTATCAGTTCATATTTTTGTGTATATCTTCCTCACCTCATGGATTCGACCCCTGAGGATGAGTTTTACACAGAATTTTGTCACTATCCCTGTACTCCCCGTTCCTTGATCCTAGAGGACCTCTACAGTGAACCCCACATGCTTTTCCTTCATGAAGAAACTACCATTGTGTCCCTCTTCATGAGCAGATCAATTCCCTTTTGCACCAATTCCCCTGAAACTTCTATTTTTCCCAGTTTACAAGACTGACGCTAATGGCCTTTGTCTCCCCCGTGCCGATGTGCAGAGATTAGCACTACTCCTCGCACTGACTGGAGTGACTGGGTTGTGTCTCAGTTGCACTAGTCCTGTTATGGAAAGTTTTTTAAATTAGAACCAAAGCTTCCAACTCTAGAAGCTCCGTAATGGAAGTCTGGTAAATGGTTTGGCTGGATGGGGTCGACGATGTTAGTTTGGGCTCCTTTCCCCTATAATGATGGAACTACCTCAAGGGATAAGTACTTCTCCCATGAGAAGAGGATCCATCTCCCATCCATTTTTCCTATATAAACCTCTCTTCTTCCCAAGCACAAACTAGTGTGAATGTTATAGTCGTAGTTACGGTTTTGGCTGAGTGTGGGTGCTATAGTTGCAAAGTGTTGATACTATTTTGGAGTAGAAAAGCAAGCTATTACTAGTTGTAGCCATCTAGTTGTGTGAGGGAGAAGTTTTTTTGGGTTTGGAGTGAAGCCTAAAAGGAAGAACCTTTAAACTATTGTTGTTTGAAGCCATCATGGAATGCTAGCAAAAGTGTGTGGGAACCTGGGCTTGTCAGAGGAAGACTGCAACATCAAGATGAATGGTTGTAATCTCTCTTTGATATTAATATATGGAACTATCGATTGATTTCCTACATGTTTTGTAATATTACATATCCATGTCTTAGTGCTTCTTGACTTGTTAAGTAGGTTGAATTGCAATTTGTCTATTATTATGTTTGTGTGTTCTTGTGGTTTACTTATTTTAGGAGCTTGAAGAAGGAAGCAAGAGATTGCTGGAGTGAGCAAGCAAGGACATCATCAAGTAGGATAAGTGACCAAGAGGTAGGACCTCTTGATTGATTCTAACCTAAGGAATTCTTCCATAGAAAGTATCTGTTGTGGTTAGACCCATTATCAGGCTAGAGGAATTCGTTCTTGTCCACACTTATAGTTTTACTTCACCACAAATTGGCGACTCCACTGGTGTTGTGGGGAAAAGTATCCGACTCGGATGACCCTATCCCTACTCTAAAGGTGACAGTCTTTAGCAACAACTGAAAGTAAAGCTTTAATGTTTTCCTTTATGAAAGTACAGAGAGAAGGAAGAAAAGATTAACCAACCAGTGTCTTTCGCTTTTATCGATCCTTATCCTCTCTCTTTGTCTCTTGTTCCCAGCTCCTTGCTCCCTTTGCCGGTCCAGCTACACACAGATCCTGCACAACAGAGAGAAGAAAACTACAAGATACATGTACTCATAACTGATGCATGGATTAGAGTGAATCAAATATACAAGTAAATACAATACATCAATGCAATACAAGTATATAGGAGAACATTCAAAGCTTTATTGATAAAAGTAACAGGGTTCTGAGAAGGTTACAATCATCAATGGCTCCAATCCAGCAGCACCTCCCCAGCAGCAAGAAGTCTCCTCTTCACCTCTGGAAAAACAATCACCCAATAGCTCTAACTGTAAACCAACAGCACTTCCTTACTTTGCACAAAATTCCAGACTCCTTAGACCTCATAGAAGAGCTCTATATATAGGACAGAAGAAGAAAGGATGAGTCAGCTTGAGACTGACATAAAGCTGCCTTGTGTCCTCTCCCTCTTCAGTTAAACTTCAGTTCTTGAGTCCACTTGGAGATCCTTGCTTACACATGGAGATCAAGTACCTCTTACTCATCACAGGGCGAATCCCATGAACCAAGTGTCAGTTTGGAAGCTTCCTGGGCAATTGACACCTTGCAGAATGACTGTGCCACTTGGCCAATCTCGCCCAACGCAGGTAGCCTTCATTAGATTTGACTTTCAGCGCAGGTACAAGGAGGAGCAGTTGCATTCCAGCGTAGATGCTCAGTGGAGCAGCTGACATGATCCAAAAATAGCCTGTTTTTGAGTGTTTTCAGGTGGAGAACTGATGGGAAGTGCTGTGGTTTGCTGACCTTGTTCTTCTAGGGGTAAGAACAACATGTTTAGGGACTGAGGATCCCTGTAATTATCGACATTTCATGCTCCATGTTACGAGGCACAAAAATGTCTATAACAGTTGCCCCCTAAAGTATGAGGCCGTTTATCGGGTGAAATGCTTTATCTAGAGGGTCCGAAGTTCATTCAAGTGCTGAGAGGTGCCCTGTAATACAATACAATACAATACATTATTTTTCATTCTGTTTTCATGATCTAGCTGAGGTGGGCATTCCCATGCTCAGCTTTATAAATACATTTTGGTACATAGAACAGACGATCGTCTGGTGGTAGACTGATAATTTTCTGCTGAAATTATCATCCTTTGAGTAGGATGATCATCTGCTGCAATGATGTACATGACAAATGCTTTTATATTTCCTAAATATGTATCGCAGCCCGGATGGATGAAACTAGATCCGGGGTCTTCAAACTCGTTCGATCTTCACTCTAAGTACAAGTCGATCCATGTGAGAATTTCGCTGAAGTCGAACATGGAAAGACATCGCTTGATTACCGGTCAATGATGAAAACCGTTAACAAGCGCGAGAGGAATCACCGATAATGATAATGACCCTCAAGGTACTGCAGTACAATTCACGTGGCGTGAATAAAGGACTTGGCGTCGAACGCCACGCAAAATCTTCTGGTCGAAGGTCATTGATGTATACCTGTCGCCGGAAGTGAGAAACTTGCCATTGAGGCATGCAAGCTTCAAAGTACTGATGGGGGTGTTCCTAGATCAACTTCTTGGATAATGAGCTGAAGTCGACAAGAAGCGATCCGTCAAAGGAGGGCCTTAATGAATCCCACATCAATGACACGGAACGGAGCTAATGATTTTAGTGGAGGTGAAAACAAACTGTGATATATGATTCAGGGTGGCGATCATGAATGGATGAAGGATAATGTATGGCAGTGGATGGGACACGGTTGACACTTTTAGAATGACCCCTCTTGAACATATAACGACACTGATGCGATGGATCGGTAGCATTACCCCAAATGTGGATGGTTTGGCGAAGACCATGGTGATGAGACCGGTGAATGAAACAACCCAACCCGATGTGGAACGGAGGAAAAGTGTCATGTTCAAGAGTGACTTGCTACCATTAAGCTTTGATGTTCTCCCAATTTTTCCCCAGTCATTTCTGACCAGTACCTCTTTATTTTTGTCAAGCTTGAGGAGGATAACATATGCTTGTTCTATAACCTGCCCTTCGGGCAAGCCCATCGCTATGATTTAACGAGCTTAGCGATAGGGAAACTCGTTCTCGTCTAAAGACAAGTTTGTCGCTATTTAATCATTTTAACGAGTCTAACGACAATGAAAACTCGGTCCTTTTCATTTTTAGAGAGTCTGAAAAGGTACAGAAAGTTAACTCCATAATTCCTTTTTCGTCATCTAATCCCTTAAGTCCGAAAAAGTATAAAACAATACAGAAGGGATGAGTTTTCGATTGCTTTAACGAGCCGAACAAAACAAGCGCTCGATCTTTTTGTGCAATAATCCCTCAGGTCCAAAAAGATTAAAATCTAGAGGAGGGATAGCGTTCCGGTCGTTTTAACGAGCTGGAAGGCCAAAACTCGGCAAACTTTTCATATTTTACGAGTCAGTGAAAAGAGCTCAAAGAAGACTCGTCTTTTGAGGAACGAGTGATAAACAGGGATAGCAGCAGATTCCAGGTACAGGTTGGAATTTTCCAATCACGGCAGTGTCACAAGGATGGCTAGGTGAAATCACTCTTCGCAGCTGTTTCTCAAAAGAGGTAAACACACAAATGGAGGTGAACGATCGGCCAAATGAACAGTGGAGGTGACGGTGCACAAACACGACCAAGGCTTTTATGGCTGATGAATTTACGATCTCAAAAGGTTATTTACCGGTTCGTTTTTTCTGAATGAGCTTGAACTCTGAAGGAAAGCCTGCTCATAAACTTATGTTTATTTTTTAACGAGCATGAACTATGTGCTAAAAACTGCTCGGATCTTGCGTTTATTTTTTAACGAGCATGAACTATGTGCTAAAACTGCTCGATATACCAGTCATAAAAAGAACGCCTCCTGTGAGATAGCTATTTTTTAAGGAGCTTTATCTCACGAAGCTATGCTCCAATTTTGGCAAGTTTTTACCTTTGCCCCACAGGCTTTCTTCATGTAAGGTCGGAAACGGCTAATCCTACGAGTTTAAAGGGTTAGACCTACGGGTTTAAAGGGAGGACCTAAAAATTTAAAAAAATAAATAGTCGTCCCTTGCTTACATTCCAAAAGTTTGCATGCCCCCAGGCGTAGGACAGAATTTCGAGGCTGCCCCTCCTCTCCCCTACTTCTGCTTTTCTTTGGGTGTTCACAGTTACTTGTCATCTTGCCAATCTAATGTTAACGATACTAGTCTTCTCGTTATTTTAGGGGGTCTTATGCGGTACTCAGGCTTCCCGTCGGCCCAACTTTTAACGAACAGCTATTTGTGACAAGAGAAGAACACTACTCAAAGACAAAACATTGGTATTATTGAGGGAGGCTTGCCTCTTTCTTATTATTCGAAGAGGGTTCTATTTGCTGCCGCAAATCAATCTCTTTCTTCGGCGATGTCTATTATCAGGTTACTAAAGATGGCGACCCCCTGTTGCAGCAATAGAATCTCTTTCTTTGGAGGCTGCCCCTACTTATCCTTCAAAACATATGTTTTAATGGGTGAGGCTTGTCTTCAAAGATGGTTACTACTTGCTACCGCAAATGGTCCCCTTCTTCGGTATCCTGATTATTTAGACAAGGGGAGCGAGAAGCTGATTATCTCACTCACATAACTTTGACAAAAGAATATTATTCTAGAACAACCCCTCTTCCACCGCTGGATGGGGTACGGACTAGTCTATTCTTCTGCGGAAATTCTTCCTTACACCCAGGGTTTCTTCTGCCCGAAGCAGACCAGGGTGCATGCCCCCTGGGTTCCAGTCTTTCTTTCCGAATCACTCGCACTCATCGGGAAGGAGGACTGGGGGTGGAGGCGAATCTTGAGTGAACAGACCATTTAGGAATGGTATTTGACTATTTGCGATGCGAGATCCCGGAAACGAAAGTTGGTATACGAGCTTGACCACCCTTCCTTCGTGTGGAAAACACATTACTCTAAAGAGTGAGGAGACTATCGCTCCCATGCAATAAATATAGTCGCGTCCAAGGAGTAGGTTATAATCCAAGGGTCCTTGGACGACCATCACGTTCAAATTAACGGTCTTCCCTTTCAACGTGACAGGCACATTGGGGAGGATTCCTAATGGTCGACTGGTTCCTTTATCAAAACCTGAGAGATTTCTTAACTCAGGTAAAAGCGCCGGGGAACCCAGTGCTTTCCAAGCAACAGAGGAAAGGATACTCACAGACGCCCCTTCATCAATGATAGTACCAGCCATGATCATTCTATAGATCTGGACAATGATTCTGAATGGTACACTGGCTGGTAACCGGGGTCTGCCTAGCTGATTCCAATCAAAGGATACAACCAGGTTGCTTGGTGGTGGGACCGAATATACGGCCGGATATGACCCTGATGATGTTCCTTCCTACGATAAAGGAATGGGCGCATTGCCCTAACGCTCATTAGAGTCGGTGCTGATGAAAAGAACCTGGATGGTGTCATCCTTATTCTCTTCGGTGAGGGTGTCGCATGAAGATGACTCTTCGGCGACGGTGTCATTTGAAGATGAAACTTCTGAAGGTAGAACCGGGTCAACTTCCGTATTGACCTTTGGACTTTCGTCTGGTCTGGATTCAGTAGGTTCATTTTCAGTGACTGACGCTTCAGCTGACCACTTGAGTGGGCCAGCTGGATTTTCAACTATCGAGGGATTAGGCACGAGTTTTTGATATCCAGGAGGAAGTTGTAACGGTGATACCGGACGATCTTCCAAAACTCTCTTCGCCTCATCTAAGAATGGACATCGGTGAATGGCGTGATCGCCTTCACACAACATACAGGGTGATCTTGGTCTCCCTTTTCGTCCTTCACTCTCGCTAGTTGATGGACTGCAATCAACATGACTACCAGAGGTTGATGCTACCGGATTGTGCAACCTGGGGGACCAGTCCCTTAGTATCCGGGGAATACAAGGACAATCACGATGGAAGTGGGTCCCTTTGCAAATGACACATGGCGATTTAGGCCCGGTCGGTGCAGTGTGTGGGTTTTTGTCAGCTGCCTTTTGCTTGCCCCCAGTCGCCTTCGCCATAGGCCCCTTCTGCTTCTTTTCTCTCTTCTTCTTTTCCTTCTTCTCCTTGGGAGGCTGACTTTTGCCAGCTCCACCTTGCGAAGAGGAAGGATCAGAGGAAGTATTGTAAGAAGTGGAAGGCTGGTGGGTAGTTCTAGACTGCTCTGACTTTTGATTTGACTGCTCAGGATTAGTGGCGATCTGGACTACATTAGTTGAAAAGAGCCATACAGGTAGGCCAATTGTCAATCCTGGAAGTGACAATGTTGCCATATGAGGTGCACCAACATCTCCCCAAGAGGAGAAGGGATTTGGACTTCCGCCAAGGTTGCTTCCTTGGTTGGTGGGCTCCATACTTTTCAACTGAAAGATCAACATGGGAATAACAGGTGATTATGTTCCGCTTAAAATAAATTTTATTAACGACGCTTTTAGACACAAACTTGCTTTTTCATGTTTTAAGAGTCGAGAAAAAGCTAAAGATGACTCTAGTCGCCTTCGATGTTTTAACGAGCCTGAAGTGACAAATGCTCGGTTGGACTTTTTCAGTTATAGAGTTTGAAAAAGGCCAAAAGAAACTGCTCTGGAGATCTAGGCAGAGGGTGTGCCAAACCTTTCGCGAAACCACAGAATACGTTTTACGGTACGGGTGGTCGATCTTCGTGAATGCTGTGTTCACTGCATCGCGATCAGTAGGGCGGCCGACACGGCTTCCTAAGGATAAAGGATAAATGCCTATAGGGGTCTCCCAATATACGCGACGGTACGCGGGAGCACAAGCCCGTATTAGTGCCACCGACTCTCAGGAGGAATCACCCACCTTCGTAGAGATCGACAGTCACTATGTTTAACGACGCCAGAACACGTCTCTACCTAGACCTCTAGATGTTTGCGTTATGTTACAAAGCGTTGTTATGTAAATTGGGTTTATTTTAATGTTGATCTTGCTTAGCAGTTTGCCTTTAAGGATCACCACGAGATGTATATATACAACTTCCTAAATGCAATCTAAGATGAGAAGCAAAACTTTTCAATCTTTCAACTTTGAAAACCTTAATCTACTGAGGGAAAAGAAAGACACAACTTTTCGCACAGATCATAGAACACACACTAAAATGCAAATTTTCCTAAATCGTCAAGCACACAGTCAAATGCAAAATGCACAATGTAGATATTTCTTTTCGTTATCCTTAATGTTGATGTAAGAAAAAAAGGAAACTGTTGTATAACTTTGAATCTAATTTCGAGCGAAAGTAAACAAGCTTGTCCAAAACCAAAAGACACCTTAAGATCGACTTGTTTAGACACTGGAAATGTATAGATTCAAACCATAAAATGAAAAACAAACAAACTCAAACAGCCATGAACAGTAATAAAACTAGCTCTTAAGATCACAAAGACACTTTTACGGTTCAGGATCTAAGAGGCCACAGCTATACTGGTTCGCTTTTCACAATGGGAAACTGTAACTGAAGCAAGAAATACTGAAAGAACAATCACAGTTTCATCACACAACTGAGGCGGAATAATGTCAAGGAAAGTTGGTTTACAGCAAGTACAAATGACAAGCAATCAGCAGCAAAATAACAGTGAAAACAGGGCTAAGACACAGTGGGAAACCTCAGGAAGACATAGCCTAACTGGATCAGCGCAGGCTCTGGTCTGTCAAATTGACTCTCAGCGCAGTTCCCGAAGGGAGTACCTGCGCTGGAATGCAGACTGCCTGTGGACAGCCTGCACTGAGACACGAGAGTTGCGTTTACAAGGATTTCCGGGTCATAAAAAGCTCAAAAATGCACTGTTTTTGCTGAAATAAAAAGCTATAGGTCAAGTACAAGCTAAGGGATGATCAAGAGGATGAAAAGCTATCACAAAGAGTACAAGAGTCTTTTGTAGATCAGCTCTTCAAATCATGAATCTGCTAAAAAATGAGCAAGAGTAGCAGCCCCTCTACTTCGCTTTTGATATAGTCAAAAGCTTTTCGATTTGGTACTCTTTGGTTCAGGAAATGAATAGCAAAGATACTACAAACACCAACAAGATACTAGGCTCCCCAGCGGAGTCGCCAGTTTGTTGTGGGGAAAAGTATCCGACTCGGATGACCCTATCCCTACTCTAAAGGTGACAGTCTTTAGCAACAACTGAAAGTAAAGCTTTAATGTTTTCCTTTATGAAAGTACAGAGAGAAGGAAGAAAAGATTAACCAACCGGTGTCTTTCGCTTTTGTCGATCCTTATCCTCTCTCTTTGTCTCTTGTTCCCAGCTCCTTGCTCCCTTTGCCGGTCCAGCTACACACAGATCCTGCACAACAGAGAGAAGAAAACTACAAGATACATGTACTCATAACTGATGCATGGATTAGAGTGAATCAAATATACAAGTAAATACAATACATCAATGCAATACAAGTATATAGGAGAACATTCAAAGCTTTATTGATAAAAGTAACAGGGTTCTGAGAAGGTTACAACCATCAATGGCTCCAATCCAGCAACACCTCCCCAGCAGCAAGAAGTCTCCTCTTCACCTCTGGAAAAACAATCACCCAATAGCTCTAACTGTAAACCAACAACACTTCCTTACTTTGCACAAAATTCCAGCCTCCTTAGACCTCATAGAAGAGCTCTATATATAGGACAGAAGAAGAAAGGATGAGTCAGCTTGAGACTGACATAAAGCTGCCTTGTGTCCTCTCCCTCTTCAGTTAAACTTCAGTTCTTGAGTCCACTTGGAGATCCTTGCTTACACATGGAGATCAAGTACCTCTTACTCATCACAGGGCGAATCCCATGAACCAAGTGTCAGTTTGGAAGCTTCCTGGGCAATTGACACCTTGCAGAATGACTGTGCCACTTGGCCAATCTCGCCCAGCGCAGGTAGCCTTCATTAGATTTGACTTTCAGCGCAGGTACAAGGAGGAGCAGTTGCATTCCAGCGCAGATGCTCAGTGGAGCAGCTGACATGATCCAAAAATAGCCTGTTTTTGAGTGTTTTCAGGTGGAGAACTGATGGGAAGTGCTGTGGTTTGCTGACCTTGTTCTTCTAGGGGTAAGAACAACATGTTTAGGGACTGAGGATCCCTGTAATTATCGACATTTCATGCTCCATGTTACGAGGCACAAAAATGTCTATAACAACTGGGGATCCCATCTTTTTGTTTATTTTGGATTTCATGATTTCGTGATTACTTTTCTAGTTTCACATTTTCCCTTTGGTTCTGTTTCTTTTCTCCTACTTACTGACCTAAAGAAAAACTTCATAGTAGAAGATTTGGTCCCTGTTTTTTATTTTTTGATTTTTCCTCAGTTACCTCAGCCAATGTGCTTAATTCGCTGACAATTGTGTTGACTAGCGCGAATTGCTGAGGAACAGTTGTGCCGACCAGCCTCTGGTGCTTGTTGTCAGTTAGGCAGTCGCACCGATGCCTGTAAGTGAAGATTAGGGCTTGACCCAAATCTTGGCCAGTGTGTTCTACTCTTGTGTTTTTGACCCCGTGAGCCTTTTTGACTATTTTCTCCCTAATTAGAAAGCTACTTTTAATTTGGTTTTACTTGCTTGTTGGCTTGTCATCTTTCTATTTGATTGATTGAGTCATTGAGTGGCTAGCGATAGTAGGGCATCTAGTTAGTCGCCCATTCAACAGCTTGTGGACTCATTAAGTCAGGTTGTGGGTGTGTTTTCTCCTTGTATTTTTTTTTTTTGGTCCTTTTTACAACATTGACGTCTTTTGCACAAGTTTGAAAAATTTTCATTTACTAGCTTGAACGTTTCTTTCCGGCATAGATTACATTGTTGGTCTTTTGTTTGGTAAAGTCGGTGTTTCATTGGTCTGAATGAACTTATCTTTTCATGTTTTCATCTGCTTGAAGAGCTCATTGTCTCGAAAACTTTTCATTGAAAGATTGTATGAGAAAAGTTTGTTTCGTTGTTTCATGAGAAAGTATGAAATTCTAGCTTGTTGCATCATTATGTTACAATAATTTTCATCTCTTAAAGACTAGAATTGCATCGACATTTGAAAAAGGAAGAGAATTCTTTTTCATTTTGAGAGGACTAATAGATAAGTGCTTGTTAGGAAATTAGGAATTGGAATGCATTTTTCATTAGTTTATTATTTTTTTAAAAAGTGAAGTAGTGAAAGATCATTCCGTTTTCAGTTGCTTGATTGTTTGCATTTGATTGAGTAGTTTCTACCCTATTTAGTGTAGGCATTTCATCGAATTGAAAGGGTCTTGTCCCATTTAGTTGCATTTTAGGTTTTTCGAGTAGCATTGCTAAGACCTAAAAACTGAAACATAACTCAAGATCAACTCTAAATGAATTCAATTAACCTAAGACACATTTGACATTAATGATCATATCTAGAAGGTCTAGACTAGAGATGTGTTCCGACGTCTTTAAACCTAGAAGTTGTCATTAGCTTTGGCATTAGACAGCGCTAGCATGAATTTGTGCTCCCCATACCATCGAGTATATAGCGGGAGACCCCACTAGGCTGCAATCCTTTTATCCTTAGGAAGCCGAGTCGGCCGCCTTGCAAACGTGATACACTGAACACAACATTCAGGGAGATTTCCTGCTCGTACTTCTTAGTTCTCTAGGAGGTATTCTGCAGTTCATGGTTGCATGGTAATCCTGTTTACCTAGATCATCCAGAGTAGTCATTTGATCTTTTTGACTAATTAAATTCAAAAGATCATTTGAGCACTTGTCCTTTCAAGCTCGTTTCCAATCGAAAGTTATAGAGTCATCTTTGTTTCTTTCTCAAGTCTTAAAAAATGAAAGAACATCAGTCTTTTATGTGTCTTAAATAATTGATTGCCAATGATCCGAAACATCCTGTTAGCCTTTTTTACCAAATCACGAGTTCCCTTAAAGGACATTTTAAAGCCTTGAAGTTATTTGTTTTGTCGACTAAGACAAGGTCATCGTGGCTGAACCATCTGGTTCACCCAATTCCTCTTCCTCTCCTCTGTCTGAAAGATTGTCTGAGAAGCCATTTCCTAAGTTATCAGAGTCACTTGAGGACCAAAGAGTTGAACTCGGAATTATTTTGAGTGTTCAACCATTATCATCTCATCCTCCGCCTACTTTCGATTCAGGATCACCTGCTGATCTTGGCCCGGAATCTCTGGACAATCCCATTCGAACTCTAGAGAACTCGTCGACCACTGATGGTCAGCTTGGACTGGTTATCTATCCTTCGAACCCTCTGTTTGACATATTGAGATATCACCACAACGTCCTTATAGTCCGTACGACCAGCCGGGTGTTCCTTTGGAACTATCCCCCAGTACATGTTCGGCCATTCGTCATCGTTTTTTTTCAAACATGGAACCTGAAGGCAATGCTCCAGTCACATCTCTGGATGAGTCCGAAGTTTCTACTCCACACACTGTTGAGGGGGAAGAATTGCAATTGCAATTTCCTCCTGAGGGTTTCCCTTATTTGGAAGGTATTCCTACCAGCTTGCCACCCAACTATGTGTCTTTGGAGCACTTAGTTTCAGGCACACCTAGTGCCTCATCACACTACCATAATCCTGTTTGGGCGTCAGGTGTCAGGCCTACATCAGGTCTGTTTGTCACGAACATGACTTCCCAATAGGCTGTTACTCCAGTCCAAGTGCAGCCCACCGTTCTGAATACTCTTAAATCAGTGATCCCAGTTACACGTCAGTCACAACCAACAGTTTCAAATATTGTCTCTGTCAGTTCTTTTGTCCCATTAGTCAGTGGCCAGATTGTGCCACCGCTTGGGGGGCAGAACTCGAATGTCTCTATGGTGTCAGGTGCCACTAATGTGGGAAGCTCACAAGCTCACATGCTTGGTATAAACCAACCCTCTTATGGTATTATCTATAACCCTGCTGACCCTACTAGATCAAGCAATGTCCAGTACCAATAGGTTCAGAATCCCATTGGTCCATCTGGATCGAGAAATGTTCAATATCAGAAGCCCTATGCGGCTCAGGTCCAATACCAAAATCCTTACGTTCCAGATGATTCTCAAGGATTTGTTAATCAATCTTACACCCTCCCATCTGGGCAATACATCCATCTTGGCTACGACCAGATTCAGTTCGGTAATTTCCCCGGGCACTGTTCAAGTACCCTTGCAACAGCAAGGACAACCTTTAGAACAACCAGGGTAACCTTTGTTACTGCAAGGGAAACCTTTGTTGCAGCAAAGGCTCTCCACACAATATCAAGGGTAAATTATCCTGTAGCAAGGTCTCCTACAACAACTGCAAAGCCAATCCCTATAGCAGTTGCAACAAGTCGCGTAGCAGTAGATGCAATATGCTCTGATATATCTCAACTCATATACTCGCAGGGCCAACCTCTGCAACCCCAGGTGTTAGGGCCTAAATCTACCTCAGGCTGAGAAAGGCAGGATCTAGGGTAACATCAAACCATGCTTAACCTGGTAGCTAGCCCTATTAGGTTGGTAGAGGGCTCTCTCCTTGTCAATATTAGAAGAATGTGATCAATAGGGCTTGAGATGTCTAATGTAAAGACTGATTTTAGGCTAGGTATATGCTCAGAGGAATTTTATTGAATTTAATTTTGGTTTGCTGGCTCAAATGTGAAATGCAGAGTTGGGTCTAGGGAATGGACACAGTCTTGCCAAGATCTCTATGGGGCGAGGTAGGAAAATGGTTTAGTACTTCAAATTGAGTGAGATGGAGAGTTTTAAGACTGGTGAGGAGTTGAAGAGGGCATGAAAGTCTCAGGGATCCTCTTCAAACAACTGAAAACATAAATAACTAAACAAACCCTAGGTAGAGCATTGCAACATCAATGAATTCTACCTTTATCCTTGTTTCATTTAGTTAAGATGAATAGAGAGAGATGATGGCATACATAAACACATGTAAACTTGAAATTACAGAAGGAAAAACAATACCAAATCAAGTTGCCACAAGAATCCCACAAAGTGCTGCAAACCCTGGTCTATTCCTTTGCCAAACTGCAGAGATGGATGTACAATAATGCTCAAAGCATTTACAAGAGTCCAACCCTTACCAATGACTGAAAAACTACTAGATATAGGCAAAAAATAACTCATGCTAGGATTTAGGGGTCGAATTCATGAGTTTAGGATCTATTTCAATAAGATCTAAACTAAGAACTAAAAAGTAGGTAGTGGAACAATTTGCCTCTAAAACCTAGGAAACTGATTCAGTCAATTACAAGCTACCTTTTCATGATGTATCTACCTCCATGAGTGAAATTTTAGCATATTTACATCAAAATCCATCAAGTTACATAAAATTACATCATGATTTTGACTATGAGAGAGAGAAAAGTCAAACTGAGAAAAAAAACTAGGTGAAAAACAGAGTTTTTTGGGCAAAAAGTAAATTTTCCATCCTGTGAGCAGTGCTCCTGTCCCTGTGCACTGTGCATTTTTGCATCTGATTTTGGAGGCCTTCCCATGCAAAAATGTTTCTCCAAGTGGGATTTTTGGAGAGATCTGTCTGTCTACTTTCCAGAACAGGTGGAATTTCTTAATTTGGTGTCTATTTGCCCCTCCAAAAATGAGTTCTCCCAACACTGCTTCCTGTGTGGCCAAAAAGGGGCAGAAAGGGCATTTTTGAGGTGTTTTTGACCCTTTTGGAAGCTAAAAACTTGAAAAAATATCTTGGCCATGTGTGAGAATTCATATTTTTCCGGAGGAATCCAAAAATGCTAAGTTTTCCTCCAAAGGAGGTCCCTAGGAAAAGCGTGCGCCAGGTGGCGCGACACACTAGGCAGAAAACCCTGTTTTTTACCCCAAAAATTCAAAATTGACCAAAAGTGTCCCAAATTTCTTGAAATTTACGCTAAGTGTCTTGCATCAAGTGCTGTGTTGGGCTAAGGAAGCCTCAGCCAAAATCTGGAGCTTGTATTGCTCTTTTCTCTTCCTCAAAGCTTTTCTCAACTTGGCCTTCAAAGTCCTAATTCTCGCGTTGCAAACGCTGTTTATCACCAAATAGTGGTAGGCCATATGCCTCAACATGTTTTTCTCTTTATTTTCCTTCTCCAGCATCTTTTCCAAGTGCATGCTTATCCTCTCAAGCCAAGATTCACGATCAGCTTCAATTTCTTGTTCTAGTGGTGTCAACTTGACTTTCTTCCTCTTAGCAGCTTGTCGGTTTTCTCTTATGTTTTGGAGCTCCATGATGGTTTGCTGATCCTCTAATTTTTTGTTCCTCTACTCAAGATAGTTGATTATCCACTTGGCTCTTTCCAGGTTGAGAGACAAGTGATGAATGTCATCTTGCTGCTCCTGAATGATCTCCTTGAGCTTTGAGCTTAAATCAGTGTCATCATCCTGAATGAGAATGAAATTTACCTCTTGACCTTCTGAAGGCCCCTCATCATGCAATGGCTGCTTACCCTTGTCTTGTACTTGCTTTTTTGTTGAAGGAAACGAGACCCCTTCCACCCCATGTGGAGATAACACTCGTTTTTCTGTTGCAAACAATCTCCTTGTGCCCTTTTGGTAAGTGACAAACACTGGCACACTAGTGGTTTGAGTCTCATGCACCTCTTGCTGATGTGAAGGCTCTCTGCCTCATGAAAATTGATGGGGGCACTTGAGGACCTATAAAGACCTCTTGTGAAATGAAATCCTCCCATGAAACATTTAGTAAACTAAGTTGATGCAAAACCACAATCTTGATTAATGCAAAGTGATATATGTTGTTATACTGTTGATGAGGAGGCTTCCTTTGCACTAGTGTGGTCATTTTCTCAATATTCTGGCAAATGAAATAATGGAGGTTCATCATCCTCACCCTATTAAAATGCATCAACAATCTGATATGATAGGTGTATAGGCGAGAAAATCTTCCTTCACAGCTGAAATATTTGATTATGAGTTTCATAAGGGGAGAATATGTGTCCTGTAGTACCTGAAAGGGAAGGCCCTACTGACATGCCTCTGAAAACAAACCTTGATATAAGGCTCATAATAATCTCTGTCCACCAGCTGTCCCTTATTCCACTGCTCACCGACGTTCGGAATACTGGTTGCTTGAGCTATAGTCTCAGGTGTCAAAGTGAATGTCACACCTACCAAATGGACCTAGCCATTGTGAAGATGGAGCACAAAAAGTCTGGCAAGCTCATGGTGGCATTTGATTCTTTCCACCATCTCACAAAATTGGTAACAAGATTGATGTTGGAAGCATGTTACAGCAAGAGGGCAAGCCAACATCTCAGTAAGTGTAGTAGGCTCCTCCTGGTTATGTTTTCCACTCTTGTGAGGTCTCGTTGGTGCATGAATTTCTTTGGAAGAGTCATTGATTGTTTCCTCATTTCTGTCATAAGAATAATTTGATTCCATGTTTGCCAATGGTTGATTTTTCTTCGATGAGTATGAAGAGATTTTATAGTATCAATAGGTATTTGCTGCTAAACAATAGGGATTTGATGGTAAGGGACAGTGAATGGGGGGACTGGGATGCTGCTTGTAGGGTTATTGGAAATGAAAAGGTTTGGGGAATGATGTTTAGGGTTTAGAGATATTAATTAGGTTTTGGGAGAAGTGAAGTTAGGGATTAGGGTTATTAGTTTTAGGGATAGGGGAAATAGGTAAGTGTGAGTGAAAAAGGGAAGGAGAAAAGAGGTGAATGAAATGGTAGTGAGGGGATGTGAAAATGGTAGGGGTGAATAGGACAACAAAAACTGTAATTTGCAAACCCTAGGTAGTTTTCTCAATACAATTGTGCAAGGAACTAGGGTTTAATTTTTTCCCTATTGAAACACCATAAAAATTGATGGAAACTCATACATTGGCGATATGAGGGTGTTAACTTACTTGTGGAATGAAGAATTTTCAATTTGGAAGCTTGGAGGAGGCGATTTGAATAAATTCGGGCTTTGAAGATTGGTGCAACGCACCCACTCATAGGTGCGCCACGCCTATCTGGTGCGTTGTGCTGGTTAAAAACACAGTGTAAATTTCGATCTGTGTGCGCTGCGTAGGCCAGGTGCGTCGCACCTCTAAATTTTGACAGTTTGAATGAAAAATCGCTCCTTAGGCTCAAAAACATGATTTAGCACTTCTTCTTTCTCCTTTGGCACACAAATGAGCTTCTTTGTCATGAAAAAACTTTATATACAAATGATTTTAATTTTTCACTTATGAAAACCCACTTTCCTAATGTTTGTCTTTCACTTCCTTTTTAAAACTCTGTTTTGGGCAGTTTGACTTGCTTTTTGCCTTTGATGGACTAAATGCTTTGAAATTTTGTTTCTTTTGCAGGAACTAGAGTGCAGGAGCTTGGCAAGGCGACCAGGGCTACATCTCAAAATTATTACATATAGAAAAAATGAAATTACATAAAATTTGTACATAAAACATAAAAACTCAGTTTTTCCTCAAAACATGCTTTTGAGGAAAAATCAATCACTGGGCATGTGATTATTGAAATTTTTGTTGCTGAGACTTTATTTAACCTCCTCTGTTAGGCCCCTATACTACTAGTGTAACCCCTTATTGTTATTAGTATAACCCACTTATTATATTGATGTACCCATGTAGTGCCCATATTGTTACTATTATGCCACATAGAAGCCCACCATTGTTACTGTTGTGCCCTACAATATTATTGTTATGTAGGCTTTGATTGTATTGGGACCACTTAGACTCCTATATATAGAAAGGAGGTATTTTCATTTGTATCATCCAAGAATTGTTCATTTATGTAATGTAAAGGAGGTTTCCCCCTCGAAGAGGCTGAATTCTAAGGCGTGGATCTCTCTTTTCTATCTTTTTGTGAGCTGGTTCCATAACATTTGGGATCAGAGCTTTGGATTCTAGGGTTTCGCTGCGCCAAACAGGTCATCGTGGAATTTTCGCTATAACTTTTCTTCTGTGACGTTTCAGAAGTCTCAAACAAAACCCATTTGAGAAGAGTTGGTGCTAAATCTTCGATCCGAATTTCAGATCTTTTCGCGTGATATTTTCGGAGATATGATCTGCGGAACTTGGTCTTTTTGCAGACTCCTGAATTACACTCAAAACAGGTGACCTGGGAAAAATCGTCATAACTTTCTTTCTGAGTATCGGATTGAAATTTCGTAAGAAGGTACAGAAAGAGGACGGACTGCAGTTTCTGTTTATATATCTTTCAGAGTCAAAGGTTGAAACAGTGACACGTGGCACTTCATACAAGTTCGCTCTACTGAACTAGTCTATAATCAGGTCACTGCGGGAGATTGTGCATAACTTTTTCTTGGAGAATCCAATTTGGATCAGACTTGTGGCATTGGAAAGAGGACACAGAGGGCTACTACAAGTCACAAGTTTAGAACTTAAAGATATAAAAGTACAGAGTTACAGTCATTTCAAGGTAGATCTCCTAAAATCAAGAAAAAGCAAGATGAGGAAGTTTGATGGCAAGGATCCGGTAAATTGGATACTTCAGATGGAGCAATATTTTGATATACATGGTGTACAACTGTTACAAAAGGTATGTATTGCATCTTCATATTTAGAACCAGATCAATTTTTATGGTACAAAGGGCTTTGTTCTCGTAAAAAACTTGTTACGTGGTCAATTTTCACGGAGGAAATGATAGCACATTATGAGGATATAAAGAGCAACACCTTCTTTAGAGCAACACCACAACAATTGGAAAGAGTAAAAGGGCTTTGTGACATAATGGAAAGCAAAATTATGGAAACCAGGAAGCATACCCCTCACAACTATAAAGATGGAAGTGTTGTTTCTCCCAGCCTTCCACAACCTACAAGGGTTACACTACAACAATTGGAAGAAAAAGGAGAAAAAGGGCTTTGTTACAATTGTGATAGCAAATGCACTAAAGGTCATAGGTGTGCTGAGAAGAAATTATTTTACATAGAATATGAAGAGGAGGAAGAAAAGGATCAAGAAACATCAAAAGAAGAGGATATACGTCAGGACACCACCCCAGAGAAAGAAGAAATGAATCAGACCATATCTTGTAAAGCATTGGCAAAAATTACCACTCCTCAAACTCTCAAGATAGAAGGACATATCAAGAAGAAAAAGGTGCAAGAAGTGAAAGATCACATCGAGAAAGAAGAAATGAATCCAACCATATCTTGTAATTCAATGGATGAAATTACCACTCAAACTATCAAGATAGAAGGACACATCAAGAAGAAAAATGTTCAAGAAGTGAAAGATCACATCGAGCATCAAGAAATGAATCCGACCATATCTTGTAAAGGACTGGAAGAAATTACCACTCCTCAAAAGATAGAAGGACATATCAAGAAGAAAAAGGTTCAAGTAGAGAAAGATCATATCGAGCATCAACAACAAGTTCTCCAACTTTTAAAGGATAACGCCACTTTGGTGCAAAATCAAATGAAACAACAGGTAGATCAACATCGTAGTGAAAAATGTTTTGATGTGAGTGATTGGGTATTTTTACTGCTACATCTCAAGCAAGCTATTTATGAGAAGGAAATGTTGGCAATACTACATGCACTTAAAAAATGGCGACCTTACCGAATGGGAAGACGCTTCAAGGATGAGGATGTGGAAGCATTGTTTTGTGCTATTTATATTATCCAACCAAATTGGATAAATGAAGCAACAGATGAATGGAAGAAGAACGAAGAAGTATGGCCACTTATTCAAAAGTTGCAAAAGATCCCAATTCAAGCAATATTGCCAGAAATTGAAGAGGAAGGAAAAATCATATTGGAACCTGGAGCAGTCACAGAAACAAGAACCCGACAGCTACGAAATCGATCAATTTCAGAGTATCTCATCAAGTGGAAGAACTTACCCGCTGAATATTCCACATGGGAGGACAAGAATTTTATATAGAAGCATCAAGAACTACTCAAGCGTTGAGGACAACGCTTTTTGAAGGAGAGGGGCATGTTAGGCCCCTATACTACTAGTGTAACCCCTTATTGTTATTAGTATAACCCACTTATTATATTGATGTACCCATGTAGTGCCCATATTGTTACTATTATGCCACATAGAAGCCCACCATTGTTACTGTTGTGCCCTACAATATTATTGTTATGTAGGCTTTGATTGTATTGGGACCACTTAGACTCCTATATATAGAAAGGAGGTATTTTCATTTGTATCATCCAAGAATTGTTCATTTATGTAATGTAAAGGAGGTTGCCCCCTTGAAGAGGCTGAATTCTAAGGCGTGGATCTCTCTTTTCTATCTTTTTGTGAGCTGGTTTCATAACATCCTCATGTGCCTGCTGACCATTAATGAGCTTTTACAAGACCTTATTGACAAAACCCTAGACCTAATGAGACCTAAAACCCTAAAAATGACTTCTACAGATTTAAGGACAAAAAATGACTGCACATGACCTAAATGTATGAAAATGGGCCAGCAGGTAAAGATCATGAGGGAAAATGTATAATATGCCAATACCATCAGATGATCCATGACCCTAATGGAATGCAGCTGATCGGATGACACACCTAACATGTAATGAAACAAGAGAATTTTGATCACTGATGGAGGGATGAAGATACCGACACTAACACCAGGGACAAAATTTTCAACCGTAAGGTCAACCCTTGCAACAGTAAAACCAACCAGGGCAATAGCAACCCTTGTATACATGTCAACAAGGTCAACCCTTGCAGGGGCAGGGTCAAGGTCAAGTCCTGCAGTAGCAGGCCTAGAATCCTCTTGTCTTAGGTCAACAGGTTCAGAATCCTGCCGGCCAAGGGCACCAGGTACAAAACCCCTATGTCCAAGAAAAACAAGTGTATCAACCTTATGCCCAAGGACTACAGGTCCAGAACCCTCTTGTTCAGGGACAACAGGCTCAACAGCCCTATGTTCTAGGACAACAGGTCCCATATCCATATGTCTAAGGTCAATAGGCTCAACAACCTTTTAACCCATACGTTGCCAATCGACAACCTGTGCCTGGACAATTTTAAGGTATTCAAGGTCAGAATCCTCCCTATGGTCAAGGTAATCCGCAATGGGGGCAGTCTCAGATGCCATATGGCCAAAATCCCCCACTGTGGGGCAAAAATCATAACCAGCAGGGATGGGCTCCTCCCTATGGGCCTGCCTATCGACCTCCCATGCCTTTTAACACTCAATTACCTTTCTTGGCTACAATTGAGTTGCCAGATGTATCACGCCTCATAAATGATCTGATCCTTCATTTGCCGTACTGGCCTCCGGTGCTGTCCAAGATACCAAGTGATTGCCCAAAGTTTGATGGAAAAGCTAAAGAAGATCCTCAGGCCCATGTGATGACATATCACCTCTGGTGCTCATTGAAATAGTACATGGATGATTCCATTCGTCTTCATCTTTTCCAACGAACCCTCATAGGTGTCGCAGTGAAATGGTACATCGAGCTACCTCGAAGTACTTTCCATGACATCAATTCGTTAGCCGTGGATTTCCTCACGCATTTTCAGCTGCTAGTTCTCTATGAAACTGGAACATATTTGCTCACATCGCTTAAGCAAGACACTACGACGCACATCTCTAATCATATCCATGAATGGAGACATAGACGTCACCTGATCAAATTCGAGATAGCTGATCAGTTTCTCACCAAATGGTTTACCAAATGATTAGTAGCCCTAATTGCTTGCGATATAGCTATGGGTGGATGCGTCACTGAAGAGCAAGCCATCGCCCATGCCCAGTACTTGGATCTGGTTTACTCTCAGTCTTCCACTTTATACGAGTTTCTACCCAATGCTTCGCAGCCATCATTGACCCCACAACATCGAAATCACTAGTTGTTCCTCCCGTTGATGGAGTTATTGGTTCAGTATCCTAGAGCCCTATTAAAAATTCTTCTAAACAGAAGTCGGTCTCGAATGCTGCTCCTAATAGTTCATCTCAGAATCCACCTTGTTGGCATTATGATTCTGGTATGGCTTTATGATACATATGTTGTACTTGATGGCAACCCACTCATCTCAGATGATAAATTATAGTGCAGAAAAGTTCACACACTTATATGCAGAGAAAAGCTTATTCTATGTAGAGAAAAGTTCACGCACTTATATGCAGAGAAAATTTTATTTCATGTAGAGAAAAGTTCACGCACTTTTATGCAGAGAAAAGTTTATTTCATGTCGAGAAAAGTTTATTTCATGTAGAGAAAAAGTTCACGCACTTTCATGTTGGAGAACTTACCTTTGGTCCATGGTAGTTAGTCCTTGGTATTTGAACCTATGAGGAAAAGCGCGTATATGTTGGAGAACTTACCTTTGGTCCATGGTAGTTAGTCCTTGGTATTTGAACCTATGGTATTGGACCATGGTACCTCGTCAAAAGTGTTGATCTCATGCAATTTCATGGTTGGTTCATGGTATTAGTCCAACAGTTTTTGATCCTATGGTTTTGGCCCGTGGTATTGCATCCAAAAGTGTTGATCTCACGTACTTTCATGGTCGGTTCATGGTATTTGTCCAACAGTTTTTTGATCCTATGGTTTTGGCCCGTGGTATTGTGAAAGGCCTAAGACTATAAAAGAGGAAGGAGATCATTTGGCAAAGCACTTCTGAATTATCGAATATCTGATAAAGTGTTAGATCTGGAATATTGTGATTGGGTTATTGTTTTAAAAGTTTGATCTATGAAAGGGAAGTTGAAAGCGAATCTGTGAAGGGTGATCTCTTGAGCGCTGCAGCTGCGGAAGTGCGGAGGTGCCACAGAAGGCGCAGTGCGGAGGCGCCAAGAAGGCGTAGTGCGGAGAGGCCACAGAGGCACCACAGAAGGCGCAGTGCGGAGACGCCATAGAGGCGCCACAGAAGGTGCAGTGCGAAGGTGCCACAGAAGGCGCAGTGCGGAGACGCCACAGAGGCGCCACAGAAGGCGCAGTGCGGAGGCGCCACAGAAGGTGCAGTGCAGAGGCGCCACAGAAGGCGCAGTGCGAAGGCGCCACAGAAGGCGCAGTGCGGAGATGCCACAAAAGGCGCAGTGCGGAGGCGCCACAGAAGGCGTAGTGCGGAGACGCCACAGAGGCGCCACAGAAGGCGCAGTGCGGAGGCGCCACAGAAGGCGCAGTGCAGAGGTGCCACAGAAGGCGCAGTGCGGAGGCGCCACAGAAGGCGCAGTGCGGAGACGCCACAGAGGCGCCACAGAAGGCGCAGTGCGGAGGCGCCATAGAAGGCGCAGTGCGGAGACGCCACAGAGGCACCACAGAAGGCTTAGTGTGGAGGCGCCACAGAAGGCGCAGTGCGGAGACGCCACAGAGGCACCACAGAAGGCGCAGTGCGGAGGCGCCACAGAAGGCGCAGTGCGGAGACGCCACAGAGGCACCACAGAAGACGCAGTGCGGAGGCGCCACAGAAGGCGCAGTGCAGAGGCGCCACAGAAGGCGCAGTGCGGAGGCGCCACAGAAGGCGCAGTGCGGAGGCACCACAGAAGGCGCAGGTGCAGTGGTCGCGGCGCCACAGAAGGCGCAGGTGCGGAGGTAGTACAGATATCCACAGATCTATACCAGTGAAGTTGCGATCCCTGCTTAAAATTTGTTTTAACTACCTTTGACTATTCTGCAGGGTTTTGGGTGCATAACTGATGTTTGGTTACTGGTATTGAGTTCAGATAACAACATGATTAATGACTTATCTTTATGTACTAGATCTGGTTGATAACTCTCATAATATCATTGTATATGTATGGATCTGGTGATTGGGTGATTCAGAAAGTTGTTTGATTATGAGCTTCAATGTTGTTGTTGGGTCCAGTATGAAAATTGGATGAAAAGTGGCCTTTCAGATTATGTGTTGTGCTTCAGTGTATCCATCTGAAAATTGATGAAACGTGGTACCTGGAGGAGAGAAGATTGTAGGCCAACGGCTATGTACTAGTATCTAAGCTAGTACAAAAGCTAAGGGAGATCTTTGGAGCATTGTAGCAGGTAGCAGCCTGCGTACTAGTAAATGGATCGGCTAGTACAAGAGCAAAGGGGGTTGTAGCTCCCGTACTGGTATAAGACTGCACCAGTACAAATATTGTAAAAGGATTTTCTTATTAAGAATAAGATTGAGATGACTTGCAGCAGGTGGTTTTTCTCCCGCATTGGGTTTCCACCTTATATCATGGTGTTCATGTGTGTGCCTTATGTGTGATGATCTATTCTCTATTACTGCATCTGTTATCTGATAATATGGTTGATAATGTTCTAATGCACTCATTGAAGATCAATTAACTTAATCATAAGAAGTTGTGGAAGTAGCATATATGAATCTGATTATGGAAATAATAATACTGATTCACCCCCCCCTCTCAGTATTATTTCCAACAATTGGTATCAGAGCAGGTCCTTTGATAGAAGCTTGATCGCTTGAAGGAGATCCGTGGAACAATGGGAAAGAAGCTTAAGAAGAAAGCACCTAAGAAAAAGAAGTCATCTCAGAAGAACTATGACAGTGGGAGAATCGATTGGGGATTAGGTATAAGAAGCTCTTCAGATTCAGAATCAAATTCAGAATCATTATCAGGTATGAATATATTATCCTCTGATGTTCTAGCTATCTTTCCTTTTGGAAGAGATGAAAGTGATAGAGAAACTACTGAATTTGCTCTTATGGGTGAACAAGAAAGATATCAAATAGAGGCAGAATTTAAAAGGCTGACAAACAAAATTAGAGATCAACAAGATCTATTGAACAAAAGGGAATGTGATTTCAAAGAAGAAGCTACCAAACTAAAGGCCCAACTAGAAGAAGGAAACAAGGTAAGAAAGCTACTCAAGGACAAGGAAGACCAATGTCAAAAATTGCAGCATGAAGTGACATCATTAAGAAAAGAAGTCAACGAAAGAAGCACAACCATCAAGAAACTCAAAGATAGATCCAGCTACTATGAAAATCTTGAAGCTACAATCCTCTCACTAAAAGGAGATCTTGAAGAATCAAAGAAGCAGAATACAGATCTACTCCAAGCTATTGCAAAACAAGAAAACAAAGTCACCAGCTTAAAATCTCAACTAGAATGTGCCTTCCGAGTTTGTCAAATGCAGCAGGATCTGAATGAAGAACAAGAAAAGGAGATTCTCAAACTAAGGGAACAAATGGAAGAAGGAAGGAAATCTGAAGAAGATTTGAAAAAGCAATCTCTGGAAAAGGAAGAACAGCTTCAGGTTGAGGTAAATATCTTGAAAGGTAAACTAGAAGAAAAGGATAAGCTTTTACGATTTCAAGATAGTTCTAAAGTCTTGGATGCTATTCTTAGTAGTCAAAGGTCTCCTGCTATAAAGACTGGTCTTGGTTTCCATGAATCTGTTGAAGGTGAATCTAGTTCACAAGGTGAGGCAAGGAACTCTAAAGAGAAATCTAAAGTGATCAACGAAGAAATGAAAGATCAATCTCATCATCAACCAAGAAAAGAGATTCCTCAAAGAAAATCCTTTACTCCTCCTATGAATAATGTTGAATGTTATGTATGTCATAATCTTGGACATGTTGCAGCTAGATGTAGAAGAAGAAGGGTTCAAGACCATTATGCAGAAAGATCATCACATTCAAGGTACTTTTATGGATATTGCTTTCCTTGCAATATGTTTGGTCACAAAGCTGCTGATTATTACAGGAGGAATATGAAACATGTAAGATGTTATGCATGTAACAAGCTTGGACATATAGCTAAGGAATGCAGGAACAAAGTGTGGGCACCATATCAAAAGGAGAAAATGTCATCATCACGCTTGAAGATATGGAGGAAAAAGGAAGTACAGTCAGAAAAAGGCGGCACTGCACAACATACAGACATACCAGAATCAGAGGGAGTTGAAAGTACAAAACTTCAGTGTCCTGAATCTCATATGCAAACTCCATAAAGGAAAGTTGCATATATACGCGAGTTAGTTACTACACAGTCGTGTATATGATTGTTTGAAGAAAGGCAGTAGGGACAGATTCAAGAGAAGGATCAGTTTTGCTCTAGTTAATAATAATGATGTGTGGATATGATGGTTAGAAGTGTTTTGGTTCTAACTTGATATTGATGATGTCTTGATACTTCTTATTGATATGCATGATCACACAGATGGCACAGGTTTAGAGGGAGCATATGGACTTAATGCATTATTGGCATTATGGTTAATAGTCCTTGGTGATGATACTTATATGGATAAATGATTCATCTTGCTATGGTTATGAGTTGTTCACATGGTTCTTGGATCAGATTTATGGTTGATTCTCTAATGATGCTTGCATGGGAAGCACTTAGCTTGAATTCACATCTTCTTGATGTTGAGTCACTCATATGCTGCTGTCGTCATATGCATAAAGATCATATATTACAGTTATGATTCCTTTCATTCTTGGCACAAATGGATGAGGATTGTTGGCTGGATACAGGGATGATTATTCAAAGTTGCATTGTTGGAGACATGATGATAATGAGCTCTTATCTATATGATGATAGGATTGTTTCATACATATGTTGATTAATGCAGATATTCCCAATTGATGATACTTGATTCATGTAGATCTGGATGGCTATGATGTTTCTCACATAGAATGTGAAATTCTGTTGATGCGGACATACCTTGATGATTCATGCACTAATACAAGTTGCTAGTCTAGTTGCTGTTGACAGATACTATGGAGCAGATCATAAAGTGTTGTTGCTGATGTTCATCTTATTTAGGTGATGTCATATCAAGACTCATGATGTAATAGTGTCATCTCTTCAGGTCATGTAATGACCTATGTTGGTTTCCCCACTGTTGTAGGGAAAAGTATCCGACTCGGATGACCCTATCCCACTCTAAGGGTGATAGTACCTTAGCAACAACTGTGAAACAAACTACTTAAGGTTTACTTCTTTATGAAAGCAAAAGAGAATGGAGAAATGCACTAACCGTTGCCTTGCGCTTGATGTCGAATCCAAACTCTTCTCTTTGGCTGCTTGCTCCCAGCTCCTTGCTCTTTTGCTGGCCCAGCTACAATGAGATCCTGCAAAATAACAAAGAAGGAAACTACAAGAAGCATGCAATCATAACTGGTTCAAGGATTAGTGTAAACCAAACATGCAATTAGCACAATATATTATTGAAACAAGAGCACATAGAAGAACCTCAATAGCTTTTATTAATGAAGAAGTAAAGGTTCTGAGAGTATTACAACCATTGAAGGCTCCAATCCAGCAACACCTCCCAGCAGAAAGAATTTCTCCTCTTCACCTCTCTCAAAGAATCACCCAATAGCTCTATAGTGAAACCAACAGCATATCATTACTTTGCACCAAATTCCAGCCTCCAGAGCTCATAGGAGAGAGCTCAATATATAGATGAATTGAGAAAGGATGAGTCAGCTTGCAACTGATGTGTAGCTGCCTTGTGTCCTCTCTCTCTTCAGTTAATCTTTAGTTGATCTTCAGTTCTTGAGTCCACTTGGAGAACTTTGCTTCCACTTGGAGAAATAGAGCCTCTGACTCATCACAAGGCGAAATACCTGATCCAAGTGTCATTTTTGGAAGATTCCAAAGCAATGACTCACTGTGCCACTTGTCCTTTCTCGCTCAGCGCAGGTGGCCTTTGTCCCACTTGCTTTGCAACGCAGGTACACCATGGAGCAACTGAGTTTCATCACAGAAACCTAGTGGAGCACCTGCTTTGATTTCAGGATTGCTTGTTTTTGAGTGTTTTCAGGTGGAGAACTGATCTGAGAGCTGTTGGTTTGCTGACCTTGGTCCTCTAGGGGTAGGAACATCATGTTTAGGGAACTTTGGATCCCTTGGATTATTGACAATTCATGCTTGTTGCTGTAAGGCACAAAATTGTCTATAACAGATGCCCCCTAAAGTATGAGGTCGTTTATCGGGTGAAATGCTTTATTGAGAGGATCCGAAGTTCATTCAATCTGCTGAGAAGTGTCCTGTAATAAGATACAATACAATACATTATTTTTCATACATTTTTCATGATCTAGCTGAGGCGGGCATTCCCATGCTCAGCTTTATAAATACATTTTGGTACATAGAACAGACGATCGTCTGATTGTAGACTGATAATTCTCTGCTGAAATTATCATCCTTTGAGAAGGATGATCATCTGCTGTAATGGTGTACATATTAAATGTCTTTATGTCCTGAATATATATCGCAGCCCGGATGGATGAAACTATATCCGGGGTCTTCAATCTCTTCCGATCTTCACTCGATGTACAAGTCGATCCATGTGAGAATTTCTTGAAGTCGAACATGGAAAGACATCGCTTGATTACCGGTCAATGATGTAAACCGTCAACAAGCGCGAGAGGAGTCACCGATAAGGATGATGACCCTCAAGGTACGGCAGTACAATCCACATGGTGGGAATAAAGGACTTGGCGTCGACCACCATGCAAAATCTTCTGGTCGAAGGTCATTGATGTATACCTGTCGCCGGAAGTGAGAAACTTGCCATTGAGGCATGCAAGCTTCAAAGTACTGAGGGGGGTGTTCCTAGATCAACTCCTTGGATAATGAGCTGATGTCGACAAGGAGCGATCCGTCAAAGGAGGGCCTTAATGAATCCCACATCAGTGACACGGAACGGAGCTAGTGATTGTGATGAGGTGAAATCAAACTGTGATGTATGATTCAGGGTGGCGGTCATGAAGTGGATGAAGGATAATGTATGGCAGTGGGTGGAACACGGTTGACTCTTTACAGAACCACATCTCTTGAACATATAACGACACTGATGTGATGGATTGGTAGCATTACCCCAATTGTGGATGGTGTGGCGAAGACCATGGTTATGAGACCGGTGAATGAAACAACCCAACCCGATGTGATACGGAGGACAAAGTGTCATGTTCAAGAGCGACTTGCTACCATTAATGCTGTGAGGTTCTCCCAATTTTTCCCCAGTCATTGCTGACCAGTACCTCTTTATTTTTGTCAAGCTTGAGGAGGATAACATATGCTTGTTCTATAACCTGCCCTTCGGGCAAGCCCATCGCTATGTTTTAACGAGCCTAGCGATAGGGAAACTCGTTCTCGTCTAAAGACAAGTTTGTCGCTATTTAATCATTTTAACGAGTCTAACGACAAAGAAAACCCGGTCATTTTCATTTTTAGAGAGTCTGAAAAGGTACGAAAAGTTAACTCCAAAATTCCTTTTTCGTCTTCTAATCCCTTAAGTCCGAAAAAGTATAAAACAATACAGAAGGGATGAATTTTCGATTTCTTTAACGAGCCGAACAAAACAAGCGCTCGATCTTTTTGTGTAATAATCCCTCAGGTCCAAAAAGATTAAAATCTAGAGGAGGGATAGCTCTTCTTGTCCTTTAACGAGCTGGAAGGCCAAAACTCGACAAACTTTTCATATTTTACGAGTCAGTGAAAAGATCTCAAAGAAGACTCGTCTTTTGAGGAACGAGTGATGAACAGGGATAGCAGCAGATTCCAGGTACAGGTTGGAATTCTCCAATCACGGCAGTGTCACAAGGATGGCTAAGTGAAATCACTCTTCGCAGCTGTTCCTCAAAATGGGTAAACAAACATATGGAGGTGAACGATTGGCCAAATGAACGGATGGAGGTGATGGCATATAAACACGACCAAGGGCTTTTAATATGGCTTTCAAAGGTTACATTTCTCGAGGTTGTTTACCGGTTCATTTTTTCTGGATGAGCTTGAACTGTAGGGAAAGATTGCTCACAACTTGTGTTTATTTTTTAACGAGCATGAACTCTGTACAAAACTGCTCGATTTTGCATGCCCCCAGCATCATAATAACGCATGTCAAAGGAGGGTGCCCCCCAAGCTTCATTGCATTCAACTTGGTGATTGGAATGAAGGTTTACCTTTGAATTTTGAAAAGGGGATTTGTTTCATTTTTTAATGAGGTTGACCTAGTAAAAGAACTATCCTCATGACTCCTTGTTTCATTTTTTAACGAGGTTGACACGAGATAAGAACCGTCCTCGGCGCCCACTGTATTTACAGTATTTCCATTAGGGCGACGATCCATGCTGACAAAATATTTAGGAATCTTCTGAATCCGTTGGATATAGAAGATTTCATATTGTAGGTTTCCACTGTGGCTACTTCCGCCAGATTACTTGCCGGCGGTAGGGCAAAAGTACCCATTAAGGCAGGGTCTTTTAGGAGACCTACTCCGATATTTTGGAGTGATTGATTACTTTCATGGATCATTGTGCTGCTTCCCGTAACTTGAGAACTGTTGGGGAGAAATGTTTGTTGGTCGACGATTGTAATTTTTCCTTGAAAAGGAAATACAATTCTCCTGTAGTAGGTCGACACAACTGCAGCCATGGCATATATCCAAGGCCTTCCCAGTAGGATGTTGTAATCGAGGTTTCCGTCGATTACTTCCACATCAACTTCTACTGTTTTGCCCCCCAGTTCAACTTGCAAGTTATTTAAAATCCCGTATGGAGTGTATGATCGTCCATCAAATGCTTTTAACGTCATTGACGATTTCGACAAGGGTGGTGAGCCTAAATTTTTCCAGCAACTCATCGACATAAGACATGTAGATGCCCCCTCATCAATAATTGTTTGATGAACAGTTTTGTTGAGGGCTTTCACTTGAATAAGGAAAGCGAGTTGAGCTGGTAACTGAGGGTCATATCCTTTATGATCAAAGGCCACAAGATTGGAATCCATTGGGCCAATCCCACCAATGGCTGATAATAAAGCTTGCTCTTGGGAGGTGCAATTTTGCTGTACCTCAGGCGTCGACATAGCGGACGATGGTTGAGCCAGGTCCTCTATTATATTGTAACCCTGTGTTATTTTTGCACGAGGATTAAATGTCGATTTGTGTACTACTCCCTTTGGCGACTCTATCATTGGTTCAGGAATGATGGGTGGCACGACTTTGGTCAAAGTTGTTGTTGAACTACTAGGTTGTTTATTTGCCTTGTTGTTCAACTGCTTTGGATTCCTGTAATCTTTATTCCTTGTCAAAGCATTATTCTGCGGCTTTGAGGTGGACAACATAAGCACTTGGGATCGGGAAGCATTTTGATTGGCAACCAGATTTTGGCTTGGATTAGGGAACGGATCAGTCAATACTGCTGGGGTTTTTGAACTCTTGAAGAGTTTCTTAACTTCAGGTATATGTGGACAATCTTTCGTCCAATGATCCTCATCGCATATATGACACCCTGTCGGGGGTCTCCCTTTCCTTTTCTTTATCTTCTTGCCCCCTGGTTGCTTCAGTTGTTTGCCCTTGTCGGTCGACATGGCATTTACTTCTGAGGCAAGAAGTTCCTCATTTGCATTTTGACTAGAAATTTTGCGTTTGCCAGTCACGCCATTATTGGCGTGAGAGTTAGTATTCGATTCAGGAGGGGGAGGAATTGAAAATTCAGGTCTAGGGGCGTCAGGTATTTTGTCGTAGAGCGTGCCCGACTGAGTATATACTAAGTCTAAGTATTGAGCACGAGCGATGACTTGCTCCTCTGTTACGACTCCTCCCTTGGCCACATCTTCTAGTATAGCCGGAAGTAACGACTTTATAAACCATTCAGCTAACAGCTGATCGGGAACGTAAGTTTTCACCATCCTACGACGACGTCGCCACTCATGTATATGATCAGATATGTGAGTGGCTGTTGTCTGTTTGAAGTTGGTAAGGAGTTCTGTTCCCGTTTCATACCTTATCGGTAATTGAAAATGGGTTAAGAAAGTCGTGGCTAAGGAGCTGAAATTGTCGAAAGAGGCTCTTGGCAATTCAATATACCATTTAGCCGCTGGACCTGTCAATGTCCTCTGGAAGAGGCGAAGTCTTATCGAATCATCGTTTAGAGTGTTCGATGAACACCACAGATGAAAAGTCATGACGTGATTCGACGGGTCTTCACCTGGATTTCCATTGAATTTAGGAATGTCCGATGGAAGTTTATGCGGAATCGCTGGCCACCAAGGGGCGTAAGCAATTGGATCATTCGTCAGGCGGTTTAGATCTGGTAATTCTAGAGTTGCTACAAAAGGCAACTGATGGTTCAGATTAGGCGGAGCATATCCAGGATAAGATGGTATCGCCTGAGCAATGGGTCTTTGCAGACCAGCATAATGCTGACAACTTTTACAAGGTTGATGGGCGTAACCATTATAGCATGGTTGCCCATTACTTACAAAGACTTGTTGCTCAGGTCCTTGATATGATTGCTGGAATGGCGGTTGTTGAGATTGAACCAGCTCTGGTTGTTGGACCATTTGCTGTTGACCAATATTGGATGATTGACCAAGATGAGGAGTCACAGTACTTGTTTGAGCCTGAGTCGCTCCAGATAAGGAGGCACTACCCTGAGATTGTGATTGATGCAACGCATTCACCATAGCAGGAGTGGTGGTAATATTCGACACAGGGTGTACTGGTTGCATTGAAGAGACAACTCCTGGTTGTTGAGGCAGTATTGGTACCCAACCGCTAGATGTGATTCCAGTTTGACCTGAACTTTGTTGTAAACTCCCATATGGTTGTTCTCCGGGAGGGAACAATGAAAGAGCATACTACCCTCCACATGGTGGAAATCCAGTACTTAAAGGGAAGATTGGCCTTTGAAGACACATTGGATCAATTTGTTGAGTTTCAACATAAGAAGTACCAGATGATAATCCGGATGAAGCAATAGGAACTAACCATATTGTTGTCCCTGATGGGACTCCGGCTTGTTGTTGACAATTTGCCGGGACAGATGGTATACCAGCAAACATCGTTGGAGTAGCAGCAGGAGGCTCTGTTGTTGCTGTGTCGGATGACACAGTCCTAGATGTTGACGGTTGTTCAGACATTTTGAGTCTATCCAAAAGATTTTAGCGATTCTACAAGAACTTACGATGCCAAAAGACTAACTTCGAAGATCAACGCAGGAATAGGAGGTGATTATGTTCCGTTTAAAATAAATTTTATTAACGACGCTTTAGACACAACTTTGCTTTTTCATGTTTTAAGAGTCGAAAAAAAGCTAAAGATGACTCTAGTCTCCTTCGATGTTTTAACGAGCCCGAAGTGACAAATGCTCGGATGGACTTTTTCAGTTATAGAGTTCGAAAAAGGCCAAAAGAAACTACTCTGGAGTTCTAGGCAAAGGGTGTGCCAAACTTTTCGCGAAACCACAGAATACGTTTTACGGTACGGGTGGTCGATCTTCGTGAATGCTGTGTTCACTGCATCGCGATCAGTAGGGCGGCCGACACGGCTTCCTATGGATAAAGGCTTTGTTCCTATAGGGGTCTCCCAATATATACGCGACGGTACGTGGGAGCACAAGTCCGTATTAGTGCCACCGACTCTCAGGAGGAATCACCCACCTTCGTAGAGATCGACAGTCACTACGTTTAACGACGCCGGAACACGTCTCTACCTAGACCTCTATGTGTTTGCGTTATGTTACAAAGCGTTGTTATGTAAATTGAATTTATTTTAATGTTGATCTTGTTTAGCAGTTTGCCTTTAAGGATCACCACGAGATGTATATGACAAATTCCTAAATGCAGCCTAAGATGAGAAGCAAGCTTTTTCAAATCTTTTTGACTGATGAAAATCTTAACTACTGAGGGAGAAGAAAGGCATATCTTTTCACACAGTTCATACAGCACAAACTAATGCACTTTCTCCTAAATCATCATGCAAACTTTTTCAAATGCAAAATGCACAATGCATGTATTTTCTTTTCCCTTTCTTAATGTTGATGTATTACAAAAAGAAAGTTGTTATTTAACTTTGATTTCGATTTAAAGTGAAAACAAACAAGCTTGTCCAAAATCAAAAGACACCTTAAGATTTACTTGTTTAATCACTGGAAATACATGAAATCAAACCATAATGACGAAAGTAAAAAGACTAATCAGCTATGGACAGCAAACAAGCTAACTCTTTAGACCAGCAAAACGCCTAACACAGGTTCAGATCTAAGAGGCGAAAGCAAGACTAGTTCACTTTCGTTATGGGAAATTGTAAATGATGTAAGAAATACAAAAGAACAAGTACAATTTCATTATATAACAGAGGCGGAATGATGGCAAGTAAGGTTGGTTTCAGAACAGGTATAAGACTGGTAACTGGCTGCAAAAAACAATAGTGAAAACAGGGCAAGAAACAGGAGGAAACCCCAGCAGCACTAGGCAAAACTGGATCAAAGCAGGTAGTACACTGTCAGTTTGACATTCAGCGCAGGTCCCGAAGGGGTTACCTGCGTTGCAAAGCAGGTAGCCTGTGTACAGCCTGCTTTGGAAAACGAAAGTTGCGTTTTCACAGTCTCCGGGTCACAGTTTTCTAAAAAATGCACGGTTTTTGCTCAAATCAGAAGCAATCAGTCAAGCACACTCAAAGGGATGATTAGGAAGGTGCAAAGCTATCACTAAGAGCTTACAAGGATCCTTGTAGATCAGCTCTTCAAATCATGAATTTGCTCAGAAAATGAGCAAGAGTAGCTGCCCTCTACTTCGCTTTTGATATAGTCAAAAGCTTTTCGATTTGGTACTCTTTTGTTCAGGAAATGAATAGCAAAATACTACAAACACAATCAAATGGATACGATCCCCAGTGGAGTCGCCAGTTTGTTGTAGGGAAAAGTATCCGACTCGGATGACCCTATCCCACTCTAAGGGTGATAGTACCTTAGCAACAACTGTGAAACAAACTACTTAAGGTTTACTTCTTTATGAAAGCAAAAGAGAATGGAGAAATGCACTAATCGTTGCCTTGCGCTTAATGTCGAATCCAAACTCTTCTCTTTGGCTGCTTGCTCCCAGCTCCTTGCTCTTTTGCTGGCCCAACTACAATGAGATCCTGCAAAATAACAAAGAAGGAAACTACAAGAAGCATGCAATCATAACTGGTTCAAGGATTAGTGTAAACCAAACATGCAATTATCACAATATATTATTGAAACAAGAGCACATAGAAGAACCTCAATAGCTTTTATTAATGAAGAAGTAAAGGTTCTGAGAGTATTACAACCATTGAAGGCTCCAATCCAGCAACACCTCCCAACAGAAAGAATTTCTCCTCTTCACCTCTCTCAAACAATCACCCAATAGCTCTATAGTGAAACCAACAGCATATCATTACTTTGCACCAAATTCCAGCCTCCAGAGCTCATAGGAGAGAGCTCAATATATAGATGAATTGAGAAAGGATGAGTCAGCTTGCAACTGATGTGTAGCTGCCTTGTGTCCTCTCTCTCTTCAGTTAATCTTTAGTTGATCTTCAGTTCTTGAGTCCACTTGGAGAACTTTGCTTCCACTTGGAGAAACAGAGCCTCTGACTCATCACAAGGCGAAATACCTGATCCAAGTGTCATTTTTGGAAGATTCCAAAGCAATGACTCACTGTGCCACTTGTCCTTTCTCGCTCAGCGCAGGTGGCCTTTGTCCCACTTGCTTTGCAACGCAGGTACACCATGGAGCAACTGAGTTTCAGCGCAGAAACCTAGTGGAGCACCTGCTTTGATTTCAAGATTGCTTGTTTTTGAGTGTTTTCAGGTGGAGAACTGATCTGAGAGCTGTTGGTTTGCTGACCTTGTTCCTCTAGGGGTAGGAACATCATGTTTAGGGAACTTTGGATCCCTTGGATTATTGACAATTCATGCTTGTTGCTGTAAGGCACAAAATTGTCTATAACACCCACTATGCCTGGGATGAAGATGTAATGTATTTGGTTTTCATTTTTCTGATATATCCCCACTTGGTTAGGT
Source organism: Pinus tabuliformis (assembly GCA_031772625.1). Classification (NCBI taxonomy): domain Eukaryota; kingdom Viridiplantae; phylum Streptophyta; class Pinopsida; order Pinales; family Pinaceae; genus Pinus; species Pinus tabuliformis. The sequence goes on along the minus strand of CM062820.1, from coordinate 817,527,835 downwards.
GATGGATGTATGTATTGAATCTTTTGGGAAGGTCATTTGTGATGTAGAACATCCTTTTGCAGACCTTGCTTACAGTCAGGGGGAGCCTGAGCATGAACAACACTATATAGCAGAGCAGACATTTCAGCTTGTTCTCAGAAAGAGCATGATCAGATTGGTGCACCATGACATATACAAAGGGGGAGCTCATTCAGAGATTTCAACAGGTACTCAGGGGGAGCTTTTAATGCATTTTTGGCATTATGGAGGACGTACAGAAGGAGATCCTGGATGCTGGTCTGATTATTGCTGCAATCTATCTCTTTCATGGTCATTTATGGTGTTTGGTGGATTATGTTTCTTCTTTACAGATCTGGTTCATATTCAGGGGGAGCATAACCCTTTGCCCTTGATGTCAAAGGGGGAGAATGAGCTGAAGATTTTGAGGTTGCCATCAAGTCCAAAGGGGGAGATTGTTGGCATTATGATTCTGGTATGGCTTTATGATACATATGTTGTACTTGATGGCAACCCACTCATCTCAGATGATAAATTATAGTGCAGAAAAGTTCACGCACTTATATGTAGAGAAAAGCTTATTCTATTTAGAGAAAAGTTCATGCACTTATATGCAGAGAAAAGTTTATTTCATGTAGAGAAAAGTTCACGCACTTTTATGCAGAGAAAAGTTTATTTCATGTAGAGAAAAAGTTCACACACTTTCATGTTGGAGAACTTACCTTTGGTCCATGGTAGTTAGTCCTTGGTATTTGAACCTATGAGGAAAAGCGCGTATATGTTGGAGAACTTACCTTTGGTCCATGGTAGTTAGTCCTTGGTATTTGAACCTATGGTTTTGGACCATGGTACTTCGTCAAAAGTGTTGATCTCACGCAATTTCATGGTTGGTTCATGGTATTAGTCCAACAGTTTTTGATCCTATGGTTTTGGCCCGTGGTATTGCATCCAAAAGTGTTGATCTCACGTACTTTCATGGTTGGTTCATGGTATTTGTCCAATAGTTTTTTGATCCTATGGTTTTGGCCCGTGGTATTGTGAAAGGCCTAAGACTATAAAAGAGGAAGGAGATCATTTGGCAAAGCACTTCTGAATTATCGAATATCTGATAAAGTGTTAGATCTGGAATATTGTGATTGGGTTATTGTTTTAAAAGTTTGATCTATGAAAGGGAAGTTGAAAGCGAATCTGTGAAGGGTGATATCTGGAGCGCTGTAGCTACGGAAGTGCGGAGGTGCCACAGAAGGCGCAGTGCGGAGACGCCACAGAGGCACCACAGAAGGCACAGTGCGGAGATGCCACAGAAGGCGCAGTGCGGAGGCGCCACAGAAGGCGCAGTGTGGAGACACCACAGAAGGCACAGTGCGGAGGCGCCACAGAAGGCGCAGTGCAGAGGCGCCACAGAAGGCGCAGTGCGGAGGCGCCACAGAAGGCGCAGTGCGAAGACGCCACAGAGACACCACAGAAGGCGCAGTGCGGAGGCGCGACAGAAGGCGCAGTGCGGAGGCGCGACAGAAGGTGCAGTGCGGAGACGCCACAGAGGCGCCACAGAAGGCGCAGTGCTGAGGCACCACAGAAGGCGCAGTGCAGAGGTGCCACAGAAGGCGCAGTGCGGAGGCGCCACAGAAGGCGCAGTGCAGAGACGCCACAGAAGGCGCAGTGCAGAGGTGCCACAGAAGGTGCAGTGCGGAGACGCCACAGAAGGCGCAGTGCGGAGGCGCCACAGAAGGCGCAGTGCAGAGGCGCCACAGAAGGCGCAGTGCGGAGGCGCCATAGAAGGCGCAGTGCGGAGACGCCACAGAGGCGCCACAGAAGGCGCAGTGCGGAGGCGCCACAAAAGGCGCAGTGCGGAGACGCCACAGAGGCGCCACAGAAGGCGCAGTGCGGAGGCGCCACAGAAGGCGCAGTGCAGAGGCGCCACAGAAGTCGCAGTGCGGAGGCGCCACAAAAGGCGCAGTCCGGAGGTGCCACAGAAGGCGCAGGTGCGGTGGTCGCGGCGCCACAGAAGGCGCAGGTGCGGAGGTAGTACAGATATCCGCAGATCTATACCAGTGAAGTTGTGATCCCTGCTTAAAATTTGTTTTAACTACATTTGACTATTCTGCAGGGTTTTGGGTGCATAACTGATGTTTGGTTACTGGTATTGAGTTCAGATAACAACATGATTAATGACTTATCTTTATGTACTAGATCTGGTTGATAACTCTCATAATATCATTGTATATGTATGGATCTGGTGATTGGGTGATTCAGAAGGTTGTTTGATTATGAGCTTCAATGTTGTTGTTGGGTCCAGTATGAAAATTGGATGAAAAGTGGCCTTTTAGATTATGTGTTGTGCTTCAGTGTATCCAGTCTGAAAATTGATGAAACGTGGTACCTGGAGGAGAGAAGATTGTAGGCCAACGCCTATGTACTAGTATCTAAGCTAGTACAAAAGCTAAGGGAGATCTTTGGAGCATTGTAGCAGGTAGCAGCTTGCGTACTAGTAAATGGATCGGCTAGTACAAGAGAAAAGGGGGTTGTAGCTCTCGTACTGGTATAAGACTGCACCAGTACAAATATTGTAAAAGGATTTTCTTATTAAGAAGAAGATTGAGATGACTTGCAGCAGGTGGTTTTTCTCCTGCATTGGGTTTCCACCTTATATCATGGTGTTTATGTGTGTGCCTTATGTGTGATGATCTATTCTCTATTACTGCATATGTTATCTGATAATATGGTTGATAATGTTCTAATGCACTCATTGAAGATCAATTAACTTAATCATAAGAAGTTGTGGAAGTAGCATATATGAATCTGATTATGGAAATAATAATATTGATTCATCCCCCCCTCTCAGTATTATTTCCAACACACCTAGCCCTGGTAAAACCTAAGAGGTCCATGCTGTCCAATCTACTGCAGTGGACAAATCCTCGAAAGGAAAAAATAAAAGCAAAGGCAAAGCTAAAACTGATGCCCTGAAGCAGGGTCGTCCCAAATAGTCTGCTTGCGAATCTTCGCAATGGAAACCAAAGTATCCCTACCTCATTTGCAAGAAGGATCACTAAACTAAGGATTTTCCTCGATGATCCGAAGTTAGTCCCATGCTCAAAGGGACCCCTGCTGTCCTTAAAGAGCCATTTCCTTCTCAGCAGACCCAAATAGTAGACCAACCCCGATTTGCTTCCTCTGTATCTCAAGTGTTCATGAGGAGCGCCCATTAATGTAGCTACCTGATCGAAAGATTATCAAACTCCAGCTCCGGCAGCTGGGAAAGAAAGAGAAGCTGCACCTTCTTCTTCTACCCTGAGTTCTGGCCCTCTGCAAATCAAGCGCCCTAACCCTGATTCCGCTATGCGGCCACCCTCTCGAGGTGTGCTATGGAAATCCTCGTATAATCCTAACACCCGAGCTACTCAACACTACAATATTGTTGAGGATTCAACTTAGGCACCATCAACCATGTTGGCTCTCGAGGTACTCCAAAGCTGCCCATCGCAGCGGAAATATTTCCCACCGATTCTAATTTGATATGTTTCGATCTGGAGAACCATGTTCCATGACTCCCTCATCAGATTTCCTTTCTTATTCAGGTAATCATTAATGAGAAGACCATCCACCGCACTATCATTGATGAAGGTGCTTCCACTTGCATCATGTCAACTGAATGTTGGAAGGCTATTGGTTCCCCTGCACTGAACCAGTCTCCGAACACTTTAGAAGCTTTTGATGGGTGCTATTCGCGACCCTTTGGTGTCTTACCTAACCTTGCCATCACCCTAGAAGGCAAGATAGTGCAAGTTGAAGTAGAGATTGTTGACGCCAATCTTAATTATAATCTTCTATTCAGCCAAAGTTGGACTCCTGCCATGCATGTCGTGGCCTCCTATTTGTTTCACGTGATCCATTTTCCACATTAAGGGAAGATTGTCACTGTTGATCAGCTGTCTTTCTTTGCCTCTTCCTCCTCGAATGGCAATGTTCTGTACAACAAGCACTCTGGTGCTCCCTATCAGAGTGTGGGGGCAGGTCTCTTCAAAGATTCTACCTTAATGGGAATTTTTCCACTCCCACCTCCTCATGTTGCCTTTGTCAACATGATCTCGGTCAAATCTAATCCCTGGGTCATACCTACACCAGATCTTGTTGATACTTGGGGCGAGGTTATGCCGCTTAGTCCCATCGAAGTCAATTATGTGGAAATTGTTTCGGCTTTGAAATCTACATCCTCTAATTCTCATATGTCGAAGACCTCTCTCAATATGTACTCTCAATCCCCCTGGCTTGGCACTTTGGAATCATCTGATCCCTTAGCTGAGACCTTCCTCGCTAATGAAGGTATCATGGAAATCATGTCTCTCGAGGAACCACCATGGATTGATACTCATCTTCGCTCCTCGTTCCTACCTTGCCCAGCTACTGCTTTTGAAGAGTCCTCTTCTCCATTGCTTATTGATGTGTCAGTTCATCCTGACATGATCAAGAGCTTTCAACTAAGGGCATCTTTATCCCTTCATGGATTCAGGATTTTTCACCCTCGCCGAGTTTTCACCGACTCTCCTCTGACTTTTAACCATCCCTCACCCACAAGGCATGGGGGAAAGCCTTATATGAGTTCTACTTCATTATTTGGCCGAATCGATGATTACTTGTCATGAAAATGGTAATACTCTGGTGTCCTTTTGTGTTGATTGATTACCTGAGTCCCAACATGGACTCCTACCTCAAAAAGTACTATGCTTAGGTAATATTGCATGGATACTTATGTACATTAGTGTGTGATTCATTACTATGTTTTTCTTGCTTTGCAGATGTCTGTGACTCCTCACATTTGTTTCACTGATGGTGCTTGTCGTAGTACTCAGAACCTATCATCCGTGGCATGGGCTATCTATGACCCTAACGGTGAGTTGATTGACCTTCAAGGTATCTGCCTAAGTCATACAACCAACAACATCGCTGAATACAGTGCGGTCATCGAACTATTGTTAGAAGCCATCGCTCTGGGCATCAGAGAATTGGTTGTCAACCTAGATTCACAGCTTGTCGTCCCTCAACTCAACGGGAAATATTATGTCAGGAACTGTCAAATATCACAAATGTATCTCCGTATCTGTTTATTAGAAAGGTATTTTGATTATATTACATATTATCATATTCCTAGACATAATACATTGACAGATGCATTAGATAATTACGTGTTGGATAGACATTTATGAAACATGTAAAAGATAAGACAAACCATTTGTACCATAATAGATAGGAAAATACAACACACACACACACACACACACACACACACACACACATATGGTGAGAATGTTTGATATATCAGAACCCCAAAAAATAATATGTGTTTCTATAATAACATCAACGGCTTGCAGGCCTCATACATCCGTGGCACACAGGCCTCAAAAAATATGTAAGTGCTGGACCTAGGAACTACTCAGCATGGTGGTGATGGTAGCACAAGATAGCTCATGCACAACTTAGTAGTTGGCGGATCCAATCTGAGACTCCCACGGTGTGCCTCTAGTACCGACGAGGCATGTCTCCTATCTGAGCATACTCCGAGATTTTATGAGTTAACCCCTTGAGGTTCCTCACGATCTACTCCTCGTTGTTGCTCCCTTCCTAATAAGGGGTGACAACATCAATAGGGAGAGGTACGCGCCAAGCTATCGGGGACATCTCGGTTGGCCGCTCTGGTCCAACATCTGCATAAACAAGAGAAATGTTATAAGCACACATATAAAAAAACAATTAAAAAATCTCAAAATCTCAAAATTTGATTTTTTACCTTCGTCATCGAAGTCCTCTCCATCTGGTAAGGGCATATCTAGATCTCCGCGGAAATTAGTGCTGATGTACAGCCAATCCTCCATAACGATCTTCTGTCATCATAGCCATGAGAAGAATGTTGGTCGGTATGACATATGATGGCCCCCTAGTGATCCGCTAATCATGTGGTGTAGGAGGATCGACCTCAGTCAATTGATACTGGAATAGTGGCACTTGTTCTAGGAAAAAGGTCACAAGTACTGATCCAAAGCCAAATTTCTTCATATTCCCTACCTTGGCTTTGGATAATTGGCAATTGATGTTCATCTTCATGCCCTCTGCCCAGTTGAAGATCATAGGAGTTGTGCAGTCAATAGCATAAAGGAACTTCGACTTGTTAGTCTCATGTTTTGGTTGGGACCCCGCCACTCTATTGATAGTCAATAGAAGCATCCTTAGTGTCAAATCCCACACACTGGAAGTCTCTATCTTCCCACTCTTGGATTTTAGGGCCTCAAGGCAGTGTTCGGCAAGTAGGGAAGATATGCTTGCCCCGATTGGATGTGACCCATACAAGTTCACTAGTTCACCTCTATGAGGCAGCCCAGTGATGAAGTAGATATATGAAGTTGTCAACTCTAGCTCCTAGTCCCAAAGGCTTATCAAGTATCGAATCAACTCGGACTGGGCCTGCATCCCTGGTGTAAGAAAAATTTGAGGAGCCTGCAAGCCCTCAAAACCTCCAAGCAATTTGGATCATTCAGTGCCTAGGTGTCAACATCTTCATGTTCTCTTTCCTTCCAATCCACCATTTTTGGCAATTTCTCTCCTGCAAAAGCCATTAATTTAAGTCAATAATCATCATTGGCATATAAAATTCAAGTTTAAATGGTCAATTTTTGAGAAAAAATGGTTTTTAGCACCCTCCGAATGGCTTCTTATAATGGCTTTATCCTACCCATTCTTTGGCCCTCCGCAATTGTAACAAATCAGCTGTCCACGACCCCTTCCTGGTCCCATTCCACCTCGACCTCGGACGTACCCCTGAAATCCAATGTGTGCCATCCCTGCATTTGGATTGAGGGCTCGCATTTTGGTTTGCACTCTATAGGTAGGAGTCTGATCCATCATCAACTCGTAACTTCTACAAGTGCGCTCATCATGGCCTACTGACCTGTAGAAATTACAGAACAACTATTGGGATGTCTGCGTATACTTTTGTAATAGGTGACAGTTATTTGTAGTGTGTTCTCCTCCTATCTCACAAATCATGCACCATAATACAGTCATCGCGCTCAATCCTACTTGTGCCTCTAGTCTTAGTGGCATCAACCCTCCTCCCACCAAGTAGTTTGTGAAGGCTAGACAATGGTCCTTATCATGCCCCTGGCCTTTGCATTTTATGCACCATACCTCCTCGCGCACCTCTGGGTGAGTTGTCCTATCTCGTTTTAAACTCTGCATTTCTAGACATAAATTTTTCAGTTGCACATGGATTTGTTGCACTCCCAAGCTAGGATCTTCTATTAGGGCCTCGTGCAACCTCATTTCTATTTCCAAGGCTTCGACCTAAGTATGTAGCTTCTGTTGTGACAACGCAGTCTTTAGATGTGGCATTAGTGACGCTACAAACCATGTGCGGTGTTTTCCATCTATCAAAGTCATGTTGGCTTCGCGAATCATACTCTTCAATCTCTTATCCAACTCCTAGGGGTCTCGCCTGAAAGCATTGTGATTTCCTTAAACCCTATAATCGACTGTGTCTCCGATTTCGGCCTACTAAATTCCCTGTTCAGTGTGGCCTGGATATCTACGATCCCTGTGTTCGGATGGTCATTAGAATACTTAATGTACCATGTTAGTGTGCGATCCTGCAACATGCTTACGAGTGTTTCCTTCTTTATGTTGTCATTCGTTACCCCTTGTGCTTCCCATATGGATTTTACCACGAACCAAAATTGGTTCGGATCTTTGTTCCCTACTCCTTTGAACACTAGAAATTTTATTGTGTTCTCCATATTAAACTGTGGTGGTGGTGGAGGTGGTGTGGGCAAAGTTGGAGGTGAAGATGGTGAAACTAGTGGTGGTATGCACATAATTCATTACCTTATTAGACTGATTGCGCTTCTCGGAGAAACTTTTGCAAGCTCCTCCTTGCTCTCCCACAGAGATGAAATCAAGGGACTAATCTCTATTTCTTCACTACTTCCATTTCTGTAGATCCTCCCACTTCGCATTGCCCCAAACATCAATTTATTTGGATAACCTGCTTTTCAGACAGTAGCATTTTAATCCAAGTGTTCAAAGATTTAATGTACTTACCTCACAGTCCTTTGAGGAAGCGTCGTTCTGCCTTGCTGTAGTTGAATATCATGTCTACCATGAATTCGATGATAAACCCTCCTATAATTCGATCGAGCCAATGGTCCACAGGGCACGCGATCTTATCTTCTGATGCTTCTAGTCTGCGCACCAATTCTGGAGTCCACACAATTGGTTTGTCTAGCCTATACCTTCCCTAACCGTCTGCTAGCTTCACGATCCACTCATACAACTCGGAGGGGAAGGATGTGAAGAAAATTTCATGTATTTTCGTGTACACGTAGTGCTCTAACCACTGTTCCTTGGATACTCGTGGATTTCTATTTTCCTGCGCCGTGAACTTGTGAGTCTTTCGGTCCACCCACCCTTCAATCTCTTTCTTTGTTGGATTCTAGTGACATGACATCAGACATCCCTTATGCAGATCTCGGTCCCGGCAATGGAACCATTTGTTGGCTTAGTGGGGCCTGACACAGGTTCGGAGGTGATTTACCCAAAAAAATCGTGGTACTACTTGCCCTTTCGGCAACAGTCCGCGGAGTGCGGGCTGAGGTCTCACCCGAAGTAGTATGGGAGGGTGCTAAAACCAAGTTTCCACACGCTGGAGATGTCTAATGGTTTCAAGTGGTCCGCAGTTGCGCACGTTGCTATGTGCACTTTCCTGTGCCTCGCAACCTGAAAAACTGCCTTCGTGAAGCCCTACTCAGGGGCGGAACATTTTTATTACCCAAGTCCTTACTAATCATCCAATATTAGTTGATTAACTTAGCTTATTTGTATGTTTTCAATTATACTTAACAATATTCACAATTCATACAAGTGCGCGCAACAAATAAATAGTATAATTGCAAATGATATCAAACATGTAACAACCCAAGAACAAATACATGGAATTCAGATAAAACTTCTCTTTATTATTCTCTTCCTTTAGTTACAGACTCTATTCTTCCCTACACACTCAACGACAGGGGTCCACGCACTTAGCTGTGGACTCTACTAGGCCTCTGTGCACTCAGCTACAAAGCCTTTTCCTACTACTACAACCCAAGACACACTTAGACTCTTCTTCTATGCTTCACTATCTTATTTTATCCATTAGATTCTATCCTATCTTTACAACTCAAATTCTCGCTCTATTTATACAATCCCATGGTCTGTGGACCATGGGTAGGCCGACATTACATTCAAAACCTAGGGCAGACAACCCTATGACACTGAAATAAATTTTGCGCTCCATGCCGGCAATTTGTAGAGTATTTACAACAATTTCAACTCAAAACTTAGGCTTTGAGCCCCAAAACATGTCGTGGGGGGATTCTATGCCAAATAGTGCAAGAGCTTTCGCACTCCCACGACATCCCGCCATCCGCTGTTGGATTCACCCAACCCTTCTCCTACACGGTTATCTTGTAGATATAGTCTAGATCATCATCACTGTCACAGTCGCGCACTAGCTTTGTGTAGCGTTATCCTTCCGCAGGGTCTAAAGGTACCACTACGTGTAGTGACATTTTCTTGAAAATCATCTTGCACTTCTTTAGATTTGTCATTCCATTCATGTCAGTGGCCCAATCTATTCCCAGTAGCACGGGATAGGGATTTTTGTCATAAAAAATTTCTATTACTTTGAAATCTGCAAGTGCATTCGCACCTTCGATATCCACCGTTATTCGCTGTAGTCTACCCATAGGTAAGATCTTTTTCTGGTTCACCATTCACAATGAATAGGAGACCATTGCAACATGGGCATGCCCATGCACTCCCATGTCTACTTTGGTAGGATGTTCACGTCTGATCCTAGATCCAAAATCACTTGATCCATCTCATATTCCCTACTTTGCGCAGTCAATCGCATCTCCCTTCCTGTTCGCCTTGTGTGCTTTTTGAGCTTGAGGACTACGCGTGGTTCTCCCAAGCTAGCACATCTAGTGATGAGTTCTTATAGTCCCTTCACCACTTTGCTATCGCGTAGCAACTTCATGCATGTCTCCAGAAAGGTAGTGAGAATTGATGGGTCCATCTCCAGTTCCACTTTGTCTTTACTACTTGAAGTGGAGGTATCCGTGAAGCTCTTCTTAGCTTCCATAAATGTCTCCTTAGCATGCTGCAAATAAAATTATGGCTCCTTTATTGGAGCCTTGCAAACCCAGGAACTCTCTTCAGGTTGCTTGCCCTTTTCATCTCCTGTCATGATACTGCTTCAGAGCACAATGTTTACATTCAGGTCCTCCTCGCACAGCTCAGACCTCATCATTTGTAGGTTCTGAGTCGAGGGAGGTTGTAGTGTTCCTTTATCATGCAACCTCGCTATCAGTGTGGGGTAGTCCTTTGTCTCATGATCAAAGTGGGTAAAATATAAACATGATTCTCTCGTCGGATTTGTACAATCAAGGGCATAATGCCCTGGCCCTCAACAATTGTAACAGATCAATTGTCCACGACCCCTTCCTAGCCCCATTCCACCTTAACCTCGTATGCGCCCCTAAAAGTGCTTGACATCCCTGCATTTTGATCAAGGGCTCATGTTTTGGTCTGAAATCTATAGGCACAAGTCTAATCCATCATTAGTTCATAACTTCTACGGGTACACTCATCATGGCCTACTGACCTACAAAAATTACAGAACAACTATTGGGATGTCTATGTATACTTCTGTAATAGATGGTAGTTATATGTATCATGCTTCCCTCCTATCTGACAAATCGTGCACCATAATGCAGGTGCCACGCTCGTTCCTACTTGTGCCTCTGGTCTCAATGGCATCAACCGTCCTCCCGCCAGGTAGTTCGTGAAGACTGGAAAATGGTCCCTGTCATGTCCTTGGCCTTTGCATTTTATGCACCATACCTCTGTGCACGCCTCTGGGCAAGTTTTCCTGTCTTGTTTCAAGCTCTACATCTCAAGGCACAAGTTTCTCAACTGCGCATGGATCTATTGGACTCCCAATTTAAGATCTTGTATTGGGGTCTCATGTAGTCTCATTGCAATTTCCAAGTCCTTGGCCTGAGTGGATAGCTTCTGTTGTGACAATGCGTTCCTTAGATGCAGCGTTAGCGACGCTACAAATCATGTGTGGTGTTTCCCATCTGTCAAGGTCATATTGGCTTCACGAATCATACACTTCAGTCTTTGATCTAGCTCCCAGGGGGTCTCACCTAGAAGCATCGCGATTTCATTAAATCCAATAATCTACTATGTGTTTTATTTTGGCTTGCTAAATTCTCTATTTAGTGCATCTTGGATATCTACGATCCCTACATTTTGATTGTCATTGGAATTCTTAATGTACCACATCAGTGCGCAATCCTGCAACACACTCACCAACATCGCTTTCTTTATATTATCATTCGTGACTCCCTGCACTTCCCATACAACCTTTACCATGAACCAAAATTGGTCCGGATCTTCGTTCCCTACTCCTTTGAACACCGAAAACTTTATTGTGCTCGCCATATTGAACTGTGGTGGTGGCGGAGGTGGTGTGGGAGAAGATGGGGTTGAAGATGGTGAAACTGGTGGTGGTGGTATGCACAAAATTCACTGTCTTATCAGACTGATCGTACTTCTTGGTGAAGCTTTCACGAGCTCCTCCTCACTCTCCCATGGAGGTGAAATCAAGCGAATATTCTCTAATTCTTCACTACCTTCATTTCTATAGATCCTCCCACTTCGCGTGGCCCTAAACATCAATTTATTCGCATAACTCGCTTTTCCCACAATAGCATTTTAATCCAAGTGTTCAAAGATTTAACGTACTTACCTCGTGGTCCTTTTAGGAAGCATCTTTCCCCCTTGCTATAGCTAACTGAAGTATCTACCGTGAACTTGGTGATAAACCCTCCTATTATTCGATCGAGCCAATGGTCCATAGCATGTGCGATCTTATCTTCCAATGCTTCTAGTCTGCGCACCAACTCTGGAGTCCACACAATAAGTTTGTCGAGCCTACACCTTCCCTGACTATCTGCTAGCTTCACAATCCACTCATACAACTCAGAGGAGAAGGATGCAAAGAAAACTTTGTGGATTTCCGTATATAAGTAGTGTTCTAACCACTCTTCCTTTGATACTTGCAGATTCCTGTTTTCTTGCGCCACGAACTTGTGAATCTTTCTGTCCAAACACTCTTTAATTTCTTTCTTTGTTGGATTCCAGTGACATGACATCAGACATCTCTTATGCAGATCCTGGTCTCGAAAATGGAACCATTTGTTGGCTTATTGGGGCTTGACCCAGGTTCAGAGTTGATTTAGCCAAACAAATCCCAGTACTACTGGCCCTTTCGGTAATAGTCCACAGAGCACGGACTGAGGTCTCACTCGAAGTAGTATGGGAGGGTGCTAGAACCATGTTTTCGCACCCTGGAGATGTCTGATGGGTTCAAGAAGTCCGTGGTTCAACCCTGCATGCACGTCACCACGCGCACTTTCCCATACCTCGCAGCCTGAGATGACGCCTTCGCGCAGCCCTGCTCAAGGGCTGAATGCTGCGCTTCTGTTTTATTACCCAATACTTCACTGATATTCCACTGTTAGTTGATTAACTTAGCCTATTTACATACTTTAAGTTATACTTAACGACATAAATCATTCATATAGGTGCGCGTAGTAAATAAAAAGTATATTTGCAATTTATATCAAACATGCATTAATCAGGAACAAATACACAAATATGATATCAACTTCTCTTTATTAATCCCTTCTTCGGTTACAGACTCAACTCTGCCCTATGCACTCAGCTGTAGGGGTCTGCTTACTCAGATGTGGACTACTAGACCTCTGCACACTCAGCTATAGAGCCTTCTCATACTCTACAACCCAAAGACACACTTAGTCACTTCAACTCTTTCTCTTCTCTCTACTTCGCTATCTCTTACACTTAGAGCCTCACTCTATTTATACAATCCCATGGTCCGCAGACCATGGGTAGGCCGACATTACATTACAAAACTAGGGCGTACAACCCTGTGACTCTAACATACTTCTACACCTGCAATTCGTAGAGCTTTACAACACCATTCGGTCAAAACTTGGGCTTTGAGCCCCAAAACATGCCTGGGGGGGATTCCACGCCCAACAATACATAAAGACAATTTTGATGGATGGCGTGAATACAAACGAATGATGAGGGTGCGGTTTGGTCGCCCAAAAGTGCGATTAACAAAGAAATATGATGGGAGGAGTGATCTGCGTGATCACTTAGCAAAATGGATTGATGCTTATGGAGCAGATCTGCAACTGGAGTGGGTGCATTTTTTCTGTCACACTTTGGATGTAATACCAATGGATTGGTACTTGGAAACATAGCTCCACCATGGCACTGATGAATGGGATATCTTGAGATAGGGATTCTTAATGACATTCATCTTTTAATATGGTTTTGAGTGCATCGATGAAGTGTTGCAAGAGGTCAAGGCGGCGATCTTTAGAAAACCGCTGGATCCCTTAGATTTGATTCAACCAGATTGGACCACTTAGCTATGCCATGCTCTGGAGTGCTCTAATGTGATTTCTGAAGAAGAGGAGGATCCAAGGAAAAATAATATCCCAGAGGCAGAAGGTCACTATGAAGTTGAGTGATTGTAGATAGAGAATATACATATCACCATGCCACTGAAAACTAGACAAGTGAACATTAGAATGGAGGTAGAGCCAAAGTTTGCAAAGATATGGGACTATTGGGATGATGCTACAGTGGATAAGGATGTTGCGTTGCTCCGCGAGTACCAGGATGTTTTCCCCACAAAGTTTTCAAACTTGAAGGGGATAATAGGTGATTTAGGAGTGATGAAAATAACATTGAAACCAGACACGAAGCTTGTGAAGTAGAGGCCATATCGCCTTAATCCTAAGTACAATGAAAAGGTCCACTTAGAGTTGGACAAGATGTTGGCAACAGGTATTATTGAACCAGTAGAGTAGTCTGATTGGTAAGTCCTATCGTAATTCAGGAAAAGAAGCAGAAGGATGAGATAAGGATTTGCGTAGATCTCAGGAAGCTGAATGATGCTTGCATTCATGATCCTTTCCAAACTTCATTCATAGATGAAGCGTTGGATAATGTTGGCAGGAAAGAGGCATATTCATTCACTGATGGGTTCTCTGGATACCATCAGATAAAGATCAAACTAAAAGATAGGAGTAAGACTACCTTCGTGATTGAGTAGGGATGATTTTAGTATACGGTAACGCCTTTTGGACTTAAGAATGTGCCAGAAATATTTTCGCGCGTAGTCATTGCGGCGTTCAAAGATTTCATTCACAAGTTTTTGGAGGTATACTTTGATGATTGGACAGTGTTTAGACTAGTAAAGTTCCATGTATCTATTTTGCACTTGATGCTAGATACGTGCCGGAGGTATTAGATCATGCTAAACTAGAAGAAGTGTTTATTTTGCATCCTTTTCAGGATCTTGCTCGGTCATGTAGTGTGCATACAAGGATTAATAGTGGACCCTGCTAAGATCATGGTCATAATTAATTTGGAGGCACCAAGGAGTGTTAAATAGTTGCACGCAACACTGGGTCATACTGGATACTATTGAATTTCATCAAGAGCTATGCCTAGATTACCATGCCGATGGAAACACTATTCAAGAAGGATGCTACATTTTGATGGAATGAGGAATGTCAGTGGAGTCTAGATGTATTGAAAGAGAAAATGGTCACCGCGCTGATCCTAGTCTTACTGGACTGGAAGAAGGAATTTCATGTGCATGTGGATGCGTCATGTATTGCGTTGGGAGCAGTACTGACATAGGGCGATGAAGGAGAATTGGATCACCTGATAGCATTTGTGAGTAGGAAGCTATCTAAGGTTGAAAAAACTATTCAACTACAGAGCGCGAAGGGTTGGCTATGGTGTACATGCTCTAGAAATTCAATCATTACTTGCTCTGCGGACACTTTAAGATGTATAAAGACCGTTCTGCATTAAAGTATCTAGTCAATAAGCATGTGTTGGGGGAAAAAGATGCAGATGGCTCCTATTGTTTCAAGAGTACGATCTTAAAGTAATTGTGTGTTATAGACAATTTTGGGCACTGCAACCCCAATCATATACGTCCATAAACCAAGGGCTCCTGAGTCCCTAAAGGTGTTGTTTCATGCCCTAAAGGAACAAGGTCATCTGATTACATCATCTCCCAGAAGTTCTCCACAGAAAACGGCTCAGAACTAGTCAAAACTGGACCATACAAGTTGCTCAGTGCTAAGGGTGCGATGCATCTCACCTACCCAGTGTAAAAGGTGCGATGCATACTGGGAAGCCCTTCTGTAGGGTGTGATGGGCTAGAATGGACAAATGGCAGAGATAGTTTGTGAGGTGGATGATCTTGGAATCTTCCAGAAACTTCTCCTGTGACACTTGCCTCTCTGAATTCACCCAGGGATGAGTAAGAGATCATCAATCTCCAAGTGGAATCAAGAACTATCAGAGAGAAGACATTAATCAAAATCCTAGAAGCTGACTCACCTCCTTGCAATTATCTATATATGGATCCCTCATCCCAGAGATCCAAGGGGCTAGAATTTTGTATCTTGTAAGGAAGTGCTGTTGGTTTCTTGGTGAAATATCATAGTGTTGGGTGATCTAAGCTTTTCATGAGGCGAAGAAGGGCTTTCATGCTGGGAGGATGATGCTGGGTCAGGTCAATGGGTTGTAATCCTCTCTTCCAATTTTTATATCAATAAAGCTATTCAAGTTTTCCTCCACATTCTTGTATGTCTAATAATATATGCATTTGTGTGGTCAATATATATCTGGTCCTATATTGCTTATGATTGTAGATCTCTGCACTTTCAAGGTATTATGCTGCTTTGACTTTACAGGTACTCTTTGAAGCAGAGTGGTCAAGGGAGAAGCGGCAAAGACCTGTCGATGAGGAGAAGGAACAAGCAAAGAACTAAGCGAAAGATTGAGGTTGGTATTCTTTGATCCTCTCCTATCTACTTCTCATAAATGAAAATGAAAGTAACTTTAATCTGTTTGTTTCTAAGATAGCTACCCGTCTTAGTGGGACTAGTAGCTCTGCATAGACACTAGATTTCCCGATAACAAAATGGTGACTCCATTGGGGAGATAATAGCTTGTTTGCTAGTCTATACTTGTTTGCTTTATAAACTTACAGACGAAGCCTGAAGTTAATCCAGCTAGCCTTCGAACTGCATTTGCCATGCAAGTGCAAAGTAGATCAATGTTGCTTCAGTCTATCTCCAATTTTTGTTTATAAACTGAACAATCGATTTGCAAACATCCTAATTTCCCTAGTGGTGGCTCTAGTAACCTCATTAGATCAGCCCTTGTGATTTCTATTTACTGACTATCATTAGCTCGGCCTAAATCCCTAAACTAAGCTACAAACTGTGACCAAGAACCAAGTTGAAGTCTCGTCCCTAGACCATCACACCTTCTCCTCTTGGGAATCTGGATGCATCGCACCTCCCATGTGCAGTAGGTGCATTGCATCGCACTTTCCTTGTGTTGCAGGTGCGCTGATTAGATAAGACCTCTTCTGCTTCCAGATTTTGGTTTCTTTGTTCACTCTCTTCAACTTTATTCAGGAGTTTTGTTGTCTGTGATCAGTATGCCACTGTGGAAACTCCCTTCCTTTGCATAATTCTGCCTCCATAGTACAAAGAATTGTGAATGTTTTTATGTATTGTGCGCCATTTACAGTTCTCTTTTGCAAAAAGTAGCGTAATCAAACCGTCATCTTTTGATTTGGAAGTGTCGCAAGTGTCATTTTCAGTCAAAGAAAAGAATCCTATTGTTATTGATGGTCAATTATATAGTTACTCTTGTATTTGATTTGAATTAGTAGTTTTTCAAGTGTCGAAAGTAGTTTTCAATTCAAAATCGTAAAGTGGCGTCATTATCTTCCTTTCGTTTTTGAAGAGAAATTTATTAGTACTATCGCTTTAAAAAGATAATTCAAATTTATACTCAGCATTCTTTATGTCATTCACACATTAAGAAAGCAGAAAATAAATACATGCATGTGCATTTGCATTTAGACTACTTGTTGGTTTGATTTAGGATAGTGCATCTAGTGTGTGCTCTCTGATCTATGTTGAAAGAATATCATCTCTCTTTCTTTAGTAGCTAGGATTTTCATTGCAAAAAGAATATTAAATGATTGTTTATCATCCTAGATTGCATTTTAGGAATTGTATATCTACATCACGCGGTGAACCTGAAAGGTAAATTTCTTAAGAAATATCAACTGTAAAATAAATTCAATGAACATAAAAACGCTTTGGAACCTAACACACAACATCTAGAAGTCTAGGCTAGAGATGTATTCCAGCATCGTAAAGCCTGGTAACTATCGCTTTCATCATAGGTTGGGTGATTCCTCCTCTTTGAGATGACAAGTGCGAGTACAGACTTGTGCTCCCACGTACCATCGAGTATATATTGGGAGACCACAATACTCTATATCCTTTATCCATAGGCAGCTATGTCTGCCGCCCTATTGAATTCAATGCACTAAACACAGCATTCAGGAAGATTGACTGCCATACCGTAAAAAGTATTCTGTAGTTTTGCGATTGATTTGGTAATCCCTCTGTCTAGATTTCCAGAGTAGTCTCTTTTGTTCCTTTTCAAACTCCTTAAAGGAAAAGGTCCATCTGAGCACTTGCCACTTTAGGCTCATTAAAAATCGAAGGCGACTAAAGTCATCTTTTGTTTTTTCTTGATTCTTAAAAATTTAAAAAGAAAGTTGTGTCAAAGCGTCTAAAATTCATTTAATTTGGAATCATTTTCCCCTTTATTTATAGTTGATCGAGTAATCCGCAATCATGGAGGAAAGTCAATTGAAACCCCATCGTTCGCGGAGACTTACGAGTCAATCGTCTTTGTCTCCAGAAACAAAACTATTCCGGACAAAGAAAACTCATTTAACCGGATCAAAGTCCCTTGGTTTGGTTGGAACAAGTGTTCCGACACCCTCAGAGACTCCAATTACTCCAAACATTTCCGGTATCCCTGCCTCTATAGAAGAAATTCATCAACCACAAGGGGACAGTAGAACTGATCCTAGTGTGACAGTAAACACTTCTATTCCTAAACCGGCTCCATCTACAGCTAATTCGGAAGGTGTTATTCACCAAACATCTGTTGCTACAGAATCTATACCTTCTTCGGTACCGGAAATATTTTACGGACCTGACGGTCTCCTTCTTCCACCTAGATTGATTGCTATAGAAGAGATTGTGGAGGATCCTCCATCTAGTACTCCATCTCATTTTTTAGATGGGATCACCCTGTATCCTTCTTTGTCAGAAATTAGTCTCCCATCATCGGAAGTTCCTATATAATTGCTAGGAAATCTTTTGGATAGACTAGATATGTCTCAACAATCGTCGACATCTAGGACTGTGTCATCTGACATAGCAGCGACATAACCTCCTGCTATTATTCCAACAATGTTCGCCGATGTACCGTCTATCCCAACTAGCTCTCAATCGCTGGATGGAATCCATCTAGTGGCTGTTTCAACAGTATGGTCTGTTCCCATTTGTTCGTCCAGAATAATATATGGAATCTCTTATGTTGAGTCTCAACAAATTGATCCTTCGCAGTGTCAATTTGGGCAGTCCGGTCCTCAAAGGAAAATCATTCCTTTGAGCACTGAATTACTGCCGTATGGGGGGCAATATACCCTTTCATTGTCTCCTTCGAGAGAACAAACATGCGAGAGTTCACAACAGAATTCAGGTTATGCTAGAATTACACCCAGTGGTTGGGTGCCAATACTGCCTCAACAACCAAGAGTTGTATAGTCAATGCAACAAAGTTTGCCTATGTCAAATATCCCCACTACACCGGCTATTGTGACGGTGTTGCAAGTACAAGTGTTTCCTTTTGTATGCCAACCTCAAGTCTCTCACGTCGCAATTCAATAGCTTCTTGTCTCTACGACGCCACCACAATCATCAATTAGTGGGTCCTTAACTGGAGTGACCCAGGCTCAAACGGGTACCATCACCCCTCATCTTGGTCAAACAGCCAGTATTGGACAACAACAAATGGTCTCACAACCATGGCTGGTGCAATATCAACAACCGCAATTCCAACAAGTTTACCAAGGATTTGAGCACCAAATCTTTGAGAGTAATGGGCAGCCGTATATTCAAAACGGTCAACATCAACCATTCATAGTGGTTATGCCCATCAACCTTACCAAATTTATCAACATCAAATGCACTATGCTGGTATGCAAAGACCCACTGTTCAGGCAATACCATCTTATCCTAGGTATGCTTCACCGAACCTGAATCAACAGTTGCCCTTTGTAGCAACTTTAGAGTTACCAGATATAAATCGGCTGACAAACGATCCAATTGCTTACACCCCTTGGTGGCCAGTGATTCCACATAAACTTTTGTCAGATATTCCTAAATTTAATGGAAATCTGGGTGAAGACCCGTTGAATCATGTGATGACCTTTCATCTTTGGTGTTCATCTAACACTCTAAATGATGATTCAATTAGGCTTCACCTTTTTCAGCGAATGTTAATTGGTCTGGCAGCAAAATGGTATATCGAATTACCTAGAGCTTCATTCGATAACTTCAGCACCCTAGCCACAACCTTTTTAACCCATTTTCAGTTACCCATAAGGTACGAAACAGGAACAAAGCTTCTTAGCAATTTCAAACAGACAACGACCACTCACATATATGATCATATTCATGAGTTGCGACGTCGTCATAGAATGGTAAAAACATATGTTCCTAATCAGCTACTAACTGAATGGTTTATTAAGTCATTATTACCTTCTATTACAGAAGATATGGAAAAGGGAGGAGTCGTCACTGAAGAGAAAGTCATTGCTCATGCGCAATATCCAGACTTGATATATACTCAGTCTGGCATGCTCTACGATAAAATCCCTGATGCTCCTAGACCAGAATTCTCCATTCCTCCCCCTCCTAAATCAAGCAAAGACTATCATGTCGGTGATGGCGTGATAGGTGCGACTAGCACGAAAACCGTAAAAGCTACATCAAAGAAAGCTCGTACGGTTTCAAGCCAAAATGCAAATGAGGAGCTTCTCGCCTCAGAGGTAAATGCCATGTCGACTGACGAAGGCAAAGAACCAAAGCAACCAGGGGGTAAGAAGAAAAAGAAAGGGAAGAAGAAAAAACATGAGGAGTCGTCTCCTGAAAAATATTCTGCAAACCCTTCGGGAGATAGGAAACCAAGTCATCCATGCTTCATATGTGATGAGGATCATTGGACGAAAGATTGTCCACATAAAGCCAAGCTTAGAAAATTCTTTAAGAATTCAAAAACCTCGGCGGTATTGACTGATCCATTTCCAAATCCAGGAACAAATCTGGTTTCTAGTGACAATGCTTCCCCATCCCAAGTGCTAATGTTATCTATTTCGAAGCAGCAAAATGATGCTTTGATATCGACAAGGAATAAATACTACGAGAATCCACAGCTGTCGAACAACAAGGCTACTAATCAACCTAGTAGTTCGACAACAACTTCGACCGAAGTTGCGCCACCCATCATTCCTGAACTAACGATAAAACCGCCTAAGGGAGTAGTACACAAATCAACATTTAGTCCTCGTGCCAGAGCATCATAGCATTATAATATAGTAGAGGACTTGGCCCAATCGCCATCTGCTATGTCAACACTTGAGGTACTGCAAAATTGCCCCTCCTAGAAGCAGGCTTTATTATCAGCAATAGGTGGGATTGACCTAACAGATTCCAATCTCGTGGCCTTTAATCACAAAGGATATGACCCTCAGTTACCAGCTCAACTAGCTTTCCTTATTCAAGTGAAAGCCCTCAACAAAACTGTTCATTGAACAATTATTGATGAGGGGGCATCTACATGTATTATGTCGATGAGTTGCTAGAAAAATTTAGGCTCACCACCCTTTTCGCGATCGTCAACGACATTAAAAGCATTTGATGGACGATCATACACTCCATATGGGATTTTAAGTAACTTACAAGTTGAACTGGGGGGCAAAACAGTAGGAATTGATGTTGAGGTTATCGATGGAAACCTCGATTACAACATCCTACTGAGAAGGCCCTAGATTTATGCTATGGCTGCAGTTGTGTTGACATACTTCAGAAAGATTTCATTTCCCTTCCAAGGAGGGATTATGATCATTGACCAACAAAAATTCCTCCCCAATAGTTCACAAGTTACAGGAAGCATTCCAATGGTCCATGGAATCTCTCAATCGCTTCAAAATGTCAGAGTAGGCCTACTAAAAGACCCTACATTAATGGGGACTTTTGCCCTACCACGTCCAAACAATCTGTCAAAAGTGGCCACAGTGGGAACCTGCAATATGATGTCTTCTAGATTCAGAAGATTCCTGAACATTTTGACAGCATGGATCATCACCATTTTAGAAATATTGTAGCAATCAATTTTCTTGGCCTGGGGGGCAGACCCAAATCAACACTCATCGAGTGTTTGGATAGATAGGTCTAAGGAATTTGGCACCTCTTCAGATCCTTGGTCTCATGTACATTCTACAGACGAAGGAATCATTCAATCAATGATGATAGGAGAGGCACCATGGGAAGATTACCACCATCATTCCCATCTTTCGGATTACCACGAAGATTATTTCAGCGACCTTAATCATCCTTTAGTTTTTGATTTTCTATCAAATACTGTAAATATGGTGGATTTCGAAGATGGTTCTTATCTCGTGTCGACCTCGTTAAAAAATAAAACAAGGATTCATGAGGATAGTTCTTTTACTGTTTCAACCTCATTAAAAAATGAAACAAATCCCTTTCCAAATCGAATCTTTGATTACAATCTTGTAAAATCCAAGTTGAGTCTTTCAAAGATCTCAGAGGTAAACCTTCATTCCAACCACCGTGTTGAATGCAATGAAGCTTGGGGGGCATGCACCTCGATTTGTGCTATTATGTTGGGGTCATGCAAACTTATCACGAGTAGTGTTACCACAGGGTTAAAGCTTGTTAAAAAATAAACCCGCCACGAGCAGTTTTTATGCGAAGTTCAAGCTCATTAAAAATTAAACCTAAGCGATGAGAAAATGTTTCCCCCAGAGTTTAATCTCATTAAAAAATGAACCAATTTCTTGTAAATAACCATTGTGAATGCATTATCATCAGTGCTTGAGCCTTGGTCATGTTCTCATCATCACCTCCACTCAGTTTTAGCCGATCATTCACCTCCATTTGATTGTTTACCCCTTTTGAGGAATAGCTGCGAAGAGTGATTCTGTTAGCCATCCTCGTGACACTGACGTGATTGGAAAATTCCAAACCTTACCTGGAATTAGCTGCTACCTGAAATTATCACTCGTTCCTCAAAAAACAAGTCTCCTTTAAGCTCTTTTCATCTGACTCATAATATATGAAAATATTGTCGAGAAGTTGGCCTCTCCAGCTTGTTAAAGCTACCGAGAGTGCTATCCCTCCTCTAGATTTTAATCTTTTTGTACCTGAGGGATTATTACACAAAAAGATCAAGCACTTGTCTTGTTCGGCTCATTAAAACAATCGAAAATTCATCCCTTTCATATTATTTTATACTTTTTCGGACTTAAGGGATTACATGATGAAAAAGGATCACTGGAGTTTCCTTTCCGTCCCTTTTCAGACTCTCTAAAATTGAAAAAGGACTGATTTGTCTTTGTCGTTAAACTCATTAAAACCAATAGCGACAAACTTGTCCATACAAACAAGAACGAGTTTCACTGTCGCTAGGCTCGTTAAAACATAGCGACGGGTTTGCCCGAAGGGAAAATTATAGAACAAGCATATGTTATCCTCCTCAAGCTTGATAAAAATAAAGAGGTACTGGTCAACAATGACTGGGGAAAAATTGGGAAGAAAACTTGAAGAAACTTTATTGGTAGCGAGTCGCTCTTGAACATGACACTTTCACTCCATCACCATGATTGAGTTGGGTTGGGTTATTCCGTCCACCGGTCATATTACCATTGGTCGACCGTACCATCCATCTTTGGGGATAACGCTACCAATCCATTTCGGTGTCGCCAATATGTTCAAGAGAAGTTGATCAGAGAATTCACCAACCCATCTTGTGTCTCATCCACTGCAATACCTTTATGCTTCATTCTTTCATGACTGCCACGCTGAACCCTTTGTCATCAGATCGTTTTCACCTCCAAAAGTCATTTGCTCCATTCCGTGTCATAGATGTGGGATTCATGAAGGCCCTCCTATGATGGGTCAGTTCTTGTCGACATCAATTCATTATCCAAGAAGTCAACCTAGGAACAACCGTTTCAGTACTTTGAAGATTGCATGCCTCAATGGCAAGTTTCTCACTTTTGGCGACAGGTTTACATCAATGGCCTTCGACTGAGAGATTTTGTGTGGTGTTCGATGCCAAGTCCCATTTTCACACCACACGAATTGTAATATCGTACCTTGAGGGTCATCATGATTAATGGTGATTCCTCTCATGCCTATTAACAACCTACATCATTGGCTAGTAATCAGGTGATGTCTTTCCATGTTCGACCCCAGAACATTTTTCACATGGATTGACTTGTACTTTGGGTGAAGATTGGATGAGTTTGAAGACCCCGGATCTAGTTTCATCCATCTAGGTTGTGATATATTCAGGAAAATAAAGACATCAAATGTACATCATTGCTACACAGATGATCATCTGAATCAAAGGATGGTGACTCTATCAGAATCATCAGTCTGCCACACAGATGGTTGTCTGTCCCGTGTACATGAAAATGAATTTATAAAGCTGAGCATGGGAATGCCTGCCTCAACTAGATCATGAAAATATTATGAAGATAATGTATTGTATTGTATCTTATTACAGGTCGCCTTCCGGTTCGAAAAACCTCGGATCCTCATGATAAAGCATTTCACTCAAATATTAATGACCTCATGCTTTAGGGGGAAATTGTTATAGACATTTTTGGGCACTGCAACCCCAATCACATATGTACATAAACCAAGGGCTCCTGTGTCCCTAAAAGTGTTGTTTCATGCCCTAAAGGAACAAGGTCAGCTGATTACATCATCTCCCAGAAGTTCTCCACAGAAAACTGCTCATAACTGGTCAAAACTGGACCATACAGGTTGCTTAGTGCTAAGGGTGCGATGCATCTCACCTGCCCAGTGTAAAAGGTGCAATGCATACTAGGAAGCCCTTCAGTAGGGTGCGATGGGCAAGAATGGACAAATGGCAGAGACAGTTTGCGAGGTGGATGATCATGGAATCTTCCAGAAACTTCTCCTATAACACTTGCCTCTCTGAATTTGCCCAAGGATGAGTAAGAGATCATCAATCTCCAAGTGGAATCAAGAACTATCAGAGAGAAGACACTAATCAAAATCCCAGAAGCTGAGTCACCTCCCTGCAATCATCTATATATGGATCCCTCATCCCAGAGATCCAAGGGGCTGGAATTTTGTATCTTGTAAGGAAGTGTTGTTGGTTTCTTGGTGAAATATCATAGTGTTGGGTGATCTAAGATTTTCATGAGGTGAAGAATGGATTTCATGCTGGGAGGATGATGCTGGGTCAAATCAATGGGTTGTAATCCTCTCTTCTAATTTTTATATCAATAAAGCTATTCAAGTTTTCCTCCACATTCTTGTATGTCTGATAATATATGCATTTGTGTGGTCAATATATATCTAGTCCTATATTGCTTATGATTGTAGATCTCTGCATTTTGAAGGTATTATGCTATTTTGACTTTACAGGTACTCTTTGAAGTGGAGTGGTCAAAGGAGAAGTGGCAAAGACCTGTCGGTGAGGAGAAGGAACAAGCAAAGAACGAAGCGAAAGATCGAGGTTGGTATTATTTGATCCTCTCCTATCTACTTCTCATAAAGGAAAACGAAAGTGACTTTAATCTGTTTGTTTCTAAGATAGCTACCCTTCTTAGTGGGACTAGCAGCTCTGCATAGACACTAGATTTCCCGATAACATTGTGAAGCTAGGGAGATTGAATGCAAGACCAGATCATCTATCACGCATTGAAATAGGATAAGAGTCTACTAATTTAGAGGAGGGGCTACCTGATGCGTAGCTCTTTGCAGTGCGCAAAGCAAACAATCATTTTGTAGACATCATCCACTTCCTGACTACGGGAACGACTCCAGAAGGATACAAGAGTCAACAGAAGAAGGAATTGGTGGTGCGCGTGGCATATTTTTCTGTTATTGCAAGTCACTTATATAAAATGGGATTGGACGAGATACTACGATGCTATGTGCATAATTTTGAATGAAGCGGTATCTTAGCTAAAGCTCATGGAGGAGCTGCGGGAGGTAATTATGTGGGAAAAGAATCAGCACAAAATATTTTACGCATTGGGTTGTGGTGGCCACCATTGCATAAGGATTCCAAAGCATATTATAAGGTGTGCAATACATGTCAAAGAACTGGTTGGCCATCATGGAGGGATGAGCTGCCTTTGAATCTGCAGGTATCATTGCAGCCATTCAAAAAGTGGGCATTTGATTTTGTAGGACTGATTTGGCCTCCAAGAAAAAAAAGGGTGTGCGATACATCATCACCACAACCAAGTATTTGACCAGATGGGCAGAGGCGCAACCCATGAAAGACTGTACAGAGGAAATAGATGCGAAATTTCTGTTTGAGTATGTGTTGACCAGGTTTGGTTACTTGAAGGTTTTAATGAGCAATCATGGTACATACTTCCTTAATGAAATGATCAGCGTGCTGACAGAGGAGTTCCAAGTTTATCATCAGAAGAGTATGCCATATCACCCTCAGGAAAATGGGACGATTGAAGCATTTAATAAGATATTAGAGAATGCAATGACAAAGGTTTGCAATGTACAGAGGAATGATTGGGACATGTGCATACCAACTGTGTTATGGGCCTATAGAACTACTTGTAAGAAGCTTACTGGTCAGATGCCATTTAGATTGGTCTATGGTGTAGAGGCTGTGATGCCTATGGAGTATATCGCACCTAGTCTATGCATAGTGGCATTTATAGGGATGGTGGACTGCAGAGCTTTAGAAGAATGGCTTGCACAGTTGACAGAGCTTGAGGAAAACAGGTTTTTGGTTGGATTCCATCAATAGGTTTAGAAGGAACACGAAATGGCATGGCACGATCAGCACATCAAACTATGCACCTTCAAGTTAAATGATTTATTTTTATTATATGACAACAAGTTTGATAAATTTCCAGGAAAATTTTAGATGCATTAGCTGGGGCCATATGTAATCAAGGAGATTACTAATGGTGGAGCAGTTTAGCTTGCGAAATTGAATTGAGATCCATTTCTGGGAAAGGTAAATGGCAGCTGATTAAATCCATACACCGGGGATCCGACCCAATGACTACATGATGGTAGCACAACACTCCAAGCAGCTGCAAGGACATGCGAGACTATAAACTACACTAGCCCAATTGTATATTTGCGTGATGAGTGGTCTGTGCGAAATAGGAGGATGTCACAATACCAGCAAAAGCACTAAGGGAGTTGCACTATAGGGGAGGAGACCATGTAGCACAGCCAGAAAGTGGCCATTACCATCACTGTTCATGATTTGACTGCTAGAAGATGGTTAAGAGGAGTGGATGAACGACATTTAAGGAATTTAAGGCTGCAATGAAGTGTGAAATCTTGGGGAATCTACTGCCAATCTCACAATTATGGACAAATTTTGGGGGAAACGGTCGACTTTGAATTTGAATTCACCTATAAATTACAGGTGGCTATCTAGCAAGAAACACTTTGCATTCTGAGAATTTATGAGTTGTGTTGTCTGTTGCGCATGAAACGTGAGTTCTTTGAGGATTTTCTCACAAGCCCCATGTTTGCTCAATATTCTGAGTCAGATCGCAAGCTTATTCGAGACATCATGTTAGGACTAGGTCCCACAGAAACTGCAAGCGCTGCAAAGTCTATTGCCTCTGAGGGAGTTTCCCCTGAGGTTGTGAGTATGCAGGTTCTAGCAACAATGCCTACAACATCGAGGTCACCTACGTCGATGAGAGAGGTCCCTAAGCCAAAGAAGGATAAGCAAAAGAAGCCAATGTCAGTGTGTGAGTCATCGAGGAAACATGCAACTACACAGGCGTAGCGGAAAGAAAATCAGAGCGCGAAGGAGAAGGGGAAGGTGGTCGATATAGAGGCAGAGGAGGACTCAGAGGATATTGAAATTAAGGGGGTGGACCCTATTTCAAAACTACCGGAGTATATCCCTCCATGAAAGGGAAAGGTGAAGTTCCCGAAGGACCTAGATGCCAGAAAATTCTCCCTCAATGCTCCCATGTTGTGGGAGAATATTACCTTTGAAGGTTTGTGCTTAGCGTGGGTCCTACATTTGAAACTTGAAGACTGGGATTTGGAAGATCTTGAGAGGTTACTCCACCTTTCTACTGACACCTTCATGCAGAGGGTTTTCTTTAAGGATTCTGGAGTCACCGCATTGGAGCTGGTGGAATGGATTCAAAGAGTCAACAAGTGAGGGTTGTTGAACTTGTTATGGGTGCTGCACTACCATCGGTCAAACATAAACCTAATAGTCATCAAACAACTGCTTTTCCTGGTACATGAGGGGTGCCTATGGCTGAATGAGCCAATCCCCATAGCTAACATGTTGATCCACGGGATCACATTATTACCACACTCTAGGCTAAATCCGGCCAAGGCGTTTGGCAGAAAGACGAGTGAGCATGACCTCACTAAGAAGATGAAGGACAAGTTTAAGCTTGTCAAAAAGCCACATGGGTATTCAATTACCAGCATTACCAACCCCGCAGTCAATATTGCCATACAAATTCTGGCTAGCAAGGTGATGAGAAAGTGTCGTGCAGACGAGTTGCCAACACTAATAGTTTCTTTGGCTTCTCAGTGCGTGGAAGGTGTACAGTTCAACTAGGCGCGCTACCTGTGTAGTGAGTTCCTCTTGAACTATAGAGAGGTGTAGAATGAGAGTAATACTTTTCACTATTCGTGGCTGCTGCTGTCAATAGTGTTGGTCATGATGCACTTGTCGGAGGATAGCCAATTTCCTCCTATGGATAACGATTTACCAGAAGCAGTAAAGTTTGCATCTCTTTGGGCCACGAAAAATGTTGGGTGGATGACAGAAAGCAAAGTCTTTTGGGTGCTGATGGAGGCAAGTATTCGCATGGCCATCAACCAGAAGTTGCAGTTGTCACCAACCATGTTCGAGCAGTTGTCAGGGTATGTGGAGTTCAAGACGTACTTCCACCATGTTTACATCCGAGCGCGCAAGGACCCTGACCAGAAATGGTTTGACTTACCCTACTTGGCCACGGATGACGCGATTGCGGAAGTCATCAAGCATTGGCTAACAGACTAGCACGTTCCATCTGATGAGCCCACCAGGACTAGCAAGGCCACGGAGAAAAAGAAAAAGGAAGCGACCAAAAAGAAGGTTCATCTGTTGGCTGAAAAGAGGAAGAAAGAGGCGAAGGAGAAGGCCCAAGCAAAAGTAGAGAACCCCACAAAAGAACAAGCAAAGCAAGAAGAGCACGGCTCTCACAGAAGCCAAAAATCTCCTTCTCCCCAAATGGAGGAAGAAGAGTTGTCAGATCAGGGTGGTGGAGATCAGTAGGAATGTACTCCCTTCGAGGTGAAACGATATAGGGAGTAAGAGAAGAAAGGACTGTGCAAGAAGACAAAGGCCTTTCTATCACTCAGGTCGTTCCCTGGCTCCTAAGGGAATACGACCGAGGTAACCACTAACCAATCTTTTAGCTGTAAGTCCTAGCCTACTTGCAACCAGAGAGGGCTCTATCTTTATATTTTAGCTTTGTTGTGGAGTAATTTTAGGCTAGTTATGATGAACAAGATTTTGTTTTAAATTTGGTTGGATGATGATTTCAGGCAGAACAGGGATACAATTTTCAGAACAACTTAGAGCATTGGGCAATGGAGTTAATGATGGTGTACTACTGAAAGTATTTTTTGGAGAAAAGGTAATGCTACAGAGCCAGGCAGGCATCTATGGAACAATTCTTCAAATTTGGGAATCGATGGCATGAAATCAGGGAATGAAAGGCAGTCAAGGATCTTTCAATATGCTGATAGAGGGAAAGAGTGAGAATATTATCTAGGAGCAGTTAAGAATTCCTAAACAACATCCATAATGAGAGAATCAATTCAAACATGACCAATCAAGAATTCATATTTATGACTAATTCTAAAGAAAACACAGTTAGAAACAAAGATTGAGCAGAGGGTGTATTCAAACAAGTTCTGAGCTATTCTTCTTCTCTGTTACTAAGATCATGAAACATATGTGAAATTTCCAAACACAGAAAGACAAAACAAGGTTTAGAATAACTTATTGTTCCATTAAACGACACAAGAATTCTGCAGCAGAACGCAGTTCATTACTTTCACATCCAGACAGTGCAGAGCCCATGAACTTCACCAACAATTTGTATTAAAAGTCTAAAAATTTACAGCGTAGCTCTTAGAGAGGATCACCAACCAACCCCAAATACGTTCTATGGGGAGGTATATATACAAAAAATAAGATACACAATATCTAGATGATGAGTTTTCATGCAATAAATTACATCACCAACTCTACCAAGGGAGTAAATGAAGAATTAAACGCTGCAGTTAATATTGGCTTGCTAGCTGTCCATTTTGTCAGAAAATTTTTACTTTCTGGGCTGAATGAGTCGGCTGCCTGCTGCAAATTTATTCTGCGTGTGCTGTTCTGATGCTGGTACGTTGCTGAATTTGTCTTTGTCTTCATCATGGGTGCTTGGCTTCTTTGCATTTATTGAGCTGTAGTGGTCATTCTGTTTCTACCTTGCACTACCTTTTCCTCCCTTTTGACAGGTGGAGCATGCCATCTGTATATGCTAAATTGTAGTTTACAAAAAAGAATTAATAACCAAAATCACCTGAGCAATGTATCCTCATTCCTCTCCACCGATCCTCTGTAGGTAGCTGATGACTTTGTATCTTTATCAGTGTTTCATCAGCTTCTGTGTATCTATAAAAGTTTGGCTGGTCTTCAAAGAGATGGTTTATCTCGTGTGCAATGTAGAATAGATTTTCTAGTTTATCAAACACACTCTATCCAGATGGAGGCCCTGTTTCTTCTGATGTGCTTGAGGAAGTTGTGATTTGATTGGAAGCATAGTTGTTTACTCTGTTGGCATAATGGTCATGTGACAACAGCCTTCCAGTGCTAGTTACTAAACTTGGTAGCCCTCTGCTCTATGACGTCGTGATATTTATCTTGAACTCATCCACCTCTGCTTGCATTTCTTGGCATTTTCTTTCCAATGTCTTCACAAAATTCCTAAGGGTCAACACCCTTTTTATTAGCAAGATAGTATCAGTCCTATTCCTGATTCCTATTGCTGCCAACTTCCCTTTGGTGCAAGTATTCAGGAATTGGATCATTCTATTAGCTTGCTCGGGCATATTTCCTAGAGATGCTCTAGCCTTTTGGTTTTCAAACTGAGCCAAGCTTATCAAATCCATTTGCTCATGAATGGTTTCAATGGATTGCCATTGGTCTATAATGGATTGGCCAATCTTGGCCCACAATATTTTATTGATATCTGCTAGAGTTTTATCAAAAGTAAGCTCTTTCTCCAGCTCCTTTATTCTTCTTTCCAAGGCTTTCACTTCTCTTGTCTTCTCAGATACATCCTGTTTTGACTTGTCATATTTTTCCTCAATTCTAGCCAGCTTTTCCTTGGTTTCTGTCAATTCCGCCATCTGCACTTCAAGGACTTCTATTTCTTTCATCATATTGTCCATTCTCAGGCTGGTTTCTTGCTTTGCAGGTGTTGTAGTAGTTGCTGAAACTAGTGCTGAGCTTGAGGTACCTGCTTCTGATGTTGTAACAGTGGGAGGGACTATTGTGGTGGCCGTAGGAGGAGCAGCTGTAAGGATTTGTGCCGTTTGAATTGGCTAAGAGGCCAACTCTCCCTGTCTTCTCTGCAATGATGCCTCCAGGGCACTCTCTGTTTCTATTAACCTTTTATGTAAGGTCATAAGCAAAGCTACGACATCCCACTCCTCTTTTTTTTGTGCCACCTCTATAGTTTGAGGATGCAATGTAGATGGCAGCTTGATTTGTCTTCTAAGGGCGTCTATGTCTTCATCCTTCTTTTTTATCAAAGCCTGCACACCCTTGGGATCAGTGGGATCATGTCCCAGCTCTATAATGATCTCCTCCAAGGACTTGATTCTATTGTCCTTGGCCTGTGATGAAGCTTTCTCCAATTCTACCTGTGCAGAAGTATTGTGCAGAGAGTTTTGTAATCTATGGGCTAATAATGTTTTATCTGCCAAGGTAGAATAAAGAATTTCCACAATCTACTTGTGTAATTCAATCTGGTCCATCAGATGGATATCCCTGGCGAAAACTTCCAGATTGGTTCTGATGTAGTCGGCAGCTGATTGTGGTTGCTGAATTGTAGGTCTGAAATGACCGAGGGTCATTTTCCCTTCTTGGATGTCATAGGGTGCCATTAGCCTTTGCTGATTGGTGGGAGCCATCCTTATTAACTGGTTGTATAGCTGTAATCTCACTGGCTCATTCCTAGCTTTGATATCAGTGAATGCTTTTTTAATTTTAGAGCCCTGTCTGCCCTGTTTCCTGGTGGATGTTACCTCCACCCCCTGTTGTCTCTCTTGCTCCTGGTGAAAGGAGCTGGCCGATGTTTCCATACTTGGGGGAACTTGCTGTTCAGTGGGCCCCTCTGGCATTTATTCTTCTAAAAAAGGATTTAATCTCTGTCTTTTTTCTCCTTGCTGTGCTGTGTATGTCCCTGGATGTGTTTCTTCCTGTCTATCCCTCTTATTTACTCTTCTTTCATTGGCAGGAGTCTACAACACAGGAATTTCAGTCACTTTTGCTTGAGTTAAAGGGTCTTGCCCTTGACCCTGTTCATCTGTAGAAACTGGTCGGTCTACCATTGTTTCTTACTGCTCTAAAATGTGCACTTGCTCTTCTGAATGCTACACCGCTTTTCCTTTAGATGTCCCTGGTAGTGGAGCACTTTCTTGAGCTGGTTGCTGGGGGGCCGTGGCAGATGAGGTGCCTTCTCCAAGGTGCCAAGGAGCTGTAAAAAAGACCTGTCCAAAAGATTCCAAGTCATCTGATTTTTCCAAGTTCTTTATTGCTTTTTCTGTTATCTCTTCTTCAGTAAGCCCTTCCACTAATGTGCCCTCTACCCATTCTTGTTGATTGGCATATTGTTCAATTTGAGGGATATTGCAATGTACATATCCTGCAAGATTATATTTGATTCTTCTAAGGCTTATAAAGTGATTGGGATCATATGGTGACCAAATGAAACTTAGTTTGAGCTTAAGTTTCTCTCCCAGCATCTGGTCAACATCCTTCCATGCTTCTTCTCTCTTATTGAAAATAAAGGGGCCCAATTGATGTTTGATTTTCAGCTGTGCCTTTTTGCTTTTCCCATGGAAATGAATCATATCTACATTACCAAATTTCCGAAAGTATTCTAAGGCAAAGAGTCTCATAGGGACATATTTTGGCAGTTGGTAGGGGGCTAATTCATAGCCATAAATCCTGATTACTGTGTGGTTTTGGTAAAAATACCAGTCACCAATGCTATAGCTTTTAGAAAGCTGTAGAATCTTTTGCATCTCATCAGTGAGTCTGGGAGGAGGATCTGTTGATAATAAGTAGGTAGCTAGATAGACAAAAAGGTCAAATGAACTCACAATATGTGTATGGGGAGTAACTAACATGATGGAATACTGATGACCAAAATATGACTGACCTCCTTTCCCCCCTAGCATCCAATTTTTTGAGGAAGACTGGGAAACTTTCAGACTGATAATATAGCAGTAAATGATAGATATATGAGGTGTATTTTAATACCCTTTCCCTTTCTTGGTTCATGAACTGCTCATGAATCTTGTCGGCTATGAAGGTAGCATAGTCATACTGGACAACAGGGGGCTATCCTGGAGTGAAGATAGACATCAAGGCAATAACAGTGTTGTCCACAATTTCACTTGTTCTAAATCCCAGGATGTAGGAGATCATATCTATAAGCATTTTTCCCTCCTCAGTAAATGCAACATGGAGATAGGGGATTGTGAATCTGGAGTAATAGTCTGGTGGCATAAACAACTTAGCAATTCGGTCAATCTCTGCAGAGGGAAACTTTGAGGCTTGATCCAGGAGATTCTTCATGGAAAGGGGGACCAAAGGCTGAGTTGGTTTGAATTGCAACATCTCATTTATACACTGAGGAGTAATGTAAAAGAAGACTTTGCCAGCATGGCCCATCACTGCCCTTTGAGAAGGCTCATAATTGGAACAACATTGATGGACTAGGTCAGGAAAGATATTTACTGAGGGCAGGTAGTACATTGGCATGTTGGATTCCCATATTCCCAATGGGTCATCTTTGTTTCTGAATTTATTCCTTATCCCACAGAAATCCTAAAGATGAGGCTTGTCTCCTTCCATATCAGCAATTTGATAATCTCTATCTGCCTGTGGAATCCATTCTAACTGTCTATGGGGTGCATTTAGTGGTGCAATTTTGAGGGCAACTGGGGCCTCCATGTTTTGACTGTGATTACAGTTGGATTAGGCCTGTATTTCAGCAAGTAACAGAGTTTTGATAATGGTTTTCTAGGAAAGGAACTCACAGTTTTAAGTTCTGTGCAGAGATGTTATTGATGAGTAAAACTCAATGAAATGAAGACTATGCAGGGCTCTGCACTAAGTTCACCTGAAAGGGAGAAAAATAAAAGGACTTTTGCAGACAGTCTTCAGTGGTTTTGCGGGAGAAGTGGAGCTGAATTTCGAGTTTAATGGAAATTTTGCAGGGGATAACAGAGTTGCCAGGTTTTGGTCGCAAATCAGGTTATACAGTGGGGCAGAGAGGAGAAGCTCGCGGGTGCCAACGTCTTCCAGGTGAATTTTTAGGTGTATTGGCAAATTTTGCAGAGAATTTATGAAAAACAGGGTTACTAGTGTGTTTTTTCGAGTAAATACCTGTTCTTTCGAGAGATTGCTGTGGTGAAGAGTTGTAGGCGGAGGCCGAACAGGTCGGGTTGTAGGTCGAGTACGCCTGGGTAGCTGATGGGAACGTCGAATGCGAACTAGACATAAGTTTCATGCAAGAACTTGCACCGTTTAGTTGCATAAAAAACAAACAAAAACGAAACTTTTGCGAGTTTTAATGCAAATTTGTGTTTTTGCGGCATTTTGGCGCTTTTGGCGCTTTTCGACGATGACATCAGCATGATGTCATCGATGGGTTCCAGGTACAGCAAGATGACGTGGCAGTTGATTGGGGCGACGATGTGGCACAGGACACGGTTGCAGGGTAGGGACACAGGCAGATGAGGTGGCAGTGACAGAGAGCAGCGGCGGGTTGACGCGGAGGTGACGTCACGGGAACGTGGCACCCAGACAGAAGGTGGTAAATGCTTTTATCGGACTGCCTTCTATACAGGGGTGGCAAGCGTGAGAGGAGGCCCGATGCAATGAAAACAGGACACGCGTCTTTTGTACGACGGGAAAACTGCCGTGCTATCGGACGCTAACCCCCGTACGTAGGGGGCGCTTCGAAATAAACCTGGGCCGTCGGACCTGTCGGACCCAAATCGACGGTTGATGGAATGGTTAGATGTTGGTGCAATACGATGCGAGTACCCACCTGTTTTTAATGTTATAATATGTCGCGGGGTGGGTTAAAACTTTAGGTTAGTGGGTTCCCGATTATGTGGTTTGAGACATGGTTATTCATTTAACCAAAGATTAAATTAATTCCAAAATATAAAGCTGCGGAGGGTAGTGCAGTAAGGTTTATGGAGGATTTAGGCGAGGTTAAATAATTTAACCAAATGTTAAATTACTCCCAGGTGTTTGGACGCGGAAGGGCTAATACCAAGGCCCAAATGGACTAGATATTTCCCAAGACTACATTATATGGCTATAGTGCCATGGAGTGGGATATGCAATATTTTTTGGAATTTTTTATATATTTTTTTGTAGCAATAGGAATGGGAAAGTAGCTAGGGAGCTATATAATAGAATTAGAAGTTAATATGAGTTTTTGAGGTGAAAAAGTAGGGGAGAGGCTAAGTTATGAACTAAAACTTAGGCATAAGAAGTGAATGGAATGTGGAGGAGTGATTTTACACAAGAAATGTGGCTTCTTTTCATTGAAGAAAGTCAAAACTTGACTTGATATT
This sequence comes from Pinus tabuliformis, assembly GCA_031772625.1. Classification (NCBI taxonomy): domain Eukaryota; kingdom Viridiplantae; phylum Streptophyta; class Pinopsida; order Pinales; family Pinaceae; genus Pinus; species Pinus tabuliformis. The sequence goes on along the minus strand of CM062820.1, from coordinate 817,492,541 downwards.
TTACAAAAATGGACTGAAAGCAGGACTTGTTGGGCAGATCCCAAGGTCCTCAAGGGGGTGTTAGTAAGAACCTTTGGGGGGGGGGGGGTGAAAGGGAGTTAGACATGCTTCCATAGTTCTGCCATCAAACAACTGCTTTGACACTTCTGTCATTGATGAGACAAGTTTTGTTTAACCATACAAAAAAGAGATCAAAACCCTGCTTCTGCAACCTCAAACTAACTACCCAGCCTAATACACCTAAAAATTTTTCTTCCTTTTGAATGGATGCACTTAGACTTGCAAACCCTGATTATCCCCTTTTCTTTTGACTACCCTCCTAGCTAAATCTACCCTTATTTCTTCCAAGGGCCCAGATTAAGTAGTTCGACCCTTCACTTCTCTGCCTAGCTAGTGATCTGCCAAGGTTAAACTGTTGGGACAGATATTTTTTCTCTATTCTACAACAAGCAATTTAAACTTGGACTGGTCCAAATTGAACTATTGGGCCACCCATCAAGTGTGATAAACAACAAGACTTTTCACATTGTGAACTTGCAAATCAGCTAGCAGTGGCATTTTGGCTGGCCACTTTCCTGGTCTTTCTTTGGGGTTCATTTTTATTACTTTTTCTTGACCAATTCACTCTTTTTGCCCTTTTATTGTTCCTTTAGGGCATACCCTCTTTACAATTTTTAATTCTCTCTAATCCTTTTTTACAAAATATGGAACCTTTGCAGCATGAAAAGATGAACATATTTGGCACTTCCCAGGTCAATCATGAAAAATGAAACCTATTGGTATAGGAACCTAACAGTGGCTCCACTTGGGGATGGCCTTTCCTTGTGAAAGGCCAAGAATAGCAGGTTAGATAGCCTTATTCTTCAAATCTTGCTATAGCCTAAAACTCCCTTCTGTTGGAGACCAATGATCTAAATCTTTGTAACCTTCATGTAGTACCCTTTTGAGCTGCTCTGTGCAAAACTACAGCTCTGCTTCTTGCTGGTTTCTCTGAGTGCTTATCAACATCTTTAGTCTTCCCAAATCCTTTTCTTGATTTCTTATGGTGGACTCAAAATACACACCAAAAGGTGATGCAGTTTCCTGATTTTCCTTCAAAATTTGCTGCATTTAGTTTCTTATCTAGCCACTGTAAATAAAAATACTGGAGGTAAAAATATTTATGTATAATATATAGTTGTGCTATGTTCATAAAAGGGGATCAAAATAATGCTTGAGCATTCTCCCATTGATTAGGCCTTCTTCAGTATTTGTGCCATCCAAACTCCTCAAAAAATAAGTGTTATTACCTTGTATAGTTTGAATAATATATGGCCCCTTCCATAGGGAATCAAACTTGCCATGTTTCCCTTTATCTTCTCTCCTAGAGTCCCATCTCAACACTTTGTTTCCTACAAAGAAATCTTCAGCTTTTTTTCTTTTATCAAAGATCTTCTTGAGTTTATCTTGTAGGACCTGGGTTCTCTGATATACTTCTTCTCTTGTCTGTTACAAATGAATAGTTTGATTGATCCTTCTTTGAATATCATTAGGTTCTACTTGTATTTCTTGTAGCAACTTGATCACAGGGATTCCTAAAGAAGAAGGAAAAACAACTTCTAGACCATATACTAGTTCATATGGACTTGTACCAATAGATCTTTTGGTGGTCAATCTGTTTGCCCATAGTGCATTTACCAGCTTCTTATGCCAATTCTTTTTGTTATCCTCCAAGACCTTTTTGATGATGTTGATGAGGCTTTTGTTGGAGGACTCAGCTAGGCCATTGCCTTGAGGGTAATAGGCTGTGGAATGGCCTAAGGTAATGTGGTACTTGTGGCAAAAGTTGATCATTTTTTTGGATTTGAAAGCAGCAGCATTGTCTGTAATAATTTTATCTGGACATCCAAATCTAGACAAGATGTTGGTTTCTAAGAATTACATGATAATAGAGTCATTGGCTTGCCTACAAGGGATGGCTTCTATCCACTTGGTAAAATAATCTATGGCATTCAAAATCCACTTGTTTTGACCAGAAGATGAAGGGTGGATTTCCCCAATGAAGTCTAAGCCCCATTGTTGGAATGGTCTTTCAGTTGAAATAGGTTTGAGTGGTAAAGGTAACAACTTTCTCTTGCCTTCAAAGATCTGGCATTTATGGCAAGACATTACAAATTTTTTCACATCAGGTTACAGGGAGGGCCAATAAAATCCAGCCCTTAGGATTTTATCAGCTGTTGATTTCTAGTATAAGTGTCCTCCACAGTCACCTGCATGAAATTCCTTGAGGAAATTGTCTGTTTCATCCAATGTTAGGCAATTACGTAAAATCCCTTCATGATTTTTCCAAAACAAAACATTGTCTATAATGCAAAACTTTGATGCCTTAATTTTCAAGAATCTCTTCTTAGTTCTGGACAACCCTGGAGGAGCTTGCAGGTTTAACAATACAAAACATATATCAACATACCAAGGGGATTGTAAAAAGGCTTGATTGATCTGTGGAGTCGCCATCTCCTGTTCGTTGTCCAGTTCATTGGTATCAAGGGCTTGGAAATTAGTTTCAATCATCAGTTTGGCTAGCCCTTGTCCTTTTATCAGTTTTGTAGGCTTGATTTCAATATCATACTCTAAAATATTGGCTATCCATTTTCACCTCTTACCTTCAATTCCTCCTTGAGTTAAAATATCTTTAACCACAGCATTTGGGACATAGGCCATCACATGAGAGTATAGAATGTAAATTCCGAAATCCTTGATGGCCTTTACCAGGGTATAAGCTTGCTTTTCCATGATCTGATATTTTAAGGGAGCATCTCTAAGAGCTTTGCTGAAGAAAGCATTGGGCTTCTCACACTCTTGGTCATCTTTTTGCAATAGGATAGCAGCAATTGTATGCTCAGATGCAAAGGAAAAGATAATGAAATCTTTATCAAACCTGGGACTTGAGAGGACTGGTGTATTTGTCAAAGCTCTTTTGATGTCCTCAAAGGCTCGTTTGGCTTCCATGGTCCACTTGACTTTAGAATCTTTCTTCAGCATATTGTTTAACAGTCTAATTATCTCAGCCAAATTGGGAATGAACCTTCTTAGGAAATTAATCTTTCCGAGAAAAGCTTGCAGTTCTTTAATGTTTCTTGGATGAGGCACTTGAAGGATAGCTTGAATTATGTCTGGGTCAATCCTAATGCCATCTTTTGAAATGATGTGACCTAGGAGCTTGCCTTCCTCTAGGCCAAACAGTGATTTCTTTGGATTCAAGGATATGCCATATTTTCTGCAAATTAGAAAAACTTGCCTCAAATTCTAAGTGTTCTTGGTCTGATTTTGAAAAGGCAGTAAGATCATCTAGGTATATGACTAGGAAAACATGGATTTATTTGGCAAAGGTTATGTCCATTGCTCTTTGAAAAGTGGCCCCTGCATTTTTAAGCCCAAAAGGCATTTTCACATATTTGAAGGTTCCCCAAGGTGTTGTAAAGGCAGTTTTGTCTTGATCATCTAGGTGCACTAAGATCTGATTGAATCCCAAGAATCTATCCAGCAATGAAATTCTAGAGGCTCCCACTACCCTTTGTAGGATATGATCCATTTTTGGTAAGGGGTAATGGTCTTTGAGAGAGACTTTGTTCAAATTTCTTAAGTCAACACACAGTCTTATCTCTCTCGTTTTCTTCCTAGTAGGCACTAGATTTGAAATCCACTCTGAGAACCTAATTGAAGCTATGATTCCTGCCTCACACATTCGTTTAACTTCCTTTTCAATTAAGGGAAGAAGGACTCAGTTCACCCTTCTAAGCTTTTGTTTAAACAGTTTTTGATTTTCTTTCAAAGGTATAGTATGTTGGATAACTGAAGTATCATAGGACTTGAGGTCCTCATAACTCCAGGAAAACACATCTTGGAATTCCTTAAACAATTCAATGTATTTCAATTTCTAATTAGCAGGCAAGGCTTTGGAGAGTTTTACCATTTTGGGATTTTGTGTGGTTCCAATGTTACAGTGCTCAATTTTAGCATTTAGTGGTTGTATTTTTGGCTTCCTTGAAATGTCATTTGAATCGAATAAATCCTATAAAGGGGTTAAACCTGTGGGCAGAAAATTGTCCTTTAGATCAATTACTTCAGCTTCTCCCTCAGCTATTTCATCAAAATCTGTTTGCTTCAGCTGTTGTACATTCTTGTCATTAAAAGTAGTTGGTTGCAAAATCAGACTTGTTGTTTTAGCTGATATATTCTGCTCAATTCTGTTTGTCTGTTGTTGATCATCCATAGTGCTTGTATCAATGTTGATGTTGGAGAATTCTTCCTTCAAAGTCAGGAAGTTATTTATCTGTGTATCACTTTCAAAGACTTGCCAATTTTTGACATTATCTGGGACTGCAGGCCTATGTTTGATTTCGGCAGTGAAACAGTGGTTGGGCTGAAAAGGAAGCTTGCAAGTGCTGGCAAAAGTCGCCAAGCTATGTGCATGTAAATTGTGCTTTCTTGAGATTTTGGTGAGCTGAAATTCTAAGAAAGTGTTAAGTATTTCAATGGTTGCACCTCTGTAAGCCCTCAACCTAGGATCATTTGTGACAAAATTTCCCTTCATCTGCTGTATGATTAGATCTGAATCCCCTAAAATTGAGACTTTGGTTGCACCCAGGTTTTTGATGAGCTTGAGTCCTAGCAAAAGGGCTTCATACTCGGCCATATTGTTTGTGCATCTGAAGTTTAATCTATATGCATGACCTTCAGCATGGTCATTTTGCATGTTGTGCATCCAGACCCCTGCCCCTACTCCTAATTTGTTTACTGAGCCATCAAACTCTAGGTACCATAAGATTTCTTGGTTATGACTTGCACTGAGAGTTTTGGAAATTTGCTTAGTGGGCAGATCGGGTTCTTGTAAATCATATGATGTGTCGTTTTTCTTTATTACATTAGTTATATTGACAATTTTTTGATCATGAGCAGCAGATTGTTCATTCATGCTTTCTGGTTGTGCTATTATCAGGAGTTTGGCATTAGTTTTGGGGCACATGTCAGCATTATATAAAATGAATGAATCCATGTCGAAATGTATTGAATAGATGGGGAAGTTTTGGGGCTTTTCTTGACTACTCACCACATATTTCATCAGTGTTTCATGGTACAATCTCTTTGGCTGTCCAAAGACTGAGATAGTGGCATAGGACATGTCTAATTGCAAAGATCCTTAGAGTTTTGCACCCCATGATCTTGATAAAAGCATACTGTACTTGGGTGGAATATCAGCTACCACCACATCCATCAAAATTGTTTTGGTTGGGTATTGGACTAAGGATACACAAAGTTCTTTGATTAGTCCTAGACACCTGACCTGGCTGGAATCAAATGAGAATAAATCTTTGTAGGGTTTTGTGATGTCTAGGTCTAGTTTTTCCATCACGGATTTAGGCATTAGGTTATGGTAGGCTCCTGAATCAAACATTGCATTGTGTAAAACCTTGTCATGAATGTTTAAACTAACATAAAAATGTGGAACTCCTCCATTTGTTGTCTTTCCATTAACTTCTGGACCAAAAAGTAATTCAGGTTGATCATCTAGAACATTTACCGCATCCCTATTTTCTGGTATTTGGAGGGACCTACTGATTTGTTGTCTATATGCTTCAGGTTTTGGCCAACTCAGAGAGAGGAATAGCTATTTTCAGCTGTCCAATTTCTGTTTCTAAATTAAAGGGTTTTTCTGTCTGCAGCTTTGTGTTGGGGATAGCAAGCTTTTCTTTTTCAGCTGGATTTTCAATGATCTTCTCTTGATTTTGAATGTTGTTTTGAAATACCTTTTTTCTAGAAATATTTTCAGGAACACTGTTTGGATTTTCTTTTGTGGGAGGACCTGTAAATGTCTGATTTTTTTTGGGCTGTACATTTGATATATCTTCCACAGTAACTTCTCTTGGATTAAGGTATGTTTTATCAGAGGATTCTGTGAGCGTAGCTTTATCTTTTACTTTCTTTGGCTGCTTAGTTTCCTTGAGCTTGGTAGTTTCAGGCACATCTATGGTTCTACTTCTTAATTTGTATTGTTTATGAACCTCATAGACTGCTACATCATAGCCTTCTCTAAAATCGAATGACTCTCCTGATTTGGTTTGAAATTGATTGAAATTATGGGCCTCTTGATCTTCTTGTGTTAGAAAGACTTGGTGTTCACTGTCCAAACCCATCAAATTGATATGAGGGTCTTCTATTGGTTCACTAGATGTTGAGGCTTCAGCATAATTTTCTTGAAAGGGAGGTCTGATGTTCTGGTCGGGACCAACCCTTCCAACATTCGGATTTTGATTCTTTCTAAAGCTTGGGTTTCTTGTAGTATTTGGTTGCCCTTCCCATGATGACTTTCTTTCGATGGTTTTGACCCTATCCCCAAGTCTATCCATACCTTTGATGATTGCATCCAATTTTTGTTCAAATGCTAAAGGTTCTTCTTTAAAAGTAGTTCTTCTTTCCGCTCTTGCCCTATTTCTTTTAGCAATTAGGTTTGCCTCCACACTAACAGCTATATTCTGCACGTCTGCTAAGGTTGGAGGGGCTCTTTCCCTCAGTTGATATGCCATGTCAGAATCAAATCCATCGGGGAATTTGATGAAGGCTAAGTTAGGTGGAGGTCTAAGGTTTTGAGGAATAGCATTGTAAACATTGTTGAATCTTGCACAATAATCTAGTACAGTTTCTTGTGGGCCTCTTTTTATAGTTTCATACTCAGATAAAATATGCAGTGGATCTTTTTTCTTTTCCCATCTGTTGAGAAATGTTTGGTAAAGAGCATCTGGATTAGCTATGGAATTTGCAGCAAGCACTCGAAACCAAGTTCTTACTTCACCAGTTAGACTTTGGACAAAAATCTTCATTCTTACATCATCATCATCTATTTCATAATTATCAAAATAGTCCTGCATTTTCTTTGTATGTTGTAGGGCAATATATGTACCAGTACCATCAAAATAAGTAATCTTACTTTGATAATCTTGAGGCATAGCCCTAGGATTTCCAGGTAACTGTAAAGGAGTGTATCTATTTGCCATATTTATAGGAACAAATGGGACAACAGGAAGAAATGGAACAGCTGGAACTGCGGGAAGTGGGGTTTAAATATGTGCAGTGGATGGAGGTGTAGGGAAAGTGCTTTGAGAGGTGGATGAGGAAGAAGGAGAAGTAGAAGAAATGTGAGGGCAGATTGAAGGTTTAACAGGGGTTGGAATATAACTTTGCTGAACTGCTTTAGGGCAAGAATCAGCAAGATAACCTCTTGTTTCCTAAGGATCTTAGGGATTTAATTATGATTGTCAAAAACAACTAGAGGATCTGGGTCAGGATTTGACCTGGTATAACGAGTTTTCTTCTTTGGAGCCAGCTTCCAAATTTGTTTTTGGTATTTTTCTGGGAATATTTCAGATTAGAAGGAAAATGGTCAAATTTTTGGAACAGCTGTTTACAGCTTAAAACTAGAATGAAGATTGACTGAAGCAGCTTTTATTTAATCCTGTAAATGCAAAGCAAGAACAGCTTCAAAGGCTTTCTGGCTGACATTCAGGCTTCATCTGTAGTTTTAAGGAATAGACAGCAATTGAAAAAATTCGTTCATCCCCAGTGGAGTCGCCAATGATGTTATCACTCAGGTTGTTCCCTGGCTCCTAAGGGAATATGGCCGAGGTAACCACTAACCAATCTTTTAGTTACAAGTCCTAGCCTACTTGCAACCAAAGAGGGCTCTCTCTTTATATTTTAGCTTTGCTGTGGAGTAATTTTAGGCTAGTTATGATGAACAGGATTTTGTTTTGAATTTAGTTGGATGATGATTTCAGGCAGAACTGGGATATAGTTTTCAGAACAACTTAGAGCATTGGGCAATGGAGTTAATGATGGTGTACTGCTGAAAGTATTTTTTGGAGAATAGGTAATGCTATAGAGCCAGGCAGGCATCTATGGAACAATTCTTCAAATCTGGGAATCGATGGCATGAAATCAGGGAATGAAGGGCAGTCAGGGATCTTTCAATATGCTGATAGAGGGAAAGCGTGAGAATATTATCTAGGAGCAGTTAAGAATTCCTAAACAGCATCCATAATGAGAGAATCAATTCAAACATGATCAATCAAGAACTCATATTTATGACTAATTCTAAAGAAAACACAGTTAGAAAAAGAGATTGAGCAGAGGGTGTATTCAAACAAGTCCTGAGCTATTCTTCTTCTCTGTTACTAAGATCATGAAACATATGTGAAATTTGCAAACACAGAAAGACAAAACACGGTTTAGAATAACTTATTGTTCCATTAAACGACACGGGAATTCTGTAGCAGAACGCAGTTCATTACTTTCACATCCAGACAGTGCATAGCCCATGAACTTCACCGCAATTTGTATTAAAAGTCTGAAAATTTACAGTGTAGCTCTTAGAGAGAATCAACAACGAACCCCAAATACGTTCTATGGGGAGGTATATATACAAAAAATAAGATACAAAATATCTAGATGATGAGTTTTCATGCAATAAATTACATCGCCAACTCTACCAAGGGAGTAAATGAAGAATTAAACGCTGCAGTTGATATTGGCTTGCTAGCTTTCCATTTTGTCAGAAAATTTTGACTTTCTGGGCTGAATGAGTCGGCTGCCTGCTGCACATTTATTCCATGTGTGCTGTTCTGATGCTGCTACATTGTTGACTTTGTCTTTGTCTTCATCATGGGTGCTCAGCTTCTTTGCATTTATTGAGCTGTAGTGGTCATTCTGTTTCTGCCTTGCACTGCCTTTTCTTCCCTTTTGACAGGTGGAGCATGCCATCTGTATATGTTGAACTGTAGTTTACAAAAAAGAATTAATAACCAAAATCACCTGAGCAATGTCTCCATCATTCCTCTCCACCAATCCTCTATAGGTAGCTGATGCCTTTGTATCTTTATTAGTGTTTCATCAGCTTCTATGTATCTATAAAAGTTTGGCTGGTCTTCAAAGAGATGGTTTATCTCATGTGCAATGTACAATATATTTTCTAGTTTATCAAAAACACTCTGTCCAGATGGAGGCCCTGTTTCTTCTGATGTGCTTGAGGAAGCTGTGATTTGATTGGAAGCATAGTTGTTTACTCTGTTGGCATAATGGTCATGTGATAGCAGTCTTCTAATGCTAGTTACTAAACTTGGTAGCCCTCTGCTCTATAACGCCGTGATCTTTATCTTGAACTCATCCACCACTGCTTGCATTTCTTGGCATTTTCTTTCCAATGTCTGCACAAAATTCCTAAGGGTCAACACCCTTTTTATTAGCAAGATAGTATCAGTCCTGTTCCTGATTCCTATTGATGCCAACTACCCTTTGGTGCGAGTATTCAAGAAGTGGATCATTCTATTAGCTTGCTCGAGCATATTTCCTAAAGATGCTCTAGCCTTTTGGTTTTCAAACTGAGTCAAGCTTATCAAATCCATTTGCTCATGAATGGTTTCAATGGATTGCCATTGGTCTATAATGGATTTTCCAATCTTGGCCCACAAAATTTTATTGATATCTGCTAGAGTTTTATCAAAAGTAAGCTCTTTCTCCAGCTCCTTTATTCTTCTTTCCAGGGCTTTCACTTCCCTTGTCTTCTCAGCTACATCTTGTTTTGACTTGTCATATTTTTTTATTATTCCTCAATTCTAGCCAGCTTTTCCTTGGTTTCTATCAATTCCGCCATCTGCACTTCAAGGGCTTCTATTTATTTCATCATATTGTCCATTCTCAGGCTGGTCTCTTGCTCTGCAGGTGCTGTAGTAGTTGTTGAAACTGGTGCTGAGATTGCGGTACCTGCTTCTGATGTTGTAACAGTGGGAGGGACTATTGTGGTGGTCGTAGGAGGAGCCGCTGTAAGGATCTGTGCCGTTTGAATTGGCTGAGAGGCCAACTCTCCCTGTCTTCCCTGTAATGATGCCTCCAGGGCACTCTCTGTTTCTATTAACCTTTTATGTAAGGTCATAAGCAAAGCTACGACATCCTGCTCCTCTTTTTGTTGTGCCACCTCTGTAGTTTGAGGATGCAATGTAGATGGCAGCTTGGTTTGTCTTCTAATGGCAGCTATGTCTTCATCCTTCTTTTTTATCAAATCTTGTACACCCTTGGGATCAGTGGGATCATGTCCCAGCTCTATAATGATCTCCTCCAAGGACTTCATTCTATTGTCCTTGGCCTGTGATGAAGATTTATCCAATTCTAACTGTGCAGAAGTATTGTGCAGAGAATTTTGTAATCTATGGGCTAATAATGTTTTATCTACCAAGGTAGAATAAAGCATTTCCCCAGTCTGCTTGTGTAATTCAATCTGGTCCATCGGATGGATATCCCTGGCGAAAACTTCCAGATTGGTTCTGATGTAGTTGGCAGCTGATTTTGGTTGCTGAATTGTAGGTCTGAAATGATCGAGGGTCATTTTCCCTTCTTGGATGTCATAGGCTACCATTAGCCTTTGCTGCTTGGTGGGAGCCATCCTTAGTAACTGGTTGTATAGCTGTAATCTCACTGGCTCATTCCTAGCTTTGATATCAGTGAATGATTTTTTAATGTTAGAGCCTTGTCTACCCTGTTGCTTGGTGGATGTTACCTCCACCCCCTGTTGTCTCTCTTGCTCCTGGTGAAAGGAGCTGGCCAATGTTTCCATGCTTGGGGGAACTTGTTGTTCAATGGGCCCCTCTGGCATTTCTTATTCTAAAAAAGGATTTAATCTCTATCTTTTTTCTCTTTGCTGCTCTGTGTATGTCCATGGAGGTGTTTCTTCCTGTCTATCCCTCTTCTTTACTCTTTCTTCATTGGCAAGAGTCTGCAACACAGGAATTTCAGTCACTTTTGCTTGAGTTAAAGGGTCTTGCCCTTGACCCTGTTCATCTGTAGAAACCGGCTGGTATCCCATTGTCTCTTGCTGCTCTAAATTGTGCACTTTCTCTTCTGAATGTTGCACCACTTTTCCTTTAGATGTCCCTGGTAGTGGAGCACTTTCTTGAGCCGGTTGCTGGGGGGCCGTGGCAGATGAGGTGCCTTCTCCAAGGTGCCAAGGAGCTGTAAAAAAGACCTATCCAAAAGATTCCAAGTCAACTGATTTTTCCAGGTTCTTTATTGCTTTTTCTGTTATCTCTTCTTCAGTAAGCTCTTCCACTAATGTGCCCTCTACCCATTCTTGTTGATTGGCATATTGTTCAATTTGAGGGATATTGCAATGTACATATCCTACAAGCTTATATTTGATTCTTCTAAGGCTTATAAAGTGATTGGGATCATATGGTGACCAAATGAAACTTAGTTTGAGCTTAAGTTTCTCTCCCAGCATCTGGTCAGCATCCTTCCATGCTTCTTCTCTCTTATTGAAAATAAAGGGGCCCAATTGATGTCTGATTTTCAGCTGTGCCTTTTTTCTTTTGCCATGGAAATGAATCATATCTGCATTACCAAATTGTCGAAAGTATTCTAATGAAAAGAGTCTCATAGGGACATATTTTGGCAGTTGGTAGGGGGTAATTCACATCCATAAATCCTGATTATTGTGTGGTTTTGGTAAAAATACCAATCATCAATGATGTAGCTTTTGGAAAGCTGTAGAATCTTTTGCATCTCATCAGTGAGTCTGGGAGGAGGATCTGTTGATAATAAGCAGGTAGCTGGATAGACAAAAAGGTCAATGAACTCACAATATGTGTATGGGGAGTAACTAACATGATGGAATACTGATGACCAAAATATGACTGACCTCCTTCACCCCTTGCATCCAATTTTTTGAGGAAGACTGGGAAACTTTCAAACTAATAATATAGCAACAAATGATAGATATATGAGGTGTATTTTAATACCCTTTCCCTTTCTAGGTTCATGAACTGCTCATGAATCTTGTCGGCTATGAAGGTAGCATAGTCATACTGGACAACAGGGGGCTGTCCTGGAGTGAAGATAGAAATCAAGGCAAAGACAATGTTGTCCACAATTTCACTTGTTCTGAATCCTAGGATGTCGGAGATCATATCTATAAGCATTTTCCCTCCTCAGTAAACGCAACATGGAGATAGGGGATTGTGAATATGGAGTAACAATCTGGTGGCATAAACAACTTAGCAATTCGGTCAATCTCTGCAGAGGGCAACTTTGAGGCTTGATCCAAAAGATTCTTCATGGAAAGGGGGACCAAAGGCTGAGTTGGTTTGAATTGCAACATCTCATTTATAGACTGAGGAGTAATGTAAAAGAGGACTTTACCAGCAGGGCCCATCACTGCCCTTTGAGAAGGCTCATAATTGGAACAACATTGATGGACTAGGTCAGGAAAGACATTTACTGAGGGCAGGTAGTACATTGTCATGTTGGATTCCCATATTCCCAATGGGTCATCTTTGTTTCTGAATTTATTCCTTATCTCACAGAAAGCCTGAAGATGAGGCTTGTCTCCTTCCATATCAGCAATTTGACAGTCTCTATCTGCCAGTGGAATCCATTCTAACTGTCTATGGGGTGCATTTAGTGGTGCAATATTGAGGGCAACTGGGGCCTCCATGTTTTGACTGTGATTACAGTTGGATTAGGCCTGTATTTCAACAAGTAACGGAGTTCTGATAATGGTTTTCTGGGCAAGGAACTCATAGTTTTAAGTTCTGTGCAGAGATGTTATTGATGAGTAAAACTCAATGAAATGAAGACTTTGTAGGGCTCTGCACTAAGTTCACCTGAAAGGGAGAAAAATAAAAGGACTTTTTCAGACAGTCCTTAGTGGTTTTGTGGGAGAAGTGGAGTTGAATTTCGTGTTTAATGGAAATTTTGCAGGGGATAACAGAGTTGCCGAGTTTTGGTCGCAAATCAGGTTATACAGTGGGGTGGATAGGAGAAGCTCGTGGGTGGCAACGTCTTCCAGGTGAATTTTTAGGTGTATTGGCAAATTTTGCAGAGAATTTATGAAAAATAGGGTTACGGGTGTTTTTTCGGGTAAATACCTGTTCTTTCGAGAGATTGTTGTGGTGAAGAGTTGCAGGCGGAGGCCGAAGAGGTCGGGTTGCAGGTTGAGTACGCCTGGGTGGCTGACAGGAACGTCGAATGTGAACTGGACGTAAGTTTCAGGCAAGAACTTGCACCATTTAGTTGCATAAAAAACAAACAAAAACGACACTTTTGCGAGTTTTAACGTAAATTTGTGTTTTGGCGGCATTTTGGCGCTTTTCTGCGATGATGTCAACATGACGTCATTGGCGGGTCCTGGGTATGGCAAGGTGATGTGGCAGTTGACTGGGGCGACGACGTGGCACAAGACACGGTGGCGGGGTAGGGACGCAGGCAGATGAGGTGGCAGTGACACGGAGCAGCGGCGGGTTAACGCCGAGGTGACGTCACGGGGACGTGGTGCCTAGACAGAAGGCGGTAAATGGTTTTATCGAACCGCCTTCTATACGGGGGTGGTAAGTGTCAAAGGAGGCCCGACGCAATGAAAACAGGACACGCATCTTTTGTACGATGGGAAAACCACCATGCTATCGGACGCTAACCCCCGTACGTCGGGGGCACTCCGAAATCAACCTGGGCCGTCGGATCTGTCGGACCCAAATCAACGGTTGACGGAATGGTTAGATGTTAGCACGATACGACACGAGTACCCTCCTGTTTTTAATGTTATAATATGTCGCGGGGTGGGTTAAAACTTTAGGTTAGTGGGTTCCCGATTATGTGGTTTGAGACATGGTTATTCATTTAACCAAAGATTAAATTAATTCCAAAATATAAAGGTGCGGAGGGTAGTGCAGTAAGGTTTATGGAGGATTTAGGCGAGGTTAAATAATTTAACCAAATGTTAAATTACTCCCAGGTGTTTGGACGCGAAAGGGCTAATACCAAGGCCCAAATGGACTAGATATTTCCCAAGACTACATTATATGGCTATAGTGCCATGGGGTGGGATATGTAATATTTTTTGGAATTTTTTATATAGTTTTTTGTAGCAATAGGAATGGGAAAGTAGTTAGGGAGCTATATAATAGAATTAGAAGTTAATATGAGTTTGTGAGGTGAAAAAGTAGGGGAGAGGCTAAGTTATGAACTAAAACTTAGACATAAGAAGTGAATGGAATGTGGAGGAGTGATTTTACACAAGAAATGTGGCTTCTTTTCATTGAAGAAAGTCAAAACTTGACTTGATATTTTACAAAAATGGACTGAAAGCAGGACTTTTTGGGCAGATCCCAAGGTCCTCAAGGGGGTGTTAGTAAGAAACTTTGGGTGGGGGGGGGGGTGAAAGGGAGTTAGACATGCTTCCATAGTTCTGCCATCAAACAACTGCTTTGACACTTCTGTCATTGATGAGACAAGTTTTTTTTAACCATACAAAAAAGAGATCAAAACCCTGCTTCTGCAACCTCAAACTACCTACCCAGCCTAATACACCTAAAAATTTTTCTTCCTTTTGAATGGATGCACTTAGACTTGCAAACCCTGATTATCCCCTTTTCTTTTGACTACCCTCCTATCTAAATCTACCCTTATTTCTTCCAAGGGCCCAGATTAAGCAGTTGGACCCTTCACTTCTCTACCTAGCTAGTGATCTGCCAAGCTTAAACTGTTGGGACAGATATTTTTTCTCTATTCTACAACAAGCAATTTAAACTTGGACTGGTCCAGATTGAACTGTTGGGCCACCCATCAAGTGTGATAAACAACAAGACTTTGCACATTGTGAACTTGCAAATCAGCTAGCAGTGGCATTTTGGCTGGCCACTTTCCTGGTCTTTCTTTGGGGTTCATTTTTATTACTTTTTCTTGACCAATTCACTCTTTTTTCCCTTTGATTGTTCTTTTAGGGCATACCCTCTTTATATTTTTTAATCCTCTCTAATCCTTTTTTAAAAAATATGGAACCTTTGCAGCATGAAAAGATGAACATATTTGGCACTTCCCAGGTCAATCATGAAAAATGAAACCTATTGGTATAGGAACCTAACAGGCCTCCAAGTTGTCACTAGATCCCATTATCTTGAAAGAGGGCGACTTGGATGATATTGGCAATAAGGTGTGGGATACAATGGAAGAATTGGTACAGTAGTTTGAGCAACCAAAAAAGTAGGCATTGGTCACCATACAATCGGGTCCATGCAAACTACAGATCCAAACAACAAGACTTCAGGCCAACGCAGGACAGAGCCGCACGACATCCACCAGTTTGGCACTGGGGACCACTCAAGTAGCAAATTTGGTTTGGACAATGGATCTCCGGGCAGTCGTGCTGCCTGGTGGAGCTTTGAACATGGAGGCAACCACTAACAAAGAGATTGTTAGCACTTTGAAGAATGTGGGCCTCAACTTGGCCGTGCTCTCCAATGAGTTCCTTCACACCTTGCAAGCATGTGTGATCGTAGAACTTAAGGCCCCAAAGTAGCGCACGCTGAGCATGATCGACGAATATAAGGTTAACAACGAGCAGATGTTTGTGGAGAAGACAATAGTGTTGGAGGCATGGAAGAAAGTGCAGGCGCAGAATGAGCAGATTGCAATTGTGGTGGCCAAGGCATGCAAGACAATACTTGAAATGCATATCCCGGAGTAAGCATCGGTGGACGCCAAGATCAGAAAGTTGGCTGCAGCTGTGTGCGAAAAAAAAACAAAAGTGGCCAAGGTTCAGTTTGAACTAGACCTAAATATTACAAAGCTCGAGTTGAAGTCACAACCTTCAACTCCACCAAATATCAGAGAACAACATGAGGCAGTTATAAAGGATGGAGTTGTGACTACAGATTCCACGGCGGTGGATTGCACTGCGCTCTTTGAGTAGTCCATGTAGGTAGTCATGATGATCTAGGAAGATCCTCACATGTAGAGGTTGAACATGGAAGCCCATGAATTTAAACAACAATATGATGAAGCAAGAGCAACGATGTGCACCGTTGCTATATCACAGCGATTGGCTAAGTTGCATGAGGCAAAGCAGTTGCTTGAATAGGTTGAGGCAGTGCAAAGGAAAGAGGTGGCCATCAAGGCCAGATTGGTACCTTAGCTAGACAAGGCCTATGTTATCTCTGCCCCCATTGAGGAGAATTTGGTGAGCCTATAAAGAACATAATAGAAGATAAAGGAATACAATGCAGGACCAACAACAGAGAAGCTGGTGGAGTAGATCAAGCAGGCAACCACGCAGAGCACGGTTGAGGCAGCAGTGGCAAAGGTTGAATTGGGAGCTCTCCATAGTAAGATCTCTGAGCCAGTGGAGTGACTCGAGGGCGAGTCACGATATTTGTGTTGGGAGCCTATTGTGAAAAGGTCCCCTAGGGTCAATTTTGGGGAAAAACACCCAAGTTTTGTTATAAAGAATGGAATGTCTCTGAAAAATGTGGCCGCAAAGTGTGTAGATGGTAAAGTGTCATAAAACATTTTACCCTTCTGTTATGTAAGTTGTGTCAGCTTGATAGATCTACTCATGGTCCGTGGACCATGGGATTGTATAAAAAGGAGAGTCTTAGAGAGTCTAAGGGATAGATAGCAACAAAGAATGAAGATGTGATGGGTCATTAGTAGTAAGAGGGAATAAGTCTTAAAATAGAAGAGAGGCTCTATAGCTATGTGCGCAGAGGCCTAGAGTAGAGTCTGTAGCTGAGTGCGCAGGGAAGTCTTGAGTCTGTAAGAAGAACTAAAGTATCAATAAAGAGATTATTCTAGAAATATCTGTATTTTGTCTATCTATTTATGTTATATATGAATGCGCTACTTTGTATGATGAATGATGGGTTTATGAATTATTACTGTATAGATGCATGATTACATTATTTACATTGTCATATGAATGAAAGTAATAATAACTGTTTATGCGAATAATATCTTGTTGCATGTTAATGTCATCAAAACTTAAGCCGATATAGGTAAATAAATAACTAAGGGTGATTACAGAGGTGCATAAATGGTTGATTCACCTATTTAGGGTCCACGAAAGAAAATTGTAGACCTTCGCGGAGGTATAAGAATCTGATTAAGAGAATTTATATTAATAAGTCCTTGAGGTTTATCAATCCATGCGAAGATAGGTTTAGGGAATAAAACGACATCACGTTCATCTCTGGGTGCAAAAACTTCACTACAATAGCCCCGCATACTGCTTTAGGTGAGATTTCAGTCCACGCTCCACGGGTTAATGCCAAAAGGGCTAGTAGTGTAGGTATTTGTTTGGCAAACTTAACTCTGAACCTGGGTTAAGACCCACTAAGCCAACACAACCTGTTGCCTACAAAATCTTCCTATTGAAGTTGTTGATTCAACCTTGTCCTTGCTTTCCTTCATTTTCCTTTTCTTTTCATTTTCCTTCCTTTGCTTGATTTCTTTCCTTTCTCCAAATCCAATTGAATTCTAAAGTGATCCAAGAATTCTGTAAATGGGAAAGAGTGTAAGGAGAAAAATCTAAACTGAAAAAATCCACGAACTATTTCTCTAATGCCTATTTATTATTGATCTCCCTTTTCCCTTCATTTTCCTCTAATTTCCCTTGCATTCATATTTGTGTCTCTTCACCTTCCTTTTCTCCTATTTTCCTTTTTTCTCATAATTAAATACCAATTATTACCTCTTTGCCTTTGACAATGCCTTTTCCAATTTCCATAGCCATTATTGAAACACAAGTGATTTCCACTAAATTATTTTCCCAACACACAACTTGGAATATGTGTCCCATAATAACATAATACGATGTAATATTTACAATGACATCCTACTAAAAAACAAAACAAACATATCGCTTATTAGAGCTTTATAACACAACTCATTGAAATATTTAAAACCAATATATATATATATATATATATATATATATATATATATATATATATATATATATATATATTATAGAGAGAGAGAGAGAGAGAGAGAGAGAGAGAGAGAGAGAGTAAAAAATCATTTGCGTGAACCAACACATAATGAAGGATACAAAGCCTACATCTGATCAATCATCTCCCATGTAGATTCATCGGGCCAAAAGTGCTTCCACTGCATTTTAACTTGCTCTATTGCTAAGTTCCAGAGCATGAGATGTTTTTGCTACCATATGCACTAAATCTCTGGCTGGAACTCACCCTTTGGTTCCACCTACAACACAAACCAATCAATAACATGATCAACACCCTGCACATATCTATTAAGTAATGAAACATGGAAAACATCATGGACTTTCACTATCAGTGGTAGTGCAAGTCTATAGGCCACTGGTCCAATTCTCTCAAGGATATCAAAAGGCCCACAATACTGAGGTGCCAACTTGGCACATGATCCAATCCTCAAGGTGATCCTCTTGTGATTGATGTGCAAGTACACATGCTCCCCATCGTGAAACTCCTTGAATGATCTATGTTGATATGCATAACTCTTCTACCTGTGTTGTGTTACCTTCAAATTTATTTTGATAACCTACATCTCCTGCTTCATCTTAGCCAACATATCCAGCCCAATAAGTACCCTTTTCACTGGATCACTCCAACTAATAGGACTATTACAACTTTGCCCATAAAGAGCCTCAAATGGAATAATCTTCAAGGATTCATGATACCCTTTATTATATGAAAAATCTACCAGTGGAAGATACTCCTCCCACTTCCTCTGCTAATGCATGACATACATCCTCAACATGTCGTCAAGAATCTTGTTGACCCTCTTTATCTGTCCATTTGTCTGGAGATGATAAGCTGTATTGAAAGCTAATTATGTCCCCAAACCTAGAAATAACTGCTTCCAAAACTTGGAAGTGAACTCAACATCCCTGTCTGATATGATCTTCTTGGGAACACCATGCAACCTTACTATCTCCCCGTTGAATATTTGAGCTACCTCACTAGCTAAATTTGTAGACTTCATTGCAATAAAGTGAGCTACCTTGCTCATCCTATCAACCACAACCATGATGGAATCATGTTGTCTCGATGACCTCGAAGAACCTATAATTAAGTCCATTGAAATGACCTCCCACTTCCATTTTTGAATCAAAAATAGGATTTAAGAGACCAACTTGATGCTCAAATTCTTCCTTCACCCGCTGACAGTCCAAACATCTAGAAACAAACTTAGACACTTCCTTCTTCAAGTTCAGAAAATGATAGAAATTCTTGAAAACTATCAAATTGATTTTCCTCTAATATCCTAAGTGTCTTGAATATGTCTTGACATGAAACTATTTTAAGATGATCTTCTTAAACTCACTACTATATCGCACATAGATCCTGTTCCTAAATCTAACCAAGCCATCTGTTGTGAGGTGATACTCCTCATCTATATCACCTTCATCTTTATGCTACAACCTATGTTTTAGTTGCTAATACTTCTCACCATGTTGCCCTACCTATTAGATTCACTCCTATAAATATGTCCCATAAGATCTCACAATTGAAATATGTTTTACTCACACTGTCCTATTAAGAGCATCTACAACTCGATTCTCCTTGCACTTAATTTACCTGATCTCGAAATCAAACTCATTGAGATCAAAAATCCATCTAGCTTTCCTGGCATTCAGATTGGGTTGGTAAAACAAGTACCTCAGTCCACTATGATCACTCATCATAATAAACCTCCTCCCAAGAAGATAATTCCTCCACATCTTCAATGCATGAATGATAGCTTCCAACTCAAGATCATGAGTCACATAGCTTTGCTCATGCTCAATCATCTTCCTTGACTTATATCATACCACCTATCCTTATTGCATTAGGACTCCATCGAGTCCATTATTGCAAGCATATGTACAAAGTACAAAATCCTTATTAGGATGTGCAATCTTTAAGACTAGAGCATTTGTAAGAAAATGCTTCAACTACTGAAAACCAAATGCACACTCCTCCGTCCATTCAAACTTATTTCCATTTCTCTTCAAAGATGTAATAGGATAGGAAATCCTTGAGAATTTTTTGATGAAACTCCTGTAATAATGTACTAGTCCCATAAATGATATTAACTCATCCACATTCCTAGGAGTTGGCAACTCCATGATATCTTTAATATTTTTCGGGTCCATTGGTATCCCCTGCTTGGAAACAACATGTCTTGATTAGTGAACCTGAGATTAAAAGAAACTACACTTGCTAAGCTTGACATACAACTGATGCTCTCTCAACAATCTTAACACTGCTTTCAGGTGCTCTGCAAGCTCCTCCTCATTCTTGGAGTATATCAATATATCATCAACAAACACTATCATAAACTTGTCCAGATAAGGATGCAACACACTATTCATCAAACACATGAAAGTGGTTGGAGAATTAGTAAGACCAAAAGGAACCACCACAATCTCATAATTTCCATACCTCGTACAAAATCCAGTATTGTAGATATCTTCTTATTTTATGTGCACCTGATTATATCTTGATCTCAGATCAATATTTGAGAATACTTTTGCTCCCTTTAGTTAATCGAATAAATCACTAATTTGAGGAAAATTGTATATGTTCTTGATAGTCACCTTATTCAACTTCCTATAATCAATGCACAATCTGAGAGTATCATCCTTCGTTTGAGAAGTGTAGCAAGAAAGGCTCAATTTGACTTAGACATCATCAAATTAATTGATCAATCAACCAAAAATAGATCATGCATGCAAGGAATTCGAATTACTCACTTGTGGTAGAGATTCCAAGGCAATGTAACATCAGTTGTAGAATAATCTTGAGTGTATAGGTGTTGCATGCAATCAGTGGTCAATCCTTGGGAATTGTGTAATCAATTTAGAGAAAATTCCTAAACAATAAGGGCCAATTTCCTCAAGATTTACACAAGGAAATAGGAGCTCAGGTGGAGGCATAAATTGACTAAGTCTGGGCCAGAGCTTTTCATTAAGTAGAGAGAATGGTTATTCACTTGAAAATTGAGCTCAAAGCAAGCAAGTAATTGCAATACATTCTCTATTCATTTTATCAGAGAAAGCAAGATTAAGGGGTTTTTACCAATTGGTTTCCCCTAGATAAATCTATGTACTTGTGTATGTGATTGATGCATGTTTGTGAATGTTGTTTTGAATTGTGAATTAATTTTTACAAAGCAGTAGAGTAGAGTTGTGTATCTTTGTTTAGATTAAATTTCTTGATAATTTGCAATTATATCACCATATTTCTACATGATATCGGAGAAGGATTCAAATTAGAACAAGAATTTCAAAGTTCTTCCTCAGGAGGTTCGAATTTGCATCTTCAGTGTAGCAAGATTTCTTTTGAGTTGAGAGAATGGCCTTCAATGGAGTGAGATTATATTATGCCTTGGAAGGCAATTCAAATTTCATTCCCTAGAAGGATCACATGGAGGCAGTGGTTGATGACAATGGATTATTGGAATGTCTCAAGACAAACATTCCAAAATTAGGATCAACTAATGCCAAAACCTAGCTCAATGGAAGAAATATGTAGCCAAGGTGAGGAGAATAATCCTGGAGGGAGTGAGAGACCACATTGTTTCAAATCTCCATGGCAAAGAAACTCATTTTGCAATGTTGAAGGCACTAATTGATCTGTTCAAGAATAACAGTGACCATAGAAAACTACCTCTCAAAGACAAACTTTGAAAAATTAAGATGCAAAAGAATGACACTATTGCTCAGTATCTCACCAAATTTACACAAGTTACTGGTGAACTTGGAGGGGTTGGTGTGAATTTTGCAGAAGATTAACTTGTGAGCCTATCTCTTCTAGGCCTTCCCAAAAGCTTGCATAACTACTAGGACTCGGTGAACAAGAGGGAAAAATTACCAAATTGGGAACTCTTATGGTCTGATTTGGTATAAGAAGAAATTAGGTGAAATACCAAAGAAAAAATTTCATCTGAGGTAGAGGATGAAGAAAATTTTGCATTAGTTGGAAATGAAAAGAATGGAAACAATAAGAAATCTCAAACCAAACCATATTCCAAACAATGGGGCAAGAAGAAAGAATTGTCTGAAATAAAATGCTTCAATTGTCATGAATTTGGGAACTATGCTACAAAGTATCCACACAAAAATTATAGCTAGAAGAAATTAGGAGGAGCAGTAGGTGAAGCATTGGCTTCACAATTCAAGTTAGAATTCACCCTGATCACATGCATGACTAGCATTGTGATGGGAAGTGTGGTACTTGGACTTAGGTACCCCATTTCACATGACTGAGTGTAGAGAGTTTTTTAGTGACCCGGAGGAGAAATATCTCTAGATGCATATTAAGCTTGGGGACGACGGAAGGTACAATGATACCGAGATTGGTACAGTAACCTTTAAGAGGGAGTTGGGATCCACTCTTCGCCTAAAAGATGCCATGTTTGTACTAGGCCAGAATAAGAACCTCATCTCAGTAGTAATTTTGGAAGATGTAGCTGTGATGTGATCTTTGGTAAATGGAATTCCTTTCCGAGACACATAACTAATGGGTAGGTGAAGCAGATCGGGCTTTGTGTGAAGAATCTATATAAAATTGATGTGGACAGTTGTGTTACATTAAGAAGTAAGGTAGAGAATGTGTAGAGTCGAGATGTTGGTGAACTCTGACACATAAGACTTGGTCATTTGCACCATGGTGCCCTTAAAATTATGCACCGAATAAACACTGGCCTCTCTAAATGATCATTTGAACAATAGGATTTCTACAAGGGTTGTACCTTGCGAAAGTATGTAAAATCCACATTCCATGATCGAGACAACAAAGAAAATTTAGTCTTGGATAGAGTCCACTTTGATGTTTGTGGAACCTTCTCGATAGCCTCCATTGACAAACATAAGTACTATGTTATTTTTATTGATGATTTCTCAAGGAAGTATTGGGTCTTCTTCATGCAGAAGAAGGATGAGAAATTCTCAAAAATTGTAGAATTTAAGGCACTAGTTGAGCAAGATACCGATAAGAAGGTGAAGGCTCTCAAGAGTGACAATGGAGGTGAGTACATTTTGAAATAATTTAAGGAATTTTGTGCCAAAGAAGGAATTCAAAGAGAACTAACATCTCCCCACAACCCACAAAATAATGGGATAGTTGAGAGGAAGAACTGAATCATTGTGGGAAATGCGAGAGCTATTCTACATAACTAAGGCCTACAACTACATTCATGGGCAGAGGGATGTAACAAAAAAAATCTAATTGTAGAACCAGAGTCCTAATCAGATTCTTGGTATGATTACACTAAAGGAGAATTTATTGGGGAGAAAGACAAATGTGTCTCATTTCGGAATTTTTGGAGCCTTTGTATATTTCCATATCTTCAAATAGTTAAAGAAGAAATTTGAGTCGATAATAGATTTGGGATTTTTTGTGGGTTATACAAAAACTCCACACAACTATCAAGTGTACTTACCTTCCCTCAGAATGAAATTTGTGTGAAAGGATGTAAAGTTTGATGAAGAGAAAGTTTGATGATGAATGGAGGAGCCTCAAGAAGTTGTGGAGGAACCAAAAATGGAGGAGAAAAGAGGTGGAAGACTAGAGACATCCACTAAAGTAAAACCATCTAGAGAAGGTAGAAAAAGAACTAGGGAAGTGTTGTGCTATACAACGACCCCCTATTTCAAAATTTTCTTTATTTTATTCTAAGATGCTAAATAGGAAATAGGTTCCCTTTAGTTTGTTAAAAAATCCATATAAAGTTAACATAGAAATAAATTTCTTTGTTTTTTTCTTTTTAAATAAAAAGGTGCTTCAAAAAACCCACTAAAAAAGAAAATATCGTAAATCGCATTCGCTTTAAGCTAAGGAACATTCAATCCAAATATTCATGTTGCAATGTGATATGGTTCTCGCATTTCGCATATCATTGATTCCAAATGATATGTTTTAATGTTCCATTGAAACTTTGCGATGCGATATCATTGATCGCATATCGCAATCCCAACGAAAACAAGTGATACTCACCTCAAGGACCTGCGTTGCGATATTAAAACTTATAAAGTGGTTTAATAATGATAAAGGGAAAACACGACTCGAGTGATTTAAATGAAGAATTATCCAACTCTATAGGATAGGTCATCACTTATCGCAATCGCGGAGATTCGAAAGACTATTAGAACATGGCACTTATGACTTCCAACTTGTGATATGTGATTGCTCTTTACATATCAAAATAATATAACGAAATCACTCATCTCAAAACTAGAAAGGTTATGGCACACATTCTAATAAGACCTTTGGAAATTTGTGATGCGATCTATTCATTGAGCATTAAAGTTTCGTGCCGTTGGTTATGACAAAACATTAAAAAACTGTTATGACTACTGTCCTTCAAAGATTTTGTCCTTTGCGTTAATATCAAGTTATAATACTAAATCATTCGCATCAAATGCGCTTGTTCCTATTTTTGTTTGTACTTCTTTCAATACTATCTTTACAAAGAATTTAGCTTCTCTAAAAGTTTCAGCCTATTACTATCCTCTGTTTCATTTTTGTAGTTTGAATCTGGAATTATGTAGCCAGCTAAAATGTCAAAGAAAGCCCGAAAGACGAAAGCTTCCCTTGGAGTAGCGGAAGGACTGGAAAAAGTTGTGTTGATCTCAGATACGACATGTCAAAACTATGGGAAAATTTCATGGGAAGGCATATATGATGTGTTGGAAAAGGAAAAGCCAAAGGTAACTGAAGGACATGCAACAACTCATGGACCTGCAGAGTCTGAGAACACACTTGGTGATTTAGCCGACTCTTTTCTTCATAGAATAGCGACCCAACCAAATATTTTTCCATATAATGACATGGTAAAATGGGTAGTTGACGGCATCAATATAACGCACAGGACGCTATTCAAAACTGACGGAAGAATGTTTAGATCCTTCAAGCCTGAAGACTTGAAGAGAATGTATCATTTTCCAGAGCCTCAAAAGTACTACAATAAATCATTCCTTGAAGCTTTCTTGAAGGAAAATGAAATAGATTTGGACCCCATCAAACAATGGAGGCACTTCCTGAACAAACACAAGCACAAGTCATCTGATATGTATTATGTGGAATCTCTAGCATCTCCATATTGTTATGTTGCCGCAATGATGTGTAGACTATTTGGAAGCCCCAATTCTGCTAAGTTTTCCATTGAAATGGTTCCATTAATAGAAGTAACATTAAATTCTTTTGTGATGGATTGGGCTAATATCCTATCAGATAAACTGGCCATCCAAATACTTGATTATAGGGAAAATAGGTTTGTTACCACCTGAGTTGTTCCCCCATTCTATATGAGCGCCTACATAGTCGAAACCATTTGTTTCAATTTTGATTTTCCCATAATGGGATGGAAATGGACTACCTAGGACCCAACCCCTATCCATGTTTACCATAAATCCCTGTGGAAGACCCATTATAAGAAGCATTTTTACAAAACTTGCAATGGCTTTATCCTACCTATTCAGATTTCATAGATTCTTTTGTCCATCCAGTCATGACTATGCTGACAGGAAGCCCTCCACCTAGGATAAGTCTAGAGATCAAAAGGGTCCTTCAGCTGTCTAAACAAAGCAAAGTGGGAGATTGGTACCTTTACCAAAACCACACAGAGATAAGGATTTATGGTTGCCACCTTGCATCATATAAACTACCCAAATACCTCCCCATGGGGTTATTTTCTCTAGAGTACTATAGGAAAATAATGAACTCTGATGAGATAAATTTTGTGTCGGCCAAGAAAAGATCACAATTCAAAGTAAAAAACTAGTTAGGCCCCTTCATCCGCAATTCTAGAGAGGCGGGAAGGAAGCAAACCAAATTTTGCAGCAAATGAAGTTCCAAAAGAATTTCATGTGGAGGTATGGCCCTCAATAATTTATGACCAAATTGAGAAAAAAGGCCAAGTTGGGACCTTATGTTCACCACCCCATACCAGAAATAGAGAGATATGAAAATCAATCTGAGTGGGTGGAAAACACTCTTGTAGACAGAGACGTACAAAGGTAGATGTAGAGAATGCCTTATGTGACTTAGAAAGACAGTTTGATGAGAGCTCGTTTCTGCAAGTACCTAAATATCAAGAACCAGCCATGAGCACCCTTCCTATCATGTAGACTCCTCAGAATGAGGAAAATAACCCCAAAAGGCCCAGGGAGGAACCCTCAAGTTCAAGAATGGGCACATCAAATGTATAGTATGAGACCAGTCAAAGCAGGAAGACACAGAAGTCTCAGTAGAAATAACTGATATTGAGCTGGATAGAAATAAAGGCATAACTCTATCTGAAGAAACATAGGGGCCATCCACATCACAGACCCAGATCTTGGAAAGGAAGCTAAGTGTAGAAGTATCCTCATTCAATGGGCCTGCTAATAAGGATAAGGATATAAAAGATAGATATAAAGAGATCAAGATGTTAAATGAGAAACTAAAATCCCAAACTTATGCTCAGTACCTAAAACTCACACCCACCAATCAGACAAGGTTGATGTCAGCTTTTGACATGAAGGAGGGAAAATTACAGATGTCCTTCATAAAACCAACAACACAACAACCAAGGACATCATCAAATTATAAGAGAATTGATTTTGAAGTGATGGAAATGGATATTCATCCCATAGACCAAATTGAATTGCACAAACAGGCTAGAGAGATGATATACTCCACCCTCATAGGTAAAGCCATAGCTTCTCATCAACTGCAAAATTCATTGAGCAATATCTCAGCTCAATATCAATTAGAGAAGGCCTCCTCACAGGCCAAGGATACTAGAATCAAGTCTTTGGAAGACTTAGTAATTGAATTGGGACATGATCCCAAAGATATCAAAGCCATTGAACAACTGATAAAGAAGAAAAATTATGGCATTTTTGCACTGAAAAAACAATTGAAGATATCTCAGCTACAACATCCCCAAACACAAGAGGTCTTAGAGAGCCAAACCAGACATGAAGAGTTGATGGACTTGGTCCTAAAACTTAATGATCAGTTAAGGGAGACAAAGAAGGAATTAGACACTTTAATACAATTGAAGCAAATTGATATTGCCACTACATGAGCAAATTTAATCCTAACGGTCTCAACAACAGTCCCTTCAATGTTGACAACCTCATTGGCTCCCACAGCTCCCATGCCTACAACACAGTCAGTTTCAACAGAGTCTACATTAGTAGCAGGTGCATCAGGAAAAAAAGTAGCAAAGTTGGTCAGAGCCATGGAGGAAATGTCAATTCAGGCTACATAAATGAATAAACTGAAAGAAAAGGTGGCAATCTTAGAAACATATTACAAGCTTTCCAAGATCATGCATAAGGAAGAAGTGCAGAAATCTGCCAGAATGAATGAAATATTAAAGGCCATGAAGAAAGATCTAACACTAAAGGAACCCCTTGGGCAAGCCAAGGAACTATTATGGGCCAATATCATTGACTCTGTCAATGATATTTGGCCATCAATTCAAGTGACTTTTGAACAAATAGACCTGATAAAGGTAGCTACAAAAGTTATCCAAAAAGTCAAGGAAGAATTAGGAGACATGCCTGAAGATGCAACCAGACTTATCCACTTCCTCAACAGTAAAAGCAAGTATGAACTTCAAGAATTGGATATAGAGGATAGGACATAAAAAAATTTGGAGGAAAGAAAGGTCCTTTCTAAGAGAAACTTAATGTTAAACTTGGAGGACAAGTGTCAAAATATGCAGGTGGCAGTTGATAGATTTATGGCCAAGTTTCAAATTTTGAGAGAGAAAGGGTTACCCAGTCCCTTGGTCATAAATGACAAGCTCATGACACAACATGATTATAAAAACAAAATCAGATAACTAGCTAAAGAATAGGCCAGTACATCATCAATAAATGCATCGCCCATAGGTAAAGTTCTTTACCAGACATTTGAAAACCTTTTTCCCTCCAGCATGAGGTGAAACACCTATTCATCACTAGGCCTACCTTTTCTAAGTACATCAAGGCGGATGAGATATATAGAAGGATGTTAAAAATCAAGTTACCTGATGCAGAATTATGGGAAAATTTGACTGATTTACTATAGTAAAATGTAGTAAAAAGGTCAAGGTACAGTCAGTATAGGAAAAGGTAAAGACAGGTCATCATGGCTAAAGAGTATCAGTTCCAAAGAGTATCAGATGAAATCCAAAAGTAACTAAAGCCTCCAGCGTGAAAGTTCAAACAACAATGAGCATAAAGGGCTACAAATCAAACTATAAAGGCCAGCAGCACCACAATAAAAGGGACAACATGAAAGCAGTTCACTAGCTCTCTCTATCTTCTTGCAAGAAGATATTTGTATTTCTTAGATTAAATCTCAAGTTAGTTTGAGATATTTTGTAATAAATTTTTGTATAAATACTTCACAAAGCGAAGTATGTAGGATGGATTCTTAGACATTTCTATAGACCTCTTGATCAAAGACTGTAAAGCTATTGTATCACTGACTGGAATAGCAAGTTGGATTGATGAATAAAGACAAGATATTTCATAGGATTCATGTGTAAAGCGAAGTGCAGACAAGTATCTTCTAATGTTGTTGTTATCTTTCTTAAAGTTTTTCCACAATCTTTAATGTATATCTGAATATGAATGTTATAACATGGAATGATATCTCAGAATTTTCTTAATTGCACTCTATTTTAACTATTAGGCATATAAATGTTTTCTACTGATATCTAAGTTAAGGAATTCTTAATTACTCCTTAGTTTAGGTTGTCTCTTTATAATCTATAGCAAAGGATTCTTAATTTCCCTTTGTTTTCGATTACCCTCTGTTCCTCATTTAAATTCTGGTTTGAGAATTCTTGATTTCTCTCTCACCCTGATTCAAACCATTTCACCCCTCTGGCCCAAACACCTAAACTCGACTCTGCTATCTTTCCCTTTGAACATTCCCTTTAGTGAGTTAATTCCAGCTCTGTTGCCCTTCTGTTGACTCCATATCCCAATGGTCTAAAGACATCATTCTATCCATCTACTTTAAGGATTCCACCATCCAACTTTCAATACAAATCAAAAACCCTTGAACATTCAGAACTAGCCTAAAATCCCAGCAAACAAAGCTAAATCATATAGAGAGAGCCCTCTCTAAGCCATAGGTTGGCTAGAGCCTATGCTTAAAAGTTGGTTTGTGGTTACCTCGGTCATTTTCTTTCTTCTGATAACTTCTAGAGAAAATTCTGAGTGATAACATAGTGGTGACCATACTAGGGACATTGAATCCTCTATCCTAATAAAGCTTTAAGAAAATTCTAAATCTTCATTCTAAGCCTCTTAAAGTCATTTGTTAGAAGTTATCTTGAAAAAATCTCACAAAAACAATTAAAATATTTGAAATTCTGGCTTCCACAAAGACTCATTTTACTATGGCTAATCCAGACCCAAACCCTACCCCAGTAGTTGATAATCCCAACCTAATTTCAAGAAAATCCAAAAAGAAGAAAGTTCAATTAGCCAGATACCATTAGTTAAAGCTAATTCATGTCCTGATGAGTGGTTATTTTTAGAAGAACTTCCCTTTGATGTGCCCTTTTAACTTTCATTATTTAGAACAAAATCTGAAAATTCACTCAGTGAAACTGTTCTAGATCCTGATTTTATTGCATACCTTGAAGTTCAACAAGCCAACAAATCTATTGATGAATACATTCTGAAATCTCCACAATCATCCATTAATACTGCCACAGCCCCTGAGCTTTCTGAACAATCGTCCATTACTTTGAGTTAACCTTTATTCCCTTCAACTTCATCAATTATACCTTCTGAAGTTCATTCTTCACCACCATTTATACCTACTCTCCCTCACCAACCTATCATTTCCCATTCATCACATAATAGTCCTGGTTCTTCATCCACCACTGCATCATCTCTTCGAGTACCTCAACCCCACATCTTAGCCCCTCCCAACTTAGAGCAATGGAAAATAGATATGCTCCTCTTGTTTTACCTGCCCAACTTGGTGCTATGCCAGTAGACTACCAAAGCAAAAATTTTCAATTTTATGGCACAAGACATTACACTGCACAACAGCATGTCAACAAGATAACAGATTACTTTGAGTTGCGCGAAATTGACACAGATAATGTTCAAATGAGACTCTTTGCCCAAACTTTAGCTGGTGATGTTAGGAAATGGTTTAGAGCATTGCCTGTTAATAGTATTGATATTTTATATGCATTTCACCAGCAATTTTTAAACAGATGGGAAAAGAAAAAGAATCCCCTACAAATCCTTTCAGAATATGAGAATATTAGAAGAGGACCTAATGAAATTGTTCAATATTATTGCACCAGATTCAATAATATATATAACGCCATCCCAGTTAATCTTAGACCCCCACCTGACTTAGCATTAATAAAGTTCCCTGATGGTTTTGACATAGATATGGCATACCAACTTAGGGAAAGAAACCCCCCAACATTAGAAGAAATGCAAAGTGTAGCTGTTAGTGTTGAAGCTAATTTGTTAGCTAAAAGGGCTAGAGTTAGAAATGAAAGAAGAGGAACTGCAAAGGATGAAGCTTCACCCTCTGACATTAAAATAGATAGCTTAGACAAAAGTATGGAAAAACTAATGGATAGAATATATAACATAGAAAGGAAACCCCAATGGGATAACCAACAAGCACCTCCAGTTAGAATCCCAAATTTTAGAAAAAACCAAAACCAAAACATTGGGAAAAATGGACCGGATCAGAACATTAGGCCTCCTTTTCAAGAAAATTATCCAGAGACATCCCATCTTGAAGATCCAGAACAAGATACACAAATTAACCTAATGGGAATAAATGATGATGAAATTGTTTTTCTAACCCAAGATGAGCAGGAACTGCATATGCTGCAACAATTACAGATACAGTCTAGAGAATCATTTGATTACAAACAAGGATATGATTCTGCCATCTTTGAAGTACATAAATAGTATAATCTAAGAATCAAAAAGAATGTTGATGTCCCTGACCAAACCAAGAAAATAGTACAAAGTCAACCCAAGAAAATAAAAGAAACCCCTGTTTCAAAAATCCTCCAAATTCTCCCTAGGCAGAACCCAAATCCTTCTGGCCCCACCATTGTAGATATAACCTCTGATCAACCTTCTGTTGATCCACCATCCACTTCAATTCCACCTAAGGAACCAGTGGACAAAGCTCAAAACATCATATCTAAAAATCCACATAAGGAGATCCCCAATAAAGGAAAAGAAGACAAGCCTACTCAAGTCCCTGCTACAAAAATTCAAAACCTCCAAATAGAAAAAGTCTCTTTTCCATTCAATCTGGGAGCAGAGATAGCAAAGTTAAAGATTTCATTTCCTTTAACAGAACTAATCAAGGATGAAACTTACAAATCACAGATAAACTGGACCTTAAACATTGCTAAAAATGAGGATTATGTCAACTTGTTTGATGACCAACCAGAACTCATATTTGGTCCAAATGTTAATGGCAAACCATTAGAAGGAGTTCCACCTTTTTACATTAGCCTTAGTATTCATGACAAAATTCTACACAGTGCAATGATGGATTCTGGGGCCTCTGACAACTTGATGCCCAAATCAGTGATGGAGAAACTAAACTTAGACATTACAAGGCCTTACAAAGACTTATTCTCATTTGACTCCAGTCAGGTACAGTGTCTAGGATTGATCAAAGACCTGTTTGTCACTTTAGTTCAATATCTTGCCAAAAGAATCCTTATGGATATTGTAGTTGCTGACATCCCACCAAAGTATGGCACGTTGTTATCCAGATCGTGGGGAGCCAAACTTAAGGGATCCTTACAACTAGATATGTCATATGCAACAATCTCTATTTTTGGACAACCTAAGAAACTATACTGAGAATCCTTAATGAAATATATGGTGAGTAGCCAGGACCGGCCTCAAAAATTTCCCATCTACTCCATTCACTC
This sequence comes from Pinus tabuliformis, assembly GCA_031772625.1. Taxonomy (NCBI): domain Eukaryota; kingdom Viridiplantae; phylum Streptophyta; class Pinopsida; order Pinales; family Pinaceae; genus Pinus; species Pinus tabuliformis. The sequence goes on along the minus strand of CM062820.1, from coordinate 817,460,786 downwards.
AGATATCGATTCTTTTATCCTATATAATGCTGATCAAACAAAACAAATTTCAGACAATATTAATATAGAACCAAAAGAAATTGCAGTTTCTACACAAAATTAAACTAACCAAAATACAAAACTTTTCAATGAACAAGATGGTCAAACTGCTATAAATGATAAAAAGTTTGTTGCACCAGATAGTGAAAATTATGAGCATGAGATATTATGGCATCTAGAATTTGATGGGTCAGTCAATAGGTTAGGAGCAGGAGTAGGAGTGTGGATATATAATTTGGAAAATAACCACTCAGAGGGCCATGCATATAGATTAAATTTCAAATGTACCAATAATATGGCCGAGTACGAAGTATTAATTTTAGTTCTTAAGTTAGTTAGGAATCTAGGAGCTAAAAGAGTTTCTGTCATGGGAGACTCTAAAATTATTATAAAACAGATTGATGTTGTATATACGACTAAGGACCCTAGATTAAGTTGTTATAGAGGAACTATCGTAGAAATACTTAACACTTTCCTAGAAACAAAGCTTGCAGTAATCCCTAGAAAACACAATATGCAAGCCCATAGTTTAGCAATGTTTGCGAGCACCTGCAAATTACCATTCCAATCTAATCATTAGTACACTGCTCAAGTTAGACACATACTTGCAATTCCAGATAATATGAAGAATTGGAAAATATTTTTTGATGACAAACAAATGAATAACTTTTTACTTTCAGAAGAAGAGTTTGTAAATAAAAATATAGATATTGATACATCCGTAGATCCTGACACTAAGGATGAGATAGAAATCAATGAGATTGAAGGTGAGGAACTGAATAGATTCAACCCAACTAAACTTACTAAATCAGATGTAGATAAATTAGAGAAAATTGAGATTGATGAAATAATCAGTGAAGAAACCGAAGTAATTAATCTCAAGGATAAATTCTTACCAAAGGGATTAACCCCTCTGGAAGATTTATTTGATTCAAATGATGTTTCTAGGAAACCTAAAATGGAACCATTAAGGTATGATATAGAGGAATGTAATATAGGCACCAATGAAAATCCTAAACTGATCAAACTTTCAAAATCATTACCTCCAACTGAAAAAGTGAAATACATTGAGTTGTTGAAAGAATTTCAAGATGTCTTTTCTTGGAGTTATGAGGACCCCAAATCCTATGACATCAACATCATCCAACACACAATTCCTATTAAGGACAATCAAAAGCCTTTCAAACAAAAAATTAGAAGGATTAATCCTGTCTTTTTACCTACAATTGAGAAATAAATTCAGAGGATGTATGATTCCTAAATAATTGCACCAATTAGATTTTCTGATTGGGTATCAAACTTGGTGCCAATTAGAAAGAAAAATACTGAGATCGGACTCTGTGTGGATCTCAAAAACCTCAACAAAGTGTCACTAAAAGACAATTACCCTGTCCCCAAAATGGACAACATTTTACAGAGAGTAGTTGGATCAACCAGAATCTCATTGTTGGATGGGTTTTCTACTTACAACGAAATCTTGGTTCATCCTAATGACCAACCCAAAACTGCCTTTACTACTCCTTGGGGCACATTTATGTATGTGAAAATGCCTTTTGGGATAATGAATGCAAGAGCCACCTTCCAGAGGGCTATGGATATAGCCTTTGCAAAAGAAATTCATGATTTCCTTGTGATATATCTAGATGATATCACTCTATTTTCAAAATCTGAAAATCAACATTTGGATCATCTAAGACAAGTTTTTATTAAATGCAGGAAATTCAGAATCTCCTTGAACCCAAAAAAATCCATGTTTGGGTTAGAAGAAGGAAAGTTGTTAGGTCACATAATTTCAAAAGATGGTATAAGAATAGACCTTGCGAGAATAGAAGCCATCTTGCAAATACAACACCCTAGGAACATTAAAGAGTTACAAGTTTTCTTAGGAAAAATTAACTTTCTGAGAATATTTATATCTAATCTAGCATAATTAATTAGATCACTAAACAACATGCTGAAAAAAGATTCCACCATAAATGGACTGTTGAGGCTAAAAAATCCTTTGAAGATATTAAACTAGCCTTAACTAAAACACCTGTGTTAATCAGTCCTAAATTTGACAGAGATTTCATCTTGTTTTCCTTTGCTTCTAAGCACACAATAGTTGTAGTTCTATTGAATAAAAATGACCAGGGCTATGAACAACCCATTTCTTTCTTTAGTAAAGCCCTGAGAGATGCCCCCTTGAAATACAATATAATGGAAAAACAAGCATTGGCTTTAGTCAAAGCCATTAAGGACTTTAGGGTATACATTTTGTATTCTCATATAGTAGCCTACGTTCCAAATTCAGTAGTCAAAGACATCCTAACTCAAGATGATCCTGATGGAAAGAGGGGAAAGTGGATTGCTACTATTTTAGAGTATGATATAGAAATCAAACCTACTAATTTAATCAAGGGCCAAGGTTTAGCCAAGCTCTTGGCTAAATTGAACTATCAGGCCTTGGATATAAACCTTATTGCAACAATAGATGATGGAGAGGAGATGGCGACTCCACTAATCAGCCAGAACTTTATTGAATCACCTTGGTATGCTGATATTATTTATGTTTTATTGAACTTACAAGCTCCTCCTAAATTATCTAGAACTAAAAGCCGGTTTTTGAAGATGAAATACTTGAAAATTTGTATATTAGACAATGCTCTGTTTTGGAGAGATTATGAAGGTATCCTTCTAAATTGCTTATTAAAAGAGGAATATGATAAAGTTTCGCAAAATTTTCATGTAGGTGACTATGGAGGACACCTTTACTGGAAGACCACTACAGATAAAATCCTTAGAGCTAGTTTCTACTGGCCTACCTTGTTTGTTGATGTCAAAAAATATGTGACCTCCTGTCACAAATGTCAAATTTTTTAGGGGAAGAAAAAGCTTTTACCTTTACCCCTCAAGCTAATCTTTGCTGAAATACCTTTTCAACAATGGGGTTTAGACTTCATTGGTGAAATTCACCCACCCTCCTCTACCCAACACAAATGGATCCTCACAGCCACAGACTACTTCACAAAATGGATAGAGGCCATACCTTCAAGGTAAGCTAAAGACATTGTTATCATAACCTTCCTTGAAAACAATATTCTATCAAGATTTGGATGTCCAACTAAGCTCATTAATGATAATGTAGCAGCCTTTAAATCCAAAAGAATGGTAGATTTTTGCAATAAATATCATATCACCCTAGGCCATTCTACGGCCTATTACTCTCAAGGTAATGGACTGGCAGAATCCTCAAAAAAAGCCTGGTAAACATCATCAAGAAGATACTAGAGGACAATATGAAAACTTGGAATAAAAAGCTATTCAATGCCTTATGGGCAGACAGATTGACTACTAAGAAATCAATTGGTACTTCTCCCTATCAACTAGTTTATGGGATGGAAGTTGTCTTTCCATCCTCTTTGGGAGTACCAGTAATGAAGATACTTCAAGAATTGCAGGTTGAACCAAATAGTATCCAAAGAAGAATCAACCAAACTATTCATCTACAACAAACCAGAGAAGAGGTCTATATCAGGTCTCAAGTTGTGCAGGAAAGGGTTAAAAATATTTTTGATAAGAGAACCAAGGTTGAAGATTTCTACCTAGATGACAAGGTGCTCAAGTGGGATTCAAGGAGGGAAGACAAAGGTAAACATGGGAAATTTGATTTCCTATGGAAAGGTCCCTATGTCATTTATGCTTACAGAGGAAATAATTCTTTCTTCTTTAGAGAAATTGATGGTACAGATGCAGAAGGTGGGCCAATGAATGGTCGAATGCTGAAACATTACTTTGAACCTAGTTACTAATTTTCATTTCCCATTTGTGCATGTTCTATTCTCAAAAGTCTAGTTTGGATTAGGTGGTGGTCTTTGAAGTTGAAGCCCGAAGAGAAGGCCCTAAGCTTTAAAAGATTTACTATCATAAGTATCAATAATGCAGATTCGCAGAAGCACACCTGGCAAGGCAACACCAACAACAATTCAAAGGCCACTGATCTTTAATGTTCTCGACATTTCACTAGAAAATTCCATCCCCAAGTGGAGCCACTATTAGGTTCCTATACCAATAGGAGTCATAATTTTGAATGAGTAAGGTTAAGCCTTGTAATATTGTACATACCTTCGCTTTCTGCAAATGTTTTCCATATTAAAAAAAAATTAAAATGTAACGAGGGTATGTAATCTCTGTAATTATGGTTATCTCTGTAATGTGTTGCGTTCCTATTTAAATCTGAATCAGTGGTATCAAAGTGGTCTGCTCTTTCTCTGTTTTTCTTTGCATGTCCCCAATGAGATCGGGATATAAGGAGTTAGGGCTTGAACTGGTCGAACCTTTGCAAGACCAGCCTCGCAAATCCTGATGGCCTCCCATGGTGGATGAAAAGAAAGATGAGGGGACAGGAGATCCTATCAAAATCTTGCTCGAAGAGGCCCTCGAGCGACAAAGGAACGTGATGATGGACAACTTTGCCCAGATCCTTCAGCGGCTACCTAGAGGTGATGCATCGGCTTCCAACAGCTACTTTGGAAATGCCACACCCTTTAAGGTACAAGTTAATTTTGAAATCCCCATCTTTGAGGGTAAAATAGACGCAGATGCCATAGATAAATGGTCAAATCTGCTAGATGGGTATTTTTTTGTTCATGTTTTTTTCCATTCGATAAAAGATTATTTTTTCTCTTCTCAAAGCTACCCGCCACGTCAAGGACTAGTGGGAAACCTACTATGAGCAATAGGATGAAAGTACAGGCTCACTATTTTCAGCCGCACCCACCTGGAATTCCTTCCGGGATGCCATCAAGGAGTTGTACTACCCTGTCAAAAGCTATGAGGACAAATACATAAAGTGTACCAAGATGTGCCAAAGTTCACAAACATTTTTCATACCCTTCGAACACAGTTGGGTATCAAGGATTCTGAGCTACATTTGGTACTCAAATATCGCGACTGCCTACACAAGTACATCTAGGAAGAGATTGAGTTCCTGAACATCTCCTCACATGACATGATGTACTGATACGTTGTCAAAATCGAACAAAAGTTTAAACAGAAGAATCGAGACTTTGGATCCGTGAATCTGAAGCAAGGAAAAGGCTTCCCCAAATCACAGAACCAAGTACAAAGCCAAGATGGGGCAACCCAAGACAACCTGTCAAAGCTGCAAGAAAAGAACAACACCCCAAAGTCAAAGAAGGACACAAGAAAGTGGTGTGAGTTCCATAAGAGCCCCACTCACAACACAAGTGAGTGTCGAACCAAGCAGTTGTTGGTGGCCGAGTTGAAGGCTTCAGAATCAAATGCATGTTCTGACCCTCAGTCAGAACTCGATAAGGGGAATGGAAAAGGGAATCAAATCATTGACACGAAGCCCAAAACCATTGTTGCCACTGCCAAGATCCAGAAGAATGAGCCTGAATATCCATAGGAGGGGGAGCGTCTTTTCCACTCACAAATGTGGGTGAAGGGTTCACTGCTACAATTCATTGTCGATAGTGGTAGCCAAAAGAACCTCATTTCAGCAGAGGTTGTTAAGCGGTTGGGCCTACCAACTACACCACACCTGCAGTTGTACAGTGTCGGGTGGCTTCACCAAGGATGAGACCTCCGAGTCCTCCAGCAGTGCCGCCTTCCCTACAACATCAAGCCCTTTACATATGAGGTATTGTGTGATGTTTCACCTCTTGATGTTTGTGATGTATTATTAGGCCAGCCATACTTGTGGAGGCAACATGTTGTGTATGAGTCAAAACCTCGCATTGTCATTATTTCCTTGGGTAATTCATTATAAAGGATACTAGAGGTAGCCCCACCTACCACCACTTCTTTGATCTTTTCTAAGAAATGCAGAAAGTTCATCTCCCAGACTAGGAAATTCATTTTCTATCTGGTTCGCTCCCAAAGTAAGGGGAAGATCGTTGCCACATCCATGACTCCCGCGAAGGGTTCCTCTACGCAGCAGCAGCAGATGGATACAGTCATGAAAGCAGACAAGAACATCTTCTCCTCACCCACAGGGACACCATTGCACTATCAGGTCAAGCATTCATTCGATCTAACTCCCAGAGCACCTCTACCCAACGGGCCGATATATCACCACTCCATTCTGAAAAATGACAAGTACAAGAAGCGACATGGTCCTTACATCAGTACCAAGGCTATGGGGAATAATGTTTTGGAGCATATAATTCCCACTTCCTTTGCTTGTACCGAGTGTTCAATGTGGACCGCCCTCTACCATGCTTCCCACCATTACTGGACACATCAGAGATTACAGAACAACTCACCAGGGACCAAGTTCAGCAGATGGAGGAACTCAACGCAATGGGGACCATTGCTTCCTAGGAGGGTAGGAATGATCCATGTGGATGTTTGTGGCCACCCACCTATCCCACTTGGACCCCCACATTTGTCTCTTTCAGTTTTTTAGTTTCCTTAATTGTAGCACATTTTACTATTTTTAGCAGGTTTTTGGGTCCTGAACTTCCGAAGCCGTTTTGAGGCCCTAAACAACGTTTTTTGGGAAATATGGGAGTAACATGGGTCCATGGACCAATTCTGCTTTTCCCAAAGTTGTATTCGTTAGATAGATATTTCTAACTAGCTATTGTGCGCATCAAACGGAGATTGTCTGCCAAAGTTACGACCCTGGTAAGTTGATGTACCAATTTACCCGAAATGGGGCCCATAGTTTGGTGTTTCATCTTCTAGGGTTAGGTTTTTGGATGTTTAGGCTTTTCCATTATTTCTCAACAATAAATAGGCCTTCGAGCCTCATTGTAACACAATTCAGAGGCATGTAGCTGCCACATCTCTTCTCAGAGATAAGCTACCATCGCCCTAGCTAGTTTATTTCCATTTCTGTTTGTAAGCATATTTCAGTATTGTACATTAATGAAAGAAGTATTATTTCCACTACATCTCTATAATTATGGTTATCTCTGTAATGTGTTGCATTCCTATTTAAATCCGGATCACTCGATCTCCTATAATGATGACAATTTTGGGTTGATTCCTAACTGATATTTTGCTAAATTACCCCATGAATTGACATAATTTGTCACCTATAATATGCGTGCGAATCAACTTTCTATCATTTCCCACAATTGTGTGTCATCGATCCTCAAATTGGGTGGCCATATTCGTAGACATAATTAATTGATCCTATCATAATTGAGTTATTTTCTCATGATTCGGTTTTGTTGTCACTCCTAGAGACAGCGTTGGATTGCTTACAAGGCTAGTGCTTGGGCACATCTAGATTTTGAGTGTCTCCAATGATTCTCAGTAGAGTGGAGACCTCACATATATTCTATATGTATATATAAAATGGAATGTGTTGGTTAATTCATCTAAAGGAGTAAGACATGAATTTCTTGTATTTTTTCACATGTACAAATCGTAGAAATATATGCATAAAATAGTGAAGGCCGAGTAGTTCAAGGACTTACAATTTAATAAGATTTTATAAAGCAATGAGAGAGGATAAGAAGAAAGAGGAACTCATCACATAGAGCTTAAAGCATCAATAATTCTACCTTCAACACATAGAGCTTGAAGCATTAAGGATTTCTACACTTATTTGAGATACGGGTAGAAATAATGGATAAAAGAGGGATTGAATGCTATGATTCATGTAGCGCAATTTTAAAGATATAATTTTAGCAATTCATACAGGCACATGCATTAACAAATAAATACAAGTGAATCTATAAGGAAGTATGAAATATTTCTAACAGCTATGATTGCATGAATTTAGAGAAGAAACAGGAACATAATTGGTTTTAACAAAGGGATGACATACTGTAATACTCAAAGCGGGAATCACCACCATTTGCTTGATATTCTGGAAGATCTGTAATATAAAGTTATACAGTTTGAAAATAACATGTAGCTTTTTCTTTAGAATTTTTGAACCTTTGTGAAGTGTTGCCTCCCCCTATTTATCTGGAGAGGGGGACTATTGAACATTCATTCCATAAAAATATCTTCGGCCGAGTCTCAGCTGTCAAGCTGACTAGTTGTCTCGGCTAGGGATGGATCTATGGCCCAAAAGAATTACAAAATATTAATTTCCACATTAAAGGGCGACACCTTACAGGATAAAAAATCAGTTAATCAATCAGATGAACAATGTTAACAAAATATCTTCATGCCCATCCTTGTGATCACTTCTTCTTTAGGTTGTAGTTTTCTCACGGTATGGCCTCCTATGCTACTCAGCTGACTCCCGTCATTTTTTCCTTTGCTACTTGAACCATTCCTCCTTTAAAGCTAGGAGTGGGCACTATCAATTTCATGTCATAGTACTAGAGCAAAGGACCCCTGGGTGGTACTTTGCATTCTCTTTGTATGGGACACCATGTTGAGTAATCAACTCTTCCCAAGCTACTAAGTTCTTGTTTTCCTCTGTCGGCGTCGACCATAGTGTTGTGGGGGAAAGTATCCAACTCGGAATGACCCTAACCCACTCTAAGGGTGACAGTTCCTTAGCAACAGCTAAAAGCAAAGCTATCTAAAGTTTCTTCTTTATGACATGCAAGAGATAGAAGGAAGAGATCCACTTACCGATGTCTTGCGCAAATGGTCGATCCAATCTCCTTCGTTTGCCGCTTGCTCCCAGATCCAATTCTTTTCACGGGCCCAGCTACACGAGATCCTGCAAATAAGACAAGAAAAGGAAACTACAAGAGGCATGCATTCATAATCGATTCAAGGATTAGCATAAATCAAAGACGCAAGTAAGACAATACACCATTGAAACACATGCGAATAGAATAACCTCAAATGCTTTATTAATATATGGAAGTAAGGTTCAGGCGGTGATACAACCATGAGAGGTCCAATCCAGCATCACCTTCCCGACGGAGAGAAATCTCTTCTTTACCTCCCTCAAGCAATCACCCAATGCTCACAACTGTAAACCAACAGCAATTCTTTGCACAAAATTCCGGCCTCCAGATCCCATGGGATGAGATCCTTATATAGAGTTTTGGAGTGAAGATAAGTCAGCTTGATGTGTGACTTGTTGTCCTCTTCAACTCCAGTTGTTCTTCAGTTCTTCACTCGGAGTTTCTGTCTTCCACTTGGAGTTTTTAGAAGCTCTTAACTCATCATTAGGCGAATCTTATCATCAAGTGTCTTTTTAGAAGCTTCCTGGGCACTGGCACTTTGAGAAAACGATTCCTCCACATGTCCAAGTACGCCCAACGCAGGTAGCCTTTGTTCTACTTGCTATGCAACGTAGGTAGCCTTTGTTGTACCTGCTATGCAGCGTAGATGCCTAGTGGAGCAACTGCAATGATCCAAAACTGACTTGTTTTTGAGTGTTTTTCAGTGGAGAACTGATTTGCAGTGCTGTGGTTTGCTGACCTTGTTCCTCTAAGGGTAAGAACAACATGTTTAGGGACTTTGGATCCCTTTAGATTATTGACATTTCATGCTTTATGCTGTAAGGCACAAAAATGTCTATAACAGTTGCCCCTAAAGTATGAGGTCGTTTATCGGGTGAAATGCTTTATTAGGAGGATCCGAAGTTCATTCAATCGCCGGGAGGTGACCTGTAACAAAATACAATACAATACATTATCTTTTCATATTTTCTTTTCATGATCTAGCTGATGCGGGCATTTCCCATGATCAGCTTTATAAATACATTTTCGTACATAAACAGACGATCGTCTGATGAGAGACGGATAATTCTCTGCTTTTAATTATCATCCTTTTAGTAGGATGCTCATCTGCTGCACATGTCTATGTTTTTATCTCCTGAATATATATCGCAGCCGGATGGATGAAACTAGATCCGGGGTCTTCAAACTTGTCTGATCTTCACTCTAGTACAAGTCGATCCATGTGAGAATTTCTTGAAGTCGAACATGGAAAGACATCGCTTGATTACCAGTCAATAATGTAAGCTGTTAACAAGCGCGAGAGGAATCACCGATAATGATGATGACCCTCAAGGTACTGCAGCACAATTCACGTGGTGTGAATATAGGATCTGACGTCGAACACCACGCAAAGTCTCCCGGTCGAAGGTCATTAATGTATACCTATCGCCGGAAGTGAGAAACTTGCCATTGAGGCATGCAAGCTTCAAAGTACTGAGGGGGTGTTCCTAGATCAACTTCTTGGATAATGAGCTGATGTCGACAAGAAGTGATTCGTCAAAGGAGGGCCTTAATGAATCCCACATCAGTGACACGGAACGGAGCTAGTGATGATGGTGAAAACGATCTGTGAAATATGATTCAGGGTGGCGGTCATGGAAGGATGAAAGATGATGTACGGTAGTGGATGGGACCCGGTTGACACTTTCTGAATGACATCTCTTGAACATATAACGACACTGATGTGATGGATCGGTAGCATTACCCCATGTATGGATGGTATGGCGAGACCATGGTGAAGGGACGGTGAATGATAATAACCCAACCCGATATTTACGGAGGCAAAAGTGTCATGTTCAAGAGCGACTTGCTACCATTAAGCTTTGAGGTTCTTCCCAATTTTTCCCCAGTCATTTCTGACCAGTATCTCTTTATTTTTGTCAAGCTTGAGGAGGATAACATATGCTTGTTCTATAACCTGCCCTTCGGGCAAGCCCATCGCTATGTTTTAACGAGCCTAGCGATAGGGAAACTCGTTCTCGTCTATAGACAAGTTTGTCGCTATCTAATATTTTTAACGAGCCCAGCGACAAAGACAACTCGGTCCTTTTCATTTTTAGAGAGTCTGAAAAGGGTACATAAAGTGGACTCCAGGGGTCCTTTTTCGTCATCTAATCCCTTAAGTCTGAAAAAGTATAAAACAATACAGAAGGGATGAATGTTCGATATCTTTATCGAGCCGAACTAGACAAGCGCTCGATCCTTTTGTGCAATAATCCCTCAGGTCCAAAAAGATTAAAATCTAGAGGAGGGATAGCTCTTCCGGTCCTTTTAACGAGCTGGAAGGCCAAAACTCAGCAAACTTTTCATTTTTTACGAGTCAGTGAAAAGAGCTCAAAGGAGACTCGTCTTTTGAGGAACGAGTGATAAACAGGGATAGCAGCAGATTCCAGGTACAGGTTGGAATTTTCCAATAATGGCAGTATTACAAGGATGGCTAGGTAGGATCACTCTTCGCAGCTGTTCCTCAAAATAGGTAAACAATCAAGTGGATGTGAATGATCGGCCAAATGAAAAGTGGAGGTGACGGTGCACAAACACGACCAAGGCTTTTATGGCTGATGAATTTACGGTCTCAAATGGTTATTTACCGGTTCATTTTTTCTGAATGAGCTTGAACTCTGGGGGAAAGCCTGCTCACAAGCTTATGTTTATTTTTTAACGAGCATGAATTTCCGCATTAAAACTGCTTGGTTCTTGCGTTTTTTTTTTTTTTTTTTTTTTAACGAGCATGAACTTTGCCAAAACTGCTCGTTCTTTTGCATGCCCCCAGCATCATAATAACGCATGTCAAAGGAGGGTGCCCCCCAAGCTTCATTGCATTCAACTTGGTGGTTGGAATGAAGGTTTACCTTTGAATTTTGAAAAAGGGGATTTGTTTCATTTTTTAATGAGGTTGACATAGTAAAAGAACTATTCTCGTGACTCCTTGTTTCATTTTTTAACGAGGTTGACATGAGATAAGAACCGTCCTCGGAGCCCACTGTATTTACAGTATTTCCATTAGGGCGATGATCCATGCTGACAAAATATTTAGGAATCTTCCGAATCCGTTGGATATAGAATATTTCATATTGTAGGTTTCCACTGTGGCTACTTCCGCCAGATTACTCGCCGACGGTAGGGCAAAAGTACCCATTAAGGCAGGGTCTTTTAGGAGACCTACTCCAATATTTTGGAGCGATTGATTACTTTCATGGATCATTGTGCTGCTTCCCGTAACTTGAGAACTGTTGGGGAGAAATGTTTGTTGGTCGACGATTGTAATTTTTCCTTGAAAAAGAAATACAATCCTCCTGAAGTAGGTCGACACAACTGCAGCCATGGCATATATCCAAGGCCTTCCCAGTAGGATGTTATAATCGAGGTTTCCGTCGATTACTTCCACATCAACTTCTACTGTTTTGCCCCCCAGTTCAACTTGCAAGTTATTTAAAATCCCGTATGGAGTGTATGATCGTCCATCAAATGCTTTTAACGTCGTTGACGATTTCGACAAGGGTGGTGAGCCTAAATTTTTCCAGCAACTCATCGACATAAGACATGTAGATGCCCCCTCATCAATAATTGTTCGATGAATAGTTTTGTTGAGGGCTTTCACTTGAATAAGGAAAGCTAGTTGAGCTGGTATCTGAGGGTCATATCCTTTATGATCAAAGGCCACAAGATTGGAATCCATTGGGCCAATCCCACCTATGGCTGATAATAAAGCTTGCTCTTGGGAGGTGCATTTTTGCGCTACCTCAAGTGTCGACATAGCAGACGACGATTGGGTCAGGTCCTCTATTATATTGTAATCCTGTGTTATTTTTTCACGAGGATTAAATGTCGATTTGTGTACTACTCCCTTTGGCGACTTTATCATTGGTTTAGGAACGATGGGTGGCACAACTTTGGTCAAAGTTGTTGTTGAACTACTAGGTTGTTTATTTGCCTTGTTGTTCAATTGCTTTGGATTCCTGTGATCTTTATTCCTTGTCAAAGCATTATTTTGCTGCTTTGAGGTGGACAACATAAGCACTTGGGATCGAGAAGCATTTTGATTAGCAACCAGATTTTGTCTTGGACTAGGAAACGGATCAGTCAATACTGCTGGGGTTTTTGAACTCTTGAAGAGTTTCTTAACTTCAGATATATGAGGACAATCTTTCGTCCAATGATCCTCATCGCATATATGACACCCTGTCGGGGGTTTCCCTTTCCTTTTCTTTTTCTTCTTGCCCCCTGGTTGCTTCAGTTGTTTGCCCTTGTCGGTCGACATGGCATTTACTTCTGAGGCAAGAAGTTCCTCATTTGCATTTTGACTAGAAATTTTGTGTTTGCCAGTCACGCCATTGCTGGCATGAGAGTCAGTATTCGATTTAGGAGGGGGAGGAATTGAAAATTCAGGTCTGGGGGCGTCAGGTATTTTTTCGTAGAGTGTGCCAGACTGAGTATATACTAAGTCCAGATATTGAGCACGAGCAATGACCTTCTCCTCTGTTACGACTCCCCCCTTGGCCACATCTTCCGTTATAGCCGGAAGTAACGACTTTATAAACCATTCAGCTAACAGCTGATCGGGAACGTAAGTTTTCACCATCCTACGACGACGTCGCCACTCATGTATATGATCAGATATGTGAGTGGCCGTTGTCTATTTGAAGTTGGTAAGGAGTTCTGTTCCCGTTTCATACCTTATCGGTAATTGAAAATGGGTTAAGAAAGTCGTGGCTAAGGAGCTGAAATTGTCGAAAGAGGCTCTTGGCAATTCAATGTACCATTTCGCCGCTGGACCTGTCAATGTCCTCTGGAAGAGGTGAAGTCTTATTGAATCATCATTTAGAGTGTTCGATGAACACCACAGATGAAAAGTCATGACGTGATTCGACGGGTCTTCACCTGGATTTCCATTGAATTTAGGAATGTCCGATGGAAGTTTATGCGAAATTGCTGGCCACCAAGGGGCATAAGCAATTGGATCATTTGTCAGCCGGTTTAGATCTGGTAATTCTAGAGCTGCTACAAAGGGCAACTGTTGGTTCAGGTTAGGCGAAGCATATCCAGGATAAGATGGTATTGCCTGAGCAATGGGTCTTTGCAGACCAGCATAATGCTGACAACTCTGACAAGGTTGATGGGTATAACCATTATAGCATGGTTGCCATTACTTACAAAGACTTGTTGCTCAGGTCCTTGATATGATTGCTGGAATGGCGGTTGTTGAGATTGAGCCAGCTCTGGTTGTTGGACCATTTGCTGTTGACCAATACTGGATGATTGACCAAGATGAGGAGTCACAGTACTTGTTTGAGCCTGAGTCGCTCCAGATAAGGAGGCACTACCCTGAGATTGTGATTGAGCCGCTGAGACAAGAGGTTGTTGTATTACAACAGGTAGCGCTTGTGCTTGCGACGCATTCGCCATAGCAGGTGTGGTGGGAATATTCGACTCAGGGTGTACTGGTTGCATTGAATATGCAACTCCTGATCGTTGAGGCAGTATTGGTACCCAACCGCTGGATGTAATTCCAGTTTGACCTGATCCTTGTTGTAAACTCTCATATGGTTGTTCTCTAGGAGGGAACAATGAAAGAGCATATTGCCCTCCACATGGTGGAAATCCAGTACTTAAAGGGTAAATTGGCCTTTGAAGACACATTGGATCAATTTTTTGAGTTTCAACATAAGAAGTACCAGATGATAATCCGGATGAAGAAATAGGAACTAACCATATTGTCGTCCCTGATGGGACTCCGACTTGTTGTTGACAATTTGCCGGGACAGATGGTATACCAGCGAACATCGTTGGAGTAGCAGCAGGAGGCTCTGCTGCTGCTGTGTCAGACGACACAGTCCTAGATGTCGACAGTTGTTCAGACATATCTAGTCTATCCAAAAGATTTCAGCGATTCTACAAGAACTTACGATGCCAAAAGACTAACTTCGAAGATCAACGCAGGAATAGGAGGTGATTATGTTCCGTTTAAAATGAATTTTATTATGACGACGCTTTAGACACAACTTGATTTTTCACTTTTTAAGAGTCGAGAAAAAGCTAAAGATGACTCTAGTCTCCTTTGATGTATTAACGAGCCCGAAGTGACAAATGCTCGGATGGACTTTTTCAGTTATAGAGTTTGAAAAAGGCCAAAAGAAACTACTCTGGAGTTCTAGGCAAGGGTGTGCCAAACCTTTCGCGAAACCACAGAATACGTTTTACAGTACGAGTGGTCGATCTTCGTGAATGCTGTGTTCACTGCATCGCGATCAGTAGGGCGGCCGACATGGACTATGGATAAAGGCTTTGTTCCTATAGGGGTCCCCCAATATACGCGACGGTACGCGGGGGCACAAGTCCGTATTAGTGCTATCGTCCCTCAGGAGGAATCACCCACCTTCGTAGAGATCAACAGTCACTATGTTTAACGACGCCGGTTCACGTCTCTACCTAGACCTCTACTGTGTTTCGTTATGTTTCAAAGCGTTGTTAGATAAATTCAGTTCTTTTTAGGTTGATCTTGCTTAGCAGTTTGCCTTTACGGATCACCACGTGATGTATGATACAACTCCTAAATGCAGTCTAAGAATGATAAGCAAGCTTTTTCAATTCTTTCAACTTATGAAAACCTTAACTACTGAAGGAAAAGAAAGACATCATCTTTTCAAACAGATCATAGAGCACACACTGATGCACTTTTCCTAAATCGACATGCAAACTGTCAAAATGCACATGCACAATGCAAGTATTTCTTTTCTTCTTCCTTAATGTTGATGTATTACAAAAAGAAAGTTGTTGTATAATTTCGAATTCAATTTCAAGTGAAAGAAAACAAGTTTTTGTCCAATAATCAAAAGAACACCTTAAGATTCACTCGTTTCAACACAAGAAATACTGAAATTCGAACCATATAACGAAAGAAAATGCTCAAGCAGCTATGAACAGCAATAAACTAACTCTTAGAATCACAACGACACTTTCTCACAGGTCTAGATTCAAGAGGTCATAGCAAGACTAGTTCACTTTCGCTATGGGAAACTGTGAATGACAACAAGAAATACAATAGGAACAATCACGGTTTCTTCATACAACTGAGGCAGAATGAAGGCAAAGAGAAGTGGTTTCAGCTGGGTATACAGGTTGACAACAGGCTGCAAAAACAATACTGAAAACTGGGCAACAGACAGTGGGGAATCCCAGTTGCACAAGGCAAAACTGGATTAGCGCAGGTGCTGCACTGTCAATCTGAGATGCAGCGCAGGTAGCCCCTTCGGGACCTACGTTGCAGTGCAGGTAGGCTTTGTGGCAGCTGCACTGATGAGACAAGTCACGTCTCTCTCAGATTCCGGGTCACAGTTTGCTAAAAAATGAGCGGTTTTCGGCCAAATCAGAGGCTGTCAGTCAAGTATACACTAGAGGATGATTAAAGGAAGATGAACACTATCACAAAGAGCTAAAAAGAGTCCTTGTGGATCTGCTCTTCAAATCATAAACAGGCCCAGCACTGGGCTAGAGTAGCTGCCCTCTACTTTGCATTCGAAAGACTCGAATGCAGTTCGATTCGGTACTCTCTTTGTTCAAGAAATGAATAGCAAGAAACACAAGCTACCAACAAGACACGCTCCCCAGCGGAGTCGCCAGTCTGTTGTGGGGGGAAGTATCCAACTCGGAATGACCCTAACCCACTCTAAGGGTGACAGTTCCTTAGCAACAGCTGAAAGCAAAGCTATCTAAAGTTTCTTCTTTATGACATGCAAGAGATAGAAGGAAGAGATCCACTTACCGATGTCTTGCGCAAATGGTCGATCCAATCTCCTTCGTTTGCCGCTTGCTCCCAGATCCAAGTCTTTTCACGGGCCCAGCTACACGAGATCCTGCAAATAAGACAAGAAAAGGAAACTACAAGAGGCATGCATTCATAATTGATTCAAGGATTAGCATAAATCAAAGACGCAAGTAAGACAATACACCATTGAAACACATGCGAATAGAAGAACCTCAAATGCTTTATTAATATATGGAAGTAAGGTTCAGGCGGTGATACAACCATGAGAGGTCCAATCCAGCATCACCTTCCCGACGGAGAGAAATCTCTTCTTTACCTCCCTCAAGCAATCACCCAATGCTCACAACTGTAAACCAACAGCAATTCTTTACACAAAATTCCGGCCTCCAGATCCCATGGGATGAGATCCTTATATAGAGTTTTGGAGTGAAGATAAGTCAACTTGATGTGTGACTTGTTGTCCTCTTCAACTCCAGTTGTTCTTCAGTTCTTCACTCGGAGTTTCTGTCTTCCACTTGGAGTTTTAGAAGCTCTTAACTCATCATTAGGCGAATCTTATCATCAAGTGTCTTTTTAGAAGCTTCCTGGGCATTGGCACTTTGAGAAAAAGATTCCTCCACATGTCCAAGTACGCCCAACACAGGTAGCCTTTGTTCTACTTGCTATGCAACGCAGGTAGCCTTTGTTGTACCTGCTATGCAGTGCAGATGCCTAGTGGAGCAGCTGCAATGATCCAAAACTGACCTGTTTTTGAGTGTTTTTCAGTGGAGAACTGATTTGCAGTGCTGTGGTTTGCTGACCTTGTTCCTCTAAGGGTAAGAACAACATGTTTAGGGACTTTGGATCCCTTAGATTATTGACATTTCATGCTTTATGATGTAAGGCACAAAAATGTCTATAACACCTAGTTCCGTGTCACAAAGGGCCTTTCTGGATCATCCCATGTTTGGCTTGAATGCTCCATCTCCCTTCTTAAATTCCATATCTACCGCGCCACCACGCATTTAAAGTTCTGCAAAACACTATCAACACCCTCATACACCGAGTGATGCACTTATGGTGTAATATGTAGGACTTTCTGGTGCTGACCCTTATCACTAAATCATTATGAAATAGGCAAATTCTAATCCCCTATAAGCCCCTTTGCTTCGGCCGCCTTCTATAATTATCTTCATATGACCAGGGTCTAGAACCAGATGCTTAGCCCTAAGGCGCTAGTTCCTTTAAACTCTTGTCCAGGGCCTTTTTCCTTTGTTATTTAGAATCCCCCATACCGACGATTTATAACACTTTACCTTTGGCATTTCCCCTGTCCACTTGCAATTGCCGATCTACAAGATCGAGCCCACCCAAGATATCGCAATCGTATTGTGGGAGAGAGTGTTGAGGACGAGTGGTTTTTGGAGGGGGGCATGAGTGGTAAGTGGTAAGTGAGGGGGGGGGTGCGAAATGATATGAGAGGGACATGTAGGAGATGGGCCCGGTGGGGAAACCACTTTTCGGACCCTCCCCCTTGTTGATAAAGGAAAACATGGTGAGGGTGGCCGAAAAGGCCTAGGAGTCATTGATCTGGGCGGAGTCAATCTAGGTCGTCCAAAGATGGGGGGGTGTTGAATGAACATGTGACCTTTGAAATGGATGAACTCGATAGCCCTTTAAATCCATTGTATAAAATATCGCATCCGGGGAGTTCCCGCATATCGCAACCACTAGCCGGGAAGGACCTCAATAGAAGAAGATCCTTTGCTTTGTGTGATCACCGATTATGGGATTCATGATGTCATTAGTGCCACGTGGCACTTCCTGAGAGGTGACACGTGTCACCTGGATATGCCCCCATAGGACCCCTAAAAATGCCAGATCAACATGCCACGTGTCCTCCGTATTGTCATGTCATCTCTGTACGGCCATGTCATGCTGATGTCAGTTGCCCAGTGAATTCTTAGGACTGATATGATTCTTCAACATGGTCCCCCTGGAGGAGAGAGAAAAGGGCCCATCAACCCTTGGATTTTCATTAAATTTCTTTGTTAAATAAAATCGGCCCCTCCCAGCGCTTTTAACACTAAAGCCCAATTTTCAGTGATTTTCATGACAAAGTGCTTGTGTGCACCCCTTTGCACCTGCAATCAACAATATGCGATATCAGCGCTCTACACCACAAACTTCTACTACGCTATGTGCCATGGGCCCCCAATCGCCGACTTGTGATTTACGATATGCCTGACCCTTAGCCATTTTTCTTTGTTTTCTAGCTTTGAAAAGGTATCTTCAATATGCTTTAATTTCTGATCCAGGAGTCCATTTTTAGACTTCCACCTACCGTTGGAAATCTCATTCCGAGGACTATGTAATGGAGAGGTTTTGATTTGGCTTTGAGTTCTCTTGTGGTTTGGAAGATGGCTTCAAAATTCACTGATCTTTGGCAAATTTGATCAATTGAAGGCTCATAATGCAGTGAGTGACAACATTGGCTCCAACTGGGGACAGTGCCTTGTTGGCAAGGTGCTGAGAACCTGCCTTCCTTCCATTGGGCATGGATTCATTTCTAAACAAGCGATAATTCTGTGAAAATGGACTTTTCAACATAAACTGAAAATTTCATATAACAATTACAATACACACATCGATATTTACAATGAGTGTAAGACAGGTACCTCTAGTTTTGGAAATAGAGTTTGAGGAACTAACCATTTATCATCAGTTCTAGAAATTCACCATCCATATTTTCAAGCATGTATGTGTTATTTCCTCTTTCTTATGCAATCTTGAATGGGTTGAACCATAGCGGATCAAATTTGCCATGTTTGCCTTTGTCTTCCTATCGAACGTCCCATCAGAGAACTAAATCTCCTGGGTTAAGATGTCGATCCTTGGCCTTCTTGTTAAATAGGGATTTCATCTTTTGTTGATAATTTGACAATTTTCTCCCACCTGTTCTCTATTTTCATGAAGCTCAGCTAGCTGATTTATCCTTCGTGTCAAGGCACTTGGCTCTTCCTCAGCTTCTTGTAGTAACTTCACTACCGACGTCACTAATTGGATCGGGAAGACCGTAGCCTTAAAATAAAATAGCTCAAAAGGAGATTTACCCATGGATCATTTAGGAGTTACCAGGTTGGCTCATAGGGAAAACTTCAGTTGGCAGTCCCAGTTCCTCTAATTCTTGGTGATAGTCTTCTTCAGCACCCTCACCACATTTTTGTTTGAGGACTCAGCCAAGTCATTACCTTGAGGATAGTAGGTAGTGGAGTTCCCGATGATGATATTGAATTTCTGGTAGAAGCTGATGAACTTGGAAGATTTGAAGACCTGATCATTATCAGTGATAATTTTGAAGGGACAACCAAAGCAATATAGTATGTTCTCCTCCATAAATTTGATTACCACTGAGTCTGTAGCATTTCTGGTTGGGATGGCCTCTACCCACTTGGTGAAATAATCTGTGGCTGTCAATATCCACTTGTGTTGGCCACTAGATGGTGGGTTTATTTCTCCTATGAAATCTAGTCCCCACTATCTGAAAGGTTCTTCCACATGTACTGGAATCAGGGGGAGAGGAGAAAGATTTTGCCTCTCAGCAAACACTTGGCACTTCTAGCACGACCTAACCTGGGAATGAACATTCCCAAAAAATGTAGGCTAGTATAATCCTATCCTGAAGATTTTATGTGTTGTCGTCTTCCAACTGTAATGACCTCCACAAAATCCTCTATGAAAATACTCAATCACTTTATGGGTTTCACCCTCCACCAAACATAACAGAAATACCCCCACCAGGTCCTTCTAGTAGAGTAGGCCATTGGATATGATATATTTTTTCACTTGCAATCTCAGAGTTTGATATTTGGATTTATTCAGCCCCATTGTGCACCTGAGTAATAAGAGATAATGAACGATGTTCTTACACCTGGGTAATCCCTTATATTTAGCATAAATCTTCTGCTCGGATGTTTTAATCCCACTTTGATGATCCTCTGGTATGCCTTCCTCTATTGTCAGGTTTATCCCTAAAGCTTGGCAATTTGATTCAGATAAAACCTTGGCCAACTCCTAACCTTTTATGCACTGAGTAGGCTTTATGTCTAGCTCATATTCTTGTATTTTTTCTATCCACCTACCCCTTTTCCTTTGTTGTCTCCTTGCACCAAGATGTCCTTGACTGCTGTCATTGGGACAAATGTTTTGATTTCTGATTGTAGCACATACATACGAAATGCCTTCAAATCCTTGACTAGTGCATAGGCTTGTTTCTCCAAGATGTTATATTTCAGCTCAGCATCCCTCAGGACTTGGCTGAAGAAGGAGATGGGTTGTTCATAACCATCCTTATTTTTCTGTAGCATCACTATGGAAATAGTATGTGGACAAGCGAAGGAAAATATATATAAAGGCACTAAATATTTAGGATTGACTAGTACTGGGGCTTCAGCCAAAGCTTCTTTAATTCTAATGAAAGAATCTCTAGGGGCACGGCTCCAGTTGACTTCATTTTCCTTCTTAAGCATGTCCATAATAACCTTGACTATTTCTGCATAGTTGGGTATGAACCTCCTCAAGAAATTTATTCTCCCCAAAAAGGCTTGGACCTCTTTCTTATTCCTGGGCAAAGGAATATGACTGATGGCTTCGACTCATTTAGGATCAATCTTCACACCTTCCTACGCTACTATGTGTCCTAGTAACTTCCCCTCACTATGGGAAAACTGAGCTTTCTTAGGATTCAAAGAAATACCATACCTCTTGCATTTTTCAAAGGTGAGCTTCAAGTGGAGGATGTGTTCTTCATCAGTCTTAGAAAAGACTGTGATATCATCTAAATAAACCACCACGAATTTGTCTTTCTCCCCTATGAAAGTTATGTCCATGGCTCTCTGAAATGTGGCCCCTGCATTAATAAGACCGAAAGGCATGCGAGTGTACATGAATGTTCCCCACGGGCTGGTGAAAGTAGTCTTCTTCTAATCATCAAGGTGGACTGCTACTTGGTTGTAACCAGAGAACCCATCCATCATGGACATTCTAACTGTGCCAACCACCATTTTCCATATATCATCCATCTTAGGCAACGGGTAGTTGTCTTTCAACAACACCCTATTTAGATTTAGAAAATCTACATGTAGCCTTATTTCTTCATTCTTTTTCCGGACAGGGACTAAGTTGGCTACCTACTTGGAGTACCTTAAAGGCACTATGATCTTTTCCTGTAGCAGCTTTCTCACTTATTTTTCAATGGAGGGGCGTAAGAGTTGATTTATCTGCCTGATTTTATGCTTGCATGGCTTTATTCCACTCTTCAAAGCAATCTTATGTTTAATTATGTTAGTATCAAATGATTTCAAATACTCATAAGCCCAAGAAAAAACATCCTTGTATATTTTGAATAGATTTAAATACCTTTGTATGTATTGCAAGGGGATTCCTTTTGATAGCCTGATCATCTGGGGTTCCTCCTCTAAGCTGATATTACAGTATTCTACTTGTTCATCTATCTCCAAAGCCATTGGTTTGGAGGCTATGTCATCCTTATTAAAAATCCCTTCCATTGGGTCTAGTCCACGTGGGATGGTATTCCCTTTTAGTTGCAGAATTTTGCACCTAGCCACCGTGTCTTTCCACAAAGTGGCTTCTTGATTTGATTCTTCTTCTTCTTTATCAATGGTGGAGTTGGCAAACTCCGCAATGACTTCCATGAATCGTTTCACTTACTCGTCATCCTCAAATACCTGCCAGTGCTTGACATTATCAGGTATTGAGGGTCTATATCTGACTTCTACCTCATACCTGAGGAGCGGATTTTGAGGGGCCTTGAAATTGCTTGCAACTACAACAAGGGAGTCAACCATTTTGTTTCCTTCCCTGGGAAGAAATTGAATATTAAAGGCCAAGAAGAAATTATCAATTAGATCCCACACTTCATTCCGGTAAGTCCTTAGTCTGGGGTGTTTGGCCTAGAGGCTCGCAGTGATTTTTGATCTACCTTACAACCAGCTCAGAGTCTCCATAGACCGTTAGGCATTCAATATTCATATTCTTTGCCATTTGTAACCCAAGGAGCAATGCTTCATACTCCGCCACATTGTTGGTTGCCTCAAACTCCAGCTTGAATGAGAGGGGTATCAGGTTGCCCTCCGGAGATACCAACAATACTCCAGCTCCATTTCCTTATTTTTAGTTTTCTCTTGTCAAAGTATAATTTCCATACTTTATTTTCATTTGCGTTTTCGTGTTTTAACTACCTTGTTAGGTGTACTGATGTTTCCTCTATGATGGTGTCATATTCTTCTAGGAATATGCAGGAGAGGTCGATTTCTTTCCCATGCACTAGGGAGTTTTCTGAGCCTTTAGCTGGGGTCATAGTTTTTACAAACCTGGACTCTCTGTACAAACCTCCTTTGCTCACCTCCAAAAGTGGTAATAGTGGCATAAGTTAGATCTAACTTCATATAACCCCCCACATTGGAACCCCAAGATGTAGATAGGAGCATGTCGAACGGAGGGGGAATTTCTGCCACTACTATGCCCATTACCACGCTCTTCATAGGGATCTGAGACAGGTTTACCACCAGATCCTTTATCATTCCCAAGCATTTGACCCTCTTAGATTCAAAGGAGTATAGGTCCTTGTAGGGCTTGATGATCTGTGTTGTAACATTATTTGGTTTTGATAAGTTATTATATTAGTCAAAATAATTCAAAAAATGTTAAGTTAGGATATGGATGCACAAGAAAGAAAAGTTAAAATGTTAGGAAAATTTAATGTTTTATAGGCATTCATATCAACAAAATATTAGGTGTTAGCTTCCCTAAATAAAGAAGTAAAAAGGAAAATAAAATGCTAGGGATGAAAAAAGAAAAGAAAGGATTCGTTTCATGTTTTTATAAATGCATAGGTTGCTATTATAAATGCACCACAAACAAACATCAAATGTTTTTTTTCATGTGCAGAACAAAATGCAGAGGAATGAAGGCTTTACTCTAAGGTTTATATATCAATTATTTGATATTAATACTATCTCTAAGTATAAAATCCCAATTTATTATCCCCTCTGCTCATAATTCCCTTCACCCACTTATCCATAAGTCATTACACCCCTCATACATTATAAATAATCAATTTTTTGTAATATATTAATCTTCGCTGACCCCACCAGATATCCCGTCATGTCATGATTAATCCCCCACAATATCACACTCCATCTCTGCCCATCTTCCCGCATCTGACGACCCACATCATATTTTGGCCCCCCCTCACCATCCAAGATTTACCATTGGGGGGGTTTGAAATGGGTGGTATACCAAACTGTGCCCTCCCCTACGTGTTAGATCCACAGCATTTTGGACCCCCCTCGGGTGAAACCACAAACCACTCTTCCCCCCTAAAAAGCTAATTCCCTCACTCCCGATACTGCTTTCTTATCCTTTGCGCTCTTGCCATTCACCTTCTGCCACCTCATATTTCCATTAACTCCATCAAATCATATTCATTCCCTACAGAATTATCATGTTAATCAATTAATTATTTAGCCATTAATCCAATAGACCCGCGCCTCCTTCAATCGAAAAATCACTCTGTTATATAAACCTCCATCCCATTTGAGAACAGGTTACTGAATTCATGCTTTATCACTGATAATTGATTTGTTACAGGTATTGTTGGACTAAAACTTTGACTGTTTCTACCCACCAATGACACCCTCTGCTCACATGTTTTCAACCGACTGCCTTCGTTCTCACCTCCAAAGCCTGACTCCTATCTATCAATTCATCCTCTAATCCAAATTTCACTCATGTTCTTAGCCATAGCCAATATGCCTCCAAAGGATAAAGGACCAGAGGAAATTGTCAATCCTCTGATCTATCCTCCCATAGATCTTCATCATGTCCCTATGGCTGACAAAGACTACAAAATCCATGAGACACTCTGTGAACTTGACCTCTTCGAGATGTATTGCTAGCTTGAAGACAAGTATATAGATAAGTTAGATGATATCCAGCTGTGGGAATCCAACTTACCTCATTACATTTTCCCTCATACCCACAACACTCCAGATTTTATTAGAAAATGTCATGCATCATACTTTCCAAGCCAAAGAGCCATAGTCACCCCCACTGGAGAAATTATGTTTACCATAACTCCTTAGGCCATTGATCAGATGATGCAAGCCCCCTCAGTAGAGAATGCTACCCCATTTTCCTATGAAGCATTGGTTGAACTATACTAGAAACTAGACTTTGCCAAGAGAGCCCAAACTCTTGAGTTGTTCTTGACACAAGATGCTTCATTACCAAAGAAAAATCCTCCTTATCCGTCCTCCATTTTCCCTGAGAGAGCCAAGCAAATTATTACAGTTGTTTCCTACCTCCTTGGATACTACTCTGATCAATGGGTAGATGAGGCCATTATAGGATTTTTGTCCATCTTCTCTATTGATTCTAAACCCTCCATTGTGTTTAATTTCAGCCAATTTCTTGCAGAGTCAATTCATCAGCAACTTATCAAATTTCCCACTGAGGAGGTATTCAAGTATGCCTCTATGTTGGTGTACATGTTCTTATACTTTCAGGGGGACAACATCAACCTTGCTTTGCAAAAGATGGATGAAAAAGGCAACCAACAGTCAATAATCTTTTGGACTACTCTAGTCATGAAGGAACAGAAGGAGTATACTTATAAACAGTTTACAAAGATGTTTTTTCATCCAACAATAGGTCTCCTAAGTGGTAGGATAGAACCAAGGATCAGTGAGGAGATTTAAAGGGTGTTGTAGATGTCATATCAAGTTTATACAGGGGACTGTTACCTCTATGAGAACTATACAGAAATAAGAATATTTGGATGTGAGCTCCCACCTTACAAGCTGCCCAAATTCCTCCCAATGAGGATTTTTGCTCTGGAGTACATAAGGTAGATGATCAACATGGATGAAATCAACTTTGTTTATGGTAAGAAAAATTCCCAATTTAAAATCAAAACACAAGTTGGCCCTTTCACTTATAACAGTAGGGCAGCAAGGGAAGAAGCAAATAAGCTCTTGAAGGAAATGCAGTTCAACCTAAGCTTCACCTAGTCATATGATCCATTAGGGATCATTTCTAAATTAATGGTAGAAACCAAGTATACTCCTTACTTTCACACATCCAGGCTAGAGATAAAGAAATACAAGTATCAGTTAAAATGGGTTGAGAATACTCTACAAGAGGCAGAAGAACAACAAGTATCATCATCCACAATGCAGACTCCTAACATGCAGGAGAAGACAATCAAGAGAAGCGGAGAGGAAGAGTCCCCTTTAGGGACTGGAATTTTCAATGAGGGATTCAATATAATGTACGGAAAGAAGGCAAAGCTTAGTTCCAGACTAAGCCTTAGCAAGGAGTGAAAGTAGCAGACCATTATCACCAGTAATGAGCCACTTGTTTCCTCATTAGTGGGTGAACAGACAACACAGTCTCCCACCACCTCCACAACTTCACAAGAGAAGCAAAAATTTATGCAAACATGTACATATACTTCAGGGGAAAGAGAGAAGAGTATAATGGACATCTTCAAGGAGATAAAAGTCAGAAATGAAGCCTTGAAGATTAACACCTACAACTAGTTATAGAAGCAGACTTCTAGTGCTCAAAACAGGTTGTTGTCAACCTTTGATTCAGAAAAAAGAAATATGCAAATGGAATTCGTCCAAGCACAAGTTCCCTAGCCCAAGGAAACATTAGACTACAAGAAGATAGCCTTTGAGTTTGATGTAAAGGATATACATCCCATTGACCAAATGGAGATTCATAAGCAGACTGGGAAATAATATTTTCAAATGTCACTAACATTGCCATGACTTTATCAAAACTGCAGGTTACCTTAGCAAATTTCTAATCACAACTGAAGATGGAGAAGGTCCAATTATAGAGTTCAGGCTTCTGTGATCCATATCAAGATTGTGAGAGATTTTTCAGTGAAAATCACATGGTGTACCATGTGATTTTCGCTGAAAAATATCTCACAATGGAGAAGGTCTCTGTGCTTGCCAAAGACACAAGGATTAAAACCCTGGAGGACTTGGTAATCAAAATGGGTTATGACCCATCAAACATCAATGCTACGGAGGAACTTGTGAAGAAAAAGAATTTGGACATAGTAGCATTGAGGAAGCAGTTAAAACTGCCAGCTACAGAAGATCCTCTAGGCAAGGATATTTAAGAGATTGAGACTCAAAAGGCAGATATAATGAAGCTCATGATTGAAGCTCATCTGTGTCAAACGAAACACCTAAGGCTTAGGTCCTACAGAAATGAAGATTGGGACACAATTGAAAATTTATTCCAAGGATTTAACATAACTGTTATTCCCATAGATGAAAATATGCATATTAATTCACTGGTTGTCTTAGCAAGTTCCTTCAAAATTCCTGAGCCATTATCATTAGAATACCAAATCCAAGTCAAGTGTTGGCCATCAATTCATGATAACCTTAAACACTGGCAGATTTTTGAAGATGATGAACAGTTAAAATATTTTCTTCAAGTCATTGATGAATTCTCAAATATGCAAATTGAAGGAGATCAAAACATTATTTGAGAATTAAATCAACAAAATCCAGAAACTTCATTCAGTCCAAAAATTCTTGATCATGATATCATCCAATTATCTAATAATTTTATTCCTAAAGGATTAGTCCCATTGGAAAAACTATTTGATAATAATGATGTCTCTAAAAATCCCCTTTTTCACTTACCTGAAGAAGAAATCGAAGAATGCAATATTGGCACTGTGGATGATGTGAGAAATATTAAATTGTCATCAACCTTACCTTCGGATGTAAAAACGAAATACTTGAATCTTCATAAGAACTACAAAGATGTTTTTGCCTGGTCTTATAATGAGTTAAAAACTTATGATACATCTTTGATTGAACATAAGATTCCTTTGAAACCAAAAGCAAATCCCTTTCAGCAAAAACTAAGAAGAATCAATCCTATATTACTTCCAACCATTGAGAAAGAAATTAAAAAGTTGCTTGATGCACATATCATAGTACCTTTGAGGTATTCTAATTGGGTAGCCAACCTTGCTCCTGTCAGAAAGAAAAATGGTGAGATTAGACTATGTGTAGACTTCCAAAATCTGAACAAATCATCTTTAAAGGATAAATATCCATTGCCTAAAATGGACCATCTACTTCAGAAAGTTTCAGGTGCAAATAGGATTTCTATGCTAGATGGATTTTCTGGTTATAACCAGATCATGGTAAGTCAAGTTGACCAAGACAAAACTATCTTCACCACACCTTCGGGTACATTCATGTATTCCAGCATGCCATTTGGGTTAACCAATGCCAGAGCCACTTTCCAGAGAGACATGGACCTAGAATTTGTATGTAAAACATCTAAATTTACTGTCATTTATTTGGATGATTTAATTGTTTTCTTTGATTATGATGAAAATCAGTTAAAACACTTGAACAAGGTTTTTGACAGGTGCAGGAAATTTGGCATATCCATTAATCCGTAGAAATCCTTATTTGTTGTAAAAGAGGGGAAATTACTAGGGCATATAATCTCCAAGGAGGGAGTTATAATTGACCCAAAGAGAGTTTCATCTATTCATACCCTGTCTCTCTCAAGGAATAAGAAAGAGATGCAAACCTTCCTTGGAAAGATCAATTTTCTCAGAAGGTTCATTCCAAATTATGCTGAGATAGTTAAAGATATAACAGATATGCCGAAGAAAACTAATAAAGTCAAATGGATAGTCCCTGCTAGATATGCTTTTGATCAAATCAAAAAGGCCATACCTGAGTCCCCTACATTAGCTAGCCCTGATTATTCTTCACCTTTTAGCATATTTTCTTTTGCATCCAAGACAACCTTAGCTATTGTACTTTTACAGAAAAATA
The DNA here is from genome assembly GCA_031772625.1 of Pinus tabuliformis. Taxonomy (NCBI): domain Eukaryota; kingdom Viridiplantae; phylum Streptophyta; class Pinopsida; order Pinales; family Pinaceae; genus Pinus; species Pinus tabuliformis. The sequence continues at coordinate 817,432,434 of CM062820.1, read as the reverse complement.
CAAATGGTGATGACCAACCTATAGCGTTTTTTCCAAAGTTATGAGGGATGTTGAACTTAGGTATGATATTATTGAAAAACAAGTGTATGCCTTAATTCAAGCCCTCAAAACCTTTAGAACCTATATCCTGCATTCACACATTATAGCTTGTGTCCCTAATCATGCTGTTAAAATTTTTTGACTCAGCCTGATACTGATGGAAGAAGATGGAGGTGGATTGCTAAAATCCTTGAATTTGACCTTGAAATTAAAGCCACAAAGCTAGTATAAGGCCAAGGCCTAGCCAAATTGTTAGCTAAATACAACTGCAAAGTATTGGGGATTAATCTGGTTTCTGAAATGCCATCAAGGGAGAATCCACAAGAACCTTCCTTAATATCAGGAGAGAATCCACAAGAGCCTTCCTTAATATCAGGGGAGAATCCACAAGAACCTCCTTCTCTTAGAGAAGGGGAGAATCCACAAGAACCTCTTTCTTCAGATCAACCCATTCTTGTTCACATAGATCAGAAATATCTACTCTCTGATTGGTATTCTTATATTGTGCAGTTTCTTAGATATTTTCAATGTCCAACTGATCTTAATTTGAAGTAGTGCAAAGCCCTAAAGCTTAAAGCAGTAAAATACTACATTATCAATGCTAATCTATACTAGAAAGACCCTCTTAATATCCTTCTTCTGTGCTTAACTAAAAATGAAACAGAGGGAATTATAGATTAGTTCCATGCAGGGTTTTGTGGTGGACACTATGCCTAGAGAGAAACAACCTACAAAATTTTAAAAGCAGGTTTCTATTGGCCCACACTTTTTAAAGAAGTTGGAGCAAGAGTAAGAAGTTGCAAACCATGCCAATTATTTGCAGGAAAATAGAAACTGTCAGCACTTCCTTTGGTCCCAGTATCTGTCCATGCTCCTTTTCTACAATGGGGGTTGGACTTTATAGGGGAAATTCATCCACATTCCAGTAATCAACACAAATGGATTTTAACTGCTACAGACTATTTCACCAAGTGGGTAAAATCTATACCGTTAAAAATGCAACTAATATTGTTGTGATAAAATTTCTTGAAGAAAACATCCTATCAAGATGTCCTCAACAAATTGTTACAGATAATGCAGCAGCTTTCAGTAGTGTTAAAATGTTTGAATTCTGTTAAAAGTATTCAATCCTTTTACACCATTCTACACCATACTATCCACAAGGTAATGGGCTAGTAGAGTCCTCCAACAAGAGCTTAGTTAAGGTCATTAAGAAGACTCTTGAAGACCATAAAAAAAGTTGGGATAGCCATCTAATCCACACAATTTGGGCTAACAGAGTTTCTCCTAAGAGATCAACAGGCGAGTATCCTTTCCAATTAGTTTATGGCAAGGAAGCATTTTTTCCTACTCATTTAGCTTTACCTGTTATGATATTCCTTCAGGAATCCTATGAAGAAAAAGATGATTTCTCAAGAAGGATTAATCAAATTATTGAGTTAAATGAAGACAATGATGAAATTCAGTACAAGCTAAGGAAATTCTAGAATAAGGTGAAAGAATTGTTTGACAAAAAGGCTAGAGAAAGAAATTTCAAGAAGGGTGACCTAGTTCTCAGATGGGATACAAGGAGAGAAGATAAAGGCAAGCATGCGAAATTTGAAAACCTCTCATTTGGTCCATTCAGCATTACAGAAGTCAAAGGGAACAATACATTCATCCTACAGAATTTGGAAGGAGAGTATTCCTCATTGCCAATCAATGGGAGATACTTGAAACATTACATTCAATATTGATTTTCCATTCATTTATCATGTGTAAATATCCGAAGAGTTTATTTAATTTATGAAAAAATTGCAAGTGAGTATCTGTTTTAGCAAAGACCCCATAGCCCGAGGAGAAGGCACTTAGACCTTGTTGTTCTCTGCATCCCACAGGGTGAAGAAGTCCCTAGTTGGAGCTAATGTTGTAACATTATTTGGTTTTGATAAGTTAGCATATTAGTCAAAATAATTCAAAAAATGTTAAGTTAGGATATGTGTGCACAAGAAAGAAAAGTTAAAATGTTAGGCAAATTTAATGTTTTATAGGCATCCATATCAATAAAATGTTAGGTGTTAGCTGCCCTAAATAAAGAAGGAAAAAGGAAAATAAAATGCTAGGGAAGAAAAAGGAAAATAAAGGCTTCGATTCATGTTTTTATAAATGCATAGGCTGCTAGTCTAAATGCACCACAAACAAACATCAAATGTTTTTTTTCATATACAGAACAAAAGGTAGAGGACTGAAGGCTTTAGTCTAAGGTTTATATATCAATTATTTGATATTAATCCTATCTCTAAGTATAAAATCCAAAATTATTATCCCCTCCGCTCATAATTCCCTTCACCCACTTATCCCTAAGTCATTACACCCCTCATACATTATAAATAATCCATATTATGTTGTACATTAATATTCGCTGACCCCACCGGATATCCCGTCACGTCACAATTAATCCCCCGCCATATCACACTCCATCTCCACCCATCTTCCCACATCCGACAACCCACATCATATTCCCCCCCCCCCCACCATCCGAGCTTTACCATGGGGGTGGGGGGAGTGGGGGGGGTTCCGAAATGGGCAGTATACAAACTGCGCCCTCCCTTACGTGTCAACGCCATAGTGTTTCAGACACCCCCTAAGTGAAACCACTAACCACTCTTCCCCTCCCCCCCCCCGACGAAAATATGATTCCCTCGCTCCCTATACCACTTTCTTATCCTTTGCACTCCCGCCATTCACCTTCTGCCACCTCATATGTTCGTTAACTCCATCAAATCATATTCATTCCCTCAATAATTAACTCGTTAAACAATTAATTGTTTAGTCATTAATCCAACGGACCCGTGCCTCCTTCAATCGAAAAATCACTCTGTTATATAAGCCTCCTTCCCGTTTGAGAACATGTTACTAAATTCATGCTTTATAACTAATAATTGATTTGTTACAGGCACTACTGGTATAAAATTTCGACTATTTCTACCCACTAGTGACACCCTCTACTCACCTATTTTCAGCCTATTACCTATGTTCTTGCCTCCAAAGCCTAACTCATGTCTGTTAATTCAGCCTCCAATCCAATTTTCACTCTTGTTCTTAGCCATAGCCAATATGCCTCCAAAGGATAAAGGACTAGAAGAAATTTTCAATCCTCTTATCTATCCTCCCATAGATCTTCAACATGTCCCTATGGCTAACAGAGACTTCAAAATCCATGAGACACTCTATGAAATTGACCACTTCGAGATGTATTTCTAGCTCGAATACAAGCATATAGATAAGTCAAATGATATCGAGTTGTGGGAATCCAACTTACCTCATTACATTTTCCCTCGTACTCACATTACTCCAGATTTTATTAGAAAATTTCATGCATCATACTTGCCAAGCCAAATAGCCATAGTCACCCCCATTGGAGAAATTTTATTTACCATAACTCCTCAAGCCATTGATCAGATGATGTAAGCCCCTCAGTAGAGAATGTTACCCCATTTTCCTATGAAGCATTGGTTGAACTATACCAGAAATTAGAATTTTCCAAGAGAACCCAAACTCTTGAGTTATTCTTGACACAAGTCGTTTCATTACCAAAGAAAAATCCTCCTTATCCCTCCTCCATTTTCCCTGAGAGAACCAAGCAGATTATTATAGTTGTTTCCTACCTCCTTGGCTACTACTCTAATAAATGGGTAGATTAGACCATTATAGGAATTTTGCCCATCTTCTCTGTTGATTCTAAACCCTCCATTGTGTTTAATTTCAGCCAATTTCTTGCAGAGTTAATTCATCAACAGCTTATCAAATTTCCCACTAAGGAGGTATTCAAGTATGCCTCTGTGTTGGTGTACATGTTCTTATACTTTCAGGAGGACAACATCAACCTTGCTTTGCAAAAGCTGGATTAAAAAGGCAACCAATAGTCAGTCATCTTTTGGACTACTCTAGTCATGAAGGAACAGAAGGAGTATACTTATAAACAATTTACAAAGATGTTGGTCATCCAGCAATAGGTCTCCTAAGTAGCGGGATAGAACCAAGGATTAGTGAGGAACTTAAAAGGGTGTTGCAGTTGTGAGATCAAGTTCAGACAGGGGACTGGTACCTCTATGAGAACTATAAAGAAATAAGAATATTTGGATGTGAGCTCCCACCTTACAAGCTACCCAAATTCCTCCCAATGAGGATTTTTGCTCTGGAGTACATAAGGTAGATGATCAACATGGATGAAATCCACTTTGTTGCTGCCAAGAAAAAGTCCCAGTTTAAAATCAAAACACAAGTTTTCCCTTTCATTTGTAACAGCAGGGCAGCAGGGGAAGAAGTAGATAAGCTCTTGAAGGAAATGCAGTTTAGCCTAAGCTTCACCTGGTCATATGATCCATTAGGGATCATTTCTAAATTAAGGGTAGAAACCAAGTCTACTCCTTACTTTCACACATCCAAGCCAAAGATAGAGAAATACAAGAATCAGTTAGAATGGGTTGAGAATACCCTACAAGAGGCAGAAGAACAACATGTATCATCATCCATAGTGTTGGAATTATGATACAAGTGTTGTCCTTGATGGCAACTCACTCACAGGTCAGTTTATTTTTTATGAAAGGCAACCCACAGTGTAACAGATCCATTTAGATGTAACAGGGCATCAGTACAGAAGAACAGGAAGATGGAAATAAAGTCTACTAACCAGAATGAAGAATTTGGAGGTAAAGGATGGTGCAAAGTAGTTTAATATGTATACATAGGTCCACTTAGTCAAAATAGTGTATACACGGAAGTCCACAAAAGAAAGGAGTGTATACATATACACACACTCCCGCAAGAGGAAAAGCGCATGCAGGTTGGAAAATCAAGGAATTTCAAGAGTAGTGAATACCAAGGGTCAATACCATGGTATTAGCCCACAATATTGAGCGAAGTAATGACTATTTGATCCCGCCCAAGACTACCATGGATCCTAAGTTGTTTTGGTCGAGGTATTGAGAAAGGCCTAAAACTATATAAGGAGGAGAAGATCATAAGGCTAAGGTGTGCAAGTGAAAAGGGTTTCTAAGGAATACTTCTATCTGAAGTATATTTTATATTGCAGGGGCTATGTTGGTGATTTGATCTGAAATATTTTGTGCACCTTGAATTCAATGTTGGATCAGGATCATGAGACCTGAAATGACTTATCATTGAATGATCTGATATTGGTTGGGCCAGATTTAATTGGGTACACCTGTTTTATTCTTTGAATGTCATGATCTGGGTTTGTCTGAAGCCTAGTATAGCAACAGAGTTATGAGTTAATATTTGCAAATATGTACGTTGGTTCGATTTGGTGAAGTTTTATATACACGTCGGTTCGTCTATTCCAAGTAGCATATGTAAAATAAAAGTATGTTGTTCAAAGATGACTATTCTAGTTGATCAATATTATTGTTTTACTATTGTCTATCAATGAAGTCTTCTTAGATCTAAATGTAAAATGGAATGCATAAGGAGTTTGATATCTGATTGATTAATTGTATAAGTGAGAAGGGTGATCTCTGCTACTACCTGTGTAAGGCTCTGTAAATTGACAATAGATGTTCAGTATATTGTTGGTTGATATAGACTTGATTCAGAAGTTTTATGTTTCAGTAGTTTTGAAGGTATACGCAGGTTTGATTAAAGGAAGTAGTGTATACATGCAGGTTGGGTTCATTAAAGTAGCGTATACATTCTGATGCATGATTTTTGACATTGCAGCTGGTTCTGAATGATGATGCAGGTTTCTGGGTTCAGCATAGTGTTCTGGTGACAGTGATTTGATTATTCAGATTAATTGATTGTTGGTTGATACAGTTTGAGTTCCAAAGTTTCTGATGCGTCTGGTATGAAATTTTGATTTCATGTGTATTGTTGTGTACCAGGAGCATCCAGTCTGAAAATTTATGAAATGTGGTCCCTAGAGGAAGAGAGAAGTTCGTAGCCTTCTATAGGCCGGCACCTACGTACTAGTAAACACATAGGTTAGTACAAGAGCTAGGGGGTTGTAGCTCCCTTCCAGTAGAAGATGGAAAATGAGAGAAGGTTGTAGCCTTCTACAGGTGGGTGCCTGCGTACTAGTATGAGTCTGCACCAGTACAAGATTGTAAACAGATTTTCTTATTATTAAAAGAAGATAGAGATGACAACAGTAGGTGGTTTTCACCCACATTGGGTTTTCACCTTAAATCTTGGTGTTCATGTGTGTTTCTTATGGGTGATGGTTTATTTTGTTTTTACTACACTATTTAATAAGTTACTGATACACTGGTTATAGATCAACAGATGATAAATTAACTAAATCACAAGTTCTTTGGGTATATGTTGGTTTCACTAATCACAGTAGCATGTACATTCTAGTTCACTTCATAGAAGTAGCATATATAAATCTGTTTGGGATATAAAAATTATTGAATCGATAATACTGATATCACCCTCCCCCCCCCCCCCCCCCCCCCCTTCTAGTATTATTTCCAAAAATTGGTATCAGAGCAGGTCCTTCAGAAGAAGATTGATCGCTTGAAGGAAGATCTTTCAAGATGAATAATCATGAAGGCATGGGATCCATCAGACCACCAATATTCAATGGGAGCAACTTATTATATTGGAAAATAAGAACCAGAGCCTATCTACAATCACTTGGAGCTGATGTTTGGGAAATTGTGGAAGGAGGATATCAATTTCTAGCAGCAATTCCTATAGACTCTGCAGGTAAGAAGTTATATGAAACCAATGCCAAAGTTGTCAATACGTTATTGGGAAGTCTGTCAGAATCAGAATTTGTCAAAGTCATGCAGCTCAAGGCAGCCAAAGAGATATGGGACAAAATCATTCAGAGTTGCGAAGGAGATTGTTAGGTAAAACGTGATAAGCTTCAAACTCTCATAATTCAGTATGAAACTCTTAAGATGCATAGTGATGAGAGTGTTGCTAGTTACTTTTTACGTATAGATGAGATTGTTAATTGTATGAAGAATCTGGGTGAAGAGATAAAGGAAGCTACTTTAGTTGAGAAAATTTTGAGATCTTTGTCTTCTAAATTTGAGTCAAAAGTGTCTTCCATAGAAGAAAAACAGGATCTTCAAACTATTACTATGACACAACTCCATGGAATCATAACTACTTTTGAAATGAGAAAAGGAGGTCCATCAGATATGAGAGAAGTCAATTTTAAATAATCGACAAAGGGAAAAGAAAAAGGAAGATCACAATGAATCATAGCACATTTCAAAAGAAGAAGATGAGGTAAATTCTGTCGAGAAGCTTCAATGGGGTTCCAGAATATTCAGAGGTAAGCTACCTTTCAAATGCTTTGCTTGTGGTAGAGTCAGCCATTATGCTGCCAAATGTCCTCATGAAGATAAATATGAAAAAGGAAAGGAATATGCAAAAGAAAATAGAAAACAAGTTGTGAATAGAAGGAGTTTTATACGCATGAAGATAGTGATGGCTTATCCAATAGTGATGAAGAGGAAACTGACCAAGATTATAGACTACTCATGGCTTATGACAATGATGAGTTTTTGGATGCCTTAGAAGAGGAATATTTTCTTGAATAAATTACTAAACTCAAAATATGTTTAGAAGAAAAGAATATGATCATCGATACATTGACACACCAACTCACTGAAAGAGAAAAACACAATGAAAATATAGAATGTGAAATTGTGGGTCTAAGAAAAGAACTTGAGAAGACAAAATCTCTTAATCTTAGATTTGCTAAAGGATCTGAAACTTTAAATGAAATCATCAAAGTTCAGCGTTCTCCTCTGATAAAGATAGGTCTTGGATATACTGAAGAATCATCTCAATCACAGAAGTCGTCAACCTCCACCAGAAGCTATCTTGATGCAGCAAAGACCAGTGAACAGTATGTCAATCGTCAACAAAGGCCTAAAATTACTCATCAGGTAAATCATACCCAATTTACTCCAAGGATGAATATCAATAGAAGCTTCAACCAACAGGTAAACAATGCCAAAAGATTCTATGATAGTCGAAACTTCTTTAATTGGCAATGTTTTTCATGTCATAACTTTGGGCATAAGGTTTCTCAATGTGTTTCTTACAAAACCATCATGACTAGAGAAGCACAAAATCAAAGAAGTGTAATAGGAATCAAGAAAAGTTCCTATAATAACTTTTCTCCTCTTGAAAATGAAGTAGAATGTTAGATTTGTAACAACCTTGGTCATGAAGAATCTGAATGCAAGAAAAAATTTCGGCCATTACTTCAAAAGGAGAAAACATCATTAAATCCCAAGATATGGAGAAATAAGAAATCTCAATCAGAAATATGTGGCATAGCTCTGTATGCAGAAGGACAAGAAAATCAGTGGTATATCGACAGCAGATGCTCCAAACACATGATAGGTGATAAAGAGAAACTTCATTCATATAATGATTTAGAAAAGGAAAAGAATGTCTCATTTGGAAATGACACTCCAGCTGTCATTAAAGGTAAAGGTTCAGTCTTCTTGAAAGAAAAGGTTAAATCTGGAAATGTAATGTATGTAGATGGTTTAAAGCATAACCTGTTGAGTCTCAATAAAATGTGTGATCAAGGAAATGAAGTTGTGTTTTGATAAAATGAATGTGTGGTTTGTGAGCTTGATATAGGAAAGACCATGATCAAAGGAACAAGAACTCCAAACAACTTATACATACTCAAAGGAGGACAACAACAATGCTATCTAAGCAAAACCGATGAAAACTGGCTATGGCATAGAAGATTGGGACATCTAAGCTTTTCTCAAATAAGAAAAGCATGCAGGCTCAAGGCAGTTCATGATCTTCCAGATATCAACATCCCAGAAAATACCATATGCAAACCATGTCAAGTCGGTAAGCAAACCAAAGTTCACTTCAATGAAAAGGAAGGATCAACAAGTAAGCCTCTTGAACTCATCCATACTGATTTATGTGGACCAACAATGAAAAAGTCACCTCATGGAGAAGAATACTTTATTTTATTTATTGATGAGTTTTCGAGGATGTGTTGGATAAGTCTACTAAAGCATAAAGATGAATAATTTGAAAAGTTTAAAGCCTTCAAAGCTTTAGCTGAAAATGAATCAGATCGAGAAATAAAATGTCTCAGATCTGATCGAGGGGGAGAATTCATATCAGAAGAATGAACAACATGGAATAAAGAGGCAATTCTTCGTCGCAAGAAATCCTTAGCAAAATGGCATGGTGGAAAGAATGAACAGAATAGTTCAACAAATGGCTCGAGCAATGCTTAATGAATCTAGAACTCCAGCAACCTTCTGGGGTGAAGTTGCATTTGCTGCCGTGACTATTCTCAAAAAATAAAATGTTCAGATAAATAGAAATCAAACTCCATATGAACTTTGGTATGGTAAGCCTCCTACTCTAAAACACTTTAGAGTGTTTGGAAGCAAATTTTCCATCAAAAGGACTAAAGAAAAACTTGTTAAGTTCGAACCCAGAGAAAACTAAGGAATTCTTCTTTGTTATTCATCCAAAAGTAAAGGATACAAATGTTATAATAAAAGACTTCAGAAAATTGTTGAAAGCATTGATGTTGTAATTGATGAAGCATGCAGAAATCCGAAACAAATGAAATCAACAAAGGAATATGACAGTGAGGAAGTTGGGGAATGTTTTCCTACATCAAATCAAAATGATATAGAAGAAGAAACCAATGAAGCACCAGAAGAAGATACAACAGACAGGGAAAAGACTCCATCCATGTATGTTCAGAAGAATCATCCATAATCTCAAATTCTTGGAGAAAAGGGGGTTGGTGTACAAACAAGAAGAACCCTTACAGGGACCTCAAGCTATCTAGCATTACTATCCTCCACTAAACCTCAGAATTAAAATGAAGCCTGCAAATATGAATGTTGGGTCAAGGCCATGGATGAAGAACTTAACCAAATTGAAAAGAATGATACTTGGGAGTTAGTTCCTAGACCTCATGATAAAAATGTTATAGGAAAAAAATGGATATTTAAGAACAAGCTGGATGAAAATGGAGAAGCTATTAGAAACAAGGCCAAACTTGTTTGTAAAGGGTATGCTCAACAAGAAGGTATATATTTTGAAGAAACTTTTGCACCTGTTGCCAGACTTGAAGCCATAAGGATGTTTCTTGCTCTTTCTAGTTTTCGAAAATTCAAAGTATATCAAATAGATGTAAAATCATCCTTCTTTAATGGAGATTTAGAAGAAGAAGTTTATATTGAACATCAAGAAGGATTCATTCTTGGAAATGATGCATAACTCATATGCAAGTTTAAAAAGGCTCTCTATGGTATGAAACAAGCTCCAAGGGCTTGGTATTACCGCCTTGAGAAATATCTACAACAGCAAGGTTTCACAAAAGTTCCTGCAGATAGCAATTTATAAACAAAGGTTGAAAATGATAAACTACTAACTATTGTTGTTTATGTTGATGATATCAACTTTGGTAGAAATGAAGAATCCATGAGTCAGAATTTTGCTTCAGTAATGCAGCAAGAATTTGAAATGTCCTTACTTGGTCAACTTACTTATTTTCTTGGTCTACAAGTACAGCAAACAAAAGATGGTATCTTTCTTTCACAAACCAAATATCTCAAGCAGATCTTGAAGAAGTACAGAATGGAAGATTCTAAACCAATATGTACTCCAATGGTAACAAGATGTAGTCTCAGTTCTAACGAGGAATCACCAGCAGTAAACCAACCAACTTACAGATCTATGATTAGAAGTTTTCTTTATCTAACAGGTGCCAAACCTGGTATCATGCATGCAGTAGGAATTGTTGGAAGGTTCCAAGAAAACCCAAAGGAATCACATCTCTAGGCAGTTAAATGAATTTTCAAATATCTTCAAGGAACTCAGGACATTGGACTATGGTATCCTAAAGATAGAGACCTAACTCTTCATGCATATACAGATGCAGATTGGGCAGGAAATGTTGATTATTGAAAGAGCACTAGTGGAGGTGCATTCTATATGGGTTCTCGATTAGTTTCATGGTTCAGAAAGAAACAAAGTTCGATTGCCTTATCTATAGATGAAGCAGAATATGTGGTTGTTGCATCTTGCTGCACACAACTACTTTGGATGATGCAAACATTGCAAGGCATCTAGATCACATGTACTCCACCCATCTCCATTCTATGTGATAATACAAGTGCCATCAATATTTCAAGAAATCCTATCATGCACTCCAAGACCAAGCACATACCCTTTAAGTACCATTATCTACAAGAACAAGTTCTTGAACAAAAGGTTAAATTGGAGTATGTTCCCTCCAAAGAACAGGTTGTTGATATATTCACTAAATCGCTTCCCAAAGAAACATTTGAATATCTCAAACAAAATCTAGGAGCAGTTGTTGCATCATCCTGTTGTTAAATCCAGTTTTGAGAGGAAGGTTATTATACGCAGGTTTCATGAAGTATAGTCGTGTATACATCGGGTTTCTATGGCTGAAAGAGCGTATATGTTTTTCTGATAGAAAAAAAGTGGGTCAAACTCTAATATGGGTGCTCTATCTGATATTGATGATTATAGTCTGACAATATGCTTTGTTCATTGATTTTTATCTGACTGACAAAGATGACTTGATGAATGACTTGTTGACAATGCATAGGTAGCACAGGTTCAGGGGGAGCATTAGCCTTCACACACATTCGTCATTATTGGCATCATGGTTATTGAGTTCATCTATGGCTTCAGATACTTATATCATTTGTTGCATAAGTCATGTAAAGATATAGGGTGTGATATGACTTCTTCTATCATGGTCTATATTTCAATGAGTCCTATTGGACATATGATGTAATTTGTATCCCCACTTTACATGGGATGAATGACGTAATAATTGTTGTATTTCTGTCATGTATAAATAATTGGTGTATCCCCACTCGGCTGGGTGGATGAGTCAAATATGGTGTATCCCCTCTTGGTTGGGTGATTGATGCATGTATGAGTCATTGGTCATAGGGAGGTCATACTCACTTAGTTGAGTTATAGAGTCATGTTATTCTTTTGAAACATATCTCTGCAAACTCGGCATGTACTCAAGGGGAGCATCGACATCATAATGTATATCAAAGGGGGAGAATAACTTGGTCCTCCCTTTTCCCTTGATGTCAAAGGGGGAGAGTATTTTGGTGTTATATCTAACAGTTTCTACAGTTGCAATAATCAACGCCAGCATGGTTGCCATCAAGTCCAAAGGGGGAGATTTTTGGCATTATGATACAAGTGTTGTCCTTGATGGCAACTCACTCACAGGTCAGTTCAGTTTTGATGAAAGGCAACCCACAATGTAACAGATCCATTCAAATGTAACAGGGCATTGGTACAGAACAACAGGAAGATGGAACTAAAGTCTACTAATCAGAATGAAGAAGTTGAAGGTAAATGATGGTGCAAAGTAGTTTAAGATGTATATGCAGGTCCACTTATTCAAAATAGCATATACACGCAAGTCCACAGAAAAAAAATCGCATATACATATACATGCACTCCCACAAGAGGAAACGCACGTGCAGGTTGGAAAATCTAGGAATTTCAAGAGTAGAGAATACCATGGGTCAATACCATGGTATTAGCCCACAATATTGAGTAGAGTAACGACTATTTGATCTCACCCAAGAATACCACGGGTTGGCGCATAGGCTTGCATCCCTATTTGATGTAGATATGATGAGTATAGACTAAGGGATTCACACCCTTCATCTCCTTATAATCCCAAGAAAAATCATCCAGGTGTTGCCTCAACACACTACATATTTTTTCTTCCTGTTCAACTAAGAGAGAGGGGTTGATATTTAAAGTTCTGGATGGGCTAATTTCCGTAACCTTGGCATGTTTTTTGCTAGAGTCAATAGAGCACAAATCAATCTAAGGACTACTTTCAGGTTCCTTTATGATTTCATCAACTAGTATGGCAGTGGGAGGCTGATTCTATAAGATATGGTCAATAAGGTCATCTTCATCAAGGTTCCCTACCCCTATAACAGTGTCCAGTGTGCATACTAGGTAGGGGGGTGTCTAATAAAATTATTCCTCTTCCTCATCCTCTAACCACAATGGCAGATCATGCTCAATAGAAGGTTGATCAAGAGGATACAACACAAGTTGATTTTATAGGTTCCCATTATTAATGGTCAGGTTCCCAGCCCTACAACTAAAGTAGGCATCAATAGTGGCCAACCAAGGTCTTCTTAGGATGAGAGGATATGCATTAAACTTGGTTTTGGGTTAGAGGACAAGAAGATCAATGGGGTACTCCCAGGAGTAAACGGAGACCATTACATCCTCAATAACTCCCTCAAGAGCTATTATGGATTTTTCTACAAGTTGCAGTACTATAGTGGTCTTCCTCAAGGCCCCTTGGAGGTTGAGATTGAGCATTGTTTCCCTGGTCATCACATTGATTGTAGCCCCAAGTTCAATCAAGGTATTAGGTACCATAATGCCATTGATGTGCACATCCACTACTGGGTTGCCAGGATCCAAATACTTTGGGGAGATTATGCTTCCAAGCATCAGATTGTATAGTTTTCTAATAGCATTGATAGTGGGGGTATCTCTTCTTCTTCTCCCAAGACTTTTGAAACAATATTCCTTGATAATATTGTTGTAAATGGGAACATCCTTTATGGCCTAGAGAAGGAGTATTTTGACACACAAGTTCTTCAATTCTCTCAAAATTTCAAACTCTTATGGGGTGTGTTGTTTAGGGTGGACCAACCTTTCAGGATAAGGGGGTGCATTGGCTTGAGGGGCACTCTCTTCCTTCTCCTCTTCAAGCTCTCCAGGTGGTGAAGGTTGGTGATTATCTTTGAACACCTTCCCAGACTGAAGGTTGATCTCTTGGATTTCCACAGCATAAGTAGGATAAGATAGGATATGATGTCTCCGCACTATAAATTTTTTTTGTCTGCTTATTGTTCAAGCTTGGATTGGGTTGATTAGGAATTTGAGGTTTCTTAGGTGGGGTATGGTGAGGAAGTTGTGGTTGAGGTTGAATTTGAGGTGGAGGCAATAAAGAAGGAGGTTGGTTTGTTTGAGGCCTCCACCTTGGTGAGAGTTTTCCCAACTGGGAAGATTGAGGTGGATATGGCTGGAAAGGAGGGTTAATAGGCTGAGGAGGATATTGAGGAGCATAAGTCCAAGGAGGACATCTTGGTTATGATGGATGAGTGGAAGTGTGCCAAGGTTGGAAAGGTGCATTCTGATTTGTATTGTTATGGAGATAGTGTGCACCTTGCATGACCTATTGATATGGTCGAGGGCCTTTAGGCCTCCCTTGGTTAATGAAGCAGAGTTTCTCCAAACCACCTTCTGCCCCTTAGTCTACAGCCTTCAGACCTGGCAGAGAGGGAAATTTTTCTATTTCATGGTTTTCTTCACAGATTGAGCAGACTCCTATGAGATTCAGTGGGCACTCATTCCTAAGGTGACTCTTAGTGCATCTAGGGCAGAAGATAGCTAGTGCCCTTTCTGCTTCCTCTTGCTTCCTTTTAATTTTCATAGTATCCATTTGCAGGGAAATTTTATGCAACATTTCACTCTTAAAATCCTCCAGCATACTTCATATATCATGTTTGATTGTAGTTGTAGAGGGAGATGAATTGATCAAGCCTTGGCTAGACCTACCCTTTTTCCTAGCAGCTCTAAAGTGATTCCTTAATACAATTTTTATTTCATCATAAGTAAATTGGTAGATATCTCCTCCATACAGCATGTTGATGGTTTCCATTATATCCTCCCTGATCCCTTGCAGAAGAACTAGCTTGAGTGACTCAAGGTCAAGGGTACAGTTAGCCCTCCTATAATTGAGTTGGAATCTTTCCTCATAGTCCTCTAAGGATTCATCTGGTCTTGGGGTCATCCTAAATATTTCCTTATTTTTTTCTTTGGACCTACATTATTCCCTGTACTTTTCAATAAAGGCTTGATGAATTTGGGCATAGGTAGTGATGTTGCCTCCATGTAAACTCATAAACCATCGCAAGGTTGCATCTTTGAGGGTAGATGTGTAGAAATTTTGAATAATTAAGTACTTATTCACAGAGATTATCCTGATTGCACACTATTGCGGAATACATGCACAATACATAACCTCCTCTACGTTGATCATCAATTTAGCAGCATCAAAAACAATGAAACATCAATCGCATGCACACATTAACATAGTATATAATCTGGGGAAAGCATATAGTTGAAAACCCCACACTATCTGTATATTATAATGATAGAGAACATGTAACAATACATAGTACAATACTCCTCACAAGTACTCAGTACTATCTCCACCTGTTACACACAAAACTAGCTCAGATCTGATCAATCACAGCTCAAATCTCCTCCACTACTTTGCCTGCCTCCACTACGCAATCTGCAAGAGAAATCAATCACTCTGTGAAATCAAATTCCTTTGGTTATACTACGCAAACCTCATGGTCAATCTCCATCCATGCATGTGCAAATCTCATGCACAACTATAGTCACATTTATAGTCACAACTGATAGCAATCTCAACCTCTAACGCCTGTCTCCACTGAACTGTACATGCACTGAGTTAACTAATGTATTCTTCAGTTGCTTTATGAGTTAATAATTAGTGAATTAATTAATAATTTAATTCACACAACTCATCACTAATGTATTCTTTAGTTAGACTAAAATACAACTAGTTCAACCAAGACAAACAGAACACAACTCCATCAACACCACAATAAACTCCACCAAACTCAACCACATGAGTTCTAACTGAAGTCCTACATGCAATAGCTCCACTGACCCACAAGAAAAGTGTATTTCCTTCTGACAGCTGCATGTGCCACATCTGTTGCTCAAACTGAAGTGCTCCAAGTGGATAAGATAAAGTTTATAGTCCAAATATTATTATGAGACAATAATATTTGACTTTTCTATTTTTAGCCTAACAGTCTAAAAATAGAAGCCTGCCCATATGTCTAAAAATAGAAGTCCATCTATTTTACCAACATGACCAATCATCCACAAGTAACATACTGCAACTCATAGACCATGATCCATATGTCTAAAAATAGACATAGTCTAAAAATAGACTTTGCGCCAAAAATAGCCTGCGGGCTCACTTAGTGAAGGCGACTTCTTTACAATAAGCTCCATCATCTTGTTGCATTCTCAACACTCCCTCTCAACAAGATATGGATTATTAGAAACCCCTATGCTGCCTCGGTGGTATCCGAATTTGCTCCTGGTGAGCACCTTTGTCAAGATATCAACATCCTGATCCTCCGTTGGAACGTATGAAAGTAACATGACTCTTCATTGCACACAATCCTGATTTGATGGTACCTAATGTCAATGTGCTTGGATATATCATGAAATGTTAGATTAGTCGAGAGTTTAATGCAACTCTGGTTATCACAATAAATCACTTTAGGCTCCAAGTGAGAACCGAACAACCCAACCAGGATCTTCCTCAACCATATAGCCTCACATGCAGCCAAACTTGCTGCCATATACTCGGCCTCTGTTGAACTGAGTGCCACAAATCTCTACTTCTTGCTGTACCAAGAAACTGTTGTCGACCCGATACTAAAAATCCCTCCTGATGTGCTCTTTCTATCTGTTGGGCTTCCTGCCCAATCTACATCCGTGAAACCACATAGCTTCACCTCATCCTCCTGTCTGTACCACAAACCATATCCCGATGTGCCTCTCAAATAATGCAATACATGCTTGCCTGCCTTCCAGAAGAGCTTGGTTGGCTTAACCATAGCTTTTGAAAGCTGGTTAACAGCATAGCATATATCGAGTCGTGTATTCACCAGATACATAAGCGACCCCACCAACTGTCGATAGACAGTGGCGTCCACTACCTCCGCTGAAGTAGCATCCTCCTTCCTCCAACCTCCAGGAAGAGGAGTATCAACAGGCTTGCAGCCATGCATGTTGAACTTCTCCAGTGTCTCCCGAGCATACTTACCCTGAGAAACAAATAGTCCATCACTGCACTACCAAATTTCCAATACCAAGAAATAATGAAGGAGGCCCAAGTCCTTCATCTCAAACTCCTTAGCAAGATCATCCTTGCATTAAAGTATCAATAGCTCATCACCTGTTAGAATCAAATCATCTACATAAAGTATAATGATAAGAAACTTACCCTCCACCACAATCTGGTATAAGTTTGGATCTGCCTCACTCTTGGAGAATCCAAGTCCGATGAAATAACTGTCTAACCGTGTGTACCAAGCACGGGGTTCTTGTTTCAACCCATACAGTGCTCTCTTGAGCCTGCACACATGCGACTTGCTGCTGAAGATCTCGAAACCTTCGGGCTGCTCAATGTACGCCTCCTCCTCAATGACTCCATTGAGGAACGCAGTCTTCACATCCATCTGATGAATGTTCCATCCCATCTGCGCTAAGAGAGCAAGAATCGTCCGTATGGAAGAATACCTTGCGACAGGTGCAAAGGTCTCCTCATAATCAATCCCCTCTATCTGTGAAAAGCCTCGGGCAACAAATCTTGCCTTGTACTTCTCCACACTCCCATCAGCTGCCTGCTTAACTTTGTAGATCCATCTCGAACCCACCACTGATTTCCCTTCCGGTCTTGGGACAATCTCCCATGCACTGTTTCTGACAATCGAATCATACTCTTCCACCATGGCGTCTACCCATGCGAGATCCTCCACAGCTTCCTCGAAAGAGGATGGCTCAGTCACAACACATTTCCTCATAAGAGCCATGTATCCAGTGTACCGATCAGGTGATTATCTCTGTTTATGTTAAGCTGTAGATGGTCCTACAACCTTATTTGCATATTGAGCCAGTCGCTCAGCTTCTGTCAGGCGCTTTCACCCTCTAATGGTTGGCGCTGCATGAGTGGTCTCTTCCACTCCATGAACTTCGTCCTATGGCTGATCCATGTCCTGAAGCTCATCCTTAGGAACTAATAGCTCCTCATCTGCATCCAAGTGTGGCTCCCTCTCAAGCGAACACTTCATGGCTTTCTCCTCCTAAAATTTTATATCCCGTCGCACAACAATCTTGCCACTATCAGTCAAATACACACAATAATTGTGGGGCGCATCAGTGTACCCCACAAACATCCCAACCTCTCCGGTCGGCCCCAACTTCTTCCTGGCATCCTTTGTCACATGTATGTACACGTTAGCACCAAAAATCCTAAAATGAGAAATATCAGGCCTCTCACCAGAATAAGCCTCCTCGGGTGTACTCATGCCAAGTATCCTATGAGGACAATGGTTCTGCACATATACTACTGTATTGCATGCTTCTGCCCACAAGTGAAGGGGTAGGCCCTGATCATGCAACATCACCGGGGCAGCACCCACGATCGTTTTGTTCTTCCGCTCAGCAACCTTGTTCTGCTGTGGGTTATGGGGAGCTATGAGCTCTCTTCGAATCCCTTCTGCACTACAGAAGTCCTTGAACTCGCCAGATATGTATTCACCACCATTGTCGCTCCTAAGAGCCTTCACCTTCTTCCCCAACTCCTTCTCAACCAGTGCTTTGAACACACAAAACTTTGAGTATGTCTCGCTCTTTTTCTGCATGAAGAAGATCCATCACTTACGAGAGAAATCATCAACAAAGATCACATAATACCTGTGTTTTGTTGTCGAAGCTACTGAGAAAGGTCCACACACGTCTATGTGAATTCTCTCAAGGATCGTCGTGGCACAACTATCCTTCTCATGAAAGGTGGATTTCACAAAATTTCCCAAAGTACACCCCTTGCACTCATCTGACTGTGCAAGAGTGCCTTTAGGAAGCCCTGTAGTGATCTGCTGCAGTATCTTCAAGGCTCCATGGTGAAGGTGACCCAATCTCCTGTGCCACAGTGCGCCATCATCTCGGCTCACCAATTCTTCTGCCTTGCATGCCATTGCTGGGTAGCCATCTACATGCAACTGATAAAGGTTCCTCACTCGAACCCCTATCTTCCGGGTTTCTCCAGTTGTCTTACTGCGCAGGAAAGCCTTTCCCTCGCTGAAAACAACATCATATCCCTTGTCTTCTAACATCACCACAGAGATAAGGTTCTTCTTCAATCCTGGAACATGCATCACTTCCTTCACTACGAAGGTTTTACCAGACTCCCTCTCAAAGGAAATGGTACCGATACTGGTCACATCGTATCTACCATCATCGCCCATCTCAATGTGCACTCCAAGATCTTTCACCTCCAGATCAGGAAACAAATCTCAATCTCCTGTCATGTGAAAAGACGCACCACTGTCCAAGAACCACACCGATCCCATCACACTTGAAACCAAGCATGCGATCAATGAAAAATCAAGCTCAAACTGCAAGGCTAGAACCTCTCCTGCTGCAGATCCAACAGCTTGCTTGTTCTTCTTCTTCTGCGGACAGTTAGTGGCATAA
The DNA here is from genome assembly GCA_031772625.1 of Pinus tabuliformis. Lineage (NCBI taxonomy): Eukaryota > Viridiplantae > Streptophyta > Pinopsida > Pinales > Pinaceae > Pinus > Pinus tabuliformis. The sequence goes on along the minus strand of CM062820.1, from coordinate 817,413,015 downwards.
TGTCCGTGTTGGTCACAGTAAAAGCACTTCACCTTGGACATATCCTGCTTCTTTCCTTCTACACCGGATTGAGAAGCTTTCTTGATCTTCCCCTTCTTAGCTTTGGCAGCCGAAGCACAATTTTCTTCATCAGGTCCCTTTGATGAAGATCCGTCCCTGGTATTCCGCCTGATCTCCTCCTGCACAAGATCTGACCAAAGTCTCTCCCATCCTGGAAATTTCTCCCGACCATTGAAAGAGTCCTGATAGGAATGCCAACTCTTCGGAAGACCAAGGAGATCCAAGCTCACTAAGTCCTCATCATCGACAGTCACCCCCACACTTCCCAACTCATCCCTACATTGAGTGAACTTCGTGAGATACTTGGGCATACTGTCTCCCTTCTCGCATTTAATGTTTCTGAGTTTATCCTTGAGTGCCAGCTTCCTCTGATTGCTCTTGCTTTGGAATAGATCTGTCAATGCTTTCTACATCAAGTATGGAGAAGCCTTTCCATGCAGGCTGGACACAATGTGATCCTTCACGCCCTCCAACAGAATCCTTTGACACTTTGTTGTCTTCTTTTGCCAAGCATCAACTTGCGTAGTATCAGTAGGCTTTGGGACCTCAGCCTCTATGAAATCCTTCAGCCCATTATCATCTAACACCACCTCCATCCTGTCCTTCCATGCAATATAGTTCGAGCTGCCCTCAAGAGCATACACCAATCGCAATCCGTTGAAAGACATTGCCACGTTGATACCAAGAAAACACTGATGCAAATTCAAATTCCACCAGCTCAAAATTCAACCGCCTCTAATCTAAAATTCGTGAGAACAAAGTATTTCTCATACAGAGATTGACTGTATGGGCTTTTACCGGATATCTCACCTTCCAAAGGAAGGATGAATCCAAAGGCTACCTGGCCCAATCACAGACTCTGCCTGAAGAAATAAAATGTAAACACTTTCTGAATAGTAGATCTGATGATCAACAGCTCTAATACCATGTAGAAATTTTGAATAATTAAGTACTTATTCACAGAGATTATCCCGATTGCACACTATTGCAGAATACATGCACAATACATAACCTCCTCTACATTGATCATCAATTTAGCAGCATCAAAAACAATGAAACATTAATCGCATGCACACATTAACACAGTATGTAACCCGGGGAAAGCATACAGCTGAAAACCCCACACTATCTATATATTATAATGATATACAACATGTAACAATACATATTACAATACTCCTCACAAGTACTCAGTACTATCTCCACCTGTTACACACAAAACTAGCTCAGATCTGATCAATCACAGCTCAAATCTCCTCCACTGCTTTGCCTACCTCCACTGCGCAATCTTCAAGAGAAATCAATCACTCTGTGAAATCAAATTCCTTTGGTTATACTACACAAGCCTCTTGGGAAATCTCCATCCATGCATGTGCAAATCTCATGCACAACTATAGTCACATCTATAGTCACAATTGATAGCAATCTCAACCTCTAAAACCTGTCTCCACTGAACTGTACATGCACTGAGTTAACTAATGTATTCTTCAGTTGCTTTATGAGTTAATAATTAGTGAATTAACTAATAATTTAATTCACACAACTCATCACTAGTGTATTCTTTAGTTATACTAAAATACAACTAGTTCAACCAAGTCAAACAGAACACAACTCCATCAACTCCACAATCAACTCCACCAAACTCAACCATATGAGTTCTAACTGAAGTCCTGCATGCAATAGCTCAACTGACCCACAAGAAAAGTGTATTTCCTTCTGACAGCTGCATGTGCCACATATGTAGCTCAAACTGAAGTGCTCCAAGAGGATAAGATAAAGTTTATAGTCCAAATATTATTATGAGACAATAATATTTGACTTTTCTATTTTTAGCCTAGCAGTCTAAAAATAGAAACCTGCCCATATGTCTAAAAATAGAAGTCCATCTATTTTTACCAACATGACCAATCATCCACAAATAACATACTGCAACTCATAGACCATGATCCATATGTCTAAAAATAGACATAATCTAAAAATAGACTTTGCGCCAAAAATAGCCTACGAGCCCACTTAGTAAAGGCGACTTCTTTCCACTAAGCTCCATCATCTTGTTGCATTCTCAACACTCCCTCTCAACAAGATATGGATTATCAGCAACCCCTATCCTTCCTTGGTGGTATTTGAATTTGCTCCTGGTGAGTGCCTTCGTCAAGATATCAACATCCTGATCCTCCGTTGGAATGTATGAAAGTAACATGACTCTCCGCTGCACACAATCTATGATATGATGGTACCTAATTTCAATGTGCTTGGATCTATCATGAAATACTGGATTAGCCGAGAGTTTAATGCAACTCTGGTTATCACAGTAAATCATTGTAGGCTCCAAGTGAGAACCGAACAACTTGACCAGGATCTTCCTCATCCATATAGCCCCGCATGCAGCCAACTTGCTGCCATATACTCAGCCTATGCTGAACTAAGTGCCATGGATCTCTGCTTCCTGCTGTACCAAGAAACTGTTGTCGACCCGATACTGAAAATCCCTCCTGATGTGCTCTTTCTATCCGTTGGGCTTCCTGCCCAATCTACATCCGTGAAACCACATAGCTTCATCTCATCCTCCTGTCTGTACCAAAAACCATATCCCAATGTGCCTCTCAAATAACGCAATACATGCTTGCCTGCCTTCTAGAAGAGCTTGGTTGGCTTAACCATAGCTTTTGAAAGCTGGTTGACAGCATAGCATATATCGAGTCATGTATTCACCAGATACATAAGCAACCCCACCAACTGTCGATAGACAGTGGCATCCACTACCTCCGCTGAAGTAGAATCCTCCTTCCTCCTGTTAGACTACGTCTCCTCAAATATTTTGTAAATACGCTGCCATGCTACCAGTGTACTTCTCAGAGATCCCCTTCCACAACTAGGACAATTTCTGAGCGATAACAACAGCATTAATATTTTTATTTTTCTGGAGGTATGTTCCTCACCAAGCAGATAGGCTAGAGAAAAAAAATGTAATTGGAAGACGATCAAAGGCATCTGGTGAAATGTCTTTCTTCTGTCGATCGTTCTGGACTTCCAGAAAGCTTGAAATGCATGTTTAACAGTGGCCAATTCAAGGGGGCTTTATCCAACTTTCAGCACTTACTTTCTGAAGGCATGTTTGGGACTTATCGGTCTAAGTTGAGCCCTCAGGTGTTTCTCAAAGATGATCGCCCAAGATTGAGTCGCAAAGAATTGTTTAGAAAAACACTGAACAAAGCAGCACATGCATGGAAACTCATTGTAGATCTCTGACTTTCAGAAGAGGAAGCATCAAGTCTAAGGTTTTTTGTTGATGAACCTGCATATACAGACCTTCACTGGGGAATGTTTATACCAGCTATAAAGGGGCAGGCAAATGAAGAGCAGCAGCAGGAGTGGCTTCCTCTTGCAAATAAAATGCAAATAATTGGTTGTTATGCACAAACGGAGATGGGCCATGATTCCAAATGTCCAAGGTCTTGAGACAACTGCAACGTTTGACCCAAATACTGATGAATTTGTTTTAAATAGCCCAACTTTGACTTCAACCAAGTGATGGCTAGGAGGCTTAGGAAAAGTATCAACACATGCAATTGTATATGCTCGCCTCATAACTTATGGTTAGGACTACGGTGTGCATGGTTTCATTGTTCAAATACGCAGTCTTGAAGATCACCAATCACTTCCAGGAGTTACAGTTGCTGATATTGGTATGAAGTTTGGAAATGGTGCATATAATACCATGGATAATGGGCTGCTAAGATTTGATCATGTTCGAATACCACGCAAGCAAATGCTAATGCGGCTTTCTAAAGTTACTAGGGAAGGAAAATATCTGCATTCTGATGTCCCTAGGCAGCTTCTTTATGGAACCATGGTTTATGTGCGACAAACAATTGTCTCAGATGCTTTTAATTACCTCTCCCGGGCAGTTTGCATCACTGTGAGATACAGTGCTGTCAGACGACAATTTGGTTCACAGGCTGGTGGTCCTGAAATTCAGGTCAGGCTCTTTCCCTTGCTGGCTACAGCTTATGCCTCCCGATTCATGAGTGAATGGATGAACTGGCTACACTTGGATGTAACAAAATGTTTGGGAGCAAAGGATTTCTCAACATTGGCCGAGGCACATGCATGCACTGCTGGGTTAAAGTCATTGACGACATCAGTGACTGCGGATGGCATTGAAGATTGTCGTAAGCTTTGTGCTGGACATGGGTACTTGTGCAGTAGTGGAATTCCAGAGCTATTTGTTGTATATGTTCCTGCGTGCACATATGAGGGAGATAACACAGTACTACTTCTACAGGTAGCAAGATTCTTGATGAAGGCAGTCCAACAATTAAGATCAAAGAGGCATGTGGGAACTACAGCATATTTGGGCAAGTGGTAACATGGAAGGCATATGCTATCAGAGCATAGACACAGGGAGTACTCCCAAGGATGCTGCCGGATTTGAAATAAAACCAAAAGGTAGTCCTTCACTTGGTGCTAGCAGCCTGGCTTTATCATGCAACCCACAATGAATCATACTTGAAATACGTTTCAGTAAGGAATGGCTAATTTTGATTAAAGAAATGAGAAACCCCAAATCATTTTGTTAGAGCTCATTTTCTTAAGGAAATTCTTACTAACAGGCTTCTAGAGCAAATAGCACTGCTCTAAGGTGAAGTTCAGTGAAATTGTGGCAAGACATTGGTGAGATGGAAGGTATACTTTAGAGGCAGAGAGTAACATGAATGATTTGGTGTCAGAGTATCAGCAGTATCAAGATGCAACTGTTGATGGTGAAGCTGAGTAAGAAGAAGAAGAGGCAGTCTTAACCTTGTTTTTTAGTTTATAAAGAGCCGAATCTGGAGCTTACCTTGTTAGTCTTTCTTGGAAATGGCTCATTCATCATATCACTTCATAATGATTGAAAGTTGGTATGTGCCAGATGTCATGGTTTTGGTTGAATTAAGGCCTAGAAGATGCTGTGTTTAGAATAAGTGGTTGGATTTCGTTTCGTTATTCACAACCTTAAAATTGTATGTGTTGCGTTATGTAATGTGTTTGAGTCTAGTTTGTTGCCCTCCTATAATTAAATAGTGGTTGCTCTATTTAGTTCCTGATTTTCGTGGCGTCGGGGATTGAAATATTTTTGTGTTGATCAAGAAAATGATCTTGAACCTACATATTCAAACAATAGGAATGAATTCACTGCTAACCAGAAGCTTCCGGAAGAAGACATGTTTTCTATCCATGAAAGCATTGAACGGACTTACACGTCCACAGATTCATTGTTGGACTTTGACTACGAAGCCGAGAAAGAATATTGGAAGTTTCCAGGGGAGAATATTACAATTGCTAAAGGGTATTCAATTGTGTTGAAATCTTTAGCCAGCATTTCGCTGGCCGGGGTGATCCAATTCGGAAAAAAGGTTAAAAAAAAAATCGAGTGGACAGATACAGGCGTAACATACTTGGAACCGCTTGTACACCTCCACTTCGAAGATGTTTCCCTTATGGATGTGAGTCCTGTACGGGTTGTTTTATGGTTGGTGAGGCACGACATGGATAAATTAGCGGCTAACATGATTGCAAAATCATGGATTAACTATGAGAAATATGGATCAACGATTCTTCACAGTGCAGACAAGAGGGAAAGGAAACATTTGATTTCATGAGGGCCATGTTGAAGAGGAAGATCATGGCCAAATCAAAATACGCCTAAAAACGAAACGAAGATATCCATCACAGCAGAAAAAATAGGAAACGATCTCCTATTAATAACTTCAGTTAATGATTCAACAGGATCTGTGCTCTAGTTTGTCGGCCATCAGAGAAATTCAAGGGAAACGATGCTCTGTTTTAGGAAAAAATGGATGATTCTTTCTATTCTGGAAATTATAGTTGAACAACTCATTATTTTTTATTGACCTGTAGGGAAAAGTTTTTGGTCTATTTATTGTATGCACTGATATTGGAGGAGATATTACGCTACTTTTGTTTTAGTTCTTATTCAAATGCAGAGTAAAGTCAAACCCAGATTAAAAGCAGATTATCAACCTGAGCAGAAAAATAGGGACAGATTGCTTATCCAAGTCTTCAGTTATGATTTGGAGGGTTCACACTACAGCTTCCGCCTTTGTATTGGTCACAGAAAATGTAGCGTTGTTCTTTAGGAACCGATGAGTGGCTTTTTACTATTTTTCATAATGTCAGTTGAAACAGTTTCATCTTTTCATGTATCAGTTTTCTCCTGAGCTTTTTATGGTATTAAAAAAACATTTTGTAAAGAAAAGAAAAGGAGAGAGAATTCTGAGAGCTGGTGGAGAATAGAGAGTTTCATTGTACAGATTTTGACAGAGATTTTAATTAAACAATGCAGCTCTGACCCCTGAGATTCCTGTGGTATGAAATTTAACATTTGTGTCCTCTTTTGTTTCATATGTAGCCTGTTATGTGTTCATGTCATTTCATGATCGTTTCTATTTGAGCAAATGAAGTGTTAAGGTAGAATTCATAAGTTATATGCTCTGCCTTTAAGTTTGTTCATATTTAATGTTTTCTTCTGTTTGACAAGGATTCATCCTCTATGCCCTTGTCAGCTCCTCAGCAGTCTTGCCATTCCATTTAATCTCAATTTAATGTTAAATTTTTTTCCTACCTTGCCTCAGGAGATAATATGTGCTTTTGATTACATTTCTCTGTTCAAGTTGTTTCTTTGCCCCATGCAGCCCAGAAAAACCCCATCATTTTATTAAAAACCCCTTTTTTATCAATTTACTAGCGTAAAATTAGTTTCTTTTAAAGTCATCTCAGCCCCTTTTAGAAAACTTTTTGCTGAGATAGACTGGAGAGAGCCCTCTCCTGTCCTCATAGGGCTAGCTACGAGGCTAAGTGGTTTGATGTTGCCTTGGATTTTGCCTTCTTCAGCCTGAGGCCAAATTCAAGTGCTAACACCTCCAACCTCCAAGAAGAGGAGTATCAACAGCTTTGCAGCCATGCATGTTGAACTTATCCAGTATCTCCCGAGCATACTTAACCTTAGAAACAAATAGTCCATCACTGCGTTGCCAAATTTCCAATCCCAAGAAATAATGAAGGAGGCCCAAGTCCTTCATCTCAAACTCCTTAGCAAGATCATCCTTGCATGAAAGTATCAACAGCTCATCAGCCGTTAGAATCAAATCATCTACATAAAGTACAATGATAAGCAACTTACCCTCCACCACAATCTGGTATAAGTTTGGATCCACCTCACTCTTGGAGAATCCAAGTCCGCTGAAATAGCTGTCTATCTGTGTGTACCAAGCATGTGGTGCTTGTTTCAACCCATACAGCGCTCTCTTGAGCCAGCACACATGCGACTCGCTGTTGAAGATCTCGAAACCTTCAAGTTGCTCAATGTACACCTCCTCCTCAATGACTTCGTTGAGGAACGCAATCTTCACATCCATCTGATGAATGTGCCATCCTATCTGCACTGAGAGAGCAATAATTGTCCGTATGAAAGAATAACTTGCGACAAGTGCAAAGGTCTCCTCATAATCAATCCCCTCTATCTGTGAAAAGCCTCGGGCAAAAAATCTTGCCTTGTACTTCTCCACACTCCCATCAGCTGCCTACTTAACTTTGTAGATCCATCTCGAACCCACCACTGATTTCCCTTCTGGTCTTGGGACAATCTCCCATGCACTGTTTCTGACAATCGAATCATACTCTTCCACCATGGCGTCTACCCATGCGAGATCTTCCACAGCTTCCTCGAAAGAGGATGGCTCAGTCACAACACATTTCCTCATAAGATCCATGTATCCAATGTACCGATCAGGTGACTATCTCTGTCTACGTTGAGTTCTAGGTGGTCCTACAACCTTCTCTGCATCTTGAGCCAGTCGCTCAGCTTCTGTCAAGCGCTTTCACCCTCTGATGGTTGGTGCTGCATGAGTGGTCTCTTCCACTCCATGAACTTCATCCTTTGGCTGATCCATGTCCTGAAGCTCATCCTTAGGAACTAATAGCTCCTCATCTGCATGCAAGTGTGGATCCCTCTCAAGCGAACACTTCATGGCTTTCTCCTCCTGAAATTTTATATCCCGTCGCACAACAGTCTTGCCACTGTCAGGAAAATACACACGATAGTTGTGGGGCATATCAGTGTACCCCACAAATATCCCAACCTCTGCGGTCGGCTCCAAATTCTTCCTGGCATCCTTCGTCACATGCATGTAAACGTTAGCACCAAAAATCCTCAAATGAGAAATATCAGGCCTCTTACCAAAATAAGCCTCCTCAGGTGTACTCATGCCAAGTATCCTGTGAGGACAACGGTTCTACACATATACTGTTGTATTGCATGCTTCTGCCCACAAGTGAAGGGGTAGGCCTTGATCATGCAACATTGCCCATGCAGCACCCACGATCGTTCTGTTCTCTTGCTCAGCAACCTCGTTCTGTTTTGGGTTATGGGGAGCTATGAGCTTTCTTCGAATCCCTTCTACACTACAGAAGTCCTTGAACTCGCCAGATATGTATTCACCACCACTGTCACTCCTAAGAGCCTTCACCTTCTTCCCTGACTCCTTCTCGACCAGTGCTTTGAACTCACAGAACTTTGAGTATGTCTCGCTCTTCTTTTGCATGAAGAAGATCCAACACTTATGAGAGAAATCATCAACAAAGATCACATAATACCTGTGTTTTGCTGTCGAAGCTACTGAGAAAGGTCCACACACGTCTGTGTGAATTCTCTCAAGGATCGTCATGGCGTGACTATCCTTCTCATGAAAGGTGGCTTTCACAAACTTTCCCAAAGTACACCCCTTGCACTGATCTGACTGTGCAAGAGTGCCTTTAGGAAGCCCTGTAGTGATCTACTGCAGTATCTTCAAGGCTCCATGGTGAAGGTGACCCAATCTCCTGTGCCACAGCTCGCCATCATCCTAGCTCACCAATCCTTCTACCTTACATGCCATTGTTGTGTAGCCATCTACATGAAACTGATAAAGGTTCATCACTTGAACGCCTATCTTTCGAGTTTCTCCAGTTGTCTTACTGCGCATGAAAGCCTTTCCCTCGCTGAAAACAACATCATATCCCTTGTCTTCTAACATCGCCACAGAGATAAGATTTTTCTTCAATCCTGGAACATGCATCACTTCCTTCAATACGAAGGGTTTACCAGACTCCCTCTCAAAGGAAATGGTACCGATACCGGTCGCACTATGTCTACCATCATCGCCCATCTCGATGTGCACTCCAAGATCTTTCTCCTCCAGATCAGAAAACAAATCTCGATCTCCTGTCATGTGAAAAGATGCACCACTGTCCAAGAACCACACCAATCCCATCACACTTGAAACCAAGCATGCGATCAATGAAAAATCAAGCTCAAACTGTGAGGCTAGAGCCTCTCCTGCTGCAGATCCAGTAGCTTGCTTGTTCTTCTTCTTCTGCGGACAGTTAGTGGCATAGTGTCCGTGCTGGTGACAGTGAAAGCACTTCACCTTGGACATATCCTGATTCTTTCCTTTCGCACCGGATTGAGAAGCTTTCTTGATCTTCCCTGTCTTAGCTTTAGCAGCCAAAGTGCAATTTTCTTCATCAGGTCCCTTTGATGAAGATCCATCCTTGGTATTCCACCTGATCTCCTCCTACACAAGATCTGACCAAAGTCTCTCCCATCCTGGAAATTTCTCCCGACCACTGATAGAGTCCTATTAGGAATGAAAACTCTTCGGAATACCAAGGAGAGCCAAGCTCACCAAGTCCTCATCATTGATAGTCACCCCCACACTTCCTAGCTCATCCCTGCATTGAGTAAACTTCGTGAGATACTTGGGCATACTGTCTCTCCCTTCTCGCATTTAATGTTTCTAAGTTTATCCTTGATTTCCAGCTTCCTCTGATCACTCTTGCTTTGGAATAGATCTATGAATGCTTTCCACATCAAGTATGGAGAAGCCTTTCCATGCAGGCTGGACACAATGTGATCCTTCATGCCCTCCAACAGAATCCTTCGACACTTTGTTGTCTTCTTTTGCCAAGCATCAACTTGCGTAGTATTAGTAGGCTTTGGGACCTTAGCCTCTATGAAATCCTTCAGTCCATTATCATCTAACACCACCTCCATCCTGTCCTTCCATGCAATATAGTTCGAGATGCCCTCAAGAGCATACTCCAATCGCAATCCGTTGAAAGACATTACCACGTTGATACCAAGAAAACACAGCTGCAAATTCAAATTCCACTAGCTCAAAAACTCAACCGCCTCTGATCTAAAATTAGTGAGAACAAAGTATTTCTCATACAGAGATTGACTGTATGGTATTTTACCAGATATCTCACCTTCCAAAGGAAGGATGAATCCAGAGGCTACCTGGCCCGATCACAGACTCTGCCTAAAGAAATAAAATGTAAACACTTTTTGAATAGTGGATCTGATGATCAACAGCTCTGATACCATGTAGAAATTTTGAATAATTAAGTACTTATTCACAGAGATTATCCCGATTGCACACTATTGCGGAATACATGCACAATACATAACCTCCTCTACGTTGATCACCAATTTAGCAGCATCAAAAGCAATGAAACATCAATCGCATGCACACATTAACATAGTATGTAACCCGGGGAAGGCATACAGCTGAAAACCCCACACTATCTATATATTATAATGATAGAGAACATGTAACAATACATAGTACAATACTCCTCACAAGTACTCAGTACTATCTCCACCTGTTACACACAAAACTAGCTCAGATATTATCAATCATAGCTCAAATCTCCTCCACTGCTTTGCATGCCTCCACTGCGCAATCTGCAAGAGAAATCAATCACTCTGTGAAATCAAATTCCTTTGGTTATACTATGCAAGCCTCATAGGCAATCTCCATCCATGCATGTGCAATTCTCATGCACAACTATAGTCACATCTATAGTCACAACTGATTGCAATCTCAACCTCTAACACCTGTCTCCACTGAACTGTATATGCACTGAGTTAACTAATGTATTCTTCAGTTGCTTTATGAGTTAATAATTAGTGAATTAATTAATAATTTAATTCACACAACTCATCACTAGTGTATTCTTTAGTTAGACTAAAATACAACTAGTTCAACCAAGTAAAACTGAACACAACTCCATCAACTCCACAATCAACTCCACCAAACTCAACCACATGAGTTCTAACTGAAGTCCTGCATGCAATAGCTCAACTGACCCACAAGAAAAGCGTATTTCCTTCTGACAGCTACATGTGCCACATCTGTAGCTCAAACTGAAGTGCTCCAAGAGGATAAGATAAAGTTTATAGTCCAAATATTATTATGAGACAATAATATTTGACTTTTCTATTTTTAGCCTGGCAGTCTAAAAATAGAAACCTGCCCATATGTCTAAAAATAGAAGTCCATCTATTTTTACCAACATGACCAATCATCCACAAATAACATACTGCAACTCATAGACCATGATCCATATGTCTAAAAATAGGCATAGTCTAAAAATAAACTTTGCGCCAAAAATAGCCTGCAGGCCCACTTAGTGAAGGCGACTTCTTTCCACTAAGCTCCATCATCTTGTTGCATTCTCAACAAGATGGAAACAATTTTATCTTATGTCCATCTAAAGCATAGTCATAGGTCCTACAAACAAGAACAAACTCAAACATGAAGGTGTCAGGATCCTCATAGGTTGGGCCATGGAAGTGTGGAAGGGAAACAAGGCTTATATTCTTCATTCTGGCCACCCCATTGGTTTATCTGATAGGGAAAAGCTCATTTTGTCTATTCTCGACCATCATTTGGGTAGGTGAGATAGGTTCTTATTCCCCTATGGGTTCTCCTAAATTTTTTTGTTGCTTCCCTAAAGGGTCTTCTAACTCCCCTATAGTCGGAGAGGGAAGTTCATAGTCACCAAAGAAGAATGAAGGTTGACTACTTGAAGGGGTGAGGATTTTTGGTAAGAATTTCCCTTGACTATCCCTACTCCTATGAGGCATGAAAGAACTAGCTTTGTTTTTGAATTATTATTTTTTTTAATCTTTCAAATCAATACGACCGATGCAAAGCAAAAACAAGTAACTCCTAGGTAGAAACAACACCTACTTGAACAACTCCCGAAAATGGTGCCAAAAATTGATGAGCCCTCTTATTGCACCAAGGATGTTGAAACTCCAAATTATCAACCCGAGGTTCATACAAACTTAGAGGTGATAGTACTATATGCACAGCAAGTTAGGTTCTACTCATGTCACCCTTAGTCATTAGATCATATTAAGGTGTTCATAGACCACTCCTTCAACTAGCTACAAAGATAATTTCTTATGAATCCATATCATGATTCCCAAGAGATGAACATGATTCTAACTACAAAAATTAAAATGGCATTCATTAAATGTAAATGCTAATTAAAATTGCATGAAAGGGAGAGGCTAGTCTATTTGAAGAAGTAAACTATGATACTCTAGTTGTACACTTAATCAAATCAATAGCCTACTTGCATGAATAATTTATATATTTGCAACTTGCTTAAAAATGAGGAGTTCAATTTTCAACACAGCTATGAAAAAATGCTAAGTCTAATTCTACTTATTGTCTTATGTTTCCAGTGAGAAAAGGATGGGGTTGGAGTGGTCTTAGATTCTTCCTTAATCATGAATTAAAACTTGGGGTAAATTATTCAACTTTAAAGTGAGAGAGTCAAAGTCTGGAGCAAATATGGGTTAAGTACGGAATGCTACAGGACTGTTATAGGAAGTGCTCCAGGAGGCCATGTTTTGTTACAAGAGGGGGTCTGAGAGCTTCTTGAGGACAAGAATGGTATATTTAAGGTGAAGGAAGGTGTATTAATGTGAATGAAGGGTGTGGGAGCCCCTTTTCCAATCTTAGTACCCCTTAGAGACCTATATTGCAGCAAATGTTATGTCCATGGTGTCCTCCAATTGCCCTGGAAGAGTGATATCGGTGGTAGAGTTTGGAAGTAATTTGAAGTGTCCAAGAGATAGATATAATGGTCTATATGGATGTGGAAGAGTGTACCCACCCTTGAAAGTCAAAAAAAAATCCCTGTAGACTAATCAAACACATGCATCAAATGATCAATATCATAGAAAAATAAATTAACATGGAAAGGATGAGTTGAATTTTATTAAAAACTACTCTAACCTACAATACAACTCTAATTTCCAATTCAATGCTACTAAATTCTAATTTACAAAAACAAATCATGCATAAGGATTACAATCCAACACTTAACAATTTCCAATAAATCACAAACAAATATTTTTGGGATGTTGTTTTATATCTTCCAACCACTCTTCCCACAAGATAGGTAATAGGAAAACCTGCAACTACAAATTTTGTGATGAAATTCCTATTTAAGAAAGAAAATAATTGCACTGACTTGAAAAAGAACAAGGAAAGAATACAAGATAGGGACTAAAGCCTCTGGGTTGGGCCTAAACCCAAGGGTTCTAGCCCTCCAAAACTAACTCAGATTCTGGCCAACAGTGAATTTCTCATTAATAGAAAATAAGAGTCAAATGCATCATATGAAAGATGAAAATAAGAGTCTCAAGCACGAGGATCTCGATATTTACTCCTATAGTCACCAAAAATTTGAATCCTAATGAGCCTTTAGGCTTTTTTATTTATAAAAAAAGTAGTTGAGGGAAGCTCCCTTGAAATGAGGAGTGGTTCCCTCCAAAATATCGAGATTGGTGGATCTAGTTCCCTTAAATCTTCACATGCACTTGAGTTCCTCTGTTGCTAGTGAATTTGAGTTGTTGGTGAAGAATCTTTGATCTCAAGCCGAATTGGGGAGTTAATGTAGTGGAAAATCCCCCATAGATTCTCTCTAGATGTCTCCAATCAACCCCTTCATAGTAAACATCTCCAAAAATGCTTCTTTTGCATGCATATTAATCACATTATGCCATGAAATATGACAAGCACCCTTTCATCCTACTAAGCATATTATGGTTAAAAAATGACAATTAATGTGAGAACAGGAGAGTTTTAACAGTTGTAGGATAGCACAATGGGCCTAAAAATATACCTATTGATGGGACCCCTCAATCATGGTAAACTCACCTGAGAAACGAGCTAATGATCTTGTGCTCTTTTAAAAGTTAATGTTGTACTCTAAAAAGGTCTATGTAGATATTTTAGAAATCATTAATATAGCATTTGCAATCTCTTATTTATGAAGACTAGGTTTTCATGATCAAGAAATGAAATTTCATGCACAGAAGGCTTGCCAATTGTATCATTGGGGTTATACAACTAAGTCTCTAGTATGTTTGTAGAATTTTTAATTTTTGAATAGCAGGTCTCAAATAATTTGGCAACTAGGGTTTATAAACCCTATCAAAGGTTTGAGTTAGAATACCCTAGGAATAAAAACCCTAACTCATTGTTTTTTTGTAAAAATAAAAACCGAGAATGATAGGAATGACATCATGCTGATATAAGAACAAGATTGATGAAAAAGGTTCAAGGTTAAGAGGGAGTTGACTCTCCTCAAAAAGATAAGTATTATACACCTCCTTTATTTAATTATTACTGTTGTTATATTTGTATATGTACTTTGAATTTTTTTCTTTCATAGTCTTCTAATAAAGGTTGCAGGTCAAGACAAGATCTATCTAAGTTTGACTAAGAGATGGAAGAATTAAAAGAACATATTAAAGCACGGAGACAAGAATAAAGTAGTTTGAAGTATGCACCAAATAAGTCAATTAGATGGCAACATGAAAGAATAATTCTCTATCAATTAGAGGAATAATATATATTATCCGAGATGAAGAAGTATTTCCAAATGATTGGGTATAAATTCAAAAGATACTTCTAGAAGATTGGATGACAGTTTTCAGATATATGACAAGCATCACTGAAAATTTTTTGATCCAACATTATAGCAGCACCTGATTGATTTGAATCTTGGACACATTGATACTATTGATGATCATTTCTACTTAGAATTTTATGGAATTTCTTGTAAGAATGTGAAGCAAGATTATATTGTGAAGAAAAAAGATGTGTAGGCTTGTACAATCAAATATGAAGAAGTTTGGCTCCGCAAGATGTTTGATAAACTACTTGATAACATGATGGATTTGATTATGATAGTGATATTAATGAATATTATCAAGGAAGCAGGAAGGTCAAATCACACTTTGATTCATGACATGATAGAAGTCAAGAAGCTACAACAAATCTCCATAGACAAACAGTTAGCCAATGTATTGATGAAGTTCTTTCCTAAGGGAAAGGTTGATTATTATATGACAAACTTAGGCTTATGGTTTTTCTCCTCCCAGATTGAGAAGGGGTGTAAATGGACACCTTATTATCCATGTGTCATGTACTATAGCTAGGACTAATAGTCGTAAGCCTAGTAAAGGCACTGGTAGAGAGAATGGTAGATTGTATTGGCATCAAGTACATACAATCTTGAGTCATGTGACTAGGATTAACATCCTAAATTGGATACATTGACTTGGTAAGAATGGTCCAAAGGACGAAAAATTCCTTTGGTTGAGAAGGAAATGGTCCTATGAGGACATCTTCTTGGAACACCTATGTGGGCATGTACTTGAGAGGCGGTAGTGTCCATGCCTCCTAGTAGTGTGCTCTGATATTGTGGAGAGGTAAAGCTTATTTCTCAAGGCCTTGGTATTTTTAAAATGTTGGTTATGATGATGTTATAATCATTTATGCTTATCAATCTAAATCCTTTATTATATGAATATTTCAACTTGAGATTGTCTTGTTGAGTCATTATGAATACATCCCTAGTTAAGAGGGAGTGTTGAAAATGTAACTAGTGTCGGTCTTCATAATATAATGTAAAACATTCATTGATGTGTTTATTAAATTCATTAATGTATTTATTTTTGGTCAAAGCATGTTCTTCATGCTTATTAGAGTAAAAAAAATGGATTCAAAGAAAATGTACATGAGTGATGTTCCATTTGGACATTTGTAAGAAATTTATTTTTGAATTTTATGTTGAGTCAAAGTACACCTAAATGGTTAAAATCATCCCTCCTTGGGATAATTCGGTTTGGACCTCTAAGAGACACCTCTTCAAAAACTATATATAAGAATCCAATTTGACCTATTAGAGTTCATCCATTCAACCATCAAAAGACATTTGAAATCAACAAAGGAAGAGGAATCTGGACAAGTCAAAACAGAGAGAAGATTGAAGTCAAAAACAAGAGAAAATTTCCAAGTTTGACCAAAAGTTTGACTAACAAGCAGCTCGCACGTGTGGTCTAAAATTTTGAGCATAGGGCCGATTTTATCTAATGTTATCGCAAGGCTGAATAGCCTCTTATTGCAGGATAGTAATCTTAGTACATTGACCATATTCGACCAGCTTGACTATCGTTGACTTTGATCATAGTTAATCAACTTTTGGAGGTGACTTGGAGGAGGGTTGGACTTGACATTTTGGTGGAAAATTTTGAGTCCTCCTCTTGTTCTTGGAAGTCTCATTTTGATATGATTCTATAAAATAAGGATTGGTTGGATTTTCCCCCTTATGGGGTGTTTCCCTGGCTTGGAGCCTAATTCTTTGTGTCTCTTATTTCTTTGTGATATCTATATGTTCTTGGAATACTTAATATTGTATAATTGCTTGATGAATAAGACATAATAAGAAATAAGAATAATTTTGATATTCACAAGTAATTATCAAGATAAAGGAATCAAGCACAAACTAAATTCTACTTGGTTTCTCAACATTAGCAGCAAGAGTGCATGCACTGAAAAGGTGGAGGAATTACCTCATTGGAAGAAAGTTTATCTTGATGTCAGATCATATAGGACTGTGTTGAAGCCTCAAAAATCATTGCTTCAACATGGGGGAAAACCACCCAGTACAGACCTTGGTTGGCAGCTCCTTTTCCGTTTGGAGTAGTGGCTCCCACTAGGGGTAATGGGACCAGTTTCCCAATCTATTTAATGATTGTGCTAATGGGATGATATGTGATGTTTTTGAGTAATGTTTAAGCTAGAATTAATCTAATATAAACTAATAATCACATGCATTTTATCCTAATTTAAAAACTATCTAATTATAACTATACTCGGGAGTAAATTGATGTATGTGATCTACAATAATGCCTGAAAGCAATTGATAATATAGATCATTCAATTGCGATGATAAATGAATTCATTTTAAGAATAATCATTTCGTATAAAAAGTTAGCTGAAATGATTGTGAAAGATATATCGCATAAGGAATTATTCTTGTATTCAGCATAAAATATAGATCATCATCATACAGAAGTGCACTAATGGCAACCAAGATTTAGACTTTCATAAATAAACAACTTGAAAAGAAATCATTGCTTGATACGTAAGTTAAAGAATTACGAGATAAAAGTACCATTTATAATACGTCCTACTCATGTGCTTCAACAATATTGGTCTACTTTCAGTCCATTCAACACCATCTAAGAGTACAAAAGTGCAATTTCAGTAGAAGATGTTGTTAGAGCCTAGATTTGTCTCAGGCTGGAAAGACAAGGTTCTAGGTCCACATCAAACCATGCTCAGCCTCGTAGCTAGCCCTACGAGGACAGGAGAGGGCTCTCTCTGGGTCAATCTCAACAAAAGGTAATCGATAAGGCTCGAGATGACTAAATTTGCAACTGATCTTAGGCTAGGTATTAAGTTCAGGGATTTGATTTGGTTTTTTAAGGGTTTTGTTGAAAAAATGGGAAAGGCAAATTTGGGCTCGAGGATGAGGCACAGTTTCTGCAGAGTTCCGATTTCGGCAAGGAAGGAAATCGTTTTGATGCTTTAAAGTGAGTGATATGGATAGATCAGACTGGTGAGAAGCTAAGGAGAGCAAGAGAGTCTCTAGAATTCCCCTTAAACAAATGAAAACATGAAAATTTAAACAAATTCAAAGGCAGAGAATAACAGTTATGGATTCTACATTAATCACTCATTTGTTCAAATTTAGAAGAAGAAGCATGAAAATGATACACATAACACTAGATAAACTTACAATTACTCAGAGAAATGCACCATCAAAACATAAAGCCACATGGATCCCAAACAGTGCTGCAAAACCCTAGTCTTTCCTTAGCCAAAAGTGCAGAAGTGAATGTACAATAGAGTGCCAAACTTTTCCCAAGAGTCCAACCCTAAAAATGACTTAGAAAATACATGATATAGACTAGCCCAACCCATTCACTTGCCTCTAGGGGTCGAGCTCATCATTCTAGGAGTTGTTTGAACCAATTCTAAACAAAGCACTAAAATCTAGGCAATCAAAACAACTTGCCTCTATAAGGTAGGAAACTGATTCATTCATTAAATTTTCACTCTTTGGTGAATGAATCCTCTAGAACAAGTAACTAAGTGTCAAAATTACATCATGTTCACCCAATTACATCAAGGTAAGTCAAAAATTACATCACAAAGCAAAACTAGTCAAACTAGCCGAATTTCTGAGCTGGAAGGTGGAAAAATGGTCAAAAAACCTTTGTGCGCCGCACCAATTTCTGTATGCGTCGTGCCACTTTGATGCTACTTTTGAGGAAATTTCTGAAGTCCAAATTGAGCCCAAGTGTGCTTGTTGGAAATCCCTGCCTGTCTACTTTCCAACCTAAGTGGAATTTCTGAATTTGGTTCCCATTTGCTCCTCCAAAACCTCAATCTCCCAAGACCGCTTCCTGTGTGTGAAATTAGGGGCAGAGAGGTCATTTTTAGGGTGTTTTTGACCTCCTGAGGACTCAAAACTTGCCCAAACTTCTTGGAAATGCACCAACAGTCATGATTTTTCAAGAAAATTCTAAAACTATAAACTTTTTTTCATTTTGAGCTTCCAATCGTAAGCGCGCGCCACATGGCGTGGCGCACAGGGAGAAAAACCCTGTTTTTTGCACAAAATTTCCAAAAATACCAAAAATGTCCCAAATTTCTTGAAATTTGGGCTGGAGCTTCCTTATCAAGTGTTATGCTAGGCTAAAGAGGCTTTGGCCAATATCTGAAGACGATCGAGCTCCCTTTTCCTCTTTTGCTTCTTGATTGCCTTCCTCAATTTCGCCTTCAAATTCCTGATTCGGGCCTTGCACACTTTGTTTCGTGCCATGTAGTGAAAAGCCATGTGTCTCAGTAGTGCATGGTCTTTGTCAGCCTTGTCCAACAACCTCTCTAGGTGCATGTTAACTCTCTCGAGATTGGCCTCCCGATCCTCATTAATCTCTTGCTCCAATGACGTGAGCTCAACTCTTCTCCTTTGTGCATCTTGCCGATGCTCACGAATGTTTTGTAGCTCCATGATTGCCTGCTGATCTTCAAGCTACTTGTTCCTCTGCTCCAAGTATTTCATGGTCCACTTAGCCCTCTCCAAGTCAAGGGATAAGGCTTCGATCTCTGATTGCTGCTCCTGGATGATCTCTCTAAGTTTGGCGCTTTGTGGACCCATATCTATATCATCATCATGAAGGAGAATGAAGTCGGTCTCTCATTCACCTGAAGGCCCCTCATCCTGCATTGGCCTCTTTCCTTTTTCTTGTACCTGTGATGCTGATGGAGGAAGCGAGGCCCCTTCCACCCTGAGTGGAGATAACACTCACTTTTCCACTGCAAACAAATGTCTGGTGCCTCTCTGATATGTGATGAAAACCGGCACACTAGCAGTCTCATGGCACTCATACTGATGAGAAGGTTCACCCTCATGCTTAACCTCTGATACTCCCCGTGAAGCTCTGAATAAGTCATGAGAGATGAAATCATCCCAAATGATTCCCTACAATCCAAGCTGATTAACCACCAAAATCTTAATAAGAGCAAAATGATAGACATTTTTAAGTTGTTGCTGAGGGGTTTTATGCTGTATAAAGGTGGTCATCCTCTCTATGTTCCGGAAAATGAAATATGGAATGTTCATCATCCGTACCCTGGTGAAATGCATGAGCAACCTGATGTGATAAGCATAAAGACAAGAGAAACGTCCCTCACAGCTGAAATATTTCATGATCAATCTCATTAGTGGAGCATATTCGTCTTTCAGATACCGGAACGGGAACACTCTCTTGAGTTGCCTCAAGAAATTGGTTTTAATTTATGGCTCATAATGCTGCCGTTCAATCTTCTTTTTCTTGTGCCATGGTTCACCAATATTTGGTATACGGTTGCTAATGAGACAGATTCTGATGTAAGTGTGAAGGTGACGCCAGCCAAGATAGCCTGATCTCTGTGCAAGTGCAACACAAAAAGATGAGCCAACTCATGATGAAATTGGACACTAGCCACCTTTTGACAAAACTCATAGCATGACTGACGCTGAAAACACTGCATAACAAGAGGGCAGGCCTGCAATTCTGTAAGGGTGGTCGGTTCTTCGCTAACATGTCTGCCACTTTTATGAGGCCTCCTACGTGCATGTTCTTCCAAGGGAGAATCACTTTGGGTTTCCACCTCATAGTCCGATGAATGCTCAGATGCCATGACTGCTGGACAAAATACCTTGAAGAAAAGATGCTACTATATATAAACTGTACTTGGACTGCTCTTTTTAATGTAAAAAAAAAAAAAAAAACTGTTGTGTTGTGATTCTTCCACCAAGGGGAAAAACAAATGCAACCAGGGAATGTTAGGAAGGGGAAAACAGTAGGGGATTAGGGAATATTGAAATAAATTTAATTAGGGAGAGGAGGGGGATTTTATATATGGGAATAAGGTTTAGGGTTTGGGATAGTTGTATAGGGTTGAGGAGATTTTTATAAGGGCTAGGGTTTTGGGTTTTTGGGATTTAAATGTAATGTAGGATTGATCAGCTTAGTTGGGGGGGGGGGGGGGGGGGGGGGGGGGGTGGGGGGGGGTGGTTAGGAAATGAGGAAACAAGGGAAAAAAATGGGGAAAAGGAGAATCCTTGGTGACAAATCAAAGATTAAAGAACCTACAGCAAACTTCCTTTGAAGGCACTTTAGAGGGAGGGTTTGGATTTTTGTTTTGACCACTACCACCCATAAACCACCAACACTTATCACAAAATTTGAAGCAATGTCAAAATAGCAGCCCTACCTAACAAATTCACGCAAGGAGTGAGGAATTTGGTGAAGTTTCATGCAATATCGGGCTTTGGACTATATGCACCACGCCAAGAGCCCAATGCGTCGCGCTCTCTCTGTGCGTCGTGCCCGTTCAAATTAACACTGGGCAGAAACTCCCAGTGCGCCGTGCCACCTGTTATGTGTGCCGCACTAGTTAGTTGCAAACGATTTCTCTCCAAAACATGCACTGTTCACCCAGATTCGCCTTGAAATTCTTTTCTCCAACCTTGGCATTCAAAATGACTTTCATCTTCATGGAAAAACCTTAATAAATACATCAATTTGATTTTTGGTTCTCCAAAACCCATTTTTGTAATGTTTTGCAATTGACACTTTTTCACAATTAATAGAACTCTGACTTTTTGTTTCCTCCTTGATTTTTGGTTGAAATGATGAATTTCTTGGCAATTTTTTGCAGGGATAGTTATCATGGAATTTGGAAAAGGAGACCAGGGTTGTGCTTGAAGAATTCAAGAACTGAAATTTTTTTAAAATTATTACAAATAACAAAATGTCGACTTGTCTTCAAAACAGAGTTTTGAAGAAAAGTCATAATCCATCTATATGACGATAAAAATCTTTTGAAATAACAACTTATCAAGGACCTCCCTCTGGCCTGCTGGCTTTATTAGACTTTGTCGAAGACCAAATTGAGTAACCCTAGACCTAATGACTAAAATTATTGTTATGACCTAGAAACTGCAACAGGACTGCAAATGACTTTTAAGATTTGATTTTGATGACAAACCTAAGCCAGCAGTGCAAAGCATGAGGGGAATGAATGACAAAAGCCCTTCCATCATATTTATGGCATGCTCCTAATGAAATGCAACTAATCAAGAGAGATGGGACACCTAAACATGAAATGCAAAAAGAGTTTTGATCTCTGACAGAGGGATGACCAGACTGACTCTAACATTAGCTCCAATGGGGATGGTAGCTCCTTGGAGGTGCCAAGAACGGCAGATCTCTGGAAGAGCTAGACAGTGCCTTCGTCCATTGGGCTATGGAGTCATTATTTCGACAAACAATACAAGACTTCTGACTCAATTTATTTGATTGAAACTTGACTCAAAATGACTCGATAATAACACTAAAATGATTGAAAAACTGACTCGACAAACTGAACTCAAAACTGAAATCTTTCTTCAGAATTATAGCCTTCACTTCAGGCCCCAGACTGAAGAAAGATCACAGCACACACTTGCAGCGAAACTGAAATAAAATTTTATTTACAATGACAATGATGACAGTAGAAATAACTCAGAAAAGGTATCGTTGGAGCAGCCGACCATTGACCGGCCCTCCTGGACAATCTTTCCCATTCATCTCCTTCAAAATAAAGGCATTCTAACCCCAGTACGCTGCAATCTTAAAAGGACCTTTCGAGAGATTGTCAAACTTGCCGTGCTTGCCCTTTTCCTCATTCCTTGCATCCCACTTTAACACCACATCATCCAACTGAAATGTGTCCGCCTTTGCTTTTTTTTTCATAAATCTTTTTAATTCTCTCCTGCAACTTGAATGTGTTTTGAAAAACATCCTCCCGTGTCTACTGCAAGTGGATCATTTGATTTAGTCTTCTCTGCATTGGATCCTCTTCACGACCAGCCTCTTGAAGAAGTTTGACTACCGAGTTGCAAGAGAGGTAGGGAACATTGTGTCAACTCCATAAACTAACTCAAAGGGGGACATACCAATGGATTTCTTTTGACTCACATAATCTGCCCAAAGTGCATGGACCAGCTTCTTATGCCAACTCTTCTTGTTGATTTCCAACATCTTATTTGTTATAGACATTTTTGTGCCTTGCAGCATTGAGCATGAAATGTCCATAATCTAAGGGATCCAAAGTCCCTAAACATGTTGTTCCTACCCCTAGAGGAACAAGGCTAACAAACCACAGCAATTCACAGAAGTTCTCCACCTGAAACTGCTCAGAAACAAGTCAATTCAGGATCATTTCAGTGGCTACACTAGCTGTTTGTGCTGAATGTCAAAGCCAACACTGGCTACCTGCGTTGAATTTCAACTGGAACAAAGGCTACCTGCGCTGAACGAGAGTGGACAAGTGGCAGGCTCATTTCTCAAGGTGTCAAAACCCAGGAAGCTTCCAAAATGACACTTGCCTCAGGGAATTCGACTGGTGATGAGTAAGAGGTTCCAAATCTCCAAGTGGAAGCAAGAACCTCCAAGTGGACTCAAGAACTGACAGAGGGAGAGGACACTAGTCAGATCTCAAGCTGACTCATCCTCTCTCCAAACATCTATATATGGATCTCTC
Source organism: Pinus tabuliformis (assembly GCA_031772625.1). Taxonomy (NCBI): domain Eukaryota; kingdom Viridiplantae; phylum Streptophyta; class Pinopsida; order Pinales; family Pinaceae; genus Pinus; species Pinus tabuliformis. Next base: position 817,389,619 of record CM062820.1, on the reverse strand, counting down.
CTCCATGAGATCTAGGGGCGGGAATTTTGTTATTGCAAAGAATTGCTGTTGGTTTGAGATTGGAATCATTGGGTGCTTAATGCTTTGAAGGGGCTGAAGATAGGAATTCCATTTGCTGGGAAGGAGATGCTGGATTGGAGCCCTCTGGGTTGTATCTCTTCCTGAACCTTGTTATTCATCAATAAAGCTATCTTGGTTTCTCCTATATGCTGATGTATTTTGATGTATGAATGTATTAGCATGTTTAGTTTATTTCTAATCCTAAACTAGTTATGAATGTGAACATTTGTCTTTGTGTAGTGTTCTTCTCTTGTTTCAAGTAGCTGTTCTCTTGTCACAAGTAGTTGTTCTCTTGTGATCTTGCAGGAAGCGGAAGCTGGATAAGCAAGAAGGCAAGTAGCTGTGAACACCCAAAGGGAAGAGAGACCGGATCGAGGGACAAATGGAAGACACCAGTAAGTCCATTGATCTCTCTTCTTTCACATTTCATAAAGGAAGAAACCAGAATAGTTGTACTCATTTGTTGCTAAGGCACTGTCACACCTTAGGTGGATAGGATCATCCTGCATAGGCATTTTTCCCCACAACAAATTGGTGACTCCGCTGGGGAGATTTGTTTAGTCATTTTATTTATGTTTCTATCATTGTTTGCATCATAGACTTGACAGCAACAATCGAACTGCATCTTTCCCAGATGCAAAGTAGAAAGTTGCTGCTTTGATCCAATTGCTGGACATGTCTATGATCTGAACAATGGATTCACAAATGATTTGATGATTCTTGTGATAGATCTTAGTAGCCTCTCAAAGCATCCCTTTGATTACACCTTACTTGTTGCTTTTATTTGGCCTAAAACAGTGAATTAAAGAGCAATCTGTGACCCAGAACCTGAGGGAAACGAGAGTTTCTCCTTCAGCGCAGACCCAGTGAAGGGATTCTACATTTCAACGCAGGTCCCGTGAAGGCTACCTGCGCTGAATGTCAAAACCCCTGTGTTGAGGTTGCGCTGAACCAGTTTGTCCTTGTGCAGCTGGGGTTTTCTGCTCTGTTTTGCCTTGTTTTGATCTCTATTTTTTGCAGCCTGTAACCAGCATAGGTACCAGTCTAATAACCCCTTCTCTCTCCTTACATTCCGCCTCCTTTTGTACAAAAATATTGTGAGTGTTTTTATGTGTTTGTGGCGTCATTTACAGTTTTCCTTTGCATGAGTGAAATAGTCATCCTGTAGCCCTTGATTCAGATCTGTTGATTGTGATCTTAGAAGAGAGTTCATTGGCTGTTTGCAGATTGATTATACATTTACTTTTGCTTATTGGTTTGAATTTGTCTCTTTTAAGTGTCAAAACAAGTCTTTATTTCGAAAATCGTTAAGTGTTGTAATCTCTTCTACCCTCTCTAATTTCGAAAAAGTAAGCTTGTTTGTATTGATCATTTAAAAGCAAATTCAAAGTTGTACAAAAAGCTTTCTTTGTAGGCATCAATACTAAGAAAGCGGAAAACAAACACCTGCATTGTGCATTTGCATTTGATAGTTTTCATGTTGGATTTAGGAAAAGTGCATTAGAGTGTGCTGATTGCTCTTTGAGAAAAGATGGTGTCTTTCTTTTCCCTTAGTAGCTAGGATTTTCAAAGTTGAAAAGATATAAAGCTTGCTTATCATCTTTAGACTGCATTTAGGAATTTGTATCATACATCTCGTGGTGAACCTTGAAAGGCAAACTTTAAAAAATATCAACCTAAAATAAATTGACTGAACTTAACAACGCTTTGCAACATAACGCACAACATAGAGGTCTAGGCTAGAGACGTGTACCAGCGTCGTTAAGCCTGGTGACTGTCGATCTCGTGGATGGTGGGTGATTCCTCCTGAGGGACGATAGCGCCAGTACGGATTGTGCTCCCACGTATCGTCGCGTATATATTGGGAGACCCCTATAGGCATAAAACCTTTATCCTTAGGAAGCCGTGTCGGCCGCCCTACTGATCGTAATGCACTGAACACAGCATTCAGGAAGATCGTCCGCCAGTACCCTAAAAAGTATTCTGCGGTTTTGCGAAAAGTTTGGCACACCCTCTGCCTAGAACTCCAAAGCAGTTCCTTTTGGCCTTTTTCAGACTCTATAACAGAAAAAGTCCATCCGAGCATTTGTCACTCCGGGCTCATTAAAACATCGAAGGAGACTAGAGTCATCTTTAGCTTTTTCTTGACTCTTTAAAACTGAAAAAGCAAGTTGTGTCTAAAGCGTCGTTAAAATTTATTTTAAACGGAACAATCACCCTTTAATTCCTGCGTTGATCTTTAGGTTGAAAAAATGGAGCACACCAACCAAGGAATTCCCCTTGGTGGAAATCCTAGTCCCTTCTCCTCTTGGGGAGATGTTGGTGCGCCCCACATGGACACATTGTCGCTTCCAGGACTGACAATTGGCCTGCCAGTCTGGCTCTTTTCAACCAATGTCGTTCAGAACACCACCATTCCTGAACAGTCGAGTCAACAGTTAGACCAGACCAGAGTTGCCAACCAGCCTTCTACCTCATCTAACTCTTCCTCTCCTCCTTCCTCTTCGCTGGACGGAACTGGTAAAACAAAAAACCAAGTTCCTAAGGAGAAGAAGGAAAAGAAGAAGAAAGAGAAGAAGAAGAAGGAGCCAAAGGAGACTGGGGGCAAACAAGTGTCGTCTGACAAAAATCCACACACAGCACTGACAAGGCCTAAATCGCCATGTGTCATATGCAAGGGAGACCATTTCCACAGAGATTGTCCCTGTATCCCTCGAATACTAAGGGACTGGTCTCCCCGTTTGCACAATTCGGTAGCATCAACCTCTGATAGCCATGTTGACTGCTCACCGTCGACTAGTGAAAGTGAAGTCCTAGGACAGAGAGGGAAAGCTAGATTTCCCTGTAAACTGTGTGAAGGCGATCACGCCATCCATCGTTGTCCCTTCTTAGACAAGGCTAAAAGAGTTCTGGAAGATCGCCCGATTTTACGAGCGCAACTTCCTCCTGGATATCAAAAACTCCTGCCAAGACCTTCACTAGTCGAGAACTCGGCTGGCCCGCCCAGGTGGTCAGCCGAAGCACCTATCATTGAAGATGAACCGTCTGGATCCATGTCTGATGAAAGTCAAAAGGTTGATATGGCAGTTGACCCGGTTTTGCCTTCAGAGGCTCTATCTTCGAATGATACCATCACAGAGGAGAATAAAGACGACACCGTTCAAATTCTCTTCATCAACACTGACTCTGATGAACAAGGAGGCAATGCCCCCATTCCTTTATCGCAGGAAGGAAGTTCGTCGGAGCGATATCCGGCCGTTTATTCGGTCCCACCACCAAGCAACCTGGTTGTGTCCTTTGACTGGAACCAACTAGGCAGACCCCGGTTGCCAGCAAGTATATCATTCAGAATTATCGTTCAAATATACAGAATGGTAATGGCTGGCACTATCATTGATGAGGGGGCATCTGTGAGTATCCTTTCCTCTATTGCTTGGAAAGCACTTGGTTCGCCAGCGCTTTTACCTGAAATGAGAAATCTATCAGGTTTTGATAAAGGAACCAGTCGACCATTAGGGATCCTCCCCAATGTGCCCATAACATTGAAAGGGAAGACCGTTCAAATGAACGTGATGGTCGTTCAAGGACCCTTGGATTATAACCTACTCCTTGGACGAGACTATATATATTGCATGGGAGCCATCGTCTCCTCACTCTTTAGAGTAATGTGTTTTCCGCATGAAGGAAGAGTGGTCAAGCTCGTGGACCAACTTTCATTTCCCGGATCACGCATCGCAAATAGTCACATACCATCCCTAAATGGTCTATTCACGCAAGAAGTGTCTCAACCCACGGTCCGTCCTCCTGATGAGTGCGAGTAATCCGGGAGGATACGACTGGAACCCAGGGGGCACACGTCCTAGTCTGCTTCGGTAGGGAAACTTTGGGTATAGAGTAGGTTTCCGCGGGAGAATATGACTAGTCTGTACCCCGTCCGTCTAGGAAGAGGGTTATTCTAGAATAAGATTCTTTTGTCAAAGTTATGTGAGTTGGCGGGCTACGTCGCTCACCTCTGTCTATTTCGGTAGACATTGCCAAGGAAGTGTTTTGTTTGAAAGATTAACGAGACAATCTTTGGGTAACCTGAAAGAGGTAGGCCTCTCTCGGTGAAACGAATGTTTTGACGGAAATGAAGTAGAGGTAACCTTGAAATCGTACTTTATGCCTGGGGGCATGCAAACCTTTTGGAGTGCAAGCAAGGGGCGGCTATTTATTTTTTAAATTTTTAGGTCCTCCCTTTAAACCTATAGGTCTAACCCTTTAAACTCGTAGGATTAGTCGTTTCCGAACTTGCATAATGAAAGGATCCGGGGCAAAGCTTCGTGAGATGAAGCTCCATAAAAAATAGAATCTCAATGAGACACTCTTATCATATGACTGGTATAATCGAGCAGTTTTAGCACAAAGTTCATGCTCGTTAAAAAATAAACGCAAGATCCGAGCAGTTTTAACGCAAACTTCATGCTCGTTAAAAAATAAACATAAGCAATGAGCAAGTGTTTCCACCAGCGTTTAAGCTCATTTTAAAATAAAAAATGAACCTATCCTGGTAAATGACCACTGTGAATGTAATATCATCAGCCATTAAAACCTTGGTCGTGTTTGCACCGTCACCTCCACTTTTCATTTGGCCGATCGTTCACCTCCATATGATTGTTTACCCATTTTGAGGAACAGCTGCGAAGAGTGATTTCACCTAGCCATCCTTGTGACACTGCCGTGATTGGAAAATTCCAACATGTACCTGGAATCAGCTGCTAACCCTGTTTATCACTCGTTCCTCAAAAGACGAGTCTTCTTTAAGCTCTTTTCAACTGACTCGTAAAATATGAAAAGATTGCCGAGTTTTGGCCTTCCAGCTCGTTAAAGCGACCGGAAGAGCTATCCCTCCTCTAGATTTTAATATTTTTGGACATGAGGGATTATTGCACAAAAAGATCGAGCGCTTGTTTTGTTCGGCTCGTTAAAACTATCGAAAACTCATCCCTTCTGTATTGTTTTATACTTTTTCGGACTTAAGGGATTAGATGACGAAAAAGGAATTTTGGAGTTGACTTTATGTACCTTTTCAGACTCTCTAAAAATGAAAAGGACCGAGTTATCCTTGTCGTTAGACTCGTTAAAATCATTAAATAGCAACAAACTTGTCTTTAGAGGAGAACGAGTTTCACTATCGCTAGGCTCGTTAAAACATAGCGATGGGCTTGCCCGAAGGGCAGGTTATAGAACAAGCATATGTTATCCTCCTCAAGCTTGACAAAAATAAAGAGGTACTGGTCAGCAATGACTGGGGAAAAATTGGGAGAAACTAAAGAAAACTTTGATGGTAGCAAGTCGCTCTTGAACATGACACTTTTCCTCCGTACCACAATCGGGTTGGGTTGTTTCATTCACCGGTCACATCCATGGTCTCGCCATACCATCCATATTTGGGGTAATGCTACCAATCCATCGTATCAGTGTCGCCATATGTTCAAGAGAAGTCGTTCAGAAAAGTCAACCGTGTCCCATCCACTGCCATACATTATCCTTCATCCTTTCATGACCGCCACCCTGAATCATATGTCACAAATCGTTTTCACCTCCATTAAAATCATTAGCTCCGTTCCGTGTCACTGATGTGGGATTCATTAAGGCCCTCCTTTGACGGATCGCTTCTTGTCGACATCAGCTCATTATCCAAGAAGTTGATCTAGGAACAACCCCTTCAGTACTTTGAAGCTTGCATGCCACAATGGCAAGTTTCTCACTTCCGACGACAGGTATACATCAATGACCTTCGACCGAAAGATTTTGCGTGGTGTTCGACGCCAAGTCCTTTATTCACACCACGTGAATTGTACTGCAGTACCTTGAGGGTCATTATCATTATCGGTGATTCCTCTCGCGCTTGTTAACGGTTTACATCATTGACCGGTAATCAAGCGATGTCTTTCCATGTTCGACTTCAGAACATTTCTCACATGGATCGACTTGTACTTAGAGTGAAGATCGAACGAGTTTGAAGACCCTGGATCTAGTTTCATCCATCCGGGCTGCGATATATATTCAGGAAAGATAAAGACATTGACATGTACATCATTGCAGCAGATAATCATCCTACTCAAAGGATGATAATTTCATCAAAATTATCAGTCTACCATCAGACGATTGTCTGTTCTATATACGGAAAATGTATTTATAAAGCTGAGCTTGGGAATGCCCGCCTCAACTAGATCATGAAAGCAGTATGAAAAATAATGTATTGTATTGTATCTTATTACAGGTCTCCTCCCAGCATTGGATGAACTTCGGATCCCCCTGATAAAGCATTTCACCCGATAAACAGCCTCATACTTTAGGGGGCAACTGTTATAGACATTTTTGTGCCTTACAGAATTGAGCATGAAATGTCCATAATCTAAGGGATCCAAAGTCCCTAAACATGTTGTTCCTACCCCTAGAGGAACAAGGCTAACAAACCACAACAATTCACAGAAGTTCTCCACCTGAAACTGCTCAGAAACAAGTCAATTCAGGATCATTTCAGTGGCTACACTAGCTGTTTACGCTGAATGTCAAAGCCAACACTGGCTACCTGCGTTGAATGTCAACTAGAACAAAGGCTACCTGCGCTGAACGAGAGTGGACAAGTGGCAGGCTCATTTCTCAAGGTGTCAAAACCCAGGAAGCTTCCAAAATGACACTTGCCTCAGGGAATTTGACTGGTGATGAGTAAGAGGTTCCAAATCTCCAAGTGGAAGCAAGAACCTCCAAGTGGACTCAAGAACTGACAGAGGGAGAGGACACTAGTCAGATCTCAAGCTGACTCATCCTCTCTCCAAACATCTATATATGGATCTCTCCTCCATGAGATCTAGGGGCGAGAATTTTGTTATTGCAAAGAATTGTTGTTGGTTTGAGATTGGAATCATTGGGTGCTTAATGCTTTGAAGGGGTTGAAGATAGGAATTCCATTTGCTGGGAAGGAGATGCTGGATTGGAGCCCTCTGGGTTGTATCTCTTCCTGAACCTTGTTATTCATCAATAAAGCTATCTTGGTTTCTCCTATATGCTGATGTATTTTGATGTATGAATGTATTAGCATGTTTAGTTTATTTCTAATCCTAAACTAGTTATGAATGTGAACATCTGTCTTTGTGTAGTGTTCTTCTCTTGTTTCAAGTAGCTGTTCTCTTGTCGCAAGTAGTTGTTCTCTTGTGATCTTGCAGGAAGCGGAAGCTGGATAAGCAAGAAGGCAAGTAGCTGTGAACACCCAAAGGGAAGAGAGACCGGATCGAGGGACAAACGGAAGACACCGGTAAGTCCATTGATCTCTCTTCTTTCACATTTCATAAAGGAAGAAACCAGAATAGCTGTACTCGTTTGTTGCTAAGGCACTGTCACACCTTAGGTGGATAGGATCGTCCTGCATAGGCATTTTTCCCCACAACATTATTAATGATATTAACCAAAGATTTGTTGGAAGACTCTGCCAATCCATTGCCTTGTGGATGATAGGTGGTTGAGTGCCCCAAGGTAATATGATATTTACTACAAAACTCAACCATCCTTTTAGACTTGAGCGCTGCTGCATTATCATTGATTAACTTATTCAGGCAACCAAAACGAGACAAAATATTATTTTCAAGGAATGAAATTATTACCACATCCATAGCTTGCCTAGTGGGAATTGCTTCGATCCATTTCGTGAAGTAATCTATCACTGTGAGGATCCATCTATGTTGACCTGAAGAAGAAGGATGAATTTCACCAATGAAATCTAGCCCCCACTACTGAAAAGGGGCACTCACCTCAATGGGCTTAAGTGGCAAAGGCTGTAATTTCTATTTCCCTTCAAAAATCTGGCAGTTATGATAGCTCTTAACTGTCTTGAACACATCAGCAAACAATGTCGGACAATAGTATCCAGCCCTTAGAATTTTATTTGCTGTTGTTTTCCAAAAAAGGTGACCGTCACAATCTCCTTTATGGAAATCCTCCATGACCTGCTTCGCTTCTTCCTCCACCAAACAATTTAACAAAACACCACCGGGTTCTTTCCAAAAAAGTGCAGAATTCAAAATACAAAATTTAGCAGCCTTTAACTTAAGAGTTCTCGCTTTGTTTCTAACCATACCAGGCGGTGCGTACAAACTCTGAAGGACATATATGATATCTGAATACCATGGAGAAAGAACAAACATTTCTGATACGTTCCGAGCCCAAATTTGCCTTTCCCATTTTTTCAACAAAACCCTTAAAAAACCAAATCAAATCCCTGCACTTAATACCTAGCCTAAGATCAGTTGCAAATTTAGTCATCTCAAGCCTTATCGATTAACTTTTGCAAAGATTTACCCAAAGAGAGCCCTCTCCTTTCCTCGTAGGGCTAGCTACGAGGCTGAGCGTGGTTTGATGTGGACCTAGAACCTTATCTTTCCAGCCTGAGACAAATCTAGGCTCTAACAGATGCTAAATCAGATAAAAATAAATCATGTTCCATTAATTTCACCAGAACTTTCTCAAAGGGACAAAAGTGCATGAGAGGGGTTTAAATACTTAAACTATAAAACTAAAAATAGATTATTACAAAAATAGTTGAGGAGGTTTAAATGACCTTCCTAAAATTATGCAAAATAAAATCAAAATATAAATGAGCATGGTGACTAACTGTCCTGCATTTGATCCTTTAGATCGCAAATGTCCATCATGGGCTTGAGCTGTGTTGGTTGGCTGACTTCAGCTTTCAACTGTCCAGTGAATATGGCGTTAGTTAGTGTTGGCACCATTTTCTCCGTAGAAGTGGTTAAGCATCGTAGGGTCATCCACTAGTTGTGAGGTTTTACCAAATGTCACCAATATGCTTCTTAGTTTAACCTGGTCGTTTGCCTAATTGCTTATGCTTTTTCTTCTGTTGCTTGTTTCCACTGTAGTTCAAGTTGTTTCACATTAAGAAGAAAACCTCGAATGGATTCTGCCACAAGGTTGGCGCTATGTAAATTTTCATTAACATTTTATATGACATTGTTTGTTGTTGTTGTCACATCCGTTGTTGCCTTTTCTGCCTCTTTAAGCCAAGAATCCCAGTATGCAAATAAGATTTCTTTATGTGACTCCTCTAGTTTAGGCAAGTCAGCTTTTCTCCCATCTTCTTAATTCTGTCAAGTGATGAAATGAGAGACCTTTTTAAATATTTCATCATATTCAAGTCTCATTTCCACGACTTGACTTGTCAATTTGTCACTTGTTTCGCAATAAGAGTTCCATTGCAAAATCTTCTGGCATAATACTTATTTTTGGTGCATCAGCTAGGCTTTAAGGCTGAGCGCTTCAATAATAAACTGATCAATTTTTGCATCATCATCTTTATGTAGATCAGTTATTCCCTGTATTTGTGCTTCCTTCTCTACTAAGACGGTTTGATGTTTTATTTGCATCTACTCGAACTCCTGTTGTAGCATAGCTAAATGTATCTATGCCTGCAGGTCAGATTTTGCTTATTGTAATTGTTTTTCAAGCGACAAAATTTTATCTTCTTTTTCTTTAAGAAACATTTGCACCTATGTTTCTTTGTCGATGGTTGTTGTAGCGTAGGCACCTGCAAACTATGAGAGTCTAGTAACATTGGTAGACAGGTCGATGGGTGAGTCTTTCCAGAGAACATCCATCAGTTCATTATCAGGGGTAATAGCAACTGTAAAGTCCAACTTCATTTTCTTCCTTTGTCTTTTATCAATGGCCTTGTGTTGTGGGCTATAAAATACATCTAAAGTGTGAATCTCCTCTATTCTCAAAACAATTTCAGAGGTGGGGGTAAGAGGGATGTGTTCTACCTCTTGAGTATTTACAGTCTCCTCTACTATAATTTCCTGAGTTGTCTTCTATTGTCAAGTTTGTAACTCTGGCATTTGTTCCTCTGTGTTGAGCCTTTTATTAAAATTGTCTCATTCTTCCTCTAAATCAATTACTGGGGGTTTTATTGGCTATGTGGAGGCGTCATGGATTTCATCATGTTTACTGGCTAAAGTTTCTTCAGCTATCTTCAGTGTAGATTGGGTTGTATCCTTTTCTGACTCTCTGCTTCTGCTTTTCCCATTTTGTGATGACTCCTCTGATTCCCTGGTAGATTTCTCTTGGGATTTTGCTCCAGAATCAGTTTTAGAATTTTCTTTGGAGTCACCTTCTATACTTACATTGGGAGTAGGCTCCCTTATTGGTTCAATCAATAATTGGTCCAATGGGACCTTTGATAGCCTCCTTTCTCTGTAGTTGTAAAAGTTTTCAAGATCTTCACGGTCAAAAAGTAATTGTGCCATATGATTCACCTCTGTGAAGGTGTTTTTCTGCAAAAAGATGTCATCAAAGGCATCTTCCTCATTACTGAATACTTTTATTTTCACCATAGTGGTAAAGTCTTTGACAGTGCCAAACAGGTCATATTGCCTTCCAGTGAATTTAGGTAATTGCGGAGATAACATATTCTATGCTTCCTTAAATGCATGCCCTAGGTCGTGTAATGAAAATGCTCCAAACTGTAAAGGGAATGTAGGCAAGATGACCTTTTTTTATTCCTTTAATGTTTTGCTTATCCCTCCCTCACTAGCTATTTGATAGGCTATCTCTCTAGCCATCAATTTGTCCAAAACATAGTATGGGAGGACATGGGGGGAGGTGGTGCTGCCAAATACCCTGATATACGTAATGTCTCCTCCACAAACCATCTAGCCATTGGGATGATATCTACTTCAGCTTCTTGGGAAAACCTAGGGGCATCTCGGTTATAAAGCCATTTGTGAATAGGTAGCATAACTCCATGACAAATCTTGAAAAAATGTGGTTGAAAGTTCAATTCCGACATGTCTTTATGGTATATGTGAATGGGAAGTGGATTTTGAATAGTCCACTTCCATCCCATGACAGGGAATTTCGAACTGAAACAAATTGCATCCATTACATAGGCGCTCATAAAAAATGGAGGGTAAACCCTCGAAGAAACACTTCTTTTCCTTCTATACTCCATTATTGTTCTTGCTAAATTGTCAGACAAAATTTGTGCCCAATTCATTACAATTGTGTTAACGGTTTCATCTATTAATGAAAACCACTCTAGGGAGAATTTAGTACTATCGAGTTTGCCAAATAGTCTACATAGCATGGCTGCTGCAAAACTATGAGGGGGACAAATAGACACAGTATTGTACATATCGTTTTTATCTTTCTTGATTTTGTCCTCATTATTTGACCAGTTCTGGGTGCTGTCCGCTGGGTCCTCATTCTCTTCGGAAAAATTCTCGATGAACTGCCTATTGTAGATGACTTGTGGCTCTAGTAGGTGGTACATAAGCCACAGGTTGTCTGGGGTAAAAGATCCCATAACCTTTTGGCTTCTTGTCTTGAATTCTCTGTCTGAGATGTCAGCTTCATCAATAACCCATTTAACCATTCGGTATAAGGGATTATCTTCAGGCACGCAGCTATGCGATGCAAAAATGAGCATGTTGTCCAAACATGGAATTGTCTGAGGAATCATGTCTGTCAACTATAACCTTCATTTCCAAAATCCTTGGTTGCTCTTCCTCTAGCATATTATACACGGCCTCCCATGTAGAGGTTCCTCCCTCTCTGTTGCATGTAGTATCCATAAACAGAGGATTCATTTCTGACTTCTCGGAGACGACTGCCTTGCCTTTCTTCACCATTGCTTTCAACTATTTGCTCTATGGATTTTCCTGAAAGTGAAGAACAACAGCTATCAAATACACAAAGATGATAATGAACATAAAATGAAATAATGCAGATAACTTGTAAAGGTGATAAAAGGAGTTTTATTCGAACGCATGTAAGAAGATATCATATCACACAAAATGGCTTTTCACACATAAATGCAGTTATCTCTTACTAAATGCCCACTAATGCTTTGTTATCCCTTAGCTTTAATGATCATAAATGTCTGCATCATAAATCGGGAAGAAAGCTTCCAGGGTCGTGAGCCTTTGAACTGCGATAGTGGTGATTTTGTGATTTGCGAAGCAATATCGCAGATCACAATATCGCATTATTCCTTTTCGCTTTTCTTACCTTCTCTTTTGTTTCTGCGATATGTGAGATGAGAGCCACTCATTTATCGTTTCAAAACATAGCTACTTGTTAGGTTCCTCTATGTAAAAGACCATTTTTAATGAGTGGCGAACCTAAACATTTGTTCATGATACATTTAAGGAGTGAGTCCAGGTCTTGATCGCGTTTCACAATATTGGTTGATGGTAAGTTTGTGGTGTTCCTTTGAATGCTCGAAATGTGATGCGATAAAGGTTATGACGCCATTGCAATTTTTCATCTCACATGTTTTGAGATAACCTTTTAAGGAGGGTCCTTTATAAATGGAAATATGTGATGCGAGACTCAACTTTTGAAGAAAAAAGCTTAAGGACCTAGTTTATGTCAGAAATATGATAGTTTCGAGCATAGAGTCCTCTTTCAATCATTCTTTACTGGATTTGGTGGGTTAGAAAGGTCTTTTGATGATGCTTAATCATGTTGTATGTGGGAAGGTAAGCATTTAGTAGTTCTTTTGAAAAAAGGGGGTTTGATTGATATCTTTCTTTATTCCAAAAATAAAAGAAATGCCTAAATGCTAAGTTTGTTTTTTGGATGGATTTTTTAAAGGGTCCCCATTTATTAATGTAATATTAACTACTATCATTAATAAATGGGGGGTTGTTGAATAGCACAACAATTGGCGATTCACTTGGAAGAACTAGTTATCTCTGAGAGTTTTTTGAAATTTCTAAAACTTCCGAAATAAAGATAGTTTTGAAAATAAAATAAGTTACATGGAATATAAGGTAAGTAATACTACTCATTATCAATAAAACAACATCTACTTAACTATCGTTCTTTTGATTATTCTTTTCTCATAAGAAAGTCACTTTGTCTACATCAATCACTACTTTGTTTTTTAAAGATAAAAGCAAGGAGACTCTCCTCAGATCAGTTTTTGGAATACTCAGTTGTCGTAGGTAGAACCTCTGCTACCAGCAGGCGTTCACAGCCTCAACAGGGTTACCTTTTAACTAGCAATGATTCAGTATCCCACTTAAATTAGAATGCAATCTTAAAGATAAGCTCGTTTGTATACTTATTGCTTTCTTTATTTTCTAAAGTAATTCATTCTTCCTTCAACTCTTCATCTTTTATCTCTTAAAGGACAATGCCTTGGTTTGGTGACCAAAATTGACAATGCCATTCACTTGATTTGTAACTTAACTGAACAAGTTGACTCTTGATGAGACCCCTTGTCTTTTTATTAATATAATCTTAAGCCATTACCCTGTTTTGATATGCAGTATTGGTAATGTCAATTAGTTATAATATTATGATCGTGGTAAGCCGGCTCTTGATGAGACCTCTTATCCTTTAATTTTAAGTATATTTTAGAATTACACTCTAAAAGTGAAAGATGATTAAGTGGGGAGAATCATTGGCTCCTTAAGTGCTTCTAGACGACAATTGTAGAGTTTTAAAGATGTTTCTCTGCAGAGAGACTTTGTTTTGTTATTAATACTTTTCTTGATTGATGTAAAGGAAAAAATTCTTTCTAAAGTTAAGTTTCATCAAAAATTAGATAATTTAGGCAGAAAACAGGCAGTTTAAGAGTGATAGAACTTAACTATATATTTCATATGTGAAGATTACTTCCATAACAATCTTTACTTACACAAGCGAAAAGTCAAAATTAAAAAGAGACTATCCTTTGTAAAACCAAAAGTAAATGTTCTTCAACTCGTATTATTATTTCTAAAAGAAAATTAACTAAAGGCAATAATATACAGTGAACATAAGAGATCATCTTCTATGGAAAGTATTTCTTTAAAACTTGCCCATTAACAGGTAGAGATTCTCTCTTACCTGATAAATCTTATAACATAAAAGTTGATGGGCCTATTTGTTCCACAATCTGAAATGGGCCAAGCCACATTTGTTGGAACTTGGTATGCTTACCTTTCTCTTCGTGGGCTTTATCCCATTTCAATACTAGGTCTCCAAGTTGAAAAGATTTTGAAGTTACAGAATTTGAATCAAAGGAGGTTTTGAATACCTGCTGATGATGTGCATGTGTGGTCCTGGCCTTTTCTCTTTCCTCTTCGAGCTTAAGGATTTGTGACTGTCTAACCTGCATATATGAGGAAGGAGTTTCTTCAATGAATTGCACTAAGGCTAAGGAGGTAATAGCTACGTTTGTTGGCAAGACGCTTCTTTCCCATAGACCAAATTAAAAGGAGAAGTGCCAATGGAGGCTTTCTGATTTATTCGATCTGCCCATAAAGCAAACACTAAATACTTATGCCAGTTCTTTTGGCTTTGGTCAACAATTCGTTTAATAATCCTGATGAGATTTTTGTTTGTGGATTTGGCTAACCCATTTCCTTACGGATAATAATTAGTAGAATACTTAAGCTTAAAACCTCTTTCAAGAGCAAACCCTGTCATATCATTGCCTGAAAATTAAGATGCATTATCAAACATCAAGGCAGATGGTAGGCCAGACCTGGTAATGATAAATTGATCTATAAATTCAATAATGTTTTCAAAAGGCTACCTTGAGTGGAATTTCTTCTACCCATTTGGTGAAATAATCAGTGGTTGTAAGGATATATCTATGCTGCTTAGAAGAATGAGGAACGATCTCACCTATTATGTCCAATCTCCATTGTTTGAATGGTTTGTCAATGTTGACTGGCTGTAATGGTAACGTGGGTTTCCTCTGTCTTCCAGCATTTGTTTGGCAAATCTTACATTTCCTTACATAATTGTGTGCATCTTTGAATAGCATTGGCCAGTAATAGCTGGCATGCAAGATTTTATGTGCTATAGTATCCCCTCCAAAGTGACCACCAGCCGGTCCATCATGAAGTTCCTGCAACACCTTCTCTACCTCAGATTTTTCAAGATAGCTAAGTAAAATAGAATCATAATTTATTCTAAACAGCTCGGCATTGACAATTTGATATTGCCTAGCTTTTAATCTCAAGACCCTTTTCTTTGTGTAATTTAATTGGGTCCGGGCATATCCATTTCTCAAGTAAAATATGATATCAGCATATCTTGATTTAGTGTCGTTAAGGATTACCTCATAGATTTGTACATCGTCACCTGAATGTTGTAATTTTAATAGATTTGATGCTCCTGCCAACATCCTACAAAAACCTTAACCTTTTACACTTTTTTTTGGTTTGATTTCGATGTCATATTCTTCCAGAGCTGTAACCCAATTCGCTCTCTTTTCACCTACATCCCTTTGTATTAAAATATTTCTCACTACTGAGAATGGTACTATTACTTTGGTGTGGGTCTTGAGGAGAAAAGTTCTGAAGTGTTTTATTGATTTGAAACAGCAAAATCTTGTTTTTCAACATCTGAGTAATTTAATTCAGCTTCCTGCAAATTGGAGCTAAAGAAAGAGATTGGGGCTTCATCTTTTTCTTGATTTACTTGTGTTAATATGGCTGCATATGATTTCTCAGAAGCGGAAGTGTATAAAATGAAATGATTCAAAAATTTGGCGTTGCTAAAGGTGGGGCGTTTATGATTGCTTGTTCTATCAAGCTAAAAGCTTCATTTTCTGAGTGTCCCCATTTAAACAGAGAATTTTTTTTATCATGGATTGAAGAGGTAAAACAATTCTTGAGAAGTCAGGGACAAATATTTTGAAAAAATTTATTTGACCTAGGAAAGATTGCATTGATTTTTTGTTATGTGGTAAAGGTATTTCAGAAATTTATCTAATTTTTTCAAGGTCAACATGAATTCCTGCTTTGGACATAATGAATCCAAGGAGATTTCCTTCACTTAATGCAAAAAAATACTTCTTGGGGTTAAGAGAAATTTCATACCTTTGGCAACGTTCAAAGATTTTCTTTAAATCCCTTAGATGATTACTACGTTTTCTAGAATATACAATTATGTCATCTAAGTAGATTACTACCAATTTGCTTACTAAACCTTTGAAGGCTATGTCCATGGCTCTCTGGAAAGCGGCACCGGCATTAATCAGTCCAAATGGAATCTTCTGATAAGAATAAGTGCCCTATTTTGTCCTAAATGTATTTTTTAGTTGGTCATCTGGATATACTAAGATCTTTATAACTTGAGAATCCATCCAGGAAAGACATTAGTTCTGAGCTTGCAACTAATTGCAATATTTGTTCCATAGGGGGCAATGGGAAATTGTCCTTTTGGAAATCTTTATTGAGGTTGTGGAAGTCTATACATATCCGAATATCACCTTTCTTTTTTCCGACTGGGACAAGATTGGAAACCCATCGGGAATATCTGGCAGGAAAAATAATTTTGGCTTTCATTAGTTTATTCAATTCAGATTTAATTTGAATTTCTAAATTAGGATGGATCTTCCTCAATTTCTGTTGAGTAGGTCTTTCATCAAATGTCATGGGAATAGTATGTTGAATAATAGAGGTGTCGTATGTCTTAAGATCTTCATATTTCCATGCGAAAACATTCTTGTATCTCTTCAACAAACCTATAAAGGTTGATTTTTCGTCTGACATAAGTCCAAGACCTAGATTAATATTTTGAGGCTTTAGGTTAGTCCCAAGATTAATCAATTCAAACCTCAGAGTTGAACTTTGAAGTTTTGAATTGGTGGATCGTTTAAATCTATCTTTGAGGTCATATAAATCTTCCAACTTAACTACAGATTTTGGTATAGTGTTATTGACTGTTTCTTGTTTAAGTTGGTTATCATGCTAGTCTTCATCAACTATCTGGTCATCGTAAGAGCCTTGTGAGGTCAGGAAGATTATGATATCCGAATCGTTACTAAAGACTCTCCAGTTGGTGATATTATCAGGAATATAAGGCCTAAAAATTAATTCAATGGAAAATCGATCTGGGCTATAATCCTCTAGTGGAATAAGCTTGGAAGTGACATTGGCTAGAAGATTGGCACTAGCATTTTGGATTCTTGGAATAGGGGAAATATTAAATGTTGTAAAGTGAAAGGCCAAGTCTTGGACTAATGACTGATAGTGTTTCAAATTTCCTGACAAACAGTGTATAGTATTTCTCACATGTTTTATTATAATCTCTGAATCTATGAATACTTGGAGGTGTTTGATATTAAGGTCAATTGCCTTATACAAGCCTTGAACTAGTGCTTCATATTCAGCGGTGTTGTTTGTGCAATCAAATTTAAGTCTGCATGCTAACATAGTATTTTCCCCCTCTGGGCTAACTAATATGCATCCTGCTCCTACTTCATCATTGGATTTAGATCCATCAAAAAATAATTTCCAAAATAAAGATTTAACTACAGGTTTATCTACAAAATTTACACTTTTAGAAGTGTCCATTTGGGAATAATTTTCGACTTGAGATACAACAAATTTTTCTAAGAAACGTGAAGTGTGAGCATTGAAATTCCCCAAAAATGATTCTATAGAATAGTTCACGATGATATTGTTGCCATACACAACTAGTTCATTTTCTCCTTCTAGTTCTGTTACTATGTACTTTTGATGTTTCTCGCGATCAACCCTTATTTGATTTGGCTTTCCATTATAGGGAAGCCACATGTGACATCAGTTAGTTGCAAAATAACCATGAGTTTTTCTGACCAGTCTCTACTAAGGATTAAGCCATAGAACTCAAGAATATCAGCTACAAGTATGGCAATGACTTGGCAAACTTTAGGGTTTGATGAAATTCTTATAGTTTCTTCGTTAAGTTCCCCAAAAACTTCGACTAGAGATCAATCTAACTGTACTATTCGTACAGTAGATTTCTGAGGCTGAACATTCAACTTTCCACAAACTGTTCTAGGTAAGATGTTAGATGAGCTCCAGAATCAACTAAACAATTATGTAAGTTCTTATTAAAGACTTCAAGAGTAAGGTGAAATGGCGGAGTATGGGATTTGGATCTTCCCCCAATTAGAGCGATGTCGGTTGGATCAATCTTGTTCAAAGAGGTGCTAGGGGGCCTTCCCATTTCTTGGTCAGCCTGTGAGATCACAGCGGCAGGAAGCGTCATAGTAGGTATTGCTTTGATTTCTTTAAGAAGCATCTTCTGTTGATGCTTCAATTTACTAAGCTAATGAAAGGTAATGTTTGCCCTTGTTTTCTTCATATCATCAATAAATATTATATTTCATTTCATCAGAAACTATCAAAGTTTTAGGTGAAGGTGAAGAATTCAATTGAGTAGGAGTAGTTTGAGTGGATTTTGGTGCAGATTTCTTACCTGTTACTTTGTCCCTGGGAGGTGGCATTGAAGCCTTCTTCTTTGAATTTGTTTGTGACAATTCAACAGGGTTTTTACTTCGGGTAGCGACAGGTAATGCTTCTTGAGTTTCTTCATTGGGAAGGATAAAATCCCACATTCCTTGTAATTATGTCACTTCTTCATCGTATATTTGTTCTTTGTTTGTTGAAACTTTGTCCTCCTCTCCATCTGATTCAGCATTTGATATAGCATTTGGAGGTTTAGGATCAGTAGGGGAATTCCTTTTAAATGGTCTAAAAGGTTTTTTAGAGGAAGTCTCTGCTACCTATTTTTTAATATCAACAATTTCATTAGACATGGTCTTGAGGATTTTCTATAACCCTTCAAGATCAAAAGGATCTTTTTGTGGTTTCTTCTTAGAGTCATCCCTAAAGGTTACTTTCTTAGATTTTTGTTCTTCTAATGTGTTTTTCTTTTCTACAGCTAGAATGCATTTTTCCACATCTATTGCCTCTTTCATATTTTTAGCTAAAGTTGGTTTGGCAGCTCTATCAATGAAGATAATTGTGTCTGACGGTAGAGTAGAAATATACCACTCATTTTGGACCTCATCACTAGGCTTATACGACGTTTGTATCTTATTCAATAATTTATTGAAGCAAGAGTTGAAGTCCTTAATGGGTTCTTTTGGTTCAGCTTTCAAATTGGAGAGATCATTTATTAGGGTAGTTGTAGATTTATCATCTCCAAATTTAGTTAAAAATTGCTCTTGGAAAGCATCCCAACTATTAATAGAACCTGATGGTAATGAAAAGTACCATGATCCTGTTGTTCCCATATACTTACCTCATTCAAGTTAATGGAAAACATGAAATTGTTTATATGTTCCTCAGCTAATAGGCCATTATCAGGATTGAATTTGGGAAACCATTTCTCTTGATGTGCTATCAATTGATGTAAAGGCCCAGCCATCCTAACAGCTCTTGGGTTTTTCCATGGCCTTGGAGGATTTTTTTCCATTGCTGGTATGTGATTAGGGTAGGGTGTAGCAGTGGTTGAAGGTGATTGAGTAGAGGAAGATGTAGTTCCTGTGCTTGTGTGAATCACGATCTGGAGTGGAAAGGCAGATGATTGATCTTGTTATGATATAGATGAAATGAATGAAGATGATGAAAGAACCTCATTCTAAGATTCGGATGGTGTTTTCTTATCTTTCTGACGGTTTGGCAGAGGAAATTCAAATCAAGGGATTCCGAGCTTTTCACTTTGTGCTCTAGTTAACTGTTGAGATGGGGTAAACTAAGAGGTAACACTATCTTGGGATAACTCAGATTCATCTTGAGATAACGAAATCCCCTATAATTTATGAATCAAAGATTGGACTTCAGGGGCTTCGGTAGAAGAAGAATGATCTTTCTTTTTTGGGATTTCAGCAATGGGTTGTGTAATTTTCTGTGCAACCTCTCGCTTAGGATCAGGGGATTTGGAAGGCTTTCGAGAAGTTGGAGGTGATGGTGAGGGAGTTTTACTCTTAGAATGGCCTGTTGATTTGGATTTTCTTGCCATTCACATTTAGGCCCTCCTTCTAGTGCCAGAATGTTGAAGCTTCAAAAATCGTTGCTTCAACATGGGGGAAAACCACCTAGTTCGGAACTTGGTTGGCAGCTCCTTTTTCGTTTGGAGTAGTGACTTCGACTAGGGGTAATGGGACCAGTTTCCCAGTCTATTTAATGATTGTGCTAATGGGATTATATGTGATGTTTTGGAGTAATGTTTAAGCTAGAAGTAATCTAATCTAAACCAATAATCACATGCATTTTATCCTAATTTAAAAACTATCTAATTATAACTATACCCGGGAGTAAATTGATGTATCTGATCTACAATAATGTCTGAAAGCAATTGATAATAAAGATCATTCGATTGCGATGAGAAATGAATTCGTTTTAACAATAATCGTTTCCTATAAAAATTTAGCCAAAACGATTGTGAAAGATATATCACATAAGGAATTATTTATGTATTCAGCATAAAATATAGATCATCATCATACAAAAGTGCAATAATGGAAACCAAGATTCAGAATTTCATACATAAACAACTTGAAAAGAAATCATTGCTTGATACATAAGTAAAAATAATTATGAGATAAAAGTACCATTTATAATACGTCCTACCCATGTGCTTCAGCAATATTGATCTACTTTCAGTCCATTCAACACCATCTAAGAGTACAAAAGTGAAATTTTAGTAGAAGATGCTAAATCAGATAAAAATAAATCATGTTCCATTAATTTCATCAGAACTTCCTCAAAGGGATAGAAGTGCATGTTTTGAAGATTGTTTCTGATAAAATTTCTAGACCCCTCTCTAAATGCATGAGAGGAGTTTAAATATTTAAACTATAAAAATAAAAATATATTATTACAAAAATAGTTGAGGAGTTTTAAACGACCTTCCTCAAATTATGCAAAATAAAATCAAAATAGAAATGAGCATGGTGACTAATTGTCTTGCATTTGATCCTTTAGATCGCAAATGTTCATCATGGGCTTGAGTTGTGTTGGTTGGCCAACTTCAGCTTTCAACTGTCCAATGAATACGATGTCGGTAAGTGTTGGCACCATTTTCTCCATAGAAGTGGTTAGGCATCGCAAGGTTATCCACTGGCTGTGAGGTTTTACCAAATGTCGCCAATATGCTTCCTAGTTTAACTTGGTCGTTTGCCTAATTTCTTCTGCTTTTTCTTCTGTTGCCTGTTTCCACTGTAGTTCAAGCTATCTCACATTAGGAATAAAACCCTGAATGGATTCTTCCACGACATTGGCGCTATGTAAATTTTCATTAACATTTCTATGACACTGTTTGTTGCTGCTGTCGTGTCTATTGTTGCCTTTTCTGCCCCTTTAAGCTGAGAATCCCAATTTGAAAATAAGATTTCTTTATGTGACTCCTCTAGTTTAGGCAAGTCGGCTTTTCTCCCATCTTCTGAATTGTGCCAGTTGATGAAGTCGGAGACCTTTTTCAAGATTTCATCATATTCAAGTCTCATTTCCACGACTTGACTTTTCAATTTGTCACTTGCTTCGCAATAAGAGTTCCATTGCGAAATATTCTGGCATAATAGTTCTTTTTGGTGCATTAGCTGGGCTTTAAGTCCGAGAACTTTGGTAATAAACTAATAAATTTTTGGATCATCTTTATGTATATCATTTATTCCTTGTATTTGTGCTTCCTTCTCTACTAAGCTCGTTTGATGTTTTATCTGCATCTACTCAAACTCCCGTTGTATCTTAGCTAATTGTATCTTTGCATGCTGGTCAGATTTTGCTTTTTGTAATTGTTGTTCAAGCGACAAAATTTTATCTTCTTTTTCTTTAAGCAACATTTGCACCTCTATTGCTTTTTTGATGGTTGTTGTAGCGTAGGCACCTACAAACTGTGAGAGTCTAGTAAGATTGGTAGATGGCTCGATGGGTGAGTCTTTCAGGAGAACATCCATCAGTTCATTATCAGGGGTAATAGTAGTTGTAGAGTCCAAATTCCTTTTCGTCCTTTGTCTTTTAGCAACAGCCTTGTGTTGTGGTCTATAAAACACATCTAGAGGGGGAATCTCCTCTATTCTCAAAACAATTTCAGAGGTGGGGTTAACAGGGATGTTTTCTACCTCTTGAGTATTTATAGTCTCCTCTGCTGTAATTTCCTGAGTTGTTTTCTTTTGTGGAGTTGCAACTCTGGTGTTTGTTCCTCTGTGTTGAGCCTTTTATTAAAATTGTCTCATTCTTCCTCTAAATCAATTACTAGGGGTTTTATTGGCTGTGTATAGGTGGCATGGATTTTAGCCTGTTTTTTGGCTGAAGTTTCTTCAGCTATCTTCTGTGTAGATTGGGATGTATCCTTTTCCAGCTCTCTTCTTCTTCTTTTCCCATTTTGTGATGACTCCTTTGATTCCCTGGTAGATTTCTCTTGGTATTCTGCTCCAGCATTAGTTTTAGATTTTCTTTGGAGTCACCTTCTATGCTTACACTGGGAGTAGGCTCCCTTATTGGTTTAATCAATAATTGGTCCAATGGGACCTTTGATAGCCTCCTTTCTTTATAGTTGTAAAAGTTTTCAAGATCTTCATGGTCAAAAAGTAATTGTGTCATATGCTTCACCTCTGTGAAGGTATTTTTCTACAAAAAGATGTCATCAAAGGAATCTTCCTCATTACTGAATACTTTTATTTTCACCATAGTGGTAAAGACTTTGACAGTGCCAAATGGGTCATATTGCCTTCTAGGGAATTTAGGTAATTGCAGAGATAACATATTCTCTTCTTATTTAAATGCATGCCCTTGGTCATGTAATGCAAATGCTACATAATGTAAAGGGAATGTACACCAGATGACCTTTTTTTATTCCTTTAATGTTTTTCTCATCCCTCCCTCACTAGCTGTTTGATAGGCTATCTCTCTAGCCATCAATTTGTCCATAACATATTATGGGAGGACATGGGGGGAGGTGATGCTACCAAATACCCTGACATACATAAATGTCTCCTCCCCAAACCATCTGGCCACTGGGAGGATATCTACTTCAGCTTATTGGGAAAACTTGGGGGCATCTCGATTATAAAGCCGTTTGTGAATAGGGAAAATAACTCCATGACAAATCTTGAAAAAATGTGGTTGAAAGTTGGATTCCGACATGTCTTTATGGTATATGTGAATGGGAAGTGGATTTTGAATAGTCCACTTCCATCCCATGACAGGGAATTTCGAACCGAAACAAATTGCATCCATTACATAGGCGCTCATAAAAAATGGAGGGTAAACCCTCGAAGCAACAATTCTTTTCCTTCTATACTCCATTATTGTTCTTGCTAAACTATGAGGGGGACAAATAGACGCAGTAGTGTACATACTATTTTTGTCTTTCTTGATTTTGTCCTCATTATTTGACCAGGTCCGGGTGCAGTCCGTTGGGTCCTCGTTCTCTTTGGCAAACTTCTCAATGAACTACCTATTGTAGATGACTTGTGGCTCTAGTAGGTGGTACATAAGTCATAGGTTGTCTGGGGTAAAAGATCCCATAACCTCTTGGCTTCTTATCTTGAATTCTCTGTCTAAGATGTCAACTTCATCAATAACCCATTTAACCATGTCGGTATAAGTGATTTTCTTCGGGCGCGTGGCTATGCGATGCAAAAATGAGCATGTTGTCTCAAACATGAAAGCATCTGAGGAATCACATCCATCAACTGTAACCTTCGTTTCCAAAATCCTTGGTTTCTCTTCCTCCAGTATATTATACATGGCCTCCCATGTAGAGGTTCCTCCCTCTCTGCATGTAGTATTCGTAAACTGAGGAGTCATTTCTGACTTATTAGAGATGATTGCCTTGCCTTTATTCATCATTCCTTTCAACGATTTGCTTTGTGGATTTTCCCTGAAAGTGAAGAATAATAGTTATCGGATACACAAAGATGATAATAAACATAAAATGAAATAATACAGATAACTTGTAAAGGTGATAAAAGGAGTTTTATTCGAATGCACGTAAGAAGATATCATATCACGCTAAATGGCTTTTCACACATAAATGCAATTATCTCTTACTAAATTCCCACTAATGCTTTGTTATCCCTTAGCTTTAATGCTCATAAATGTCTACATCGTAAATCAGGAAGAAAGCTTCTAAGGTGGCGACCCTTGAACTGCGATAATGGCGATTTTGCGATTTGCAAAGCAATATCACAAATCACAATATCACATTATTCCTTTTCGCTTTTCTTACCTTCTCTTGCGTTTCTGGGAGATGCAAAATGTGAGTCACTCGTTTATCGTTTCAAAATGTAGCTACTTGTCAAGTTTTTCTATGTAAAAGACCCTTTTTAATGATTGGCAGACCTAAACATTTTTTCATGATACATTTAAGGAGTGGGTCTAGGTCTTGATCGCGTTTCGCAATATCGGCTGATCATAAGTTTGCGGTGTTCCTTTGAATGCTAGAAATGTGATGCGATAAATGTTATGACACCATCGCAATTTCGCATCTCGCATGCTTTGAGATAAACTTTTAAGGAGGGTCCTTTAAATATGGAAATATGCGATGCGAGACTCATATTTTGAAGAAAAAATCTTAGGGACCTAATTTATGTCAGAAATATGATAGTTTCGAGCATAGAGTCCTCTTTCAATAGTTATTTACTATATTTGGTGGGTTAGAAAGGACTTTTGATGATGCTTAATCATGTTGTACGTGGGAAGGTAAGCATTTAGTAGTTCTTTTGAAAGAAAGGGGGTTTGATTGATATCTTGCTTTATTCCAAAAATAAAACAAATGCCTAAATGCTAAGTTTGTTTTTTGGATGGATTTTTTAAAGGGTCCCCATTTATTAATGTAATATTAACTACTATCATTAATAAATGGGGGGTTGTTGAATAGCACAACAGACTGAGATATCTATTTGATCAGCCCAAGAAGAATACAAGATAGGAAAGGTGGCTAGCCTTAATTAGTGAGTTTGATTTTGGAATCAAATATATCAAAGGTAAGGAAAACAAGGTAGTTGATGCACTCAACAAAAGGCTGCAAGTAGCTCATGTGGAAGCTATCAGTACATGTGAAATTGATATTGAATAAAATATTAACAGTAAATGCAGCAAGATGAGCACTACGTGCAAGTGCAAGAATGATTGCAACAAGAGCCATAAAGGGGATTGAGAAATAACTACTCCCTCGCGGAGGAGGAATTGTTATAGTTCAAAGGAATATGATACCTACCTTGTATGGGTGACTTGAATAAGCTCAATTCTGATGAGTTTCATAAAATATTGTATTCTAATCACCCAGGTTATCAGAAAATGATAATAGATATGAAAAATATGTATTATTGGCTAGGCATGAAGAAGGATGTCGTAAAGTACATTGCTAAGCTCCTAGAGTGCGAGTAAGTAAAAGTGGAATGTAGACATCCGGCAGGATTACTACAACCAATCCCCATTCTTGAGTGGAAGTGGGAAGTCATCTCAATGGACTTCATTACCTGACTGCCAAGGACATCTAAGCAACAAGATGCCATAATGGTGGTGGTAGATAAGTTGAGAAAAGTAGCTCATTTTGTAGTTATTAAATATGTTGATAAGGCAAGTGATATTGCTCATATTTTTATAAAATAAATAGTGATATTGCACAGTGTACCCAAGAAGATCATCTCGGATTGGAAAGCTAAGTTCACCCCTAAGTTTTGGAAGTCGTTGTTTTCTAGTTATGGGGAAAATTTATCCTTCAATACAATGTACCATCCTCAAACAGAAGCAACCTAAAAGGTTTTAAAAAGGTGTTGGAAGACATGTTAAGGATGTATGTCATGCATCAGCCAAAGAGGTGTAAAGAGTTTATTCCTTTGGAATATTTTTCCTACAACAATGGGTACAAGTAATCATTGAAGATGTGTCCATTTGAGGCTCTTTACAGTAGAAAGTGAAATACACCAATCAGTTGGAACAATCCAGTGAATAAAGTGCATATTGGGCTTGATATACTAAAGGAAATTGAATAGGAAATTGTTGTTATCAGGAAGAATTTTAAAACAGCTCAGGGCATAAATATCTATGCAAATTAGCAGAGAATGCACAAAAAGTTCCAATTGGGGGAACATGTTTATCTTCGCATCAGACTGAGGAAGATTTCACTAAAAATTGGGTCTTGTGCAAAGCTAGCACCCAGATTTTGTGGACCATTTAAAATTGTCAAAAGAGTGGGGCCAGTGGCCTACAAACTAGCCTTGCACCTACAGTGAAGGCTCATGATGTCTTCCATATCTATTTTCTTAAAAATTATGTATATTATGCTAATCATGTTTTTTATTGGTCTATGATACAAGTGGAATCAAGGGGAGAATTCTAGCCAGAGCCAATGTGCATTCTAAATTGGAGGCAAATTGTGCTCCAAAGTCAAGTACTAGAGTAGGTCAAGGAGTAGTGGAAGCAATTTGGACTAGATGAAGCCACTTGGGAAATGGCTGAGAAAATGTGAGTATCATACCCAATTTTGTTTGCAATGTAAGAAAACTTAAAGAGTGTTTTTTATATGTAAATTTCATTCTGAATTTTGTGTTTGGCACATAGCGCAGTTTAATTGCATTCAAGTAGATAACATCGAGGACGGTGTTCCTCTAATGGGGTGGGGTCTGTAACAACCCTTTTTGGTTGTTGTAAAAAACATAAATATATATTAAATAATAATTTATCAAACATAAATATATATATTAAATAATAATTAGTTATTGAAGGAACATGTCCCAAAGGACATGACTATTTGTGAAGGGGCACCTTGCCTAGTATATAAGTAGGGTCTACATTGTAACATTCAATCATTCTCTTATTTTTATCAATTATATATCTATCAAGACAACTTTACAAATATATTTATTCTTCAATATCAAACAAAATACTATTTTTTTACATCATTGGTATCAAAGTCTCATTTTCAAATAACCTGGTCAGAGCCACATTAGGATACCATTATATTCTTAGGTCCTAAAATCATGGAAACATATTTCAAAGGAGTATTGGAATACCATAAAAATCAATGAAAATTATTATTATTATTTTTTAATAGAAATGAGAATATTTTATATTAAATTCATGCCCGACTACGGCAGATACCAAGGAAATAAGTTACATGAATTCCTAAAATAGTTAAATTCCTTGAAGATTTGATATTGAGCATGCAAGTTAATCCAAATCCTCAATCGAGAAATCCAAAATAAAAAATAAAAAATAAAAAATAAAAAATGTTCCCATTACATCTAATTTTTTCCAAAAAAGCCCTGAAATCCAAATACATTTGCATCCCATTCTTATCTAATTGTCACTTTCACTTTCATTGGATTCTCGTTCTCCTTGGCGAGATATTTTTTTCCTTTTTTCCAACTTGGATCCATCACGAGTTATTTGATGACTCTGGTCGTTCACCTGTCTGAGGATGAACTCTACTAGAATCATCTTCCTTTTGGCTCTTTAATGGCTCTTCCTCATTTTCCTAGTGATCCCAAGAAGAAAATTGTTCAGTCTTATTGTTTGAAGAAACATGGGAAAAATCATTGTTCTTAGGGATTTGTTGAACAATTTCTTATTTTAAAGTTGATTCTAGCAGATTGTTTATGACTTCCACTTCTTCTTGCCCATCTTTTTCTTCTTTCTTAACATGTTCCTTAGGCTAGGGTTCTTCTTCCTTGAAAATTGTATAGTGTTCTCTCTGAGCACTATCCCACTATTTGTGCCTCTGAATTTTTTTGGGTTATCTATGTATTGGTAGTCTTCATGGATTTGGGGAAATTTTTAATTGTGTGCTCTATCTCATAACATGCTCAGATATAACATCCCTGGTCAAAAATCCATTTAATAAAGTTAATAAAGGAAAAATAATAACCAAGGTCATGGGACATGCATTCCAAGCTGAATGTTGGGCAAAACATAATGATGGGGATCACTTGTGACTAATTAACGGCTATGGAAATTGGAAAAGGCAATGGCAAAGGATTTGAAAAGGAAAAATGGCATTAATTGGCATTTTATTTATGAAAATAATGGAAAATGAAGAAATTAGAGGCTTCATTAATAAAAAGGCTTATGAGGATCAGCTGAAAATATTTTGTCAGTTTTAGCTTGGATCTCTCTCTCTATTCTCTCTCTCATACTCTTGCACACTTAGAGTTTCTTGGATCACTCTTAGAGGGGTGTGGCATATGTTGGATTTGGACCAAGAAGGAAAATGAAGAGTAGGAAAGTGTAAGAGGACATCGGGATCAGTAGCTACAACGGATTTTGCTTGCAGATACCAAGTTGCATGTATGATTTCCTTGTTAGTTTTGGCATGCCTGACACATGCATATGGTTTCTTATTTATGATCTGTCATTCACATGGAGGACTAATTAGATTGACAGTGGTTTTGCCTAGCCTTTCCATTTCCTAGAGAGCCATGGTGTTGTTGGTTTCTGTCCTCTTACTTTATGGTTGGTTCTCATGTTCCTTATGGTTGTGGGTTGAGTTACTAGTTCCTAGAGCCTTGGTTGGACAAACGCTTTGGAAGCCCTATAACAGCTTGGGTTGAGTTACTAGTTGTTGGGTCCCTATAATACTAGTGATTACCCCATTACTATTGTAGTTATACCCTTATTTATATTGTTGTGCCCCTATTACCCCCATATTGTTATTTATGTGCCCCATAGAATCCCTCTATTGTTATTTTTGTGGCTTTTATTATTATTGTTAGGTCGGCTGGATTATATTGTGACTCCTTAGACTCCTATATATAGAAAGGAGGTTTTGTCATTTGTATCATCCAATAATTGTTCATTTATGTAATGTAGAGGAGGTTGCCCCCTCGAAGAGGCTGAATTATAAGGCGTTGATCTATCTTTTCTATCTTTTCTTGAGTTGGTTTCATAACATTTGGTATCAGAGCTTTGGATTCTAGGTTTCGCTGCTCCAAACAGGTCATTGTGGAATTTTCGCTATAATTTTTTTTCTGTGACATTTCAGAAGTCGCACAAAAAACCCATTTGAGAAGAATTGGCACTGAACCTTGGGTCCAAATTTCAGATCTTTTCGCGCGATATTTTCGGAGATATGATCTGAGGAAGTTGG
Organism: Pinus tabuliformis; assembly: GCA_031772625.1. Lineage (NCBI taxonomy): Eukaryota > Viridiplantae > Streptophyta > Pinopsida > Pinales > Pinaceae > Pinus > Pinus tabuliformis. Next base: position 817,360,696 of record CM062820.1, on the reverse strand, counting down.
CCTTTTTGCAGACTCCTGAATTACATTCAAAACAGGTGACCTGGGGAAAATCGTCATAACTCTCTCTCTAAGGATCGGATTGAAATTTCGTAAAAAGGTACAGAAATAGGACGGACTGTAGTTTCTTTTATGTGTGTTTTATATTCAAAGGTTGAAACAGTGACTCGTGGCATGTCGTACAATTTCGCTCTACTGAACCAGTCTAAAAGCAAGTCACTGTGGGAGATTTCACATAACTCTTCCTTGGAGAATCCAATTTGGCTCAGACTTGTGGCATTGGAAAGAGGACACCGAAGGCTACTGCAAGTAGCAATTTTAGAACTGGATGATTCGAAATTACAGAGATACATCAGATTCAATATCAGGCTTCTATAAAGTGAAAAAAGGTGTAGTTTTTTTTTAAATTTTTGTGTAAGCTTGGTTTAACGAAATTCAAAGGGCATAGTAAAGCATTATTATTGGTAACTGATGCCCCGAGGAAAGAAAATGCAAACACCTAGTAAGGAACCTGAAAGCTCTAGCATGACTCATGAAGAAGAAGAAGAAATGCTACATGATATATCAAAATTACAAGAACAAGTGCAACAAATGTCACGCTCACAAAAGCTAACAGAAGCTAAGATAAGTGGCGTGGAATCTAAGATAAAGGGCATGGAAGCTAAGATGGATGATTCAAAGACAGATTTGAAGAGGGACATGGCAGATTTGAAGACAGATATGGAAGAATTGAAGAAGTTGCTACAAGAAAGGGTCACTAATGGTGAAAAGGTAGTAAAGGAAACTCATGATGAGAACAAAAGAAATGTTAATCATGATACCATAGACGCTAATGTTGGATCGAAGACTCAGCATGTTCCAAAAATCGATATGAGGAAGTTTGATGGCAAGGATCCTGCCACATGGATATTACAGATGGAGCAATTCTTCGATCTCAATAATGTGCAAAACACACAAAAGGTACGTATGGAAACTTTATATTTGGAACCAAATCAGTTTGTATGGTATCAATGGCTTTGTTCTCATAAAAAATTTATCACTTGGGCAATTTTTACGGAAGAATAGATAGCACATTATGAGGATACAAAAAGCAACACTTTTTTTAGCCAATTGATAAGTCTCAAACAAAAGGGTTCAATAATGGAGCACATTGAGGAGTTCCAAAAATTGAACATAAGGGTAAAAGATATTCCAGAGGAGCATAGGATTGATGTGTTCATAGGGTCTTTAAAGGATAATATCCAACATGATGTGCGCCTTTGGGAACCTGATTCATTAGAGAAGGCATTCAGGTTAGCAAGAAAAATGGAAAGCAAAATTATGGCAACTAGGAAGCATACCATTCACAACTATAAAGATGGAAGTGTTGTTGCCCATAGTCTTCCACAACCTACAAGGTTGACACCACAACAATTGGAAGAAAAAAGAGCAAAAGGGCTTTGTTACAATTGTGATAGCAAATACACAAAAGGTCATAAGTGTGCTGAGAAGAAATTATTCTACATAGATTGTGAAGAGGAAGAAGAAAAAGAGCAAGAAAGGTCAAAAGAAGAGGATATATTCCAGGAACAAAGCCTAGATGAAGAACAAATAAATCCGAACATATCTTGTAATGCATTGGCGGGAATTACCACTCCTCAAACCATCAAGATAGAAGGACAAATCAAGAAGAAAAAGGTAATAGTGCTAATTGATTCAGGAAGCACCCACAATTTTATTCATTGTAGGGTAGCAAAAGAATTGAATTGCTTCCTATATCCAGCACCAGAGTGTCAAGTGATGATTGCAAATGGAGGAACAATAAATTGTTCTGGAAAGTGCCATAATATCAAGCTATCCATGGGAGAATATGTATTGACTAGCCCAATGCTTTCCATTCCAATGGGAGGTGCTGATGTTGTACTAGGAGTCCAATGGCTACAATCCTTGGGTACAATAGCTTTTAATTTTCAAGAACTTTTCATGAAATTTTCTGTGGAAGGAAAGGAAGTTGAATTAAGGGGTATTGCAGGGAAACCAAGAAAGATAATCAGCTCTAATGGCATGACAAAGCTTCTAAAAAAGGAGCAAAGAGGTGTAATTGCACAATTATATTCGCTAGATGTTTCCACATTGGAATCATCTATTTCTCCAGATCTCCAAAAAGTCCTGGACAATCATTCCAAGGTATTTGAGACTCCCAAAGGTCTCCCACCTATGCGTGATCATGATCATGCTATTCATCTGATTCCAGGAAGTGTTCCTCCAAACATCAGGCCGTACAGATATCCATATGTCCAAAAAAGTGAAATTGAACGTATGGTTGCAGAAATGCTAGAGGCTGGTATAATTCAACCGAGTCAAAGTTCTTTCTCAGCTCCAGTAGTATTGGTGCACAAGAAGGATGGATCATGGCGCATGTGTCCATATTATAGGGAGCTCAAAAAGCTCACTATTAAAGATAAGTTCCCCATTCCTGTCATTGATGAATTACTGGATGAATTGCATGGATCAATTTACTTCACCAAGTTGGATCTTCGTTCGGGATATCATCAAATCAGAATGAAGATTGAAGACATTCCGAAAACAGAATTTAGAACTCATGAGGGTCATTATGAATTTTTGGTCATGCCTTTTGGCCTTACCAATGCACCTTCAACATTTCAAGGTTTGATGAATTCAATTTTCAAACCATTCCTTAGAAAATTTGTGTTGGTATTTTTTGATGATATACTAATCTACAGCAAGTCTTGGAAGGATCATGTTGAACATGTTGACAAGGTGCTACAACTATTGGAGGAGAAACAATTATATGAAAAAAGATCCAAATGTTTCTTTGGAGTCCAGGAGGTGGAATATTTGGGTCATATTGTATCTCATGAAGGAGTTAAGGTAGACCCTAGCAAAATTAAAGCCATTAAGGAATGGAAAATCCCCACATCCATAAAGCATCTGCGAGGATTTCTTGGGTTGACAGGGTATTATCGCAAGTTCGTTAAGAATTATGGGAGAATAGCAGCACCTCTAACAACATTATTGAAGAAAAATTCATTTTCATGGACTCCGGAAGCAACAAAGGCCTTTAAACATCTTAAAGAGGCAATGTGCGAAGCACCGGTCTTAGCTACACCGGACTTCACAAAAACCTTTATTGTGGAATGTGATGCTTCAGGAAATGGAATTGGTGTTGTTCTAATGCAAGATGAAAGACCCATTTCTTTTGAAAGTCGTCCAATCAAGGGAAAGTTTTTAAGCAAAGCTATTTATGAGAAGGAAATGTTGGCAATACTCCATGCACTTAAGAAATGGCGACCCTACCTAATGGGAAGACACTTCAAGGTAAAAACGGATCATGATAGCCTTAAATACTTTTTAGAACAAAGAGTATCCTCGGAAGAGCAACAAAAGTGGGTCACAAAGATGTTGGGTTATGACTTTGAAATCATCTACAAAAAAGGGAAGCAAAATGTGGTGGCAGATGCACTCTCAAGAAAGGATGAGGATATGGAAGCATTGTTGTGTGCCATTTCTATTATCCAACCAGATTGGATAAACGAAGCAAAGGAGGAATGGAAGAATGACGAAGAAGTGTGGGCACTTATTCGAAAGCTACAACAAGATTCCAGTACTTCTGATACATTTAGCTGGAAAAATGATTTGTTATGGTACAAAGATCGCTTATACCTCTGTAAGAATTCCCAGCTAAAACAAAAGATTCTTATGGAATTGCACACTTCTCCCTTAGGAGGGCACTCAGGATTTTTAAAAACTTACCACAGGGTTAAGAAGGAATTTTTTTGGGATGGCCTTAAATCAGATATTCAAAAGTTTGTGGCGGAATGTTTGGTTTTCCAACAAAATAAAGTTGAAACAATTAAGACACCGGGTCTATTACAACCTTTGTCCATTCCAAGCCAACGTTGGGAGGAGGTTTCAATGGATTTTATCACAGGTTTACCCAAGTCTGAGGGAAAGAGTGTCATCATGGTGGTAGTTGACAGACTTACCAAGTATGCACACTTTTGTGCATTGTCACATCCATTTAAAGCTAGTACAGTTTCTACTGCATTTATGGAAACAGTTCAAAAGCTACATGGAAACCCAAAGATTATTGTAAGTGACAGAGATCCCATTTTCACTGGAAATTTTTGGACAGAATTATTTTCTTGTCTTGGTACTCAGTTAGCTCATAGCTCATCTTGTCATCCTCAATTTGATGGGCAAACTAAGATAGTAAACAAATGTTTGGAAGGATATCTTCGTTGCTTTGTATCTGATAAACAGACACAATGGGTCAAATGGTTGCCTCTGGCTGAATGGTGGTATAACACTTCCTTCCATACAGCAACAAAAATGACCCCATTTATAGCACTTTATGGGTACCAACCACCATCAATCACATCATATTTAACAGAAAATTCTAAGGTTCAGGCAGTGGAACATCACATCGAACATCAACAACAAGTCCTCCAACTCTTAAAGGATAACCTCGTGTTGGCACAAAATAGAATGAAACAACAGGCAGATCAACATCGCAGTGAAAGAAGTTTTGATGTAGGTGATTGGGTATTCCTACGACTACAACCATATAAGCAAATGTCCCTAAAGCAAGCTAAGAAGGATAATAAATTATCACCAAAGTATTATGGTCCGTACAAGGTGTTGGAAAAGATTGGTACTATGGCATACAAATTGGAGCTTCCTGCAGCTTCTTGATTGCACCCAGTTTTCCATGTTTCATGTTTAAAGAAGGTTATAGGCGACAAGCTCCCAGTTCAAACAATATTGCCAGAACTTGACGAGGAAGGAAAAATTATATTGGAACCGGAAGCAGTGACAGAAACAAGAACTCGACAGCTACGAAATCGATCAATTTCAGAGTATCTTATCAAGTGGAAGAACTTATCTGCTGAAGATTCCACATGGGAGGATGAGAATTTTATGCAGAAGTATCCAGAACTACTCAAGCGTTGAGGACAACACTTTTTTGAAGGAGAGGGGCATGTTGGGTCCCTATAATACTAGTGATTACCCCATTACTATTGTAGTTATACCCTTATTTATATTGTTGTGCCCCTATTACCCCCATATTGTTATTTCTATGCCCCATAGAATCCCTCTATTGTTATTTTTGTGGCTTTTATTATTATTGTTAGGTCGGCTGGATTATATTGTGACTCCTTAGACTCCTATATATAGAAAGGAGGTTTTGTCATTTGTATCATCCAAGAATTGTTCATTTATGTAATGTAGAGGAGGTTGCCCCCTCGAAGAGGCTGAATTCTAAGGCGTTGATCTATCTTTTCTATCTTTTCTTGAGCTAGTTTCATAACACTAGTCCTATAATCCTTGGTTGGAAAAACACTCTAGATCCCTTGGTGGGTTGTGGTAGTAGTCCTGGAAGCCCTAGTTGGACAAATTATCTGGAGCCAGACAACTATTGTGGGTTGGGTTACTAGTCCTGGAAGCCTTAGTTGGAACAAATGCTCTAGAGCCCTGGAAAACTTGGGTAGAGACCAATTTGGTGATGGTTAGTGATGCCTAACCTTGAGGTGGAATCACTAGTTGAGGTTTGAGGTGTTTTGGCCTCTGGAAGCCCTGGTTTGGTTTCATTTCATGTTTTTCATGAGATCCCACATTCATTCTTGGAATATGGCGTGGGGGTGATTGGTTGAAAGAGAGGTTTGGTTTAGCCCAATCTATGGTCAAGTGGTACGTGGAAGTCCCTGACTTAGTTGGATTTTCATATGTTAATAATAGATCCTTTTCCTTTGGTATTTTATGATTAAATGTGCTTTCCATTATGTGGCTTTAATGGTTGTTTCCTCATTGATATATCTATGGTTATTTGTTGGTTATATGCATGTTCTTATGACAATTATGATGTATGTATCTCATCATGTTTTGGTTAGTATATGAAATTTTAATGAATGAATGATATAATAGATAACAATGCAACTATTGTGAGGAGATCTCAGTCTTCTTTGAAGATTCTCAGATAAATATGCGACCCCTATGCTCAGATTTGTTGTATGACCTATAAATTACATGTTTGTGAAATGTTTTTCAAAATCCTTTCATGGCTGGTAGGGGTCAAATAAAATCCTTTTTCAAGTTTTTGCTTTAGTAACCTTGTTTCCATGTTATTTATCATTTTTGGAAGTTTCATGAAGTTTTGGGTAGTGGCCTGAGTCCTGGCCCTGAAAAAGTGACACATAATCCAGGGACATTGGCATAGAACTACCTGAAAAAGGCCACATTCGCATGGATTCCTTGTTGTGGGAGAAACTAGAGGGTCCTAGTCACATGCATGCCTTGTCATAGGAGCGGCTTAGGCTTTAGGGTAGTGAAAACACAAGTTCTCTGAGGGGTTGGACACCTGAAGGAGTTTGTTGGCTCTTGAAGGTTCTATAGCTTTTGAGGAAGGTTGAATTTGTATTTTCATGTCAATTCCACTTCATTAACTATACATGGGGAGTTGAATCAAATCATAGTAACTCTTTGTCACATGTTTACCCCGACAGATTGATTAGCTTGGGTAAATGTGGGAGGAGTGTGTTACAGAGTGGTATCAGAGCATGGTTCCATTCTCCTTGGGTGATATCTAGTTTATGTTCTCCTTAGATGAATCTGTTTTCATGTGTACATATCAGTTGCATATGTTTCCTTATGCTTGTGGTCTATGTGCTCATTGTGTATGCATGGTGGTGGTCATGGTTGCCATTGTGATGTCATGCAGAATTCGATGGTGTTGTTGTCAGAATTTATTCTTCGTGAATGCATGTCATTGTTTGTATGTATTTTGTGTGCATGTTTGTCGTACATATGTTGTTATGCGTGCATTATTTCTAGTTGGTGTATAGATGTAGCATCATGTGTGGTAACTGGATGATGATTGAGATGATGTGTATATACTATGATGATTATGATTATACATGCATCGCACTGATCTGGTTGATCTTTCAGACAAGATATCCTCCCCTAAAATACACTGAGGTACATTTGTTTATTTATGATTTGGTTTAGCTGACATGATATACCTTGCAGGAAGAGAAGATCAAAGATGACTAGCAAGATGGTAAACTACAACTCGTGAGATTCTCCCATTTATCAAATGAGCAACATGATGAGGGATATTCTCCTGACATAGTAGACAGAAGGAAGAAAAAAGAAGTTGCAAAGAAAATAATGACTGAATCATTCAATCACAAGAGAGGCTTGTTAGGGCACAAGAGAAACAAACATAAGTCAATGCAGTGATTCTTCAGATCTTGTCAGAGTTGCAAAGACAAAGACCTCTTAGAATCATTCATGGACATGACGATAGGACTAATGGAGCATATGGTAGGTCTTATGGTGGGAACAAGTTGGATAGAGATGGCATGGTCAAAGATGGAAAATTCTTGGATACCCGTGATATATGAGGCAGTGGACATGAGCTTTACTCTAGTTCTAGTTCTGACAAGTATCATGGTCATCATCGTTATCATCCTTACAAGAGGAGTGACAGGGGATGTTTTTCGGATGAGTTCAAGAAAGCAAGGCCACCTACATTTTATGGGGAAATGAATAAGTCATAGGACGCCAAAGCATGGTTGCTTGGGATGAATAAGTTCTTCAAGTTACATGATTACTCAGCGAACATGAAGGCTAAAATAGTTGCATTCAGTCTTAAAGGTAAAGTAGATATCTAGTGGGTAGATGTAAAGAATGTCAAAGATATTTATGAAGAGGAGTTGACTTGCAATGAGTTCAAGAGACTATTTAGGAAGAATTATATATCAAAGAGATATTATGATGAAAGGGAAAAGGAATTCTATGAGCTGAAGTGGGATCTATGACTGATGAGAAGTACACTAGCATATTTTTGGAGTTATTGAGATATGTGCCTTACCTCAAGGAGGAGAAGGCTAAGATTTAGAGATTCGTCATTTGTTTGTCTGTAGCATTCAAGGATAGGATTGAGTTTGATGAGCGTAGATCATTGGAGGAATCCATCAGGAAGCTAAAGCATTCTTATGAGAAATCAAAGCACAAATCTGAGACTAAGCAGGAATAGAAAGGTAGTGATAAGAATAAAGTGAAATGGGATAAGAAGCAAACAATACCCCAGGACACAGGTAACAAAGAGAATGCAGTACCACCTAAGAAGTTCAATATATCTGAGAGGGCAGGGATTTCAATTTGAGGAGCAGAACAAGGGTGATGATAGGAAAACTTTACAGTGTTGGACTTGTGGTGGAGAGCATTGTAATAGAGATTATCCACAACATTAGGGTGGTATGCCTCAAATATACTGTGCATAGGAAGCACAGAAGGTGGGGGATGTTGGACAGAGTATTCCACGGATCTATACAACATTGGATAACTGGCAGGCAGATCACCAGGCATCTATTATCAAGATGGACAGTAAGCTTTGTGATCAATTTGTTTCTATTTTGATTAACCCTGGATCTAATTATATTTATGTTAGTCCTGACCTCATGGATAAGTGTGGTTTGAATAAAGAAGTGCATGCAGAGTATTGGTTAGTGCAGTTGGCTACATGTACTAAGAAGAGAGTTCACCATTGGGTAAGAGCTTGTGAATCTTAATTGAATGGTATGCCTACATCGGTACATCTAAATGTACTTCTATTGGGATCATACTGTATTTTTATGGGTATGGACTGGTTGTGTCTTCATATGACCAAATTGGATTGTTATTACAAGGCCATTGAGTGCTTGGATGACAATGGGGAACAAAGAATCTTGCAAGGTAAGAAGAAAGAAACATCATTTAGAATGGTGAAAGCTATGCAGTCCAAGCACAGTCGTATAAAATGGTGTGTGTTATTTGCAGTGCATATTTCTAGTGACGAAGGTAAGGAATTTGAGGATGTGGATGTCTTGAGTAGGTATCTAGTTTTATAGAAGTCTCAAGATGTATTTCCCATAGAGATTTCAAAGTTTCCAGCTCATGGAGAAGTGGAATTTTCTATTGAGTTGGTACCAGGGGTAGCACCAGCATCAAAGGCACCATACAGGATGAGCACATCGAATTTGTAGAGCTGAAGTTGTAGTTAAAGGAAATGCTTCACAAGGAATACATTAGGCCAAGTGTATTGCCTTGAAGTGCACCAATGTCATTTGTAAAGAAGAAGGATGGTACTCCCAGGTTATGCATTGATTTCAAGTAGTTGAACAAAGTGACCATCAATAATAGGTACCTATTGCTAAGGATTGATGCTTTGTTTGACCATTTTAAGGGAGTAGCAATTTTCTTAAAGATTGATCTAAGATCGGATACCATTAGGTACGCATTAAAGAAGAGGAAATCTACAAGACTGCTTTACAAACCATGTATGGGAATTATGAGTTTCTTGTAGCTCCAATTGGTTTGACTAATGCTCCAACTACCTTTATGTGTTTGATGAATAATTTATTGCGCCCTTATCTGGACAAGTTTGTTATTGTATTCATTGATGATATATTGGTATATTATAAGGATGAGGAAGAGCATGCCAAACATTTAGTAGTAGTATTGAGATTTCTAAGAGAGCATTAGTTGTATGCTAAGCTTAGTAAATCCAGTTTCTTTCAAACATACGTACATTACTTGGGACATATGGTTTCCAAGGAAGGCATAATAATGGATCCAAAAAAGAAAGGGTTATCATGGAGTAGGAAGCTCCTAGGAATGTGTATGAGGTAAGATCATTCATGGGATTAGTAGGTTATTATAGGAGGTTCATCCGAAACTTCTCATAAATTGTTTATCCGATTACATCATTACAAAGGAAAGGAAATAAATTTGAATGGACAGAGGAATGTGCAGCAATTTTTTAGTAGTTGAAGCAGTTGTTGATGAATTCTCTAGTTCTAAAGATTTCAAATCTGGATAAAGAGTTTGTGGTGTGTACAGATGCTTGCAAGAGATGACTTGGTGGAGTCCTTATGCAAGAAGGACATGTAGTATGCTATGAATCAAGGAAATTAAATGAGCACAAGTAGAATTATCCAAGACATGATCTTGAGTTGGCAGCGATCATCCATGCATTGAAGATGTGGAGACACTATCTTCTTAGCAGGAGGTTTGTATTGATGAGAGATCACAGTGGATTGAGGTATCTATTTTTCCAATAGAACCTGAATGCCAGGAAAGCTATATGGTTGGCCACGATCAGTGAGTTCGATTTTTAGATCAGGTACATCAAGGGGAAAAAGAACAGGGTTGCAGATGCTCTCAGTAGGAGGATATAGGTAAATCATGTAGAAACTATGAGCTCCTATGGGACATATTTACAGGATCGTATTTTACAGGAAGGATAACAGGATGACAAGTATATGGATATTATGCACAGGTTACAACAAGGTATAGGTGATTAGGATGTGGACTATCATCTCACAGCAGATGGTTTGGTTAGATTTAGGGATAGGATGTATGTACCGGACAATAATGACATCAAGAAGATTACCTTCAGGGAATTCCATGTTAAGCCATATTCAAGTCACCCAGGATATTAGAAGACATTAAAAGTGGTGAATAAGTTCTACTATTGACTGAATTTCAAGAAGGAAGTGGCAGATTTTGTGGCTAGATGCTTGGATTGTCAACAAGTAAAGGCATAATGTAAGCATCCATGTGGGTTACTACATCTGATTTTGATTCTAGAGTGGAAATGGGAGGTCATTTCCATGGACTTCATTACAGGTTTTCCAAGGACATCTAGACAGCATGATTCTATTATGGTTTTGGTTTATAGGTTGACAAAGGTAGAGCACTTCATTCCAGTGAAGTCTACTTATTAAGCTAATGACGTAGCATAGGTCTTCATCATAGAGATAGAGAGGTTGCATGATGTTTTGAGGAAGATTATGTCAAACAGGGATGTTGAGCTCACTTCTAGATTCTAGAAAGAGTTATTTGTAGGTTTGGGTATAGAGTTGGCCTTCAGTACATCCTATCATCCGCAGAGAGATGGACAAACAGAGAGGGTCAACGAGATATTAGAGGACATGTTAACGATGTATGTGATGCATCAGCAGCAAAGGTGGGAAGAGTATCTTCCGCTAGTTGAGTTCGCTTATAACAATGGGTATCAGGAGTTATTGATGATGAGTTTGTTTTAGGCACTATATGGGCAGAGTTGTAATACTCCCGTCAGTTGAAGTGATCCAATGTACAGGGTATTGATAGGACCAGACGTGTTGGTAGAGATGGAATAGGAAATGCAAGTCATCAAGAAGAATCTAAAGACAGCACAAGACAGAAAAAAATTAAAAATAAAATAAAATAAAAATTAATTAATTAATTAATTAAAAAAAAAACATTATGTAGATCAGAACAGGTTTTTTAAGGAGTTTCAGGTTGGGGAACAGGTGTACTTGTGCATCAAGCCAAAGAAGAGTTCCTTGAGGATTGTATCATGTTCCAAGATGGCACCTCGGTTTTGTGGACCTTTCAGGATTCTTGAAAGGATTGGACCAGTAGCCTATCAACTTGCACTGCATCTGACAATGAAAGTATGTGATATTTTCCATATTTCATTGCTTAAGAAGTATGTTAAATATGTTGATCATTTGATTGACTAGTCTATATTGCAGGTGGAACCAGAAGGATAATTCCAGATGTAACTTCAGTGCATTTTTCAGAGAAAGATGCTCATGCTCCAGAACTGAGAAATTGAGTAGGTTAAAGTGCAGTGGAAGGACTTTGGGCCTAATGAAGCTAAATGGGAGATGGTTGATCACATGCGAGTTATGTATCCTTCCCTATTCATTGGTTGATCGAATGTTTTTGGATATGTTTTGGTATATGTATATATGTATATGTATGTGAATACTACCATGAGTTTTGTTATAAAGATCCAATAAGCGGTATGGATGTCATGTTGCTATGGTTGTCATGTTGTTATGCTTCTCATGTTGGTTTTCTTCTCGGCCTGGATGATAATTGTAAATACTGCAACGAGCTAAGTTATAAAGCTCCATGGGAAGTATGTTTTGCTTTTCAGAATGCTTAATGGTTGTAGGTTTCATTGAACACTAAGGAAGGTGTTCCCCAAGGGGAGAGTTCTGTAATAGTCCTGGTCATGGGACACATATTCCAAGCTGAATGTTGGGAAAAACATAGTGAAGGGGATCACTTGTGATTAATTAATGGCTATGGAAATTGGAAAAGGCAATGGAAAAGGCTTTGAAAAGGAAAAGTGGCATTAATTGGCATTTTATTTATGAAAATAATGGAAAATGAAGAAATTAGAGGCCTCATTAATAAAAAGGCTTATGAGGATCATTGACAGACTTTTGTCAGTTTTATCTTGGAGCTCTCTCTCTCTATTCTCTTTCTCTCATACTCTTGGACACTTAGAGTGTTATAGACATTTTTGTGCCTTGCATCACTGAGCATGAAATGTAAATAATCAAGGGATCCAAAGTCCCTAAACATGTTGTTCCTACCCCTAGAGGAACAAGGCCAGCAAACCACAGCACTTAATAAAAGTTCTCCACCTGAAAACACTCAAAAACAAGGCAATTCTGGATCATGTCAACTGCTCAACTGAGCATCTGCGATGAATGTCAACTGCTCCAATGTCTACCTGCGTTGAATGTCAACTGCAAAGAAGGCTACCTGCGCTGAGCGAGTTTGGACAAGTGGCAGAGTCATTCCTCAAGGTGTCAATGCCCAGGAAGCTTCCAAAATGACACTTGGATCAGGGAATTTGACTGGTGATGAGTAAGAGGTTCCAAATCTCCAAGTGGATGCAAGGACCTCCAAGTGGACTCAAGAACTGAAGTAGGAGAGGACACTAGTCAGCTTCATGCCAGCCTCAAGCTGACTCATCCTTTCTGCAAAACTCCTATATATAGATCTCTCTCATGAGGTCTAAAGGGGCTGGAATTTGGTATTTGCAAAGAATTGTTGTTGGTTTGTGGCTAGAAACATTGGGTGTGTTATGCTTTGAAGGGAGCTGAAGAAGGAATTCCATTCTGCTGGGAAAGAGATGCTGGGTTGGAGCCCTATGGGTTGTATCTCTTCCTGAATCCTGTTACTTTCAATAAAGCTATCTTGATTCTTCCCTATATGCTGGTGTATTTTGTATGATTGCATTAGTATATTTGATTTACTTCTAATCCTGAATCATTTATGAATATGTATATTTGCCTTTGTATTGTGTCCTTCTCTTGTTGCAAGTAGTTGTTCTCTTGTCACAGGTAGCTGTTCTCTTGTGATCTCGTGGGATTCAAGTAGCTGTTCTCTTGATCAAGCGAGGAGGAAAGTAGCTGTGGACACACAAAGAGAAGAGGATCTAGATCAAGGGACAACCGGAAGACAACGGTAAGTCTGCCAATCTCCCCTCTTTCACATTTCATAAAGGAAAGAATCATAATAGCTGTATTCGTTTGTTGCTAAGGTACTGTCACACCTTAGGTGGATAGGATCGTCCTAAATAGGCATTTTCCCCACAACAAATTGGCGACTCCGCTGGGGAGACCTTGTTTATTCATTTCATTTGTGTTTCCGTCATTTGTTTACTTCATAGACTTGACAGCAATCCTTGAACTGCATCTTTCCCGGATGCAAAGTAAAAGTTGCTGCTTTGATCCAATATGTTGGACTTGTCTATGATTTAAACTAGATCCACAAAAGATTTGATTGATCCTTGTGATAGTATTTAGTACCCTATCAAAGCATCCCTCTGTTTATACCTTGCTTGTGTTTCTGATTTGGCCTGAAACAGTGTATTTTTGAGCATTTTGTGACCCGGAAACCAAGAGAAACGAGAGTTTCTCTCTTCATTGCAGGCACTGTGAAGGCAGTCTGCATTTCAACACAGGTCCCGAAGGGGCTACCTGCGCTGAATGTCAAACTGACAGTGTTGTACCTGCGCTGAACCAGTGTGGCCTTGTGCAGCTGGGGTTCTTTGTCCTTTTTGCCCTGTTTTGGTCTCTGTTTTTGCAGCCTTTAACCAAGTATAGGTGTTGGTCTGATAACCCTTTTCTTTGCCTAAATTCCGCCTCATTTTTGTACAAAAAGATTGTGAATTTTTTTATGTGTTTGTGGCGTCATTTACAGTCTTCCTTTGCATGAGTAAAGTGGTCTTTCTGTAGCCTTTGTTTCAGATCTGATTGAGATTGATCTTAGAAGAGAGTTCATTGGCTGTTTGTTCAGATTGATCATAGTTTTACTTTTGCTTATTGGTTTGAGTTTGTTCTTTTCAAAGTATCAAAAACGAGTCTTTATTTCGAAAATCGCAAAGTGATTGTAATCTCTTCTACCCTTGTTGATTTCGAAGAAAGAGAACTTGTTTATTTTGATCATTGTAAAAGCAAATTCAAAGTTGTGCAAAAAGCTTTCTTCGTAGGCATTTATACTAAGAAAGTGAAAACAAACACCTGCATTGTGCATTTTGCATTTGATAAGTTTGCATGTTGGATTTAGGGAAAGTGCATTAGAGTGTGCTGATTGCTCTTTGAGAAAAGATAGTCGCTCTCTTTTCCCTTAGTAGCTAGGATTTTCAAAGTTGAAAGATTGTAAAGCTTGCTTATCATCTTAGACTGCATTTAGGAATTTGTATCATACATCTCGTGGTGAACCTTGAAAGGCAAACTTTAAAAAGATCAACCTAAAATAAATTGAATGAACCTAGCAACGCTTTGTAACATAATGCACAACATAGAGGTCTAGGCTAGAGACGTGTTCCGGCGTCGTTAAACATAGTGACTGTTGATCTCGAAGAAGGTGGGTGATTCCTCCTGAGAGTCGGTGGCACTAATACGGATTGTGCTCCCACGTACCGTCGCGTATATATTGGGAGACCCCTATAGGCATATATATTTTATCCTTAGGAAGCCGTGTCGGCTGCCCTACTGATCGCAATGCAGTGAACACAGCATTCACGAAGATCGACCACCCGTACCGTAAAACGTATTCTGTGGTTTTGCGAAAAGTTTGGCACACCCTCTGCCTAGATCTCCAGAGCAGTTTCTTTTGGCCTTTTTCAGACTCTATAACAGAAAAAGTCCATCCGAGCATTTGTCACTTCGGGCTCATTAAAACATCGAAGGAGACTAGAGTCATCTTTAGCTTTTTCTCGACTCTTTAAAACTGAAAAAGCAAGTTGTGTCTAAAAGCATCGTTAACAATTTATTTTAAATGGAACAATCACCCTTTAATCCTGCGTTGATCTTTAGGTTGAAAAGATGGAGCACACCAACCAAGGAGTTCCCTTGGGTGGAAATCCTAGTCCCTTCTCCTCTTGGGGAGATGTTGGTGCGCCCCACATGGCCACATTGTCGCTTCCAGGACTGACAATTGGCCTACCAGTTTGGCTCTTTTCGACCAATGTCGTTCAGAATACCACCACTCCTGAACAGTCGAGTCAACGGTTAGATCAGACAAGAGTTGCCTCCCAGCCTTCCACTTCATCTTCCTCCCCTCCTTCCTCTTCGCTTGACGGAACTGGTCGATCAAAAAATCGGGTTCCTAAGGAGAAGAAGGAGAAGGAGAAGAAGAAGAAAGAAAAGAAGAAGAAGGAGCCTAAGGCGACTAGGGGCAAACAAATGTCGTCTAACAAAAATCCACACACCGCACTTGTAAGGCCTAAATCGCCATGCATCATATGCAGGGGAGACCACTTCCATAGAGATTGTCCCTGTATCCCACGGATACTAAGAGACTGGTCCCCCCGTTTGCACAATTCGGGAGCATCGACCTCTGATAGCCATGTCGACTGCTCACTGTCAACTAGTGGGAGTGAAGCTCCAGGACAGAATGGGAAAGTGAAATTTCCCTGCAGACTGTGTGAAGGCGATCACGCCATCCACCGTTGTCCCTTCTTAGATGAGGCAAAAAGAGTTCTGGAAGATCATCCAATTTTACGAGCGAATCTTCCTCCTGGATATCAAAGACTCCTGCCAAGTCCCTCACTAGTTGAGAATTCGGTCGAGCCACTTAGATGGTCAGCCGAAGCACCTGTCATTGAAGAAGAACCATCTGGATCCATGCCTGACGAAAGTCAAAAGGTTGATACGGCAGTTGACCCGGTTTTGCCTTCATAGGCTCCATCTTCGAATGACACTGTCACAGAGGAGAATCAAGACGACATCGTCCAGATTCTCTTCATCAGCACTGACTCTGATGATCAAGGGGGCAATGCCACCATTCCTTTGTCGCAGGAAGGAAGTTCATCAGAGTGCTATCCGGCCGTATATTCGGTCCCACCACCAAGCAACCTGGTTGTGTCCTTTGATTGGAACCAACTAGGCAGACCCCAGTTGCCAGCCAGTGTGCCATTCAGAATTATTTGTCAAATATACAGAATGGTAATGGCTGGCACTATTATTGATGAGGGGGCATCTGTGAGTATCCTTTCCTCTATTGCTTGGAAAGCGCTTGGTTCGTCGGCGCTTTTACCTGAGATGAGAAATCTATCAGGTTTTGATAAAGGAACCAGTCGACCTTTAGGGATCCTCCCCAATGTGCCTATAACATTGAAAGGGAAGACCGTTCAAATGAACGTGATGGTCGTTCAAGGACCCTTGGATTATAACCTACTCCTTGGATGAGACTATATATATTGCATGGGAGCTGTAGTCTCCTCACTCTTTAGAGTAATGTGTTTTCCGCATGAAGGAAGAATGGTCAAGCTCGTAGACCAACTTTCGTTTCCCAGATCACACATCGCAAATAGTCATGTGCCATCCCTAAATGGTCTATTCATGCAAGAAGTGTCTCAACCCATGGTCCGTCCTCCTGATGAGCGCGAGTAATCCGGGAGGATATGACTGGAACCCAGGGGCATGCATCCTGGCCTACTTCGGCAGGGAAACTTTTGGGTATAAGGTAGGTTTCCGCGGGAGAATATGACCAGTCCGTACTCCGTCCGTGGTTGGAAGAGGGGTTGTTCTGGAATAAGATTCTTCTGTCAAAGTTATGTGAGAGGGCGGGGGTCGTCACTCACCTTTGTCTATTTCGGTAGGCATCGCCGAGGAAGTGTTTTGTTTAACGAAACAATCTTTAGGTAACCTGAAAAAGGTAGGCCAAGGAAATGTTTTATCTAACGAGACAATCTTTGGGTAACCAGAAAGAGGTAAGCCTCCCTCAGTAACACAAATGTTTTGTCTTTGAGTAGTGTTCTTCTCTTGTCGCAAGTAGCTGCTCTCTTGTCGCAAGTAGCTGTTCTCTTGCGATCTTGCGAAAAATCTGTTAAAAGTTGGGCTGACGAGAAGACAAGTATCGTATAGACCCGTTAAAAATAACGAGAAGACAAGTATCGTTAAAACTGAACTAGCAAGACGACAAGTAGCTGTGAACACCCAAAGAAAAGCAGAGGTGAGAAAGAGGAGGGGCAACCTTGAAATTGTATTTTGTACCTGGGGGCATGCAAACCTTTTGGAGTGCAAGCTAAGAGCGGTTATTTATTTGTTTTTTGGGTTAGCCATTTCCAAACTTGCATAAAGAAAGGATATGGAGTAAAGCGTAGTGAGATGAAACTCCTTAAAAAATAGAGATCTCACATGAGACAATCTTATCATATGACTGGTATAATCGAGCAGTTTTAGCATAAAGTTCATGCTCGTTAAAAAATAAATGCAAGATCCGAGCAGTTTTAACGCGGTCTTCATGCTCGTTAAAAAATAAATATAAGCAGTGAGCAATGTTTCCTCCAGAGTTTAAGCTCATTTTTAACTAAAAAATGAACCTATCCCAGTAAATAACCACTGTGATCGTAAATTTATCAGCCATAAAAGCCTTGTTCGTGTTTGCACCTGCCACCTCCACTTTTCATTTGGCCGATCGTTCACCTCCATATGATTGTTTACCCATTTTTAGGAACAGCTACGAAGAGTGATTTCACCTAGCCATCCTTGTGACACTACCATGATTGGAAAATTCCAACCTGTACCTGGAATCAGTTGCTATCCCTGTTTATCACTCGTTCCTCAAAAGACGAGTCTTCTTTAAGCTCTTTTCAACTGACTCGTAAAATATGAAAAGATTGCCGAGTTTTGGCCTTCCAGCTCGTTAAAAGGACAGGAAGAGCTATCCCTCCTCTAGATTTTAATCTTTTTGGACCTGAGGGATTATTGCACAAAAAGGTCGAGCGCTTGTTTTATTCGGCTCGTTAAAGTTATCGAAAACTCATCCCTTCTGTATTGTTTTATACTTTTTTGGACTCAAGGGATTAGATGACGAAAAAGGAATTTTGGAGTTGACTTTATGTACCTTTTCAGACTCTCTAAAAATGAAAAGGACCGAGTTATCCTTGTCGTTAGACTCGTTAAAATGATTAAATAGCGACAAACTTGTCTTTAGACGAGAACGAGTTTCCCTATCGCTAGGCTCGTTAAAACATAGCGATGGGCTTGCCCAAAGGGCAGGTTATAGAACAAGCATATGTTATCCTCCTCAAGCTTGACAAAAATAAAGAGGTACTGGTCAGCAATGACTGGGGAAAAATTGGGAAAAATCAAGAAAACTTTGATGGTAGCAGGTCGCTCTTGAACATGACACTTTTCTTCCGTACCACATTCGGGTTGGGTTGTTTCATTCACCGGTCACATCACCATGGTCTCGCCATACCATCCATATTTGGGGTAATGCTACTAATCCATCGCATCAGTGTCGCCATATGTTCAAGAGAAGTCATTCAGAAAGAGTCAACCGGGTCTCATCCACTGCCATACATTATCCTTCATCCATTCATGACCGCCACCCTGAATCATATGTCACAGATCGTTTGCACCTCCATTAAAATCATTAGCTCCGTTCCGTGTCACTGATGTGGGATTCATTAAGGCCCTCCTTTGACGGATCGCTCCTTGTCGACATCAGCTCATTATCCAAGGAGTTGATCTAGGAACAACCCCTTTCAGTACTTTGAAACTTGCATGCCTCAATGGCAAGTTTCTCACTTCCGGCGACAGGTATACATCAATGACCTTCGACCAGAAGATTTTGCGTGGTGTTCGACGCCAAGTCCTTTATTCACACCACGTGAATTGTACTGCAGTACCTTGAGGGTCATTATCATTATCGGTGATTCCTCTCGCGCTTGTTAACGGTTTACATCATTGACCGGTAATCAAGCGATGTCTTTCCATGTTCGACTTCAGCGCAATTCTCACATGGATCGACTTGTACTTAGAGTGAAGATCGAACGAGTTTGAAGACCCTGGATCTAGTTTCATCCATCCGGGCTGCGATATATATTCAGGAAATAAAGACATTTGACATGTACATCATTGCAGCAGATGATCATCCTTCTCAAAGGATGATAGTTTCGCCAGAATTATCAGTCTACCATCAGACGATCGTCTGTTCTATGTACAAAAATGAATTTATAAAGCTGAGCATGGGAATGCCCACCTCAGCTAGATCATGAAAGCAGTATGAATCATAATGTATTGTATTGTATTTTATTACAGGTATCCTCCCAGCAGATGGATGAACTTTGGACCCTCCTGGATAAAGCATTTCACCCGATAAACGGCCTCATACTTTAGGGGGCAACTGTTATAGAAATTTTTGTGCCTTGCATCACTGAGCATGAAATGTAAATAATCAAGGGATCCAAAGTCCCTAAACATGTTGTTCCTACCCCTAGAGGAACAAGGCCAGCAAACCACAGCACTTAATAAAAGTTCTCCACCTGAAAACACTCAAAAACAAGGCAATTCTGGATCATGTCAACTGCTCAACTGAGAATCTGCGCTGAATGTCAACTGCTCCACTGTCTACCTGCGTTGAATGTCAACTGCAAAGAAGGCTACCTGCGTTGAGCGAGTTTGTACAAGTGGCAGAGTCATTCCTCAAGGTGTCAATGCCCAGGAAGCTTCCAAAATGACACTTGGATCAGGGAATTCGACTGGTGATGAGTAAGAGGTTCCAAATCTCCAAGTGGATGCAAGGACCTCCAAGTGGACTCAAGAACTGAAGTGGGAGAGGACACTAGTCAGCTTCATGCCAGCCTCAAGCTGACTCATCCTTTCTCCAAAACTCCTATATATAGATCTCTCTCATGAGGTCTAAAGGGGCTGGAATTTGGTATTTGCAAAGAATTGCTGTTGGTTTGTGGCTAGAAACATTGGGTGTGTTATGCTTTGAAGGGAGCTGAAGAAGGAATTCCATTCTGCTGGGAAAGAGATGCTGGGTTGGAGCCCTATGGGTTGTATCTCTTCCTGAATCCTGTTACTTTCAATAAAGCTATCTTGATTCTTCCCTATATGCTGGTGTATTTTGTATGATTGCATTAGTATATTTGATTTACTTCTAATCCTGAATCATTTATGAATATGTATATTTGCCTTTGTATTGTGTCCTTCTCTTGTTGCAAGTAGCTGTTCTCTTGTCACATGTAGTTGTTCTCTTGTGATCTCGTGGGATTCAAGTAGCTGTTCTCTTGATCAAGCGTGGAGGCAAGTAGCTGTGGACACACAAAGAGAAGAGGATCTAGATCGAGGGACAACCGGAAGACAACGGTAAGTCTGCCAATCTCCCCTCTTTCACATTTCATAAAGGAAAGAATCATAATAGTTGTATTCGTTTGTTGCTAAGGTACTGTCACACCTTAGGTGGATAGGATCGTCCTAAATAGGCATTTTTCCCCACAACATAGAGTTTATTGGAGCATTCTTGGATGGGTGTAGAGTATGTTGTATTTGGAGTAAGAAGGCAAAGGAAGAGCAGGAAAGCATAAGAGGACTTCGGGATTAGCAGCTACAATGGGTTTTTCTTGCAGGTACTGAGTTGCATGTATGATTTCCTTGATATTTTTGGTATTCATGGCACATGCATGTCATTTTTTGGTTATGATCTATCATTGGCATGGAGGACTGCCAAGATTGACCATGGTTTTGCCTAGCCTTTTCATTTCCTGGATAGACATGGTGTTGTGGGTTTCTTTCCTCTTGTTTTCTGGTTGGTTATGATGTTCCTTGTGGTTGTCGGTTGAGTTACTAGTTCCTAGAGCCTTGGTTGGACAAATGCTACGAAGCCCTATAACAACTTGGGTTGAGTTACTAGTCCTAGAATTCTTGGTTGGAAAAATGTTGTCGAGCCTTTGGTGGGTTAAGTGACTAGTCCTGGAATCCCTGGTTGGACAAAATCGCTAGGCCCAGTAGCAACTTTGGGTTGAGTTAATAATCCTGGAAGCCTTGGTTGGAAAAATGCTATGGGGCCCTAGATAGCTTGGGTAGAGACCGATCTGGTGATGGTTAGGGATGTCTGACCATGAGGTGGAATCACTGGTTTAGGGTTGAGGTGGTTTTGCCTCTAGAAGACCTGGTTTGGTTTCATTTGGTTTGTTTCATGAGATCCCACATTGATGCTTAGAATATGGCGCAGGGGTGATTGACTGAAAGAGAGATTTGGTTTAGACCAATCTATGGTCAGGTATTATGTGGAAGTCCCTGACTTGGTTGGATTAGCATATTTTAATAAGTGCTCCTTTTCCTTTGGTGTTTTATGAGTAAATGTCCTTGCCATTATGTGGCTTTAATGGTTGTTTCCCCATTGATATATATCTAGTTATTTGATGGTTTTAAAAATGTTTTATGACAGTTATGATGTATGGCTCTCATAATTTTTTGGTTATTATATGAAATTTTAATGAATGAATGACCTATAGATAACAATTCAGCTATTGTGAGGAGATACCAGTCCTCTTTGACGACTCTCAGATAAGTATGAGACCCCTATGCTCATATCTGTTGTTGTGACCTGTAGATTACATGTTTGTGATATGTTTGACAAAATGCTTGTCATGGTTGATAGGGGTCAAATAAAGTCCTTGTTCAAGTGTTTGCATTAGTAACTTTTTTTCAATGTTATTTATCTTTTTTGGAAGTTTCATGAAGTTTTAGGCAGTGGCATAAGTCCTGGCCCTGAAAAAGTGGCACAGAATCCAGGGTCGTTGGCACAAAACTGCCTAAAAAAGGCCATAGTCGCATAGATAACTTGTTGTGGAAGCAACTGGAGGGTCCCAGTCACATGCATGCCTTTTCATGGGAGGGTTTGAGGCTCTAGGGCAGTGAAAATTCAAGTTCTCTTAGGGGTTGGACACCTAAAGGGGTTGGTTGAATCTTTAAGGTTTTGTAGCTTTTGAGGAAGGTCATATTGGTCTTTTCATGTTTACACCAGTGGAGCAGTTAGCTTGGGTAAATGTGGGAGGAGGGAATTACATTAGCACTGAAATGAAATATTCTCATAGTCGAGCTTTTAAACCCACAAGTAATATGTGTTGGTCAAATTTATCTTTGTTGTAAATCCCTTACTGAAATCCATCACCATGTAGATACGAGCATATGTGGGGTTGAGATAATCTTATGTTCTAGGGCTTTGGTGATGGAAGACTCCAATTTCATCCCCAATTTACTTAAGCAAAGAGAGATTTCAAACATGCAGAGGAAGATTTGGAAGTCTAACCCAAACTAGATGAGAAGAAATTGAAGTATTAAGAGGATTGAAGGAGAGTGACTATAGCTGCATAAAAAGCCCCGTGCTTCCCCAAAATTAGGGACCATTATTGAAAATAGCATTCTTGTCTCTTAATTTATTTAAAATCACCATAAAAAACCCATGGTCCAAAGGATAAATATTAATTTCATTAGAGAGAAGGGGTTTCCAATTCTCTGAGATCCATTAATGAAGGTCAACTAGACAAGGTCAGAGACCATTGAATCTACAAACAAAACCTCTTTTTGAAAAATACAAATAATCAATAATGACATCTACCCCCAATGGGACTGTGATCATAAAATCTTCATGGACCACTTGAACAAGAGGAGCTTACCACATCTTTAAAAGATTAACCATTTACTTTTAGCAGAGGGAGCTCTTAAAAAACATGCTTCCATGGGATCTAAACGATGTTGGAGAGGGAGATCCAAGCCTGGAGTCAAAAGGAGAAAATATTATAGGAAAATCAAGTTCTACCATCAATGAGGTTCAATCTGAGAGATGGAGAGATGGGAGTGTCCGACTATGGATTAACCCTAGTCGCCAAAGAGTTGCGTTCGCTTCCCTTTATAAAAGGAATTAAAATTAATTATTCATGTTATTTTTGCTAGAGGAGTGGACAACTGGGAAAGTTTCTTGCCTACATATGCCCCTTCCATAGACACATCCAAATTAGGGGGATTTGAACATCAAATCTCTTGGTACATAATATTTCATTTTCATGGCATTGCCAATTGAGCTACCCCCGATGGGAAAACTAAACAGAAATTATTACAAGAATTGAAAGAAATAACTATAAAATTGTTGAAGGATTTTGAGGCACCATATTTAGTACCTACATATAAGGTGACATTAACTTGAAAGAAACTATCAATGAAGAAAGTTCCAGGAAACGAATGCATAGAGGATGGAATTTGAATCAATGCATGCAAAAACTTCAAAGAAAATTAAAGAGATGAAGGAAAAGCACAGGGGATTGTTGAACCATAATGAAGAAAATTTTCATTCTTTCTACTTTGGTGGAAAAACATCATGATATAGCTACAATAGAAATTTCCATTAATGAAAAGTAAAAAATATTGGAAGGAGAATCTGATATAAATGAGAACAAAAATCAAGAGTCAACCTTGTTAGTGTCAGTGTCTTCACACTGCCATCAGTGATCAAAATTTACTCTTTTGCATCACATGGTAGGAGTCCCATGCTGCTGAGTCATTCCATTAGGTCATGGTTCTATTGATGGTAGGGTTTAATTTAGTTTTTCCGTCATGATATGTACTTGCTAATCTTCTATCATACCTTTTAGTCATGATTCATGCTCATTTTCAATCCTTTTCATCAATTACATAGGGTTTTTATCTCATTAGGTCTTAGGGTTTCCTCCATGGTCAAATTTCAGTGATTATATGTTAATAAGGGTCGGCAAGCACATGAGGAGGTCAATAATTATTGTTAAAATCATAATGTATCAGTTGATAAGCTGAATGTAGTTCTCACCTCAAAACTTGTTTTGAGGTGAAAACAGAGTATTATGTTTTTATTTTTCATCATGATGTAATTTTATTATTTCTATATGTAATATTTTATCCCAAGCTCCTCCTAAGACTTGTGATGCTGCCAAGTATCTGTCACTGCAAAATCAAGTAATTCTGAGCATCAGTCCACTTGCCATCAAAAAAGAAATAAACATGAAAAACAGAGCATTGTAAAAGACAACTCAACATTATAAAATGGGTTTTCATAAACAAAAATCAAAAAGGTGAAGCTATATAAATCCATCCTCCTATTTTTCATCCTATTATGTTATTGTTGAAGATCAAAGTTCCATAAGGAGATCAAAGGTCGAGTTTCAAGTGTCATTGAGCAAATACATTAAAATTGTTGCGTTTTTTCAAGATTCTGACCGGCGCTACGCTTCTGAGGAAGGTGTTGCACTTTCAAGGTGGCGTTGCGCTTCTAGATGCATTTCTCAGTGCAAAAACACACTGCCGTTGCTCTTTCAAGGGTGTGCTGCGCTCCTGTAGCCGGCGTTGCGCTTTGTCCAACAAGGCTTAAAATCGCCCCAAACTTCCTCCAAGCTTACCAAATCACCTGCAAATTTACTCTTGAAGGTAAGTACTGTCATTTTATTGCTGCTTAGGGTGATTTCATAGGAATTTGCTTGGTCTTTCCTCCTTTAAATTAAAACCCTAATTTCTATTGTAAACCCTATTTTTCTTAGTGCTATCACTCATTATTGATATCAAACCCTCATTCCCTCTATCCTATTACACTCCACATATATTTTTCCCTAAATCCCATTCCCACATATAATTTCCCAAACCCTACACTCTCTACCCTACCCACATCCCTAAACCCTACTCACATCCCTAAAACCTTACTCCCATCCCTAAACTATGTTCACACGTACAGTTTCACACTCCCTCCTTCATACACTCTGCCCATTTCATTCCTCCACCCTATTTCCATACTATTATCCACAATTATCCATATACAACCACATTGTCAAAACCAAAAGAAAATAATGGAAAGAGACAGTGATTATGAGTATGAGGAAGAGACATTTAGTGACAGCTCCAGGGAGAGAAACATACAACAAAGGAAGCCTCATAAAGGAGGAAAAATTATCAGAGAGGAGCCCACTAGTTTGACAGAGTTACAGGCCTGCCCACTTGCAGTTTCTTGTTTCAGACACTTGGCATGTTTTGAATTTTGTGAGATGGTGGAGAGAGTACAGTTTCACCATGAGTTGGCCAGACTATTTTTGACTCATTTGCATAACAATGAGGTGACACTTGCCAGAGTAACCTTCAAAATTTCATCAATTGTCATTTCAAAGGCCACTGAATTCCTAATGTGGGTGAAAAATGGTACAAGGGTCATGATCTTGATGAGGATTACTATGAGCCCTACATCAAGGCTAAATACAGAAATCAAGTGAAGAAGCTATTCCCCTTTACGTTTTTGGAAAACAGGTATGTGCCTTTGATGAGGATTATTATCAAGTACTTTACTTGTGAAGGTAGGTTTTCCCAGTTGTATGCCTATCATATTAGACTCCTCATGCATTTCACTAGAGTAAAGATGTTGAATCTCCCTTACTTCATGTTTAGAAACATTGAGAAGATGGCACATATTGTAAAGAGGAAATCATACCCCCAGTAGTTGAATAGCATATATCATTACTCTTTGATTAAAATCATTGTTTTACACTAGCTTAGCCTCCTTAACATTCCATGGGAGAGTTTCATTGCTCATGAGATGTTCAAAGGTCCACAGATCCCTTCATTAGTGTATCAAGAAGAGGGTGGTCCTTCTAGCCATGGAGAAACAAGGGAAGAAGCCAAGGAAACCAAAACTGTTGAGGTGCCAGTGTATGTAACTTATCAGAGAGGCACAAGGAGACTTTTTGCAGCTGCTAGGCAAGTGCTTGCTCCATAATCTGTGGAAGGGGCCTTGCCTTCGTCATCACTTCACAGGAAAATGTTTTCTCCACAACGTGTGGAAGGGGCTTTGCCTTCGTCATCAACAAAACAGGTACAGGTTGAGTAGTTGGGCAAAGGTAAGGAAAAGGTGCAAGATGAGGATCTTGGTGATGAGGAGGAAAGATATTTTGATCTCATTGAGCATGAGGAGCCACAACAGTACTTTACTCATCATGGAGTTGACATCATTGACTTGGAAGCTCAGGATGAAGAAACTATCAAGGACATCATTATTCAAGAGAGAGAAGCTCAAGTACAATCCTTGGTAGATAACTTAAAGAGAGCTAAGTTCATCATCAAATATTTGGAGCAGGAAAACAAACAATTGAGTGACAAGCAACTCTTCATGGAGCTACAAATGATCAAAGAAAACAAGCAAAAGGCCAAAGAGGCTCATGTCAATCTTACTCCTATTGAGCAAGAGATTGAGAATGATAGGGAAACATGGCTTGAGAGGGTCAACATACATCTTGAGGGGCTAATTGAGAAGGCCAATAAGGATAAGAAGATGCTTCGCCACATGGCCTACCATTACATGACCCACAACAAAATATGTAACATGAGGATCAGGAAGCTTAAAGCTAGGTTGAGGAATGCTTTAAAGAGCAAAAAGGAGCAAGATAAATTGAAAATATTAGCTAAACCCTCACTAGCCCACCAAATCAGTTGATAGTGGTGTCCCATTACAAATCTGGGCAAGTTTTGAAGATTTTTTGTCTTTTTCAAATTTTGAAATTTACAACACGAGAAACTGGCCTAGAAGCACAGGGCCACCAGCGTTGCGCTTTTCCCTGGAGCATCATATGAAAAAAAGGCTTGCATATTTAGATTTAGGAGGATGATAACATGCACCCTAGAAATTTTCAGAGATTTTGAAGGAAATCTGGGTCACCAAAAGGTCCAAAAACTACCTAAAAATGACCTTTTTGCCTCATTTTGGACACACATAAGTAGTCTTGGGAGATTCAAGTTTTGAGGGGGAAAACGACCTCTAAATTCAAAAATTCAAGTTGTTCTAGAAACTATACTTGAACATATTTCCAATGAGCTATCTTGGGCTCAATTTGGCTAAGGGGAAGGCCTCCAAAATTAGGTGGAAAGCGGCACTACGCTTTTGACCAGTGGCGCTGCGCTTTTGACCAATTTGTCCAGAAATCCAAAATTTCACTTGTTTTCACCATGGATTCACTTTCTCTCTCCTCAATGTTGTTTTTATGATGTAATTTATGACATGGTATGTAATTATGATGGTAAAACAGTGTTAGAGGGTAGATTCATTAGTTTGAGGTGGTTTTGAGGCTAATGAATCAGTTTCCATGCTTATAGAGGCAACTAGTTTGACTGTCTATATTCTTGGTCCATGTTTGGAAATGGTTGTAATAACCCCTCTTCTCATGGATTCAACCCCTGATGGTCAGGATGAGTGGTTTGGTTGTCTATATTATGTATTTTCTTCCTCATTTTCAAGGGTTGGATTCACTTGGATGCTCTGAACAATATTGTACATCAATGGGAAGCAGTTTGGCAAGGAAATTAATAAGAGTTGCAGCTATTTTTATGGGATACCTATAGTATGGTGTTTTTTCATAGTTTCTTCTTTTGTTATCAGTTTTCTTACATGTCTATGTGTGCCATCATCTATTTCACTGCTTCTAACTGAATGATATCAAGACAGATAGGTAGAATTCATTGTTTACAGTGCTCTGCCTTGGGAAACAATTTAGTATTCTATGTTTTCTGTTGATTGAGAAGGATACATGATCTATACATGCCCTCCTCAGCTCCTCACCAGTCTTAGACATCTCACCTCACCCAATTACAAGTGTAAAAACCTATACCTACCTTTCCCCATAGAACACCTTGTATTCTGACCTAATTTCCCAAACCCAAATTTCCTAGCTCCATCTGATCCAGCACAAAAACCAACAAATTCAATCAAAATCCCCTGACCTACTATACCTAACCTAAAATCCCATATGATCTAGTCATTTTGACTGAGATCCATAAAGGAGAGAGCCCTCTCCCAGCCTGGTATGGCTAGCTACCAGGTTAAGCGTGGTTTGTGATTACCCTAGAATTGCCTCCCTTCAACCTAAGGTCAATCTAGGCTCTAACAAGCCTCTCATTGAATTACACAAAACAAATATTATTTTTAGGAGTAGAGTATTTGAAGCTTTTGTAGCAATGAAAACCATCAATGAAGAAAATACTTGGTAGGTGGAACAAGAATCCCCAATGACACTTTTCTCTACGCCATTTTCCTAGAATTCACATTATCAAACTTGATGCCAGCTAAAGAAACCAAGTCTCGATTGAAAAAACTCCAAGCACAATGCCTAGACACAATTTTATATTTTCCTAAGGATTATAAATGTCAACATAAGTAATTCAACCTTCAACCCACTATAACCTCATCTTGCCACTGTATTCTCACTTCCAACCTCTAGGACTCGAACCCACTAGCTTCCATTCCCCATCTTCATGGCAATCCAAAGTACGGAGACAATGTAGAGGACAAGTCGTTCGTGGTATTTATTCTATGAGAAATCATGAAACCATTCCTAGTGTTTTGGCTAGGATTTGGGATATTGACAATGAATTTTTGCTCATCAAGGCGGCTTACATGATTCCATAGTGGCTTCGAATAGAAAACGGTTGGAACAGGGTTTTTATCCGACAAGGAGAGATTCACATTATGCATTTGTTTTCTTCTAAGACAGAGGCTTATCATTTATCGATGAAACCCTTAATATGGAACTCCTTGAAAGCTATCATGAGTGGTTTCGTGCAAACCAGAGCAAGTGATGTTATTCAAAAGACTATAAAAAATTGTATTAATGGTTATCCCCATAGAACGAGGGTTAACATGCATATGGTCAGGGTTTGAGTTCCTCTGAGAATTTCTTATATTCTAAAGCATGAGTCGCACCTAATTTCCATGTGGTGGAGGCCTTTTATGACCAAGATGTGAATTCCATGAAGGAAGCATCTCAAAATGAGAATTTTTTGGGAAATAAGGATATGGTGGATGTATCTACGAGGATGTCAACGGCCATGTATGCTCAACTCATGCAGCAAACCTTTCAAGCACCAAGTTGATGTATGATGCCACCTCTATCATCCCAAGTTATAAGGACAAAGAACTAGATACAAAGATATGTTTTGGATTTGAGATGATGTATCAACAAAGATCGCATTATCAATCTGAAATTAAGAATGCAGAACTTGAATTGAGTGGCTCAAGGGCTGCTAGAGTCCACAACTTATCCAACCAAGCTATTGAGGAATACACAAGTGCAGTCGAGAATCATCAAAGGCCGTGATTTCTCTAATTGATATCTGTACAAAATACATGTTGTTGAGAAAGGTACATGTCGGTAGGGAACACACACTGTACTGTCAATAATAGTGGTGGGGTTAGTTATAATTTAGGATATTAAAATATAAGTTAGCATAGGAAAATTGTGTATGTATATATATATATAAAGGAATAAATAAATTAAATTAAAAATAATGGTAATTAATTAATAAAATAATATTACATTGCATGTTGAATTACAACGAATTATATATGCTAAAGTGATGTGTGCAACTAGAGAGAACCCTTTTCATTATGCTTTGAGGACAAAGCATTCCTTAAGGGGGTGGTAATGTAACAAACATAAATATATATTAAATAATAAATAACGTAACAAACATAAATATATATTAAATAATAATTAGTTATTGAAGAGACATGTCCCAAAGGACATGACTATTTGTGAAGGGGCACCTTGCCTAATATATAAGCAAGGCCCTCATTGTAACATTCAACCATTCTATCATTTTTACCAATTATATATATATTCAAACATTTTTACAAATATATTTCTTCTTCAAAATAAAAAATAATATTGTATTGAATGGAAAACCTCTTGAGTCAATCCCACATCATGTATGTTCCTATTTTGAATAAATACAAATTGGTGCTCTAAAATGAAAGTATAGAATATCGAATTGATTTTCCTAGAGATGTGTTGGGATAGGGTCCCTTGAGGTACATTTTTCAAATAGTTTTATATTATTGTAAATTCTCCATATTTTGAGGAGCGGAGTGCGAAGATAGTTAGGAGTCAAAGCGGCTTTATGAAGGTCAAAGCCCCTTAGTATGTTAGAATTTAAGTAGTTTTGTGACCCTCCCATGGTTCACGGACCATGGTATTGTAAAATTAAGATGCTATAAAAAGGAGTCATAGAGAGTCATAGGAGATATCTGTCCATTGAATATCTATGTATGGGCAAGTGATCTAAGTTAGAAGACTTTGTTTTTTGTAATTAGGCAAAGGGGAAGGCCCCTGCAGCTGTGTGCGTGGAGACCTTGGTAAGTCTACAATTGAGTATGGGGGCCCCTACAGCTGTGTGCATAGGGAAGGAAGAGTCTATAATAAAATATTTGAAGATAATAAAGACTATTTTGGAGCAAAATATGTGTATCTGTGTGTTTATGTTTACTTCTATATTTACTGTGAATTCACTCTGTTCATTGCAATTATCATAAGAAACACTTAATAGATGTGCAATTATCCTGATGATGAGCCACAGTGGATGGCTCGAAATGTCGATTCAAACAATTATGGATGCGATGATTCCGAAAGAATACTCTACACAAAATACAAATAGTAGAATATTTTAACCTTGTACGGAAGGGAGAAATTACAGGAAGTTCGGATATTCGAACAGCTAAGATCTTTGATTGCTAAGAACAAGGCAGATCTCACCTTTTTTAAATGTTGTAGGGATACCTCTATCATTCCTACAATCGCCAACATCTACCTCTATTTATTCAGTCCATAGAGATCTGTCTTATACACTTATCAATCTATCCTAATTATGGACCATGGTGGATGGCTCGAAACGTTGATTCAAACAATTATTGATTCGATGATTCTGGAAGAAAACTCTACACAAAATACAAATTATAGAAGCCTTACAACAATAGTTTACTTGATGTTATGAATTTTTAAAGAAACTGGCGCAAGGTTTGAATCTGTTGTTTGTAAGTTACTGTAATTTCTGCGTTTCAAGGATTAGGGTTCACGAAGGTCTAAATAAAGCCCTAGAAGTAACAGAAACCCATCACGCAGACCTCTGGATGCAGAAACCTGGTTTTGTCATCCCTCAACAATGCCTCGGGTGAGACTGCAACCTATGCTACGCGGTTTGTTTCCTAAAGGGCCACAGTGTAGGGTTTTGTTAGTTGGCACAACTAACTCTGAACCTGGGTCCAAACCCCCTCAAGCCAACAAATGGTTCCATTTGAAGGATCAGGACCTGTTTGAGGAATGTGTGATGTTTAATAAATGGTTCCCAACTAAGAAGGAGATCAATAAGTGGATAGATTGGAAGTTGCACGAATTTGCAGCCCAGGAAAACAGGAATTCACACCTATTGAAGGAAGAGTGGTTGAATAGATACCTATATACAAAAAAACATGAAATTTTCTTCTACTCTTTTCCGTGTGAATCACACGAGTGTTTGTCTAAATTGGTGGATAGTCAAGGTACATGGAAGTTGGATAACCCTACTATGTGGACTCAAGAGTTGGTGAAACGCCTCGAAGCTTCAAAAAAAAAGATCACGAGGATTGTCGGTTACTGTATCGATAGAATTTTGGGCGGACTCACTACTGAGTTCACAATCGATACATCTATTAGTTATAGCAAAGTTGAACGTCGGTTTTTCAAAGGACCAAGAGGTGATTATCTGAAGTCCCTGAAAACTTGGATTAAAATGCTATTGTGCAAAAAAAGGGTTATGCCATTGAATTAATGTTTAGAAGAGACTTGACAGGAACTACACAAAGTGGGAAGATGTTTAGAAGAGATCTGGATTCAGTACAACCCTCTATTGGGAGCGTCTGATAGTGACGAAGAAAGTAGTATTCTGAAAACACCTCAAGGTGCACTGCAGACGGTAAATCAAGGTATCACAGGAATACCACATCCATCCACTCCACCTCCACCATCACCTCCACCTCACACACATACACCTACACCTCCGCCTCCACCTCCACCTCCACTATTCAACATGGCGAACGCTATGAAGATGCCCATATTCAAGGGTCTGGGGACAAAAGACCCTGAACAGTTTTGATTTGTAGCAGATGTTGTGTGGAAGTCACAACAGATTATAGATGATGACCTAAAGAAAGTGCAGTTGGTCACAACATTGCAAGACAAAGCATTGAGCTAGTATAATAAGTAGTGTTCAATTCATCCAAATGTGACACTAAAAGAAACGAAGGAAGCGCTAAATAGTGAATTCAAAAAGCCTAAGTCGCAAGCCTAGTCAGTAACAGAGGTCAAAGAGATCCAGCAGAAGGTGAATGAGTCTACGTGGGACTTTGATCAGAGGTCGAAATGTCTGCTCTAGTAGGCTAATATGAAAATCATGGATGACCAACACAAGGACTAGTATATTGCCTCACTAATACCCCATTTAAGATTGTCACTGTCACAGCAGAAGATTAGAATGCAGGCTGAGGCGCTAGAGATTGTTATGAAACTAGAAGCCTCACCTATTCAAGATATGAATCTGGGAGTACAGAAGATTCAGTCACAGTTGGCTAGCCTGCATATGGAGTTGCAAAGCCTCAAGAAGGGAAAAGAAGTCCAGAATGAGGTCCACATGGAAGTATGGTGTTTGAAATGTAAGGGTCGTGGTCACGGTAAGGACCATTTCTCGGTGTACCAAAATTATCTAGTTGGGGGGGGGGGGGTCTTGTCCCCTTGAAGTCAGAGAACACCGTTGGGCCAAGTACAGGAGTAGTACCATGGTGCACTATCTATCATATTACAGGAAAACATATGACAGACAATTATCATTTGTTGCAAAAGTTTCTGTAGACTCCCCAGTAGTTGTTCTATAATTTCTGTAAGTCTATGGGTCATGACAAGCACAATTGCTGAAGTTATGAATTGATGATGGAGAACACAAACATATAGAGTATAGATGGAGGCCCGTCCTCGGGACCAAGGCACACCTGCAGCGCGTGGAGGGTTTTAGGGACAAGCAGGAGGAGCTAGAAGAGGTCGTGGTCTGATCATTTGTTACAATTATGGAGAACCAAGTCACTTTGCACGCAATTATCAGAACCCAACGCACCCCTCATGTCAATATTGTCGACATTTTGATCATGTCATAGAATATTGTCCTATGCTCATCGTGAATATGCAAGAAAAGAATACCTAGACTCAGTAGCCTACTTAAAACATCCAGATGATGAGATCAGAACCGCGCGAAGAGGGTCCTAGTGTTAATATCGTCACATGAAGCAGCATAACTACCGGGGAGGATAAAGGGAAACAGCCATAGGAAAATGTATGGGTTCGGAAGGCTTCTGACAATGAGGTTGGATTCGATGTGAATAAAGTAAAGAAAATGTTTAAGCAAAAAGGAGCTTCAAGGATGTAGGAGCTTCTACATCAAGGACTCAAAGTAAATGCACGGAGAAACTTGAAGGAGCCAGTACTGCGCATGAAACATATCCCTCTTTGTTAGCGTCTTTCTTATAGACCTGCATGAAGCTCTTGAGGGACCAAAAAGAAGTAGAGGGACTGCAAGAATTGATAGATAACTACACTGGAAAGAATAAGCCATTGTTGGAGCAGTGTGGTGGGCTCCAGTATTGCAGCAATAATGCTGCAACTCTTGGGACTCCCTTCTTTACTTTTATCAACCCGGTAGTTCGTAACAAACTTGGAAGCGACGGTGCTGTATGCACAAGTACTAGCTCTTGCTGCAGTTGTCACTTGGTCAGTTGGCACAAGTCCGCTAGGAGCTTAAGCCAACTTCTATGAGCTCTGAGAAGAAGCTTTTTAATTGATGGACGAGAGCTAACTTAAAGAAGGCTGATCTACTTGCAGAAAGAAACTGGAAAGCTGAAAGGAAATGTAAACCCTAGCAAACCCTAATTTTACCAGCTAGCCCTAGTGATGCAAGAAATAGGATGCAAGCTACTAAAAGATATGCCATTGACTTCTAAGAAGGTAAAATACATGTATCTAAGCTACCTCTACAGTAGCATCCGAAAGAAACATATTTTTGTATTTTTGAATAAGTTTCCAGAATTATCATGCATGCGATTTCACTGTTTTTGACTATGCAGAGGTGGATTGGCGAGAGGAAATGCTTGGAGGAGGCCGAGAAGGTTCAGAGAGGGCCTAAGGGGTCCCTAACACCCTTCCAGAGAGTTTCAAAAAGTTTGGCTGTCAAGAAACCTCATTCGTGAGCCTCTACAGGAAGTCTGTAGGGGTTCTACAGGATGTTCTGGAATTTCTACAGGATGTCTGTAATTTTCTACAGGTTGTTTAGAAATGGGATTTTGGAGGATGGATGGAGAGAGAAAGGTGAAGGAGTGAGTATGGAGGTAGGATAGGGGTGTAAGGAGGTCCGAGACTTGGTGGATGGAGTTGAGGAAAGATGAAGATGGTTGGATTTGTTCAAGGAGGAATGAAGCAATGTTGCACAAAAATTAGGGTTATGTGAGCAAATGGAAAACGTGAGGCAAGAGTCCGTGTTAGGGGATGGAGCAGATGGGATTGACGGAGTATGGGTAGATAGAGAAGTGGTACAGGTGCTCTGCAAGTTGTTTTTCCAACTGAACCAACGAAGACTTGTAAAATCACAGACCTAGTTACGTTGACCTAATTTGATCTAGCTGACAGTAAAGAGAATGAACAGAAGTTTTAATTGAAATGAAACCATGTATACTAACTATGAAATGAAGCAATCAAGAATCTGAACATGTAACCAACTTCTACAAATAAAAATCAAACACTAATGATTGCATGGCAAAGCAAAGTCAATGTTTTTGTGGGCAGCAAGGTCACCTTGATCCCAGCTCCTGATCCCACTGAGGGAGAGGTGAAATTAGAGGTGCTTGATGGCCCTTTTCTGAAGCTTTTCCCTGTTAATAACCTATCAACTCAATCTGAACATCAAAAGTGTTTCTAATCATCAACAGTGACTTAGTTAATTAGCAAGATTTAATCTACTTAACAGAAATTATTTTGCAAATACATAAAGAACAAATAACAATACATAAAGGAGGCCTTGGCACTCGAGTTGGGCCCAAACCCAAGAGCTTCCGGCTCCTATAAAGAACTCAGATCTTATGCCAAGTAGAGCTGCTTTTCATTACTCAAAAATAATCATCACAAGAAAGTTATACAGCAGTAGATACAAGAAAACGAGCTGAGAAAATGACAGCACTATAGTGCAAATACCAACAGTTCCAAAAATTAAACTATGAAGGTTGAGGCCTTCCTATTTATACACTACGAGGTGCCTAGCAGCCCTCCTAATTCAAGGGACTCAGCTGTTCCAACTGCTAGTAAACAGTCACTCTTCCCAAAGCTGCTCGGCTGCCTTTAGGATTCGTTTTGGTGGCCTGTTGAGCTCGGAGTTGAGGGTGGAGATTTCGAGGAAGGGCCATTTAATGCCAGAGACAACATCCCTACGAATCCTCACCTCAAGCTTGGTTGTCACCTGGCCCATAATTGCTTGGTTTTGCTCCAAAATTTTTCCAAAAAACCTGAAATAACCACGTATTAGCCTCCTTGGTAGAGTGACCACCGTTATTCGTTCAAATAACATAAACATACTAAAAAAACATGCATAATCTATGAAAAATGGAGGATTGAACAAGGACAATTAGGAAAAATGAGCCCAATAAGTTACCCAATTCGGGGTTCATCATCGCCCCCCTGCTAAATGGGTTGCTCATCCTCTGAGAAACTAGTCCAGCTCATCATCCTTTATGGATTTGACCGCTTCCCTCACGTCCCAGGCCTCCGCAGTGATATCCTCTTCCCGATCGTGGAATCCTGCTTTCCTTTCCACTTCCTCCCATTGTCTACCTTCCTCCACTTCCTTAACTCCTTCTAGCAATCCCAAAAGCAAAGGAGGACTGAATTTCAGGCCAATCCAATTGGCCTGCAGATTCTGCATCAACTGTTTGTAGAGAGGTACCCTTCCAAGGCTTCCCTCATCCTAGTGGGAGAGTGGTATTCATTTATCTTCAAGCTGTGAGGCAGGGTGTTCCACCACCTTGTGCATGCATGCAGGCAGTTTTCTCCCAACAGTCACTCCATGTCCTCAAAGTGGGCAATAGCTTGAGCCTATTGCTCAATGTATTCTGGTAGATCCTAAGGGTTGTTGGCCAAGTGCTGGTGGGTGCTTATCACTACTGAGGGGTCATCTAGCTCTGCTCTGATCATTAGTGGCTCACTGAGTTCTCTACCTATGATACTGCAGACCTCTGCAGCTCTCTTCTCCTCATGAATCATCCAAGAGGCCATGGCCATAAGTTGGACATCTCCTATCACAGCGTTGGGATCCCATGCATTCATGTTCGGAAGGGAGAAGTTGTGCAAGTAAAACTATGATAATTTGGCCCTGTCCTCTAATGAACTATTGCCACATAGAGCTGCAAATTGATGATAATTTTGGAATGGGGTGATGCCCCTTTGGGCCAAGGCATTGATCTAAAACTGTAACCATTGATCCTTGAGGTATAGGGCGTAGGATTTGGCAGGCTTCCTACACTACAGAGCTTCCATTGCCCAGTTGGCCATGCAGGCCAGTTGGGCCTCCTTTTCTTGTACCTGTTGTTTCAAAGACTGTATCTCCAGGTCTGCTTGCAATTCTTTTTCCTGTAGTTGTCGATTCAGTGTCTCAATCTCAGCCTGCATCCCTTCCCTTCTCTGTTGTTCATCAGGGGTATCTTTGGCTATTGTGGGCTCCTCCTGTTGCTGTTGTTCTCCCAAGATGTGAGGCCTGTCTTCCTTCTTCTGTCCTTGTAACTGGAGCTATTGTTTAAGCAGCTCATTTTCTTCCTATAGCTTGACCCGCTGGCTGCTCTCCACATGTCGTACCATAGCCAATTCCCTTCTTAGCTCTTTGAGTTGTTCCTCCAGAGGACCTATATCTGCCACACCCTTGGACTTAGCGATCTTCATCCAAGTGTGGGTCCTCACTCTCTCTTCTTCTAGTGCAAGGAAAAGTGGCACTATGAATTTTTGGGGAATTATCTTTCCGGCCTCTAAGAAGTTATAATAGGAGCCCAAACTGGGCTGGGGACTAGGTTCCATAATTTCTCCACCTTTTCTTCCTCCTGTGGTGATTCAGCTGCCTCACCTTCCATTTCTTCAGTCTCCTTTAGCCTAGCCAGTGTTTCCTGTAGAATAGTCTCAGCATCCTGTAGAGAGGCCTTTGTGTCCAACATTTTCATTCTTTCTCTCCAGGTGGATGTCTTAGGGCTTCCCCGTTCATAAGTGATGGATGCCTTTGAGGGAGACCTCTCCTTTTGTGTAGCTAGGGTGTCTACAATCGTCGTTGGTTCTTTTGACGGTGGCTGGGGTCTGCCAGTCTTTATCCTCGCGCTCCTTCTTGCCTTAAAATACATGGAAGGCTCCCTCTTTCACTTCCCTTTCTTCTTTGGAGATGTGCTTAGGGTGGCCAGCACAACTGCTACCTCCCTGGCTAAAATCTCAGGCAATTTTTCCTTCTGTTGCCCTTTTTCCAGACTTCCTGTAGAAAGTCTTGTGCTGACTATTTTTTGGCTTCCTGTAGAAACGGTTTTCTGGCTTCCTGTAGAAACGGTCCTTTGGCTTCCTGTAGAAACGGTTTTCACTGTTTTGGCCTGCTTGGCTAGGGGTTCCTTCCCTTTTAATTTTTTTATGGTTTCCTTGGGTGTGCCCTCACTTTCTTGGACTTTTTTAGTCCTCTCTGCCCTGATTTGCAATCGTTTCTCCCTTGGTGTTTGTGCCTTTCTTCCACCCACAGTCTTGGCCTCAGCAGCTTGGCCTTTCCCTCATTCCTCTTCTTGTTCCTTCTGTGGTGGTCTGTCCTGGGTTTCCTTACCCTTGGCTTTCTCTTCTGCCTCAATATGCTCTCTTTCCTCACTGCTGCATGAAGTGAGTTCCTCGGCCAGAATCCGAATATCATCATCCTTGGACATATTGCGGAAAATCTCCCAGGAGAGAGGGACAGTGTACGTATGGAGGGCATCTTCCACTAGAATTTTGATAAGCCCATGATGGGCCAGCTGGTCCAGTGTCCCTTCCTTCAATTTTGTGCCACACTCAATTAATGATTGTAGGAGGAAATAGGGGATGCTTAACTTTTGTTCTGGGGGTAAATCCATCCTATGTCTGAGTTCACTTAGCAACCAGAAGTGGTAACCATAAACAATACTAAACTGCCCCTCACAGGTAATGTATTTCATGATCTGAAGGCTGACCTCGCTCCAAAAAGGGTGTAGGCTGGCTCTCTGAACCCCATTCTTATCTTCTGAAAATTGTTCCTCTGGTAGGAAGAATTCTTTCTTGGCTTTTTGGCCCAATGCCCTCTCCTCTTTGTTCCAGGGTATCCCCAATGGCAGATCAGTGACTCGACTAATGAGTTGTGGGGTAAGCTTTAAGTTCAACCCTCTGAAATTTATAGTGGCCAGTGTCTTGGATTTAGGATGCGGGGACATTAAGAACTCTTCTGTTACCTCATAATCATGACCTTGAATTCTGTCACAGAAGGTCATCCAATTGGCATGGGTAAATAGGTCTACCACCTCGGGAGTTTCTTGCAATCTCCTGGAATCTGAGGGTTCCTTTCTGATAAACCCTCTTGGCATGGTGAGAATGCTCTGTTTTGGCTTGTGCTTTGATCAGAAGGGGAATTTTGTGTATGGTTTCCTCCCCAGAACTTTGAAGACAGTATCCCTCAGGTGTTTATATTTCACTTTGCACCAATTCCCTGGTTATAATGTTGTTGCTGCCCAAAACTAGACTGTCAAAAGGGAATTAGGCTCCCACAGATAGAGTGCAGAGCTTAATTTTCATCCCAAACCACATAAAAGTCACATTATTCATG
Source organism: Pinus tabuliformis (assembly GCA_031772625.1). Lineage (NCBI taxonomy): Eukaryota > Viridiplantae > Streptophyta > Pinopsida > Pinales > Pinaceae > Pinus > Pinus tabuliformis. The sequence goes on along the minus strand of CM062820.1, from coordinate 817,321,883 downwards.
CACAGGTTAGCCCTTATAGTGGGTTATCGTTTCTATAGGAGGAATTTGTTAACAGGAACAGTGGAGGAGAATTTAACACAGAACCAACTGAAAAAATTTTGTGTATCACACAGGAAAACTACTATTCTTGACCCACAGGCAGACTTTCTTCTAATTCTCCTACTCCAAACAGTTTAATTCACCACCTTTCGAAATATCATGCATGGGAATGGTATTTTCGAGCCTACCTCTCTTCGAAACTCCAATTTCGATGCAGAAAGTACAGGTTTCTCTGCTCCGGGAGGTTATGTCGTGTTTCCTGTAGAGCCCCTTCCTGTAGAGAGCTTTTCTAGGTTCTGGAGGACGTCACGGCGCTTCTTAACAAGCCTGGGACGTGGGAGGATTTTGAAACGGGCCAAGAAACTGGGGCTAACAAACTGCAGAGGAGGAGGACGTGTACTTTGCTGAAAACGGTTGCAAGTGTAAATGACAGTGGTTCATCATGAGTTCTTTGGCCGAGCAATTTTGAATTATGGTGCAATTCGTGGTGAGGGGGTGAGGTGTCTAGGCCGGTCCATTAGCCAACGTCACGACCATCATTCCTCGGTGTGTCTCTAACCGCAATTTCCTTTCTCTACCATTAACCACGCCATTACTTCCAATCCACCGATTCTCCCCGACTGGACACTTCCCACGTGTCGGCTACACATCTCTTTGGTGTAACCGAGCTCGTTCGGATCCCACGAGGCCATTCGACTGACTATGGGTGGCTAGTTGACTGGCCACCGAATTCGTTCAATCCGCACCATTTCACAGACATGCAGTTTTCAGAGTATAGTCTATGCAATTTGACGAATAAGGTTAGACACTTACCTGTGTGGCCGTGGATGTGTTCTGCAGGCTTCAGGACATGGAACGATGGCTTTTCTCACTGCTACTTCATGCACAAGTGCTGGAATTCCTTCTTTCATTGGCTGATGTTGTATGCAAGGCTTTGGGACCCAATCCTTTGGTTGTAAACGTTGCATACACAGGCTCCATCTGATTTCAGCTGTTGAGGAGGTGTTCATGTCTAAGCAGAGCTTGTTACATGTCCCCTATGTCAATTTCAACTGCTATTAACTCCATAGTATGTGCTCCAGACGGATCAGATGCTACAGGATTCCTGTAGGACATCCTGTAGCTGCTTCTCCTCTTGGGATGCATGCTGAAATGAGCAAGGTTGTATTCGCGGATGAAGGGTCCTGATGGAGCTTTGACAGGTAATGTGTGCGAGCCTTTGTGTGCTTGATTTGTCACTTGGGAAAAAAAAAATTCAATCTGAGGAAAACAAGACTCTTTGCATGACTATGCAGGAATACATAACCAAATTGCTGCAATGGCGGTGGAAAGAGATGAGACCGGTGATGGATGGAAGAGAGGGATGGCTACAGGCCTAATCCACAGACTTCAAGCTTTAAATCCCTTTCCAAAATTGATTTTTTCCTGCCCGAAGGCTCTACAGGATGTTTCCTGTAGAAATGCAGAACTTCCTGTAGAAATCCCAAAAACTTCCTGTAGAAAGCTCAGAACTTCCTATAGGAGGTTGAATCTCTACCCGAATGTGTTCAAATCTTGGAGAAAGTGAGTGGCTATGGAGGGAGTGTCTGTAAGGATGTCTTGTAGCCTGGTACGGACCCCTGTCCTCATTTTGCACGACCTTCTTTATCTACAATGTATTCCCTGTAACCTGCAATAATTCCAAAGATTAGACCTGTTTCTTTTTCTTTTTCTCTTTTTTCTTTTTTCTTTTTCTTTTTTCTCTTTTTTTTGAGAGACAGCAGGGGTGCCTCCATGAGGTTTTCACCCCCACTATCTGCCCTGGGCGCCTCAGAGAGGTTTTCACCCAAGGATCTTTTTTTATTCCATTTCTTTATTTTCTGAGAGACAGCTAGGGCGCCTCCATGAGGTTTTCACCTTCACTGTCTGCCCTGGGCACCTCAGAGAGGTTTTCACCCAGGGATCTTTTTTATTCCTCTTTTTTTTTTTTTTTTGATGATCAAGGTGTGGGCGGAATAGAGGCAGAACCTCGCTCTACTACCAGGACTGATTTTTCCACAGTTTCAATGAATTCCTGCCTCGAAAGGGGTTTCTTGTAGATTTTCAAACGATGCCCATTGACAAGCATGGGGATGGCTTCTTCATCAATGGTCCTGATAAGGACTGAACCATTGTCATTACATTTCTCAACTGTATATGGTCCTAACCATCTTGTCCTCAGCTTTCCTTTGAAATCCTTGTATCTTGAGTGATACAGCAGCGCCCAATCCCCTAGCTAGAATTGCTTTTCATTAAGGTGTTGGTCATGCCATATCTTCCTCTGGAGTTGAACTACTTCTGAGTGGAGGAGGGCCTGCATTCGCTATTCATCTAATCCATTCAGCTGCAGTAATCTTTCACGTTGAGCATGGCTGAGATCTAAGTCCAGCTGAGCTGCCACCCTCAATGTATTGTACTCGAACTCTATGGACAGCAAAGCTTTCTTCCCGTAGACCAGCTCATAAGGTGTGAAACCTATTGTAGTCTTCCAAGTGGTGTTGTAGGCCCAGGTGGCCTCAACCAGGCGATCTGCCCAATCCTTTCTGCTGTTGCTCACCACCTTAGTCAAAATCCCTTCCAATGCTCTATTAGTGACTTCCACCTGCCCATTTGCTTGGGGATGATATGGGGTGGAAGTCTTGTGCTTGATCTTGTGATGAGTTAGCAAGTCTTCAATCAGGTTGGAGGTGAACTGGCTTCCTTGATCGGTGACTAACTCTCTTGGGTAGCCAAATTTTTAGAAGACATTTTCCCTTAAAAACTCAGCCACCTTTTCTTTTGTTGCTGCTTTGATTGCCTTTGTTTCTGCCCACTTGGTCAGATAGTCGGTGCACACAATGATGTAAGACCTTTTCTTTGAAGGGTTGATAGGACCCACAAAATCCATGCCCCACTTCTCAAATGGCTCGAAGGTCACTTGAGGTTGGAGAGGCATTTCATCCCTTGGGGTCAGTTTCCCCATCCTCTGACATCGGTCACACTGGCTAATGTATCTTCTGACATCTTGATGAAGAGTAGGCCAATAGTAGCCTGCATGTAGAATTTTGAAAGCAGTCCTTTTTGCTACAAGGTGGCCTCCACAAGGTCCGTCATGACAGGTTAGGATGATGTCAAAGACTTCCTCCTCCCTAACACAATCCCTCAAGATTTGATATGGGCCAAGTTTAAACAGGTTTCCCCCGATCAAAGTGAATGGGGCGCTCTTTCTTACGATTCTGCTCTTCTCCTTTGAGGATAGATGCGGAGGGAACTGTGTTGAGACCAAGTAATTTGCTATATCAGCAAACCATGGGGAGAGTACTGAGATAGCAAACAGATGTTCATCTAGCATCTGGTCATCCATCGTTCCTTCTTCACCTGCAGGCAAATCCAATCTAAACAAGAAGTCAGCAACAACATTTTCCTTAGCTGGCTTGTCAACAACAGTCAAATCAAATTGCTGCAACAAAAGTAACCATCTAATGATACGAGCATTTACATCAGGATTATTCATTAAATATCTAATCGCAGCATGATCAGTGTGTACAAATGTTTGATAACCAGTGATGTAGTGTCTAAACTTGTTTAGGGAATGGACTACAGCCAGGAACTCTTTCTGGGTTACAGTATAGTTCATTTCTGCCTTGGACAGGTTTTTGTTGACGAAGTATATGGCATATGGCAGTTTCTCCTCAACTTGTCCTAAGGCTGCCCATATGGATTTTTTCGAGGCATCAGTGTGGATGTGGAAAGGAAGGGCCCAGTTTGGACCTCTCAAGATCGGGGAGGACACCAGCTTATCTTTCAACTCCTCCAGTGCCCCCTGATAGTCGTCAGTCCATTTGAACTCAACATCTTTCCCTAATAGGCCAAACAATGGTGAGGCTAGCTTACTAAAATATTTAATGAATCTTCGATAATATCCTACTAAGCCTAGGAAACTCCGAACATCTCTTACCTTTTGAGGAGGTGGGACCTTTTGGATGATAGCAATCTTGTTAGGATCCACCTGTAATCCTTGCTAAGAAATGGTATGACCTAGCACGGTCCCTTCAGCCATCAGGAATTCACATTTTTCGGGACTGAGGGACAGGTTCATCTCAATGCACTTAGTTAGGACTTTTCCCAGATTAGTCAATGCTTCTTGGAAGTTGGACCCATAACAAGTAAAGTCATCCATATAGATTTCTACCAAATCATGGACCAACTCAGAAAATATGCTCAATACTGCTCTCTGGAAAGTGGTAGGAGTTTGCATAGCCCAAAGGGAAGGACTCGGTAGGCAAAGGTACCCCATGGACAAGTGAAGGTGGTTTTATCTTGGTCCTCTGAGCTTATTTGGATCTGGTTATACCCATTGAACCCATCTAGGAAAGAGAAGAACTTATTCCCTGCCAGTCCATCCAACACTTGATCTATGAAAGGCAAAGGGAAATAGTCTTTCTTGGTGGCTTTTATAAGTTCTCGGTAATCTACATAGATTCTCCACTTCCCGTTCTTCTTGTGCACAAGCACTAGAGGTGATACACACTCACTATCGGAGATAGGGTAGATGAATCTTGCATCCAACAATTTTTGCAATTCTTCTTTGACAATGTCTTTAAGGGCTGGATTCATTCTCCTCTCAGGCTACCTGACTGGTTTACAATCTTATTTAATGTAGATGTGATGGGTACAGACCGAAGGATGGACTCCTTTCATCTCCTTATAGCTCCAAGCGAAAGCATCTAAATGATTGTTCAGCAAGCTACACAACTCCTCCTGGGAGGGAGATAGGGAGGAGTTGATCCTTAAAGTTCTTTCGGGACCAAACTCCACATTCTTAACTCTGGGAGCGGTCGGATAAGTCACACAGAGGTCCACTAATGTGCTGGCTTGGGTATCTTCCACCAATTCCTCTAAGGACAGTGCACTGGGAGGTGGATTTTGAATCAAAGTCTCAATCAAATCATCCTTGGTTTGAGGGCCTCCCCTACCGGTTTCTACTGTGCACAATGGTGTAGAGTAAACCTAATCCTCATCTCCTTCTTCCAACCAGAGTGGTAAGTCATATTCTAGCAAAGGTTGGGCAGGAGGATATAGGACTAGCTGCTTGGACATGGGCCCATTCTTGATGGTCATGCTTCCAGCTCGACAACTAATGTAAGCATCCGCAGTGGCTAACCAAGGCCTTCCCAAAATGAGGGGGTATCCAGTGAGCTTTGCCTTTGGCTGAAGGACCAAGAAGTCCGTAGGGTACTCCCAAGAGTCAACAAAGACCAAGACATCTTCCACAATCCCTTCGGGAGTCACGGTGGAGCGATCTGCCAACTGTAGGACTATCGAGGTCTTCCTTAAGGAACTCTGAAGGTTGAGTTTAAGCATTGTGTCCCTGGTCATCGCATTAATGGCAGACCCTAGATCAATCAAGGTATGGGGGATTATGGTGCCATTGATATGGACATCAACTACAGGACTCCCAGGGTCCAAATACTTTGGAGAGATTACTTGCCTCAAAATTAGATTGGATAGTTTTCCTATGACATTGATAGTCGGGGCGTCTCTCTTTCACCTGCCTGGGTGCCTGAAACACTTCTACTTAATCAATTTATTGTATATCGATACATCTTTTATGGCCTGGAGAAGTGGTATTTTCACACACAACTTTTTAAGTTCTCCCAGAAGTTCAGTCTCCTCTGGGTTTGGTTGTGTGGTGACTGTTAGTTGCTCAGGAAAGGGTGGAATGGCGTTGGGTTCACTTTTGTGTTTCTCTTCCTCGTCCTCTGGGGGAGGAGGTTGGCGATCTGGAAGGGTCTTCTCAGATCGCGGGTTGATCTCTTGGATCTCCACTGCATAAGTAGGGCATGTTGTCTCCCCAGTGTATACCTGCTGGGCCTGTCGGTTGTTGGGGTTCAGGTTCGGTTAAGCAGGCATCTGGGGTGGTCTTGGAGGAGCAGGAGGTAATGGTTGTGGCTGAGCCAATGGTGGAGGCAAAATGGCAAGAGGAGAGTTCTATTGGGGCCTCCACCCCGATTGAGGTGCATTCCACTGAGGTTGCGGCTGGACATGTGAGTGAAACGAATGAGCAGTGGGTTGAGTATGGTATTGAGGTGGATAAGACCATGGAGGAGGTGTGGACCAGGAAGGATGACCAGGGGGGCCCAAGAAGGCATGTGAGCAGATTGGTTGGGGCTATAATAAGCTTGGGATGTCCCTTGCATCCCCTGCTGGTAAGGCCTGGGCCCATGCGGCCTCCTTTGGTTGAGGAAGTAGAGAGGTTCAGTGGTTACCTCAGTCCCTTGGTACATGGCTTTAAATACAGGCAAGGTTGGGCATTGGTTCGTGGGGTGGTTTTCCTCACAAACGAAACATACCTCTACTGAGAGTAATGGACACTCGTTCTTAGGGTACTTCCTCGTACATCTAGGACAAAAAATGGCCAAAGCCCTCTCAGCTTCCTCTTTCTTTTGTTGGATTTGGAAAGTATCAAGTTGCATAGAAATGGTCTGTCTCATCTCACTTTTGAGGTCTTCCATCTTATTAAAAAACTCATGCTTGGAGAAGGTAGTACTAGCTGAAAGTGGATTCCCCCTACCTCTTTTCTGGGTTGCCTTAGAGTGGTTTCTGAACACAGTCTTTATGTCCTCATAAGGTAGTTGGTAGATGTCTCCTCCAGCTAGCATGTGAAGGGTATTTAGAAGGTCTTCAGGGACTCCTCGGAGCAGAACCAGCTTTAGAGATTAAGGGTCAAGTGTGCACCTGGCCCGTTTATAGCTGAGTTGAGCCTTTCCTCGTAGTCTTCTAAAGACTCATCATTTCCCATGGTCATCCGAAAGATTTCTCCCTTTGTTTCCTTTGACCTATAGTAGTTCCGATATTTGTTGTTAAAGGCTTGCTACATCTAAGCCCAGGTGGTGATACTGTTTCTAGGTAACCCCATGGACCAGCGTAATGCTGCATCCTTGAGGGTAGAGGGAAAGAGTTTCAACTTTTGCTCGTCTTCTGCATAGTCATAAGTTCGACAAAGGACAGCAAACTCAAACAGGAAGGTATCAGGGTCTTCAGTGGTCAATCCATGGAAATGAGGTAGGGCTGAGGGACTTATGTTCTTCATCTTCATGGCCCCGTTGGTCTCTCAGATGGGGAAGGTACCTTCTATTCTCTCGTTATCGTCTCTACCATTTTTGTTTTCATCCATGGTCTCAAAAGGAATGTTTTCTTGCTCTTCTTCTGTTATAGGATCTTCGTATATCTCAGGAGGTTCACCTATAGGTTCTTCTGGGTCACTGCCACCAAAGAAGAGAGAAGGGTGACTCAGTGAAGTGGTGGGGGTGTTGGGTAGGAATTTTCCGATATTATCTCTATTCCTATGAGGCATAAAAACATTTTTGGTTGCTTTTTCTTTTTTCTGCTTGTACCTGCAAAACTGAAACAGATGGAATTGCAACTAACTAAAATCTATCTTGCGAAAATGAAAATGTGGAATTGAAATGAAAGCAGGAAAGGACTACTCTATGTTGCTGAAATCAAATTATAGGAATGAAATGCTAGACTACGCTTGCAGAATTGAAATGCTATTATATGCTTGCAGAATTGAAATTGCGGAATTGAAAGGCTAATCTATGAAAGCAGTAAATGTCTATTTTACTTTTGCAAAAGTGAAATTGCAGAATGCAACTGAAATAAACTACTTGGCAGAAGGTTGGAGTAGGAAAAAAAATAGAAGAAAAGCAGCAATCACAAATACTCTGACGCTTCCCCGACAACGGCGCCAAAAATAATGGTGGGCTCCAGTATTGCAGCAATAATGCTGCAACTCCTGGGACTCCCTTCTTTACTTTTATCAACCCGGTAGTTCATAACAAACTTGGAAGCGACGGTGTTGTATGCACAAGTACTAGCTCTTGCCGCAGCTGTCACTTGGTCAGCTGGCACAAGTCCGCTAGGAGCTTAAGCCAACTTCTATGAGCTCTGAGAAGAAGCTTTTTAATTGATGGACAAGAGCTAACTTAAAGAACGACGATCTACTTGCAGAAAGAAACTGGAAAGCTGAAAGGAAACGTAAACCTTAGCAAACCCTAATTTTACCAGCTAGCCCTACTGATGCAAGAAAGAGGATGCAAGCTACTGAAAGAGATTCCATTGACTTATAATAAGTTAAAATACATGTATCAATCTAGCTCTACAATAACATCTGAAAGAAACATCTTTTTGTATTTTTGAATAAGTTGCCAAAATTATCATGCATGGATTTGACTGTTTTTTACTATGTAGAGGTGGATTGGTAAGAGGAAATGCTTGGAGGAGGTCGAGAAGGTTCAGAGAGGGCCTAAGGGGTCCCTAACACCCTTCCAGAGAGTTTCACAGAGTTTGGCTGTCAAGAAACCTCATTCGTGAGCCTCTACAGGAAGTCTGCAGGGGTTCTACAGGATGTTCTGGAATTTCTACAGGATGTCTGTAATTTTCTACAGGTTGTTCAGAAATGGGATTTTGGAGGATGGATCGAGAGAGAAAGGTGAAGGAGTGAGTATGGAGGTAGGACAGGGGTGTAAGGAGGTCTGAGACTTGGTGGATGGAGTTGAGGAAAGATGAAGATGGTTGGATTTGTTCAAGGAGGAATGAAGCAATGTTGCACAAAAATTAGGGTTATGTGAGCAAATGGAAAACGTGAGGCAAGAGTCTGTGTTAGGGGATGGAGCAGATGGGATTGATGGAGTATGGGCAGATAGAGAAGTGGTACAGGTGCTCTATAAGTTGTTTTTCCAACTGAACCAATGAAGACTTGTAAAATCACAGACCTAGTTACGTTGACCTAATCTGATCTAGCTAGCAGTAAATAGAATCAACAGAAGTTTTAATTGCAATGAAACCATGTATACTAACTATGCAATGAAGCAATCAAGAATTTGAACATGTAACCAACTTCTGCAAATAAAAATCAAACACTAATGATTGCATGGCAAAGCAAAGTCAGTGTTTTTGTGGGCAGCAAGGTCACCTTGATCCCAGCTCCTGATCCCACTGAGGGAGAGGTAAAATCAAAGGTGTTTGATGGCCCTTTTCTAAAATTTTCCCTGTTAATAACCTATCAACTCAATCTGAACATCAAAAGTCTTTCTAATCATCAACAGTGACTTAGTTAATCAGCAAGATTTAATCTACTTAACAGAAATGATTTTGCAAATACATAAAGAACAAATAACAATACATAAAGGAGGCTTTGGCACTCAAGTTGGGCCCAACCCCAAGAGCTGCCGGCTCCTATAAAGAACTCAAATCTGATGCCAAGTAGAGCTTCTTTTCATTACTCAAAAATAATCATCACAAGAAAGTTATACAGCAGTAGATACAAGAAAACGAGCTAAGAAAATGACAGCACTATAGTGCAAATACCAACAGTTCCAAAAAGTAAACTACGAAGGCTGAGGCCTTCCTATTTATACACTACAAGGGGCCTAGCAGACCTCCTAAATTCAAGGGACTCGGCTATTCCAACTGCTAGTAAACAGTCACTCTTCCAAGTATTAAATGAATTAGTTGTCAGTTATTAAATGAAGTAAATACGCGTGCCTTTGTAGAGAATTACTTCACGTAAGGTGGCATATTTGATACATCTGTTTCATTTAAAACTCCCCCATCACCTTTCTGGATCATTCATTTCCATTTCACTCGTAATCTGCAGGAACGAAGAGCTAAGACGATTCAAACCCAAATGCAGGAAGAAATGGGAAAGAAAAATAAAGCTCAAAGCTCTGAAGTGAAGGAAAAGACGAAGGAGATGGCGCCTTTGTATACAGACACAGCCTGTAACAGAGATGCAGGGATATCGACATGGGAAAGCATGTACAGGCTGCTTGAATAGGAAAATCCTAGAATAATGAAGGTTGTTGCTGTCGCGGGCTCACAACGCTCTTCCGAGGCGTCCTTAGAGGAGCTAGCATGTTCATTTCTTCACAAGATAGCAGCAAGACCCAAAATTCTACCATATACGGATATGATCAAGTGGATACTTGACAATGCAGACATGAACAACAGACAATTCAAGGTTCAAGGACACGGGCTCATCGGATCATTCGCTACGCAAGATTTGAAGCTTATGTATCATCTTCCTGAACCGCAGGCGACTTACAATGCACAATTCCTTAAGAAATTTGCGGCAGAAAACCCAGACCTATTAGAGACCACCAAAGATTGGTCCAGAAAAGAGGAGCCGCTCAAAAAGGACAAAAACGGTATGTACAGCACTAGTTCCCTCACCTCTCCGTATTGTTTTGCTGCATCCATGCTTTGTAGGTTATTTGGGATGCCGGATATCAATAAGTTTTCGTCTGAATGGCTACCATTAATTGATGCTGCCACAAATGCCGATATTATGGATTGGGCCAAGATCCTTTCTGATAATCTATACACGGCTGTTATCAATTACCGGTCTAAAATATCCTTGTCTCAAAGGATCTATCCTCCTTTTTATCTGTCTGCATATGTTATAGATTCTATTTGTTATGTGTCTAAATTTCCCATTATGGGTTGGAAATGGACTACCCAGGACCCATTACCTATCCATGTTTATCATAAGGTGTTATGGGATTCTCAGTTCGTCCCTCACTTCTACCAGATTTGCCACAGGCTTATTTTGCCCTTGTATAGAATAATGTATGATGAAGACTCCCCGAGATGCTCACTCGAGGCACAAATAGACATCATCCCCATCGCAAGATGGTTCGGGGAAGAATGGTTTACCTATATTAGAGTGTTTGGAAGCACTGTACCTCCACATGTCCTACCTCTATATATCCCTGATAAACTTTTGGCTCGGGAAATTGCTTATCAAACCTGTTCAGAAGGCGGCCTGACCAAAGACCTAAAGGACAAAAAGAAGGCCATATGGCCTCAATTTCCTGTAGCTTGTGGGGCCTTCTCATTGTTCGATGTAGGACACACTTTCACTAAAGTGGAGAATGTGACGTGTCTACAATTATTTAAATTCCCAGCAAGGCCATTTGACCCAAATGATGTTGCCCAAGATTTCACAACGAACATCAAAATAAAAGTATTCGTTTGAAAGAAAGATTTGTTTGATGATTTGTTTCAGAGTAGAAGCTCACTCCAAGAAATTTTGCGGGAAGCTCGGTCGAGGTTGTCTCCAGATGACCTCCAAAGATTCATGTTATACAGGGAAAGAAGGTTGGCCAGTGTTCCTCTAGAGAAGCTGCGACTGCCTGCCAGAGAACCAACTCCAAGCATTAGCCTCAGTGGAAACTCTAGCACTTCCAGATCTAAATCCAACGCTGCGCAAGGAGTATCTGAACATCCTAAAGAGTCTGGATGTGACCAAGGAAAAATGAAGAAACAACTAAAGATACAGCTCAGTCAAGTGCAATGTCACAATAGCAAGTTATCGCCTCCCCGCCAAGAGATGTCCCCCCTCCTGTCATCGAAGCACCACTCGTCACAAAAGAACTGGACAAAGAATGGGAAACCTTCAATGAAATGATCAATATTGAAGGGAAAGCCCCAAAAACACCTGTGAACAATACACAGGTAGTGCAAGAAGTGGTTTCGACCATAGTCAGCAGTGTCACAGAAACGGAGCACATTCCTATCGCTCCACCTTCTGAGCTTCTACTTAATGTAGAAGAAATTCCCCCACTGGATGTATTCTATAGTCCCCAACACAAAGCAGTTGTAAGGAGACAGAGGAAGAAAAGAAAACTAGAAAATACACTGTCACAAGATGCTGAACATTTGGACGTCTTATGGAAAGACCCCAACAATAACTCGACTGAAAATCTCACTAAGCTTTCTCAGATCGCAGGAGCATATGCTTCTGCAACTATTGACAAGGCATCGGAAGTTCAGCAACTATTGAAAGAACAAGAAGATCAAATACGGCTACTACAACGACAGTTGCAACAAGCCAATGCTAATATTGAAGCTTCCAAACAACTCGAGAAGATGCAGGAAGACTTTCAGCAGATGCAGATAGGCTATCAAAGAAGTCTAGACGAGAAAGGAAAATAATTGCAGACTTTACAGGAAATGCATAAAGATGAGCCTAAGCTGGCAGAATTTATTTCAGAATCTATTGGCTTAAATGAGCAACTACTACAGCAACAGGAAGAGTTGGGACATAAAATATCACAGTGGAGTCACTATTGCGAGCTGAGCGATAAAATCACCAATCAAGTGGTAGACTTGCGGAGTGACTATGATTAGAGTGACAGACGGGTGACGGAATACTTAACTTGGTAGGATGAAGATGAAGGGAAAAGAGCAGGTCCACCCAGGATAAACGAATATCATAAAGAATTGCTCTTTAATAAATGGGACGATCAAATCAGGCAGGCGGAGCGAGCAGCGGAGACAACGGCTACACAAGCAAGCATTCTTATCGACTGTGTAAATGAGAATTTACACAAGGCCAATTTAATCGCACAGACCACCCCAGGGTACCTACCAAATAAGTTACAACTGGAAGCAGAATGGAAGCAGAAAGCGCAGGCAAAGGGAAAAGCAATCCAAGCATTAAACAGGTTGAATTGGGAATGTTACTGGACATACCTGGCCAAACCACACAGTCAATGGATGACGGTGAAATGCATCACAAACGCGGCCGAAAAGTAGTGCTAGCTCTCGTAGATGCTGTTTTCGCAGCCCAGCTCAGCGCAGAAGTCAGTCAGCCGACTCTCCTCAAGCCCATGATGAACACTTGCAACTTTAAGGACCAAATTTAGAAGTAGCCTTATTTTAGAATGTTGTTTTTTCTTTTTAATTAGATTAGAAAAAGGACGGTCATTTGAAAACCGCATCCTAAATTTTGTAAAAATACTATTATTAGAATTAGGAAGTAGTATTTTAACCCTTCTCATGCATTTAGAGAAGGGTCCAGAAATTTGTCAAAAACTTGTCCTCGGAACATGCACTTCTGCACCCTCAGAGGAGGTTTTGATGAATGGATGGATCAAGATTTATTAATGTTTGCATTTGATGTCTGCTACTGATGTTGCACTTTTGTACTCTTAGTAGATGTTAGAACAAGTAGAGATAAATCGTTTTTGCTTGAAGCTTGTGAGTAGGATTAGTCATAAATGGTACTTTTATCTCTTAACCATTTCTGCTTATATTCTTAAAGTGATATACAGTTTTCAGTTGTTTATATGTTAATGCATGAATGTGTGGGTTACCATTTGGCACTTTTGTACGGTGGAGTCATTTATTTGTGTTTGATATATGAATAACTTATTATGCGATATGCTGTTCACAACTGTTTTGCTTAACTTTTTATGCAAAGTGGTTTATCTTAATTGATTTCTATTCTTATGATAGTTGAATGATCTTTATTACCAATTATTGTTTGAAATCTCTTTAGATCGCATAATAGAAGAAATACACCCCGGGTTAGCGTAGATCAGATGTGTTGTTTCTCATTAGATTACAATAGCATAGAGTTAGTTTAGAAGTTTGACATAAATTAGCTTTAAGTACTCTTAGATTAGCATCATCCAACTCTACACACACACACACACCCCTTAGATTAGGAAACTGGTCCCATTATCCCCAGTCGGACCCGCTATACCAAACGGATAAGGAGCTGCCAACCAAGGTTCGGACCGGGTGGGTATCCCCCTTGTTGTCGACCCGATTTTTGGGGCTTCAACAAAAGGCTACACACAGTTGTTTAAATAAGCCATGGAATTGTGGAACTCGCTACAGGAGGATCCAACTCTGCAAAAGATTGAAGCTGATATCCAGGAAAAGCAGAGGTAGTTCAATGAGATAAGGTCTACAGTGCAAACCTTAGCACCAGCGCAAAGGTTCACAAGATTACAGGAGGGCAAGATGATCCAAAGCGAGATCGATGAGTTGTGTCATAAGGAAGCCATTATATCTTCAAGGACGCAGCCCTGGGCAGATGAAGCAAGTCATTTGATGCTGTCAGTATAGAGCAAGTTGAAGGCGATGCCACAAACGTAAAGAACCATGGGCCTTACATTCAAAGGCCCCACTACAGAAAAATTGGTTGAAGAAGTCTATCAGGTCGTTGCACAGGGGACAGCAAACCTGCAAGTATTGAAGATAGAGTTGAGTGAGTTGTAGGCGAAGATCAAGGCAGCACCAGAAAAGTGACTCGAGGATGAGTCATGACTTTGTGTTAGAGGCCTGTTGGGACAGGGTCCCCAGCGGTCAATTTTTCAAATAGTTTGTATTTTTCTAAAGTCTCAGCATTTTGAGGAGCGAAGTGTGAAGGTCGTTAGGAGTCAAAGGGGCTTTAGGAAGGTCAAAGCCTCTTAGTATGTTAGAATTTAAGTAGTTTTGTGACTCGCCCATGATTCGCGGACCATGGTATTGTAAAAATAAGATGATATAAAAAGGAGTCATAGAGATTCATAGGAGATATATATCCATTGAATATCTATGTATGGGTAAGTGATCTAAGTTATAAGAGTTTGCTTTATGTACTTAGGCAAAGGGGAAGGCTCCTACAGTTGTGCGCGCAGAGACCTTGAGAAGTTCGTAGCTTAGTGCATGGACCCTTGCAGCTGTGTGCGCAGGGAAGGAAGAGTCTGTAATAGAAGACCTAAATATATTAAAGACTATTTTGGAGCAAAATCTATGTATCTGTGCATTTATGTTTACTTCTGCATTTACTTTGAATTCGCTCTGTTCATTGCAATTATCATAAGAAGCACTTAATAGATGTGAAAAAGTGGTCGATTTATTAGTTTACTTGATGTTATGAATATTTAAATAAATCGGTGCTGGGTTAGAACCTGTTATGTGTAAGTTATTGTAATTTTTGCATTCCAAGGATTAGGGTTCGCGAAGGTCTCAATAAAACCCTAGAAGTAATAGAAACCCATCACACAGACCTTTATATGCAAAAACCTAATTTTGTCATCCCCCAATACTACCTTGGGTGAGACTGCATCCTACGCTACGCAGGTTGTTTCCGAAAGGGCCGGTAGTGTAGGGTTTTGTTGGTTGGCACAGCTAACTCTGAACCTGGGTCCACACCCCCTCAAGCCAACACGATGATCTTTGATATAAAATTGTATATTATATTACTACAAGATATTTTCATATAGTCAACAAAAGAAACACCCTCCTATGTTTTTGGAATCAGGCATAAATTAAGATCACCCAAAATCTTATGTTCGGTAGCCTCTTCTAATAAAGTAGTAGTCATCTCCTCTAATATTACCTTAGGAAATTTCGACACCACTTGTAGTATTTCCTAATGAGGCTACCTTGAGGGGTCAAAAAGAGAGATTAAAATTAGTGGACTACTACTACTACTACTTTATCCTCATAAGAGTGTAGCAAGGATCCATTTGAATCAAAGATATTCCAGATCATGTTTAATTGCTTCCTCGTATTTGCAAACTTATGGAAAAATCTAGTATTATTGTCACCTGAAGTGTTGGCTTGAGGGGCTTAGACCCAGGATTAGAGATAGTTGCGCTAACCAACAAAACCTTTTATCACTGGCCCTTTCGGCAATGATCTACTGGCATATACCACAGTCTCACCTGAGGCGATATTGGGGGATGTTGGAACCATGTTTCCGCATCCAGAAGGATTATGGAGTGTGGGTCTTGACTTAGTCTGACTCACCTACATATCTATTATTGTGCTATGTGATCTTGCTTAATACTATACCGAATCCAATATATTCATACAAAAAGACTACTTCGCAGATCTAAAACTCTATTGATTGTGCATAAATCAATGAACCTTAACTATAATTAATTGTAACAACATTCATATATTAATTATGATCTTATATTTTACTGCGTAGCACAGAATTAAACAGTAATTCTATAAATTAAAGTAAGTACACAAGTCTTCCTTCAAAATCTTCTTTATTATCTTCAGATATCACCATTACAATCCTTCTTACCTTGTGCACACAGTTGCAAGGGCCTGTGCACATAGCTACATACTTACCAAGGTCTTCGAGCACACATTTGCAAGATCCTTCCCCTTCTCTCTAACACAAAAAGATATGACAATTACATACTCAAAAACATCAAAACATATCCATCTACATCATATCATGCCTTTTATTTACTAAGACAACTTCTATATATATTTGTATCTTACAATACCATGGTTCGCAAACCATGGGTGGAGCTCAAAACATACAAATTGATCCCATCCTTTTACAAAATAAGGGGCTTTGACCTACCCTAAAGCCCATATGACTCCTAAACCATTTCGTGAAGTGTGCTCCACTCCTCAAAATGCGGGCTCTTTACAAAACTTTGACCTAGGGGGACCCTACCCAACACAAAGAAATCCAAATGGGTATGTGTCTCTCCTCGTCTAAATATTTGAACAAGATAGAGTGTCTCTCCTTGTCTAAATATTAGAACAAGTTCAAAGAATCAATAATGGCAAGGTTGGTCTCTAGTCATGAAAATCCCTCAGTAATTATAGCTTCCACCTTAGCAAGTCTGGCCTGTATCTTGGCATGATGTTCCTTTTCCAACTCTCTGATGCATGTTTAACATACCATAGGTTCTCTTTTAGTTGTTTTATGGAAGAGACAGATCCCATGTGATTAAAACATCTCAATCGACTAGCCACCAGGGCTTGATAATCCTCGCTCACTAACCATGAGAGCTTAAAATGAAAAGGAACTTGTTTGTTCCCCTCCAAATTGTCACATTTTAAAAGTATGGTATGGGGATCAAATATCCCACTGGTGATAACATAAGATTTGAATAAAAACCCAGAGATCATTAATTTTTTTGAAATGAGGAATATTTCCAATCTCTTAAGGACCTCACTTACCCTAGAGCATTTGATCATCCTTGTGGAATAGAGCTAAATTGGTTCAATATCCACAAGATGTTTTTTTTTTAATAAATTTATTAAGTAGTAATGTTGAGGATCAATGTGAGGATAGGGACCCCATACTTCCTAGAGAGATTGTAAAATTTATGTTGCCATTATGGCTAATGTGTTGTCCTTAATGGAAACCTACTTGATAAAGATGTCAACATGATGGTTATGGAGATTCTACAAGTGATATGAACAAAGGAATGTCAGTTCAGAGACAGATGGATAGAAAAGATAAAGTGTGAGATAGTATACACGGGTCCTCTGAAGCAAGATCACGTACATACACAGGTACGGTGAAGAGAAGTCACATACAGAATCTGCACCATGGTATTATGAATACCAGGTTTCTTTACCATGGTATTGGCCCATAGTAATGAATGCGACAACATTTATTTGATCCCATCAAAGAATACCAATGGCATTACTAAGGGATTGGCCTAAGGTATTGGCTAAGGATAAAACTATATAAGGAGATGGAGATCAAAGTGTTATGTGTGCAAGTTATGGGTTATTAATGTGTAATCTGATCTGAAATAGGTGTGCACCAAGGAGCATGGAAGAGGCTCAAATCTGATAGATCTGAAATAATAGTGAAGACTAATGAATATGATTGCTTGATTTGTTTGTGATTATAGCTAACAATGATAGATATGTGGTGATAATGATACTATGATATGAATGTGTTCACAAAGTATGTGTTGTGGTTGCAGCAAAGGCATGATTTAGTAATTTCATATCTGTACATAAGATTGTCTAAGGATAGTCGTGTACATATGCGGATCTGCCTCTGGGTAGTCACGTGTATATTCTGCGAAGTGATTTCAATATGTTTAGGATTTGTACGTGGGTGTTGAGAATGGGAAGTGCATACAGATGTCGATATCCTATGTAAAAGTCAAATATACATGCTAGGGTTTTGTAGTATGAGTTGTTGATGATGTTTGATCAATTTTTTTATGTTTGTTGTTGTCTTTCGCTGATGTCTCTATCGTGATAATGTTTGTTTGACAGTACTAATTTGGTTGAGTTAGTTATGGAATGAAATGTTGATTAGTGATGATGCTATTAGGTTGTGATCTATATTTGGTTCAATAATCTATGATGGATTCAGTATGTGATTCAGTGATTAGATTAGTGTGATAGTGATTTAGATTTATCTATCATTTATTTGAGATCCATACGCAGGTCTTATTTAAGGGAACTGCGTACGTGCACGAGTATGATTCAGAAGAGTAATGTATACATTGTGACGTATTTATTATCAAGGTTTGCAGTGACAACATTTGTTTTTTGTGATGAAAATTATATGGTCTGGTATACTTATCACTGGATGTGCTTTGATATGATCTAATATGAATTTGTTTGATCTAGTTGCAATGGTTGATTGATATCCAGTGATTGATTTGTTGATTCAATTAGTTCAGTGATTGGGTGAATTGATTTAGTGATTGGTTTCATAACTGTTATTTAATTTTTGAGCTTAATGTTGGAAGTGGATCCAGTCTAAAAATAGGATGAAAGGTGGCCTACAAGTTTGATGTGCTGAGTCAAGTGGATCCAGTATGAAAAATTATGAAAGGTGGTCCACGAGAGGTACTGAGAGTTAGAGCCTTCAGTGATGGAGTGAAGCTTCCTTCTATTAGTAGCTGGAGAATTTGTGCAAGGGGTAAGAGCTCCCTTCCAGTAGGAGCTAGTAAATGAGATCAGGGGGTTGGAACTCCCTTCCAGTGGGTGTTGGAGAACAAGAGAAGGTTTTATCCTTCGACATATGGTTTCCTGTGTACTAGTATGAGTCTACTCTAGTACAATATTGTAAGATGTTTCCACCTAAAAATCATGGTGTTCATGTGTGTTAATATTTTCCTTGTGTGTTGATGATATATTTTTTATTTAATAGTCATGGTTTCTGCTTAATGAATGAATAATAAAGTAATTACACACTAGTTAGAAGATAAACTGATGATGAAATATATGAAAAATAGTTTACTAGGTATACGTTGATTGTATTCATCATAGTCGCATACATATGCTAGTTTCTTGAATGATAGTAGTGTGCATAACTCAGAATAATAAATTGAAAATTTAAAGTGAGTTAAAAATATTGATTCACCCCCCCCCCCAATATTTTTCCAAACAATTGGTATCAGAGTTGGTCACTTCAGTTGAAGCTTAACAGCTTTGAGTGGAGACGATGGGAAAGAAGAAGATAACTGAAAGGAAGGAGTCAAAAAATTGTGGTAATATATGATATGAAGTGATTGTTATAGAGGTCAAAAAATATTTAAATTTGGGAGCACCCTGCTTTCTATTGATCAAGAATGAATAATATTGTAACAAAGAATTATCAGGTACGGGCTTTTGTTCTAATTTTGGTCCATTTCCTTGTCTATGTAATAATGATGATAGTGAATCAATTGAAATTGCTCTCATGGGTAAAAGTGAAAGTAAGCATTCTAAAGAGAAAAGAGATTCAAAAATGATGGCCCTAAAAGCAAAAGAACAAGGCAATTCAAAAACAATGGAAAATAAAGGTATGTCTATGCTAAGTAATGATAATTATCAAGAATGGAAAGAAAATATGAAGTATAATCTAATGAACCTTAGTTCTGGTGTATGGTATTTAGTATGCAATGGTTTTACTAAATCTCCCCCTTCGGGCGAAGAAGTGCAAAAGAAAAATAAGGAATTAACTGACATCATTAATGGCATACTTGATTCAACATTAAAAAGGGTCATATATTATGCAACTACAAAGGAAGTATGAGATAAGCTATAGGCAATCCATGAAGGAAAAACAAAGGAAGATTGTTCATTAGATGAACCAACACGTAATTTGTTTCTAAAGAAAATAATGATGTATCAAAATATGAGTATGGTGTGTCAAATGGAGTCACTGATTCAGAAGAACACATACTAGAGGAAGTTCTTAATCTTAGAAGAAAAATTGATTTTTCCTTGAAAAGGATTAACAAACTTAAGGATAAGTTGCAGGCATATAACAGAGATCATGTTAAATAGGTGAATGTTGCAGTAGCATCTAATCAATATTGTGAAGGACTTGAAGCTGAGATAGTCTCTCTAAAAGTTGATCTTGAAAAGTCAAATAGCGAAATGAAGAGATACTTAAAGTATTTGAAGAATAAGAGAATGGGCTAAAGAAAGAGATCATAAAATTAAAGGAGCAATTGGAAGAAGGAATGAGGAAGAAGTATCTATAAAAGGAGTAGTACCAAAGAATGGAGGTTGAGGTAAACATTATAAAGGTAAATTAGAAGAAAAGAATAAACACTTGAGATTTCAAGATAATATTAATATTTTGGATAACATTCTTAGTAGTCAGAGATCTCCTTCCATTAAATCTGGTCTTGGTTTTCATGAAAATGTAAAAGGAGAATCTAGTTCACAAGCTAATGCAAGAATCTTAAAGGATAACAATACGAAATCTGAAACTCCAATTAAAGAGCTAAGAAGACAACCAGATCAGAATCCAAGAGAGATGAAATAATTTTCTCCCAGTAATAAAAAATGTAATCAATTGTCTCCTCTGATCAATAATGTTGAATGTTTTATATGTCATAATTATGGACATATTGCAGACAATTGTAAAAGCATATTGTTTCAATCTCAAGTAAGTAGTCATTTCACAAGAAGATCATCAGCTCCTAGCTACTCAGGTTTATTTAAGGGATATTATTTTGATTGCAACATATTTTGTCACAAAGTTATTGATTATAATAGAAGGAATCTGAAACAAGCATATAATGATTCGTCAACTCCATTTTCTGGTCATATAAGATGTTATTCTTGTAACAAGTTTGGGCATGTAGCAAAGGAATGTAGGAACAAGCCAATGAAACTCCACAGACAACATAGAAAGCAATAAAATAAGAATATTGTTACTGTTGGGTCTCTGTTTTGTCCTGTTTTTTATCTATTTCTCTCATGTTGTCAATTGGCTAAATGATTGTTTTTGAAGAGTATTTGCTACTTCTTTGTTTTAACAGGATTAAAATAAAATTAATTTGATTTTAATTAAGGCTTCTATGTTGCAGGATTAAAGTTGGTTTTATTATACTTTGGGACGTGCCTGCACCAATGCATTCACATGCTTGCACCATTGCACTTACCTTTTTGCACCATGCATTGGGATTCCTGCACTAGTTACAGTGGGCTTCCTGCACTATGAAGAATTCCTGAACTACATTCATGTTCCTGCACTATGAGTCCAATGATTCTGCGTTGCTACTCTTAATTGCTTCACCAGAAAACCCTTTATTTTATTAAAGTTTATTTTATCATGAATTTTATCTTCAATGATGAAGTGATTCGGGCAGTGATATGTTTGTGTATTGTTAGTTTGAAATAAGTGACAGTTACGTGGGACGGAAGTCTGGTTATAGCTGCAAATAATCATGGAACATGCTATGTTTGGAGGTTGATGTGTGGAACATAGAAAATGAAAAACTTCGACCCATTGCATAAGATTCAAGAACATAATTCATACATTCTGAAATGTCTTCTTTCACCCGAGTTCTATGAACATCATCAGTATTTAGCAACAACATCATCTGACCAAACTGTAAGGATATGGAATGTTGATGAGTCTGAAAAATCATGCATGGAGGTAGCTACTTTTCCTACCTTGTCTTTGGCCTTGGCCACAATAGCACAATGTGTAATGCCCTGAATGCCCACGGGAACACCATTTTTCTGGAGGAGGACTCCAATTGGCTATGGGAAATCATGAAAAGCCAACCAGATTGAAGGTAGAGCTGGAAGCATTAAAACGTCGCCATACATCAGCTTTAGAATTAATGGATGAGCGTGACGAGGAGTTAAAGTAACTTTGGGCTGGCATTGCTGATGTCAAGCAAATTCACCGAGAGCAAGTGGACATGCTTGTAATCCAGATCGAGAAGTTGAGTTCTTCACTCAGCAGTAAATGATTTAGTTGGCTTTTCACGGAGTCAGATATAGTGCAGCGATGAGTAGATAACAAACATTAAAATTCTTCTTAAATAGGTCACCCCTCCATCCCAAAAGTCTTTGTCCAAGACAAAGTTCAAGGCTCATCTCCAAAGTGTGATGTGAAAGTGTGATTGCGTGTGAGAATCCTTTAGCGGCTTAATCTCTTCACAGTATACCGTGTCGAACTCCAATGATAAGCGTGGATGAACTATGGTCTGAGCATTGTTGTTTCGTGGAGATCACTTACTGCCCAAAAGTAGCACAATCCAAATTTGAATGACTCCAGGTGGATAAGTCTGAGTCATTGCAAATCTAATCGAAGGAGATATGCGCCGATGCCAACATGTGAGTAGCTCACACAAGGAGAAAAGTGCTCATTCAAATTGCACCTTCCAGCAACAGCTATCCCTTGAAAAGAGGAACAATTCACCATAATCATTCCCTCTTTCAACACTTAGTTCAAACTAATTCTTAATTCAGCAGATTGTTGAAACTAATAATCTTCCCTCCTGTATTTTAATTGGCTATTGAAAAGCCCCAATTTGTAAATCGATGCCTATATAAACTACCTGGAGCGATAGTCAGAAATTAATTAATTAATTACAGTAAGGAAGGAAATTGACCCAGCCAGGGATAGTGCTCATCAGAGGAAGGTGCAAAAGGGAAGAGGAGTTATCCCAATGTAGCCTCACACAATTCATTAGTTTTGGATCGCTCCTCTGGTCTTGCTGGAGTTGAGGGATGTCCGCATAATGTAAACGTTGTTTCAGTAATTAATTGAAGCAATTTCCCAACATGTTTCGTTTATCTACTTGTTGTGTCTAATAATTTCTATTTTTGTGTGAACCAAGCACTCAAAGAGGGTGTGAGCTGGCTGGTTTGGCTGCCATACCAACTCAACACTGCTCTCATCTTTTAGATTAAATAGCATCTAAATTATTATTTGTCATGTGAAAGACTTAACTGTTTCAAGTCTCTTTTCCTTCTTCAAGTTAACGTTATTTAAATTGTTGCAGTGATTCCCTTCAGTGTTAAACTTCATTGATTTGTTGCATTAAGAAATTATTCCTATTTGTGCTTACGCTTGGGATATTCCTCCAGTTGTTCTTATTGACAAGATCTACTTATGCATTTATGAGATGCAATTGATTTATACTCCGGAATATGAAACAATGTGAGTGAGTATGGTTTTGAGGCACTGGAAAATCCATTTAAAACTCTACTTACAAAAACCATATATTATTTGGATGTCGCAGAGCCAATATTAA
Organism: Pinus tabuliformis; assembly: GCA_031772625.1. Classification (NCBI taxonomy): domain Eukaryota; kingdom Viridiplantae; phylum Streptophyta; class Pinopsida; order Pinales; family Pinaceae; genus Pinus; species Pinus tabuliformis. The sequence goes on along the minus strand of CM062820.1, from coordinate 817,298,784 downwards.
TGAAAGTAAATTGTGTCATTTACTTTCCATTAAACTTCTGGAGAGTTTGCAAGATTTATTTTCAAGGTAGGGAAGGTGAGATATTTACATTAATTTAATTGCTTTCATAAGTTATTTATGCAGCATATTTACTTGACGATGCTTTCAAGTTAAACTTACACAGAATTAGTGCGGGTAGAATTAGTGCAAGCAGAATGGTTTTGAATTGATTTTGAATTTATTCCAACATTTATAGTCTTTTTGTTATTATGCCGGCACTTCTTGATTTCTAGTTCAATTTTCCTTCTGTTCGCTTTGTAATTAGAATTTCCTTTCACATTGTTAATTGCCTTTTATTTCCCTCGTGATTTAATTGTGTGGATTGATGTTTTCTTGAATTCTCTTTTGTGCGGGATTTCATTTATTGACGAGATTAAAATGTAAGATAGACTAGCATTTATTTTGCAGGTTGTCAGAGGACTTCTCTGGCATTTCCAGTGCTGCGTCTCGAAGTTCACGAACTATCTGGATTGAAAAATTAAATGTTGGTACATTTATAGAACCTATGTTGCACCCAACAATTTGGCACCTTTGTCGGGGAGGCGCTTAGGGGATTGACCTTGGTAACCTGCTGCAGTTTGGTTTTCTCTTTTACCTAGTTTTTTGAAAATTTTATCTACTTTGAATTTGTTTCTTTCCTACGTTCTTTTTAAGTTTTTTTTTCATTTCTTGGGTGCTGTAAGAACACCCCCCCCCCCCCCCCCCCCCCCCCCCCCCCCCCCCCTTTATCTATTCAACCACGTGCTAACAATATATACCAACTAGCTTGTAAAGATAAAGAAATGGTATTTCGAGGCATTTTTTTAATGAAGAGTTTTGAGGCTAATATGAATCATTCAATGCACCTATTTCACTGATTAGTTTCCAAGAACATTCAAAGAAGGAGTCTCGAAGTAGTACATGGATAACTTCTTTTAGTTTGGTAAGAAATGGAAAACAGTGTTACTTTTTAATTTCCTATCAAAGATCTAGGAGTGGCTCAAATGCATAATATTCCCCCATCTGCACTACCAAATTTCATGGTTTGGAAAATGAAGACCCATATACATTCTTAGTTGAGTTTGAAGTAATTTGTAGAGGATATGGTTATTTTACTAATTCTCAAAGGTTGCAAGTGTTTCCTCTTACTCTTAAAGGAGCAGCTCTCTGATGGTTCATGAGCCTTGGTGGGAACTGCATTCAAACATGGGAAGACATGAAGAATGTATTCTTGGATAAATATCAAGGCTATTGCCGGGACAGTGAAGATATTTTTTGAATAAAACAAAAGGAAAATGAAAGCTTGGAGGATTATGTGGAGCGATTTAGATACAACATTCAAAAATCAAAACATAAGAATTTGGTAAAAGAGACCTTGAAAACACTCCTACTCAAAGGAATCAAAGATGAATTTTTAGAACCTTTAAATCTGATAGGAGCATGTGATGTTTCTCACTTACCATATGATGATGTTTGTAAATTATGCATTAGTTATTCAAGAGGAATCTCCAAGATCGGTAAGAATTCTAGAGAACTTTCTTCTCAATTTTTGGAATCTACTACAAAAATAGGAGCTACAAAATCTTTTCTAAATTTACAATTGGATGATTTGCAGGAAGAACGGAAGCAATGTAAGGAGGATCATTCAACAAATTATTTCCCATCACTGTCGGGGTTTCAACAGGTATTTAAGGAATCAAGTAAGGAAATAAATTAACCGCCAAGTATAACTCAAAACTCATCATCATTTAATACTTGGAGTAATATTTAATGTCCCCAACAGGTTCCTCAACACATCTACAACCCCATAGTTCCATGGTAGACTCATAATACTCCTTTGATTCAATACCCCACCATGTTCCCACAATGGCCCTCTCCCTAGAGCCAGATATTCCTGCAACATCAAGAATGGTTTGAAGCCTCCTGGCTAGGGAAATTCCCCATGAAAATTCCATTACCTGAGCCACAACAATTGTAGTTCCCATCCAATGTACCACCATGTTATCCCTCTCTATGGTCCCAACCATTTGTGCAACCAAAACCTAATTTCAACAATCAAGTTGCACATCAATTTAAAACACCTATTTTTCCTACTCACTCCCCTATCAAATGTAATGTCATATCTTTTAGAGAGGCGAGAGGAGTGAATCCAGAAACTTCCCCTATTACCACACAACATTTACCTCGGGAATAAACTTTAATCCATAAACCATTAGAGAAGCAATCCATGATTGGAAATTGTTCGAAAACTGTTGTTGAAGCTCACAAAGAAGAAAACCCTAGAGTTTCCCTTAACCATCCTTTTCAATCTAAAGAGACAAATCTTCAAGTTGTGGAAGACCTATACAAGTTGGAGAACCATGAATATGTGTGTCATATTGAATCATGGTTCCAAACAATTGTTAGTACACCCCATTCCCTCATCATTCAAAAACTCTTGGTACCATATCAAGTAAGTAAGTTGGTTTATCATACTCTGATATGGGTTAAAGTTTACATTTTAAACCTGACTGTGAGTATATCTAGTATTTTTTTATGCACATGGCTTCATTGGAAGTATGCCTTCACTTAAAGGTGATATTTCTTTCTTTAAAAATAGGGCAAGACAATAGGAGAATAATGAATAAAGATGCATAATAACACTCTTGAACTTGTGATTCCCTAAAAGCAAAACTTTTAAAATTTCTATTATCATGCACTCTCATGGTAAGACTTGTCAAAAAAAAATTACACTTAATACCTCATCTATTAAAGTGACTTTGATTGTTGATCAATATGTCAGGGAAGTATTGTTATAAGTTACATGTAATATTTTTTTTTCCTATTCTAAAAAGCTATCATCCAGAAAATATTTTTAAGTTCCTCTTCGAAGGGACCAATGAAAAACCTCCTATGGTGGACCACGCCTACAAAACTCTAATAAGCTTTCATAAATAACCCTGGCATGATCCACTCAAGGAATATTTTTGGTCATTATCCGAGATGTCTTTTAAATAAGTTCTTAGGGTAGCATGAACAACCAGTAAATAATAGTAATTATAAACTTTTCATGCCATCCTACACTCTTAAAGAGTAGATTTGCTTCCCCAGCTATTAAGTAACCCATCTGAGGTTAATCATAACCAGAGTTTTTTTCTTAGGTAATTGAGGGATAGGAGGTCTCATTGCAAGCTGACCTACTATGATCATGGGTCCTAAGGAGAATGACATTACCGCACTAGTCACCAAGCCAGGGTAATGGCTTTCAATTGAAAAACTAGAAGATGAGAGGTCTCACCGTGAGCCGGCTTGTTCATTCTTGTTAGTTCTCGTGAATGGCACTGTCTATAACTGGTTACCAAGTCAGGACAGCGGCCTTCAATTAAATTATAAAAGAGAAAATGTAAAATGTTCTTAAGCGACTCTGAATCTATATCTAATAGGTGGGACAAAATCATTTCATAAGGTTAAAAGGTCCTGTCGAGGCTATGGACACCTGTTGGGAGCAGGGCCATGCCTATGGTATTAAAGTTAACTCTACACTATAATTTACTTGGTTGTTTTTGCTTTCCTTGAACTCACTATCAATCTCTTTGAGAATGGCTTTAAAATCCTTTTGTTGTTTTATCTTGGAGTTATATCATTTTGGAATGGTTTTTATGGATGTGGGACCCTTAGTGCAAGTAATTCACTGTGCCCAGACAAGAGGAGCTTCAGCTATACATGGATAATGGTAAAATGGTCATTGTGGGAAGGTATTACTATGTCTATTTCTAACACCATGAATTTTAAATCATGTCACTCATACTTACAATGATGATTTTAAAGTGTAACTTCTAATAAGGGATGCCTCCTGGATATTCTTTTGGAAATTTTAAAAGCTGACTCTTTTATTCAAGTAATAACACCATCCATGCAATTTAGTTTTTATGGCAGTTTTCATTTTAGGTTTTCTTGAAATCAGTTTAAGCAAATAAAGAGTCCAACAGACACTCTGTTTTAGAGCAAGCTTTATCTAGCGCAGGAAAGGTGATCATGAAAATTTGCAGGAACATCATTTTGAAATGCCTACAAATATTTCTAATTTTTTTTTTGCAAGGAAGTGACAGTACTGGATTTCCTTACATGAGGACATGAAAGATGGTCAGCATGGGGGAATGTTGGGTCTCCGTTTTGTCCTATTTTTTATCTATTTCTCTCATGTTGTCGATTTCCTAAATGATTATTTTTTAAGAGTATTTGCTACTTCTTTGTTTTAACAGGATTAAAATAGCATTAATGTGAGTTTAATTAAGGCTTGTATGTTGCAGGATTAAAGCTAGTTTCATTATACTTTGGGACGTTCCTGCACCAGTGCATTCACATGCCTGCACCATTGCACTTACCTGCTTGCACCATGCATTAGGATTCCTGCACTAGTTACAGTGGGCTTCCTGCACTATGAAGAATTCCTGAACTACATTCACGTTCCTGCACTATGAGTCCAATGATTATGTGTTGCTGCTCTTAATTGCTTCACCAGAAAACCCTTTATTTTATTAAAGTTTCTTTTATCATGAATTGTATCTTCAATGATGAAGTGATTCGGGCAGTAATATGTCTGTGTATTGTTAGTTTGAAATAAGTGACAGTTATGTGGGACGGAAGTCTAGTTGTAGCTGCAAATAATCATGGAACATGCTATGTTTGGAGGTTGATGCGTGGAACATAGACAATGACAAACTTCGAGCCATTGCATAAGCTTCAAGCACATAATTCATACATTCTGAAATGTCTTCTTTCACCCAAGTTCTGTGAACATCATCGGTATTTGGCAACAACATCATCTGACCAAAGTGTAAGGATATGGAATGTTGATGAGTCTACAAAATCACGCATGGAGGTAGCTACTTTGCCTACCTCGTCTTTGGCCTCAGCCACGACAGCGTAATATGGAATGCCCTGAATGCCCACGAAAAACCGTTTTTCTAGAGGAGGACTCCAATTGGCTACGGGAAATCGTGAAAATCCAACCAGATTGAAGGCAGAGTTGGCAGCATTAAAACGTTGCCATACATCAGCTTTAGAATTAATGGGTGAGCATGATGAGGAGTTAGAGGAACTTTGGGCTGACATTGCTGATGTCAAGAAAATGCACCGAGAGCAAGTGGACATGCTTGTAAGCCAGATCGAGAAGTTGAGTTCTTCACTCGGAAGTAAATGATTTAGTTGGATTTTCAAGGAGGTCAGATATAGTGCAGCGATGAGTAGATAATAAACATTTAAATGCTTCTGAAATAGGTCACCCCTCCATCCCAAAAGTCTTTGTCCAAGACAGAGTTGTAGGCTCATCTCCAAAGTGTGATGTGAAAGTGCGATGTGCATGTGATAATCCTTCAGCGGCTTCATCTCTTCACAGTATACCATGTCGAACTCTAATGATAAGCATGGACGAACTGTGGTCTAAGCATTGTTGGTTCATGGAGATCACTTACTGCCCAAAAGTAGCACAGTCCAGATTCGAACAACTCCAGGTGGATAAGTTCGAGTCAATACAAATTGAATCAAAGGAGATATGCGCCAATTCCAACCTATGAGTAGCTCACACAAGGAGAAAATCGCTCAATCAAATTGTACCTTCCAGCAACAGCTATTCCTAGAAAAGAGGAACGATTCACCAGAATCATTCCCTCTTTTGACACTCAGTTCAAACTAATTCTTAATTCGGTAGATTGTTAAAACTAATAATCTTCCTACTGTATTTTAATTGGCTATTGAAAAGCCCCAATTTGTAAATCGATGCCTATATAAACTGCAGGGAGCGATAGTCAGAAATTAATCAATTAATTACAATAAGGAAGGAAATTGACCCAGCTAGGGATAGTGCACATCAGAGGAAGGCGCAGAAGGGAAGAGGAGTTGTCCCAATGTAGCCTCATGCAATTCATTAGTGGTGGATCACTCCTCTGGCCTTGTTGGAGTTGAGGGATGTCTACATAATGTAAACATTGTTTCAGTAATTAATTGAAGCAATTTCCCAGCATGTTTCGTTTATCTACTTGTTGTGTCTAGTGATTTCTATTTCTGTGTGAACCAGGAACTCAAAGAGGGTGTGAGATGGTTGGGTTGGCCACCAGACCAGCTCGACACTGCTCTCATCTTTTAGATTAAATAGCATCTAAATTATTATTTGCCGTGTGAAAAACTTAACTGTTTCAAGTCTCTTTTCCTTCTTCAAGTTAACGTTATTTAAATTGTTGCAGTGTTTCCCTTCAGCTTTAAACTTCATTGATTTGTTGCATTAAGAAATTATTCCTATTTGTGCTTACGCTTGGGATATTCCTCTAGTTGTTCTTATTGACAAGCTTTGTTTATGCGTTGATGAGCAGCAATTGATTTATACTCTGGAATATGAAAACGATGTGAGTGGGTGTGGTTTTGAGGCACTGATAGATCCATTTAAAACTCTGCTTACAAAAACCATATATTATTTGGATGTCACAGAGCCAATATTAATGAAAGTAAATTGTGTCATTTACTTTCCATTAAACTTCTGGAGAGTTTGCAATATTTATTTTCAGGGCAGGGAAGGCGAGAGATTTACATTAATTTAATTGCTTTCATAAGTCATTTATGCAGCATATTTACTTGATGATGCTTTCAAGTTAACCTTACACAGAATTAGTGCAAGTAGAATGGTATTGAATTGCTTTTGAATTTATTCTAGAATTTATAGTCCTTTTGTTATTATGTCGGCACTGCTTGATTTCTAGTTTAGTTTTCCTTTTGTTCGCTTGTAATTAGAATTTCCTTTCACATTGTTAATTGCATTTTATTTCCCGCATGATTTAATTGTGTGGATTGATGTTTTCTTGAATTCTCTTTAGTGCAGGATTTCATTTATTGATGAGATTAAAACGCAAGATAGACTAGCATTTATTTTGTAGGTTGTCAGGGGCTTTCTCTGGCATTTCCAGTGCTGTGTCTCGAAGTTCACGAACTATCCGGATTGACAAATTAAATGTTGGTACATTTATAGACCTTATATTGCACCCAACAGTTACCAAAATATCTGATAAAGATAGATCCACCAGAACTTCTCATAATAATCATAAAGAAGAAGAACAAACAAGGTGTGGTATTGTTATTTTCTCATTTGAAGATGAAGAAGGATGGTACATAGATAGTGGATGCTCTCATCACATGACTGGAGATAAAGACAAGTTTGAGTTTCTCAATAAAAACAAAGATGGTAAGGTGATTCTTGGAAATAGTGTTCCAGCAAAAGTTATGGGAAGAGGTAGAATCAAACTTGAGAAGTGCACAAAAGTTGTTGATGCATTACTACTTCAAGAGCTAAAGTAGAATATTCTAAGTGTAGGTCAAATATAATTGTGTTTACATCAAATAAATGCAAAGTTATAGAAAAAAAACCTGGAAAGGTTATAGCAAGAGGATACATAAATCCAGACAAATTATATGTTCTAGCAGAGAAGAATTCGGGCAGAAATAGACGTATAGTTCCTCTTCTTCTTCAGATTAAGTATAAAAGAAGAGAGTTCCAATTGAAATCATATTTTGTTTAAATTGTACTTCTAATAGTGACTGCAGAAGCGATGTGAGAGCAAGCGATGATTACCAGGTCCACAGGATCACTGATACGTGATCTGAGGGTGAGTTATGCATGAGTATCTTGGTGATATTTCTCTAGTTTGATTTCATATTCCTGTGATGATTTTTTGTTATTACTGATATTGCATCTGATGAAGTAACAGTGAATAGGTGCAAACAATACAAGTTTAGGGGGAGGTATGACTCAGAAGTTTACTTTATATATGTGGATTAATTAAAGCACAGTCGCGTATATACACAAGTTTCGATCTAAATAGTCGTGTATTTTTTTCTGAGATGAAGAAACAGTGGGACAAACTTAGGGGGAGTTTCTGATATGCTTCAATAAGTTATTATTGGATTCTGGTTCTGACATTGATTAGTTATAGTCTATTGATGATGCTCAAATGTTACTTAGAAATGATGTTGGTTTGTGAGTTTCTGCAAAGTGTCATTACTGCTTTGATTCTTTTGATGGATGTGTTGATTGATGAGTTGGATATAATCAAATTTGATGATACAGGTTCAGGGGCAACATCTACTAAGATTCTAATAGTGGATTGTTGGCATTATGATTTCTTGAGCATTCCTTATTGCATGTTGGTTTATGATGAGTATATATCATTCGGTGATGTATAATTGTTGTTGTTGTTATTGATAAAGATACATATGTTGTTGTCATTATGTCATTAGTAATAATGAAGTCATGGATGATCCATGTATTGCTTAAGTTTCACTTAGTGAAGTTGGTCCTACATTTTATGAAGAGGATATGCATGCTATGGTTGATGATGATGAGTTTATGATTCACTCACTGCTTGTTGACATTTATATGTTGTTGTCGCTATGTCATGGGTTATCAATGAGGATGAATTGCAGATAGGGATCTTATGGATGATTACTTGAGTTGCATTTTGGTGAAGTTGTTTATGGTGTGATAATTCTACTTGATACACTTGATGAAGTATAGGCTATGGTCATTATTGAAGTTGAAGGTTCTCCTTTTCTCTGATGGATGCGTGAAGATAATATGATGGAAATATGGTCCAACAAATTGATATTTTTATCTATGAATTCTAGCTCTTCCTATATGTGGAAAAAGCATTTTACATGAAGTCAAGAGGATGATCATTAATATGTTGTTGCTACCACTGCTTGGTGATGCTAGGAAACATTGAACATTTGGTCACATATTGATGACTACATTGTCTTACATAATGGTGATGAGGATTTTCATGTTGTTGTCTATGTTGCTGCATTATAGGTTCCTATATGGTGTATGATTGTTTTTTATGACTATCATGTTCTTGCTACCTCAATATTGGGGTCTCTGGTTTTGGATATAAATGTCATATATGTCCCTTCATATAAAGATCATGTAAAGACCCACATTGTAAATCATTGTAAAATTCCGTCATGTATGGGAGATTGGAGTCAATTCATTTATGTAATCCCATTATTTCTGGCATTTTATGTAATGGTATGTCAAATATGTAACCCCACTGTGTTGGGTGATTGATGTAAGCATGATTCCTTGGTGATAGGAAAGGTCATATTTGGTTGAGTCATAGATTCATGTATTTCATTGAATGTCTTCCATAAGATTCAACATATTATCATGGGCAGCATGGTTAGTATGTAGTTTTCATCTTCAAAAAATTATCCCTACAATAATCCTCACTACACAAGGGAAGAGAATTCTTCATTCAACATTTTTCATCCCTTTGCCCTTGATGTCAAAGGGGGGAGAAGCTTGGTGTTTAGCTTGATATATTTATAGATGTTTCTACATGTATTTACAGGTGGTGGTGTCCAAACACAAAATTGGTTTCCATCAAGTCCAAAGGGGGAGATTGTTGGAATTATGGCTAATGTGTTGTCCTTGATGGAAGCCTACTTGATAGAGATGTCAACATGATGGTTATGCAAATGCTACAGGTGATATGAACAAAGGAATATCAGTTCAAAGACAGATGGATGGAAAAGATAAAGTGTGAGAAAGTATATGTAGGTCCTGTGAAGAAAGATCGTGTACATACACAGGTATGGTGAAGAGAAGTCATGTATAAAATCTGCACCATGGTATTATGAATACCAGGGGTCTTTACCATGGTATTTGCCCATACTAATGAGTGTGACAATGGTTATTTGATCGTGTTAAAGAATACCAATGGAATTACTAAGGGATTGGCCTAAGGTATTGGCTATGGCTAAAGCTATATAAGGAGATGGAGATCAAAATGATATGCATCAAAGTTATGGGTTATTAATGTCCAATCTAATCTGAAATAGGTGTGCACCAAGGAGCATGGAAGAGGCTCAAATCTGATAGATCTGAAGTAATAGTGAAGACTAATGAATATGCTTGATTGATACGTTTGTGATTATAGCTAAAAATGATAGATTTGTAGTGATAATGATACTCTAATATGAATGTGTTTGCAAAGTGTGTGTTGTGGTTGCAGCAAAGGCATGATTCAGTAATTTCATATATGTACACAGGTTTGTCTAAGGATAGTCATGTACATATGCGGATCAACCTCTGCGTAGTCTCATGTATATTCTGCGTAGTGATTTCATTATGTTCAGAATCTGTACGCAGGTGTTGAGAATGGGAAGTGCGTACATATATGGATATCATGTGTAAAATTCATGTATACATTCTAGGGTTTTTCATTATGGGTTGTTGATGATGTTTGATCAGTTCTTTTATGTTTGTTGTTGTCTGTCGATGATGTCTCTATCATGATAATTTGTGTTTGATAGTACTGAATGGGTTGAGTTGGTTATGGAATGAAATGTTCATTAGTGATGATGCTACTAGGTTGTGATATGTATTTGGTTAAGTAATCGGTGATGGATTCAATATGTGATTTAGTGATTGGTTCAATGTGACCATGTTTTAGATTTAGGTGTCAGTTATTTGAGATCTGTACGTGGTATTATTCAAGGGAAGCGTGTACATAATGGGTATGATTCAAAAGAGTAGCACATACATTCTGACATATGTTTGATCAGTGTTTACAGTGACAACATTTGGTTTTTGTGATGAACAGTATATAGTATGGTATACTTATCAATGGTTGTGCATTGATATGCTCTAATATGAATTTGTTTGATCTAGTTGCATTGGTTGATTGAGATCTAGTGATTGATTTTTTATTTAATTAGTTCAGTAATTGGGTGAATTGATTCAGTGATTGGTTTATGAACTGTAATTTAGTATTTGGGCTTAATGATGGAAGTGGGTCCAGTCTGAAAATAGGAGGAAAGGTGGCCTATAGGTTTGATGTGTTGAGTTAGGTGGATCCAGTATGAAACATTATGAAACATGGTCCACAAGAGGTATTGAGGGTTGGAGCCTTTAGTGAGGGAGTTGAAGCTTCCTTCCAATAGTAGCTAGAGAATTTATGTAGGGGTTAGGAGCTCCCATCCGGTAGGGCTGGTAAACAAGATCAGGGGGTTGGAGCTCCCTTCTAGTGGGTGTTGGAGAACGAGAGAAATTTTTAGCCTTCTATAGTTGGGTAACTGCGTACCGGTGTTGGCTTAGTGGACCCTGACCTAGGTTCAGTGTGTTATCACTTAAGAATCCTAATGCCAAAATTTCTCATACTAGCTTGATGATAAAGGTCAATGTTAGTCTAAGTTTGATTTCGTTTTCCTTAGAGTCTGAGTCTTAGGAGGTCTTAAGTCAAGCATGCATTCTCATCTATCACTGGTCACCCTCATTCATCACCGATCTCATAGCCATGTGTCAGTTTGATTTAAAAATCATTATGTACCACACAGCCTTTTTAGGTGATTACGTAGCGCATGTAACCATTCTGAGGTATTTTCGCAGCGCATTAATCCTTTTAGCAGTTTCGCAGCGCAAAGGTCCATTAGGTGATTATTCAGCGCAAAAATCCTTTAGGTGTTCTCGCAGCGCATTATTCAAAATTTACACTGACCGTGTTGCGAAATCGGAGATTCGTGCATTCCGCAGTGAATCTTTCCCAACTATCAAATCTGTCAAGTTAACCTATGGCTACTTCATTCATTGTCAGTTTATGCACTCCATACATCATCTCCAACCACTTATCTCCATCATTGCAATCACTAGGTACATTGGTACACACGAAATACAAGTTCCAAAAAAGGCCAAGTATGCTTGGTTTTAATGATGATTGTAGGCCTTGCATGAGAAACAAATCTACTAGATTTCAATTTGAAAACATTGTCATCATCTGAGGCAGCTATCAAGCGAGGCAGCCATTCAAGCGAGGTAGAGTTTGGAGTTTGAGCAGCGCTAGCATTTCCAACCTACAGGTCACTGAATCTTCATGGAGGGATCGGCAGAAAGGAAAGACCATAGATCAGGCAAATGTCTAAAAAACGAGCCTGAAGGTTTGGATATAACCTTGAAGAACAGAGAGGTCGAATAGCCATTTAAACAAGCTAGATGTTGGAATTTTTGCAAGAAGCTCCAGGGAGGACATGCACAAGTGACTAAGGAATTTGCACTGAATTTCATAGGGCTAAACTCAAAGGTTGGCATGTTGGAATTGCAGGTCTCACCAGACATGATATCCACAGTTACAGAAATACCAAGAGGGCAAGAAAATTGGTTCAAGAATTTCAAATTTGACATGAATCCATGAAAAGAATTTCTAAACCAGCAGTTCATTAACTCAGATTTGAGCAAGTCTGTTCCTAGAAGTTATGTTAAAGAATCATATGCTCAATTGCTTACTTGTATACAAAAGTATCTGACCTGTGAAGGGAGATATAACAAAGTGTATTCATACCATTTTAAACTATTGTTGCATTTCATAGGGAAAACATCTATTGATTTACCTTTTTACTTGTTCCGCAGCTTAAGTAAAATGTGTGATAAGGTACAACTGAGAAAGGAAGCCTGTGAGACTTCACTATTCCACCATGGCTTGGTTAAGTTAATGGTTCTGCATGAACTCCAGAGGGTAGGCAGAGACTGGGACACATTCATATTCGTGTCCGGTTTCAAGATCAAGACCAGTCTTAGCCCTCTAGCGGCAAAAGAACCTTCAACAAAAACCAATCCTCAAACAGAAACAAGAGCCAAGAGGGTTTCAAAGTTAAAAGAAAGGAAACAAGTTAGAGAGTCTACCAAGCCACTGACTATTCAGGATGCACCCCAGCAGTCAATTAAAGAAAAAAATCAGGTCAAAGAAACTGCACATAAATCAAGCACAGATGGAGGAGTTCAAAGAAGAAGAACTAGGAGCCAGATGGCCAAAGAAAAAGGTAAGTTAGTGAGTGTTGAAGAAAGCCATGTTTCAAAGGGAGACTTAAATGATTTATAGCAAGCAATTGACATTGAAGAGTCCCCACTAGTTCAAGCTGATTTGATGTAGTCAGGAAAAGAGAAGACAAAGAAAGTTAAAGCCTCAAAGAAACTCAAGTTTGATGAGCAAGTTGAACAATTTGTTTTCAAGCCCAGGAGACCCATAACAAGGAAGTTCAAGCAAGTACAGGAGGTACCACCAAGGGCAGATGAAACAGGGGAGGAGACTCGGCCTCGTGAAAGAAAGGATAAAGGCAAAACAGTTGCCACCCAAGAAGAAGGCAATATGGAAGACTCGAAAAAGAAATTGGGATTGGCCAACCTTGAAATTGCTAGACTAAAGAAGGTTGCTAGAAAATTTGCACTTAAAGAAGCCTATTTCAACCAAATGCAATCTCGGTGGGAAGACCAAACATTTCAAATTCCTGAAGTGGTGGATTTTAGTGTTCAATTTCGTAGCTGGACTACTCCTGCAATAAAAGAAGCTCAATTTATCCGAAAGGTAAACACAAACCTCAGGTCATGGATCAAAGTAATGAAGAAACAAATTGAAGACTTAAAGATACAGTTGAACCAGCTACAAGAATCTTCATAAAGAAATATCACTACAAGTAAGGCTATGTTTCAAAGTTTTGATGATTTTGATTGGTATAATCCTTCTTGAAGAATCAAACATCTCATTCAGTTTTGAAAGGTTTTGGAGCTGTTGAAAGAATCCTTAAATGGTAAAAGGCTAAAAAATGGAAAAATTTTGGTTGAAGTTGTGCTTTTAGAACAACACAGCAGTTTCATAGCGCGCTATGAAACTGCTGAAGATGATAACTAAAGCTCAGCAGTTTCATAGTGTGCTACGAAACTGCAGAAGCAACACAGTCTAATTTCAATTAACTGGTTTTGAATATGAGCAGGAATTTTGAAAGGGGAATGTCTACAAGGTATGCAAGGAATCAGCTGAAGCTATTAAGATTCAACCAAGTCAAGACAGGTGGAGATAATATGTATTCGAATCTAACTTTAGATTTTTTTCATAAAGTGAGCATATTTACCACACTTCAAGATATGTGAAACAGTTTGCAAGAATTTTGGCTTTCACGCATGAAAACGGTGGACAACACATCAAGGACGTGGCAGTCTACTCCATTTTGGGTAATTAAAAGATAAAGGATATACTTCATTGGATCCGAACATTTTGAGGCAAACTAAAGAATGGTACACAGGGGTAGTTTCCTATGTTTCAGGGCATTGGAAAACATGTGACATTGAAGACCAACATGGAGCCTTGAAGATCCATCATAGCCAAACTAGAAAGGGACCAGATGTCAAAGAATGAGGATGATTGTAGACCAAGGCTATTATGGAATTAGAGTCCTACTTGATTTAGATATCTAGAAGGTCTAGTTGAAGTTTGTTACATTTAATAAGCAGTTAAAAGTTAAACAGGTGTCGTTAGAAGTAGTTCTCGAGTTCCCCTAATGTTTAAGGAGGAATCTCAGTCAAGTAGAAGAACTCTATAAATAGGAGAAAGAAAAATGCACAAAGGGTTGGAAGTTTATGTAAAAAATCCCTGTTGTGAAGCTTATGTAAAGACTCTGTTCTTTTGGTAATACAGTAATGGTTTTTGCTGCTCAAGAATCATAGTGACTTCAATGTATGAATTCCTCTTGTTGTCTTTCATTGTTGTTTACAGTTGGATGAGTACTTGATTACTTGGAAATCACAAGTTGTGTTCTAATTTCTTCCATGTACTCATATATTGTCTCTTTTGTCTTTGTTGTACTTTATATATATTGAAGTCTGAATGCCTTGATTTCATTGCAAAACCAATTCACTGTGGATGCTAAATGACATATAACTCCATGAGCCCAATGGATGCTTGTTGATTTAGATTTTACCAGCCTCATTCCTATTTGTTTCATAAAAAGAGTTAGCCATCTCAATCACAATCACAAACCTTAAACCCTTTGAGAGAGCCCTCTCAGGCTAAGGAGGCTAAGCCTTAGCTAAAAGATTGGTCTGAAACAGTTACTTGAAGTCTTCCTGGTCTGCAGCCTTCCAGGGCCTAATTTTGAGATAACACAGCGTTAATTAGCCAAGAAAATCCCTACACTACTAGCCCTTTCAGCATCAATCTGCAGAGCACGGACTGAAGTCTCACTCGAAGTAGTATAGGGGGATGTAGGAACCAAGTTTCCGCACCTATAGATGGTAGTGATGTCTTTTTTGATGAGCCTCATCATTGGGTAATTATATGGGCCTTAATTCACCTCTTATCTTAGTCAAACCAACTATTCTCATAACTTATTGCATATGTTTGATTATATTTTGTTTATGAGATGAGTTATAGTTGGATATTTTGCTCTGTGGTCTAATGTGTATTTAATGCAAGATTGAAAGATAAAAGCAAGGAATTTTGGCAAAGTCCTTGGTCAAAACTCGAATGGGACAAGGGAGAGGAATTATAGGAGGTAAATCCTCCTCATTTACTACTCCTCCATTCGAATATTCCTCCATCATCTCGGAGTGAAAACAGCCAAATCAAGAGGACTAGAAGGCAGTCGAGCAAGTGAAAAACAAAGCACCGGTTTATCTTGAGTTTGGGAGTCAAGCCTCCCTAATTTTAAGGAATTCATTGGAGACTTCAAATTTATAAGTAGAGAGGCCTAGGACCTCAGTAGCATTCATATTTTTGATTGTAAAACTCTACTCTATTTTTGAGCTGCAAGACATGTGACAGTTTTTTATGTAATCCATTGTTTTGATAATAAGAATGAGTTTTGTTTTGAGCAAGCACTGAGTTAACTCAGAGGGATGAAGCTCTTGGGTTAGGGCCCAACCCTAGCAGCCAAGGCTCCTCTTTATTGTACATGTATGTTAGCATATATTCATGGTTTAATTGTTCATTTGCTTAAGTAGCTGCATTTCCATTACAACAGTGTAGATTAGATTGGTTGTATGTTAGTTTTCTTCCATTTGTGTCTTCTTTCGATTAGCAGGTTAGAAAGGAGAAAAAGGATCACCATAAGGTTGTCAGCAGGTGTCTCAGCCTCACTTCCTCCCCCTAGGACCACGACTTGAGGAAGAGACCCTTTAGCAACCCCAAAAACACAGATTTCTAGTTCTTGCATGAGCTTTGGAGTTTGTTGTCTTGATTCAGCATTTGGTTCATTTCATTGTCATCTTTTTCCATTACTCCATTTCTGCAATAAGATCTCACTCATGCTTTCATTCCCTTTAGCACTCTCTTCATTCATAATATAGGAAATTGATTCATGCTTTTCTAGTTTATGAAAATGTATTTTGTTGCATAGTTCTTGGGAAACACATATGTTTAAGCACAGCAGGTACTTTAGGATGAGACCCAGACTTCATCACTAGTAGCCACCTTCCACTCCATCCACCCTAACCATCTCTTGCTCCCCCATCACCCTCACTAGTTTTTGTCATTTTTTTGTTGAAATTTCTCTAGATACCTTGAGTGAATCTAGCCATCTCTAATCTTGGTTATCGACTCCTAAGTGTCCTAGACCTTCTAACACCCCATCTCACTCATCACACACCTTTTCCAAGCTTCCCAACACCTCAAAATTAGCTCTCGGTTATATCCTGTAGGTTTTTTGTAATTCCTATAAGCTATCTAGTATATCCTGTAGGTTTTCCGAAACAGCCCATTTTGAGGCCGAATTGATGGGGAACCTCTAGGAAGTCACAAAAAAACTCCTAGGACCCTTCCACACCATCCAACCACTCCATAAGCCTCTTAACCATCCTCAATCACCTTCCATCCACCTGTCACATCCACAAGAACAATTAGTTTTCAAACTTGATTTTGCCAAAAAACCAAGAAAAAAGGTGAAAACAGATTTAGTTTAGTTTTCTTTCTTACACATTAGTATGGTTTGATGCTCTTTACTCCTGTAGCTTAAATAGTAGCATTATGTTAGTGTTGATTTAGAAATTCTGCTTAGCATATTTGTTTAAATGGTTAATTTGGATATGGTGTGATTTAGCATTCCATGTTTTCTTCATTACTACAGTAGAGTAGATCTCTTAGAATAGATTTTCTCTTCTTCCATCAAAAGAATGAAGCTTCTTCTGACTCTGTAGAAGTCTGGATTGGACCCCTTGGGGTCTCTCACTGGATGAACAGTGACAAAAGGCAGGACCTTCACTTTTACTTGTGCATATAGCACTGTCACCTCCAAGTTTGTACGAACCTCGAGTTGATAAGTAAAGTTGGTAGCCGAGGAGTTGCAGCATCCTTGTTGCAATATTGGTGCTCATCACTTTTTGGCGTCATTGCCAGGGAGGTGTCTGAGTAGAATGTGATTACGACTTTATTTTCTTCTATTTCTTTTCTTCAATTTTCTGCCATTAGTTTATTTCTACAAAAGTAATCTAGCTTCCTTTCTTTCATTTGTCATTTTCTGCTTTCCTTTCCATTATGCAAGTAGAATTTCAATTCAGCAAGTATCTTTTTCATTCTGTCAGTGATTTTTGTTCAATCAATAATTTCATTTCTACAAAGTACTTTCCAACCTTAAAAAAATATACAGAAACCAACCCAAAAACATTTCCTTTCACGCCTCGTAGGAATAGGGACAATTTAGAAAAAAAATTACCAAACACCCCCACTGCATCCAACAGCCAACCTTCTCTCTTCTTTGGTGGCTATGAATTGAAGGAACATTTAGGTGAGCAACCTGATATATTTGAAGAACCTACAGGGGAAGAAGAAGAAGAGGAACTCATTCCTACTGAACCAATCGCTGAAAACTGAAATGATAGAGGGAATAGAGAGAGTCGAGGGTGCCTTCCCCATCAAGGAAACCAACAGGGACACTAAGATGAAGAATATAAGCCCCTATGCCCTACCTCATTTCCATGGCCTGACCATAGAGGACCCCTACACTTTCCTATTTGAGTTTGTTGTTATATGTCATACCTATGACTATACAGATGATGAGAAAAAGTTAAAACTATTTCTATCTACCCTCAAGGATGCAGCATTGCACTGGTTCATGGGTTTACCTCAAGATAGCATCACAACTTGGGCAAGATGCAGTAGGCTTTCAACAACAAATATCAGGACTATTTTAGGTGAAAGGATACTAAAGAGGAAATTTTCAGGATTACCATAGGCCAGGGTGAATCCTTAGAAGACTACAAAGAAAGATTCCAACTCAGTGACAAAAGGGCCAGGTGCACACTTGACCCTGAGTCACTAAAGTTGGTCCTGCTCAGGGGAGTAAGAGAAGACCTTTTGGATACCTTACACTTTTTAGCAGGAGGAGATATCTACCAATTACCCTATGAGGCTATCAAGGTTGTCTTTAGAAACCATTCTAGGGCAGCTAAGAAAAAGGGTAGGGGTAGTCAACCTATGGCCAGTACATCATCTTCCAACTCATCCATCAAGGGTGAAATTGGAAATATGCTGGAAGATTTCAAAAGTAAGATGATGCAAACCCTTGCCTTGCAGTTGGACACCATGAACATCAAAAGGAAGCAAGAGGAAGCAAAGAGAGCCTTGGTCATCTTTTGTCCTCGATGCACCAGGAAGCATCTTAGGAACGAATGTCCACTGAACTATATTGAAATTTTCTCAGTCTATGAAGAAAACCACTCCACAGACAAGTGCCCTTCTTTACCAAGACTCGAAGCTGTATATCAAGGAGTTGAAAGGGTGACTGAGCAGCTTTTCTACATCAACCAAAGGAGACCTCTTGGGCTTAGACCATACCAGCAGGGCATGCAAGGGTCATCCCATGCATATTACAACCCCAACCAAAACATAGCTATACCTTCTTGGGGACCCCATGCTCATCCTTCCTGGTCTACACCCCCTCCTTGGTCCTATGCATCTCAGTATCATTCCCAGCCAGCCAGCTAGTCATTTCAACCTTACACTCTGCCACAACCTCAGTGGAATACACGACTCCAAGGGTGGAGACCCCAATACAACAATGCTCCATCTCTATTGCCTCCACCACCTGCCCAACCATGACTTCTACACTCTGCTCCACCCAAGCAACCTTAGATGCCTGCCCAACCAAATCCGAACCCGAACAATAGGCAAGCTCAACTACTATACAGTGGAGAGACATCATATTCGGCTTATGTTATGGAAATCCAGGAGATTAACCTAAGATCTGGGAGAATCCTCCCGGATAACCAACCTCCCCCTACACATAGGGAAGTTGAGGAAGAAAGAGAGGAAAGCAGCCTTAAAGTAAATCAACCCTTTCCTGAGAGATTAGCCCAACCACTCCAGCCTACCCCAGAAGAAACTGAACTTCTAGGAGAATTGAAAAATCTATGTGTAAAGATCCCCCTTCTCCAAGCAATAAAAGATGTTCCCATTTACAATAAGTTGATTAAGGAGAAATTCTTCAAGCATCCATGAAGAAGAAAAAGGGATGCCCCTACCATTAATGTCATTGGGTAGTTGTCCGACTTAATGCTGGGGCAAGTAATATGTCTGAAATATTTGGACCCTGGAAGCCCTATAGTAGATGTGCACATCGATAGCACCATTGTCCCACACACTCTAATCGATCTTGGGGTTACCATTAATGTGATGAATAAGGACACGGTGCTCAAGCTTAACTTTCAAGGGTCATTGAGGAATACCACAACATTTCTGCAACTTGCAGATCGTTCCACAGTCACCCCTGAGGGAACTATGGAGGATGTGATGGTCTCCATTAACTCTTGGGAATGCCCTACAGATTTTCTAGTTCTCCAGCCTAAATCTAAGCTTATTGGTTACCCTCTCATCCTTGGGAGGCCATGGTTGGCAACAGCCGATGCTTACATTAGTTGCAGAGCTAGGAATATGACCATCAAGAACAAGCATATGTCCAAGCAATTAGTCCTATACCCTCCTACTCAACCCTCTCTAGAGCGTGATTTACCTTTATGGTTTGAGGAGGAGGAAGAATATAAGGTTTATTCTGCCCAACTTTATGCTTTAGAAGAAACCATAGGAGGAGGACAGCAAGATGAGGATGACTTGATTGAACACCTGCTCCAAAGCCCAACTCCTAGTTCATTACCATTAGAAGAAGAAGTAAGGGAAACCCAGAACAAACATCCAATTAACTTATGATTGGGCGATTCCAACCCACTCCATGTCAAAACCATGGAATTCGGGCCAGAGAAAACCTTGAAAATTAATCCATCTCTCTCTGCTCTCGAAGAGGAAAGGCTATGCAACATGTTAAAAGAAAACCTAGAAGCCTTCACTTGGAATTACAAGGAAATGAAGGGAGTACACCCATCATTTTGTACTCACCACATATACATCAAAGAAGGTTGCAAGCTAGTTTGGTAACCACAAAGGAGGATGAATGTAGCTCTTAAAGATATAGTCAAAGAAGAACTGCAAAAACTACTAGATGCAGGATTCATTTACCCTATCTCTGACAGTGAGTGGGTCTCCCCTTTAGTGTTAATTCCCAAGAAAAATGGTAAGTGGAGGATTTGTGTAGATTATAGGGAATTGAACAAAGCCACAAAGAAGGATCATTTTCCCCTACCCTTCATTGACCAAGTGCTAGATGGCCTGGAAGGGAAAAAGTTTTTCTCTTTCCTAAATGGATTCAGTGGGTACAACCAAATCCAAATCTACCCAGAAGACCAGGATAAGACCACATTCACCTGTCCTTGGGGTACTTTTTCCTATAGGGTCCTTCCTTTTGGCCTATGCAATGCTCCTGCCACTTTCCAGAGAACAGTCTTGAGTATTTTCATCAAATTGGTACATGATGCGGTGGAAATTTATATGGATGACATTACACCTTATGGTTGTGATTTTCAAGATGCCCTGACTAACCTAGGCAAGTTACTGCACAAATGCATTGAAATGAAACTGTCTCTCAATCCTGAAAAATGTGAATTCCTAATGATTGAAGGGACCGTTCTAGGTCATTCAATATCTCAGCAAGGACTGCAGGTGGACCCAAACAAAATAGCCATCATCCAAAGGTTCCTAGCTCCACAAAAGCAGAGAGATGTCAGGAGTTTCTTGGGGTTTTCTAGATGCTACCGAAGGTTCATAAAGGACTTCATCAAGTTGGTCTCTCCTTTATTTGGGTTGTTGGCCAAAGATTTTGAGTTTATATGGTCAAAAAGCTATCAAGAGGCCTTAGACATTCTAAAGGGTAAGTTAACCACTGCACCAATTCTCTGAGGCCCAAATTGGGCCCTCCCCTTTCATATTCATGTTGATGCCTCACACAAAGCCATAGGAGCAGCCTTAGGTCAATTAGAGGAAAAGTTGTTGGAAATAATACTGAGGGGGGGTGAAAATGTATTATCGAATCAATAATTTAATTTCCCAAACAGATTTGTATATGCTACTTCAACTAAGTGAACTAGCGTGTATATACGACTATACTTAAATCAATCAGCGTATATGCAGAGAACTTTTTATTTACCCAATTTATCATGCAGTGAACTTTAACCAGTATATCAGAGATTTATTAAACAGTGAAATAAAAGAAGAATAAAGCATCGCACATAAGCAACACACATGAACACCAAGATATAAGGTGGAAACCCAATGTGGGTGAAAGCCACCTGCTGCTGTCGTTTCTGTCTTCTTTTAATAATAAGAAAATATGTTTACAACCTTGTACTGGTGCAGACGTATACCAATACGCAGGCTTCTACCTGTAGAAGGTTACAACCTTCTCTCATTCTCTAGCTTCTACTGGAAGGGAGCTACAACCCCCTAACTCTTGTACTAGGCGATATGTTTACTAGTACGTAGGTGGCAACCTACAAAAGGCTACGACCTTCTTTCTTCCTCCAAGGACCACATTCATAAATTTTCAGACTGGATCCATCAACAACATCATAAATACAATTCAATTATCAAATACATCTACATCAACCAATCACTTTCTGAATCAACCACAACTGAATCAATCAATCACTTTGACAACCCATCATTAAATCACAATCAATCTGATCATTCTGAATACTATCACCAGAATACAGTAACCAGAACCTAGAACTCTGCAACAGCAAACAAAAACAACTAAAACATACTTTATAAGGTATATGCAACTTCCATGTGTCGAACCTACGTGTATATGTGCTTTTCTCAAAGCAAACCAGTGTATACATCTACAAATATTAATTCATAATTCTACAGCTATTCCAGACTTCATTTATACTCATATCATAATATTTACAGAGTAACACATGTGTCATTATTCAGATCTAGACTATACATGATCAAACCACATAATGATAATTCATTTCAAGCCTTAAGATCTTGATCCATCATTAGATCTTATCCTTCATCAGCTGCTAAGGTTCGTCCTTGGTTTAGATCAAGCACAACACCATAAGCCAATAACCTGCATACTAGATCTCACACTTCATCAGATATTCGATACTTGCACATTTGGCCTAATGATCTTCTCCTCCTTTTATAGTTTTAGGTCTTTCTCAATACCATGGACCAAAACCACTTAGGACCAATACCTTGGACCAAATACCTAGGGTCAATACCTCGGACCAGATACCTTGGACCAATACCATGGATCAAAATACCATGGACCAAATACCTCGGACCAAAAACTTAGTTTTCCAAGGTATACGCGCTTTTCCTTCTGTGAAAGTGCGTGTGTACGTATACACTACTTGTGGTCAGTGAACTTGCGTGTATACACAGCTTGGTCAAGGTGAACCTATGTATACCTCTCTTTCTTCATTCTGTGTAGTCTAATCTGTAATTCTTTGTTGTTAACCTATTGTACTGTGATCTTTCATCTGAGTGAGTTGCCATCATGGACAACACCTGTATCATAATGCCAACAATCTGCCCCTTTGGACTTGATGGCAACAACAACCCCAAGTCACTTTCCCCCTTTGACATCAAGGGCAAAGGGCCATGCTCCCCTTGAGTACATGTTGAACTCTTTGATATGCTGAAATGTACTGATTGAGATCCCATGATTGAGTCCATGCTCCCCCTGAGCACAAGCAAAGTCTGCAAAAATATTTTCTAAAAGAATAACATGACACTATACATACATCACCAATGACCTTCCTATCATCGATGACTCATACATACATCCATCTCTCAACCAAGTGGAGATATACCAAATTTGACTCATCCACCCAACCAAGTGGGGATATACCAATTGTTTATACATGACAAAAACAAGAAATATTACATCATCCATCCCATGTAAAGTGGAGATATAAATTACATCATTTGTCCAAGAGGACCAATTAAAATGTATGAGAAGACATATTACACCCTAGACTTTGAGCAACCAATGGTATAAATATCTGAAGCCATAGCTAGACTCAGCAACCATAATGCCAACAATGTTAATGCTTCCCCTAAACCGGTGCTAACTGTGCATTTTTAATAGGTCAAAGATCAAGGCATCTTTGTTAGTCAAATAAAATTAATGAACAGATCATATCATCAATATCAGTCAGAGCACCCATATCAGAGCCTGCCCCACTGTATTTCTTTCCTGAAAAAAATATATGCTCCTTGACCCACAGAAACCCGTGTGTGTACGCAACTTCACTTTAGGAAACACGCGTATAATCACCTTTCTTTGAAAAGTTTGATTTAATAGCAGGATGATGCAGCAACTACTCCCAAATTTTGTCTGAGATATTCAAATGTCTCTCTGGGCAGTGGTTTAGTGAAAATATCAACAACCTGTTCTTTGGAGGGAACATATTCCAATTTGACCTTTTGTTCAAGAACTTTTTCATGTAGAAAATGGTATTTGATGGGTATGTGTTTGGTCTGGAGTGCATGACTAGATTCTTTGAAATACTTATGGCACTTGTATTATCACATAGAATGGAGATGGGTGGAGTGCATGTCATCTGAATGTCTTGCAATTTTTGCATCATCCAAAGTAGTTGTGTGCAGCAAGATGCAGCAGCCACATATTCTGCTTCAGTTATAGATAACGCAATTAAACTTTGTTTCTTGTTGAACCAAGACACTAACTTGGAACCCATATAGAATGCACCACCACTAGTGCTTTTTCTGTTATCAACAGTTCCTGCCCAATCTGCATTTGTATATGCATGAAGAGTAAGATCCATACCATAAACCAAAGTTCTGTGTTCCTTGAAGATATTTGAAAATCCTTTTGACCACCTGAAGGTGTGATTCCTTTGGATTTGCTTGGAATCTTCCAACTATTCTTACTGCATGCATGATGTCAGGTCAGGTACCTGTTAGATAAAGCAGACTGCCAATCATGGATCTGTAAGTTGGTTGATGTACTGCTGCTAATTCATTATTTGAGCTGAGACTGCATCTTGTTACCATTGGGGTACATACAGGTTTAGAATCTTCCATGTCGTACCTTTTCAAGATTTGTTTGATATATTTGGTTTGTGAAAGAAAAATACCATCTTTATTTTGTTGAACTTGTAGACCAAGAAAATAGGTAAGTTCACCAAGCAAGGACATTTCAAATTCTTGTTGCATTATTGAAGCAAAATTCTAACTCATGGATTCTTCATTGCTACCAAAAATGATATCATCAACATAAACAACAATTATTAGAAATTTATCAGTGTCAATCTTTGTATATAGATTGCTATCTGCTAACCCTTTTGAAAAACCCTGTTGGTGTAGATATTTGTCAAGGCAGTAATACTAGGCCCTTGGAGCTTGTTTTAGACTGTAGAGAGCCTTTCTGAGTTTGCATACAAGTTTTGCATCATTTCCAAGAATGAATCCTTCTGGTTGTTCAATATAGACTTCTTCTTCTAAATCTCCATTAAGGAAAGCAGATTTTACATCCATTTGGTATACTTTGAATTTCTAAATGCTAGAAAGAGCAAGAAACATCCTTATGGCTTCAAGTCTAGCAACAGGAGAAAATTTTTCTTCAAAATCTATACCTTCTTGTTGAGCATACCCTTTACAAACAAGTCTGGCCTTGTTTCTGATAACTTTTCCATTTTCATTCAGCTTGTTTTTGAAAATCCATTTAGTTCCTATGATATTTTTATCATGAGGTTAGGAACTAATTCCCAAGTTTTATTCTTTTCAATTTGCTCAAGTTCTTCATTCATGGCCTTGACCCAACAGTCATCTTTTCATTCTTCATTCACATTTTGAGGTTTGGTGGAGGAGAGTAATTCTAGATAGCTCTATGTTTTTGTAATAGTTCTTCTTGTCTATACACCTGCCTCTTTTTCCCCTAAAATTTGAGTTTCTGGATGATTTTTCTGAACATACCTAAACGGAGTCTTTTCTTCTACCGTTATCTCTTCTTCTAGTGCTCCATTAGTTTCTTCTTCAGAATCATTGTGATTTGATGTGGGAAAATAATCGCCATATTCTTCATTGTCATAATCTTCGGTTTTTATCTGTTTTGGATTTTTGCATGCTTCATCAACTACAACGTCAATACTTTCAACAATTTTTCGATGTCTTTTATTATAACATTTATATCCTTTGCTTCGGGAAGAGTAACCAAGAAGAATACCTTCATCTACTCTGGGCTCAAACTTACCAAGTTTTTCATCAGTCCTTTTGATATAACATTTTCTTCCAAAAACTTCAAAGTATTTTACAATAGGAGTCTTACCATACCAAAGTTCATGTGGAGTTTGAGTGTTGTTTACCCTAACATTTGCTTGGTTGAGAATAGTCACGGAGGCGAATGCAGCTTCACCCCATAAGGTTGCAGGAGTTCCAGATTCATCTAGCATAGCTTGAGCCATTTGTTGAACAGTTCTGTTCATTCTTTCTACCACTCCATTTTGTTGTGGAGTCCTTGCAATGGAGAACTGCCTTTTTATTCCATGTTGTTCACAAAAGTCAAAGAATTCATCCGAGGTGAATCCCCCTCCTCAATCAGATCAGAGGCATTTGATTTTGCGATCTGATTCATTTTCAACCAAATCTTTGAACTTTGAACTTTTCAAATGCTTCATCTTTATGCTTTAGAAGACCTATCCAACACATTATGGAAAAATCATCCATGAACAAAATAAAGTATTCTTCTCCACGAGGTGACTTTTTCCTTGATGGTCCACATAAATCAGTATGAACAAGTTCAAGAGGCTTACTAGCTAACCCTTCTTTTTTAATGAAGTGAGAACTGGTTTGCTTACTGAATTGACATGGTTTGCATATTATATTTTCAGGAATGCTGATATCTGGAAGATCACAAATAGCCTGGAATCTGCATGCTTTTTTTATTTGAGAAAAGATTAGATGTCCCAATCTTCTATGCCATAGCCAGTTTTCATCATTTTTGTGTAGATAGCACTGTTGTTGTCCTCATTTGAGTATGTATAAGTTGTTTGGATTTCTTGTACCTTTGATCACGGTTTCTCCTGTATCAATCTCACGAATAATACATCCGTTTGATCGAAATACCACTTCATTTCCTTGATCACACATTTGATTAACACTCAACAGGTTATGCTTTAGACCATCTACATACATAACATTCCCACCTTTAACCTTTTCTTTCAAGAAAATAGAGCCTTTACCTTTTATGACAGAAGGAGTGTCGTTTCCAAATGAGACATTCTTTTCCTTTTCTAAGGCATTATATGAGTGAAGTTTTTCTTTGTCACATGTCATGTATTTTGAGCATCCACTATCGATGTACCACTAATTTTCATGTCCTTCTGCACACAAGGCTATACCAAATCTTTCTGTTTGAGGTTCTTTCCTTCTCCATATCTTGGGATGTAATGGAGTTTGCTCCTTTTGAGATGTTTGCCAAAATTTTCTCCTGCATTCAGATTCTTCATGGCCAAAGTTGTTACAGATTGAGCATTCTATTTCATTTTCAAGAAGAGAAAAGTCATTATACGAAATTTTCTTGATCCCTATCACATTCCTTTGATTTCGTGATTCTCTAGTCATGATGGTTTTGTAAGCAACACATTGAGCAGCTTTGTGTCCAAAATTATGACATGAGAAACATTGACCATTAAAGAAGTTCCTGCAATTATTGAATCTATTGACCTGGTGATTGTAGTTTCTATTGATATTCATCTTTGAAACAAATTGAGTATGATTTACCTGAGGTTGGTTGTGACTTCTATTCATCCTTGAAGCAAATTGAGCCTGATTTACCTGGTGATTTGCTTTATGCCTTTGCTGACGATTTTCATACTGTTCACTGTTATTTGCTGCATCAAGATAGCTTTTAGTGGAGGTTGACGGCTTCTGTGATTGAGATTCTTCTTCAATATATCCAAGACCTGCCTTTATCAGAGGAGAGCACTACATTTTGATAATTTCATTTAAGGTTTCTCAAGATCCTTTCTTAGACCCACAATTTCACATTCTAGTTTTTCATTGTGTTTTTCTTTTTTAGCAAGTTGGTATGTCAAGGTATCTATAATCATAGTCTTTTCTTCTAAACAGATTTTGAGTTTAGATATTTCTTAATGAAGGTCATCTTCTTCTAAAGCATCCCAAAAATTATCATCGTCATAAGCCATTATAAGTTTATAGTCATTACTATTTTCATCTTCATCACTATTTGATAAACCATCACTATCTTCATGAGTATAGTAACTCTTTTTACTTACACTTTGTTTTCTATTCCATTTTGTAGATTCCTTCCCTTTATCATATTTATCTTTATGAGGACATTTGGCAGCATAATGACCGACTCTACCATAGGCAAAACCTTTGAAGGGTAGTTTACCTCTAAATCTTCTAGAACCCAATTGAAGCTTCTTGACAAAGTTTACTTCATCTTATTCTTCTGAAATATGTCCTGATTCTTTGAGTTCTTCCTTTCCTTTTGCTGAAGCTTTAAATGCGGCTTCTCTCATATCTGATGGGCCTCTTTTTCTCATCTCAAAGGCAGTTAAGATTCCGTGAAGCTATGTCATAGTGATAGTATGTGGATCCTATTTTTCTTCTATGGCAGATACTTTTGATTCAAATTTAGCAGACAAGGATCTTAGAACTTTCTCAACTCAGGTAACTTCCTTTATCTCTTCACCGAGATTCTTCATACAATTAACAACCTCATCTATACGTAAGAAGTAACTAGCTATACTTTCATCATTGTGCATCTTAAGAGTTTCATATTGAATTCTGAGAGTTTTCAGTTTAGCACGTTTTACCTGAGAGTCTCCTTCGTAGCTTAGAACGATTTTGTCCCATATTTCTTTGGCTGATTTGAGTTGTATAACTTTGACAAACTCTGATTGTGAAAGACTTCCCAATAATGTATTGACAGCCCTGGCATTGGTTTCATATTTCTTTTACTTGTCGTATCTGTAGGAATTGCTGATGGAAATGTATATCCTCCTTCCACGATTTCCCAGACATCCGTTCCAAGTGATTGTAGATAGGTTGTGGTTCTTATCTTCCAATAAACAAAGTTGGTGCTATCAAAGATTGGCAGTCTGATGGATCCCACGCTTTCTTGATTACTCATGATGATGGATCTCACTTCAAGCGATCAAGATTCTTCTCAAGGACCTGCCCTGATACCAATTGTTGGAAATAATACTGAGAGGGGGTGTGAATTAGTATTATCAAATCAATAATTTAATTTCTCAAACAGATTTGTATACGCTACTTCAGCTAACTGAACTAGCGTGTATACGCGACTGTATTTAAAGCAACCAGCGTATATGCAGAGAACTTTTGATTTACCCAATTTATCATGTAGTGAACTTTAACCAGTATATCAAAGATTTATTAAACAGTGTAGTAAAAGTAGAATAAATCATCACACATAAGCAACACACATGAACACCAAGATATAAGATGGAAACCC
The DNA here is from genome assembly GCA_031772625.1 of Pinus tabuliformis. Classification (NCBI taxonomy): domain Eukaryota; kingdom Viridiplantae; phylum Streptophyta; class Pinopsida; order Pinales; family Pinaceae; genus Pinus; species Pinus tabuliformis. The sequence continues at coordinate 817,270,119 of CM062820.1, read as the reverse complement.
AATGTGGGTGAAAACCACCTACTGCTGTCGTTTCTATCTTCTTTTAATAATAAGAAAATATGTTTAAAATCTTGTACTGGTGCAGACTTATACCAGTATGCAGGCTTCTACCAGTAGAAGGTTACAATCTTCTCTCGTTCTCCAGCTTCTACTGGAATGGATCTACAACCCCCTAATGCTTGTACTAGCCGATATGTTTACTAGTATGTAGGCGGCGACCTACAGAAGGTTACGACCTTCTTTCTTCCTCTAAGGACCACATTTCAAAAAATTTTAGACTGGATCCATCAACAACATCATAACTGCAATTCAATTATCAAATACATCTGAATCAACCAATCACTTTCTGAATCAACCACAACCGAATTAATCAATCACTTTGACAACCCATCGTTAAATCACAATCAATCTGATCATTCTGAATACTGTCACCAAAACCGAAACCAGAACCCAGAACTTTGCAACAGTAAACAAAAACAACTGAAACATACTTTATGAGGTATACACAACTTCCATGTGTCGAACCCCACGTGTATACGCACTTTTCTCAAATCCAACTAGCATATACATCTGCAAATATTAATTCATAATTCTGCAACTATTCTAGACTTCAATTATACCCAGATCATAATATTTACAGAGTAACACATGTGTGATTCAGATCTAGACTATACATGATCAAACCACATAATGATAATTCATTTCAAGCCTTAAGATCTCGATCCATCATTAGATCTTATCCTTCATCAACCGCTAAGGTTCGTCCTTGGTTCAGATCAAGCACAGCACCATAAGCCAATAACCTGCATACTAGATCTCACACTTCATCAGATATTCAATACTTGCACACTTGGCCTAATGATCTTCTCCTCCCTTTATAGTTTTAGGCCTTTCTCAATACAATGGAACAAAACCACTTAGGACCAATACCTTGGACCAAATACCTAGGGTCAATACCTTAGACCAAATACCTTGGACCAATACCATGGATCAAAATACCATGGACCAAATACCTCAGACCAAAAAAATAGTTTTCCAAGGTATACATGCTTTTCCTTCTAAGAAAGTGCGTGTGTACATATACGCTACTTGTGGTTAGTGAACCTGTGTGTATACGCAGCTTGGTCAAGGTGAACCTGCGTATACCTCTCTTTCTTCATTCTGTGTAGTCTCATTTATAATTCTTTGTTGTTAACCTGTTGTACTGTGATCTTTCATCTGAGTGAGTTGCCATCAAGGACAACACCTGTATCATAATGCCAACAAAAATTGCCTTATGCCATCTATTTTATCAGTAATAAATTGTCAAAGGCTGAGCTAAATTATACTGTGACCAAAAAGGAACTCTTGGCTGTTGTGCATTCATTAAACAAATTTAGGCATTACATTATAAGCTATCAAACATTTGTGAAAATGACCTTGCTGCAATCAAATATTTAATGACAAAATTGGATGTGAATGCTCAAATTATAAGATGGTTGCTTTTGTTACAGCAGTTTGATCTAACCATTGTCGATAAGACTCGTAAGGAAAATGTTGTAGCAGAATTTTTATCTAGGGTGAATCTGCCTGCAGGTGAAGAAGGAATGGTGGATGACCAGTTACCAGATGAGCACTTTTTTGCTATTTCAGTTCTCTCCCCATGGTTTTCTGATATAGCAAACTATTTGGTATCAGCACAGTTCCCTCCAAACTTGCCCTCCAAAGAAAAGAGCAAGATAATCAGGAAAAGCGCCCCCTTCGCCTAGATTCGGAGCAATCTTTTCAAACTTGGCCTAGATAAAATCTTAAGAAGGTGTGTAAGGGAAGAGGAATTTTTTGACATCCTTTTGATCTGTTATGATGGGCCATGTGGAGATCACATTGTAGGAAGGAGGAAAGCATTCAAAGTGTTACAAGCAGGCTATTATTGGCCCTCTCTCCATCAGGATGTGAAAAAGTACACTAGTCAGTGTGATCAGTACCAGAGGATGGGAAAGCCTACTCCAAGAGATGAAATTCCCCCTATAGCCTCAAGTGACTTTCGAGCCATTTGACAAGTGGGGCATGGACTTCATTGGGCCTATCAACCCTCCATCAAAGAAAAAACAGTACATTATTGTGTGCAATGATTATTTGACTAAGTGGGCAGAAACCAAGGCAATCAAGGTAGTAATAGAAGAGAAGGTGGTTGAGTTCCTAAGGGAGAATGTATTCTACAAATTTGGGTACCCTAGGGAGCTAGTCACAGGCCAATGCAGCCAGTTTACCTCCAACGTGATTAAAGAATTGCTTAACCATCACAAAATCAAGCATAGGACCTCCACTCCCTATCATCCACAAGCTAATGGAAAAGTGGAGGTGACCAACAGGGCACTGGAGGGCATCTTAACCAAGGTAGTGAGCAGCAGCAGGAAGGATTGGATAGAGAAACTAGTTGAGGCCTCCTGGGCCTATAATACCACATGGAAGACCTCCACTGGATTTACACCCTATGAGCTGGTCTATGGGAAAAAGGCCTTGTTGTCCATTGAGTTTGAATATAAAACATTGAGGATGGCAGCCCAACTAGATTCGGACCTCATTCATGCACAAAAAGAGAGATTGTTCCAATTGAATGGCTTGGATGAATTCAGAATGCAAACCCTCCTACATACAGAGATATTTCAGCTTTAGAGGAAGATCTGGCATGATAAACATATTAAGGAGAAGCAGTTTCAGGAGGGCGATTGGGCATTGTTATATGGTTCTAGGTATAAAGACTTCAAGGGCAAGCCAAGGACAAGATGGCTCGGACCTTATGTTGTGGAAAGATGCCATGATAATGGTTCAGTATAGATCATAACTATAGATGAAGAAACCATTCCATTGCTTGTTAATGGGCACCGATTGAAAATGTACAAGAGACCTTTATCAAAACAAGAGTTCATTGACAATATCAATAAAACAGTGATGATGGTGGAGCAAGGTTCAGCTCCTCCCTCATCAAGTCACTAAAAAAGAAAAAGAATAAGGACTCAGGTGAAAACCTCCATGAGGCGCCTGAGTCCCATCTTTGGGTTGAAAACCTCGTGAGGCGGCCTAATGATGAAAAAAAGAATAGAAAATAGAATAAGAATATCCATGGGTGAAAACCTCCCTTGAGGCGCCCAAGGAAAACAGTTAGGGTGAAAACCTCTCTGAGGCAGCTAGTTGTTTTTCAAAAAAAAAAATAGAGAAAGAAAAGATAAAATTGTTATTTGCAGGTGGGCGAGAAAGACAGTCAAGGAGAAAAAAGAGGATCCAAATGGAACCCTGCATCACACATATTCATCTCCACCACTCCTCACCATGCATCCCTCCATCATTTCTACCATTTTTCTACTCCATTGCTTCGATTTAGGTGAAGACTGTGTTTTCTACATAATCCCCTGTATTCCTACAGGATCCCCTAAAAACCTACAGGATGATCCTATAGGAATTGCAGTGGCCCAAAAATCCTATAGGAACCAATCTGAGGGTACATGGTAGGTTTCTTGGGTCCCTAAAATTCATCCTAGGCATGATCTAACACCTCACATCGTCCACCATCATCATCCCTGCACCCACCATTCAAAACAAAAAAAGATCAGTTTCTGCCAGTCATAAAAAAAAAAAAAATGAGAGAGAGAAAAGAAAAAAACAGAGAGGATTAATAGAATTACCTAAGTGTCCTTTTCTCTACACACACTTCTACTCCCTATGTCTATTCATTGCACCATCTTCACAGCCCCAGCCAGCAACATGATTAAAGAATTTTGAGGGAGAAGCAGCTACAGGATATCCTGTAGGAAATCCCGTAGCAGCCTATCCCACAAAATGCCAATCAACAGCTACAAGTCTTCACTAGGATGATCCATGAGCTTAGCAACAACAACAGCATCAGATCCTCAATAACACATACCTGCAAAAGCCAAGAAACCATTAACAGATAGCAAGAGGAGGAAGGAGAATGGAATGCAGCAAATAAACAATGCAACACCTATGATCTTCAACAACTGCAGCATGGCATCAAAACCACAGGTAAGTATCCCGCTCACTCACTCATATGCATCATTTAATCAAAAGTTGTAAGGGTTATGAGATAGTTGGTTTATAAGTGAAAAGGTGGCCAGTTAACTTGGCCACCTTCGTTCAGTCAGCACATGCAAAATCGAGTGTCCTCTCACACGTGGTTGCAGTCAACTCAGAGACAAGGAGGAGTAGGACAAGAAGTGGTTAACTACGGATCTATGAGGTGGGAGCTGATTACGAGGAGTGGGAAATGATGAGGTGGTAGTGGGGACCAACGGTCCAAAAATGGCAACGTACCTCTTCTACCAATACACCACCTCACCCCGAAACACCATAAAGGAAAATAAAACATTGTTCACATGCATTAGTGCATTTGACCTCCTCAAAACTCCCTCACTCAATTATCTCTCATAACTCTGGCCACCCACCGAAAGCAAGGATCCATCGTTCTACACAGGAATTCCTACAGGAGCATGTACAAGAATTCCTACAGGATACAGTCTACAAGATACACAGAGGCAGTCTACAGGATAGGCAGAGAAGAGTTCAAGAGGGGATATCACGATAAGTGTCCACTGCCACCATTCTAAAGAGGTAGGCTCTAGAATTCCATCCCCATTTACAAGCAAATGAACCAGAAATACTCTAAAATATAGTGAATTTAGCAACTGTGAGGGGTAAATTACATACACAGTCAACTCTGTTTTCCTCTTGAATTAAAAAATTTTGTGTCAACCCTCTCATTTTCTCCTCAAACCTCACAAGAAAGATGACAGGAGGGTTTAATAGGAGAGAGCCCACAAACACTGTGAGGATACAACAGCACCCCCAGGTGCTTGAAATATTTACAAGACACAACTGGATGGGGTTTTTCGAAAAAATCACAGGGTATGATGATGAGGTGGCTCATGAATTTGCTCACTCCCTCACTCCACACAACAGAATCCATGCCACTGTTTTGGTGAGAGGCCTCACTATAGATCTCACCCCATAACTTATCAGTAGGGTCACCACACTTCCCCTAGGAATTCCATGGAGAAAATAGTACAAAAGCGACAATCAGGTGGAAAAAAGGAAATTCTTCTTAGAACGTGAAGAACCCACAAAGGATAAAAATGGAGTAAGAAGGGACAGTTTGCCATACCCATGGAGTGAGGTAGGCTACCAACTCATCAAATATATCTCATGTGAGGGTAGATATAGTGTTGTTTATGGATACCATTTTAGGATCCTTGAATAATTAAGATTTGGGGTAGAAACACCAGTTCACCAAAGACTCAGCATACCCTATTTCTTGATGCAATCACTCATAGACTCCAGCAGAAAAGTAAAGGAAGGGAATTCCCAACAATTGGCTCACCATGGGTTGATTAGGATCCTCATTAAGGATGCCCTCCAAAACCTCATAATCCCTATAACATGGTCAATCTTCAAAGACTTGCCAGCAGAGGACGACATCAAAACCCTCACTTGTGATGTTAGTCCTTCTGTCAATGAGGAGGAGGCAAAATAGGAAGAAGAAGATAAAGAGCTAGATAAGGATGAGATGGATGAAGAAGAAGCTGACACAGAGGAACATGATGAAGAAGAATAAGAAGAGGGAGAAGAGAAGGAGGAGGATGGTGAAACAGAGGAGGAAACTAAGGAAGAAACTGATGGAGATGAGGAAGAACCACAAGAGGAGGAAGAAAGGAAAAACATAGAGGAAGAAGGCATTGAAACAAATGGGAAGGAACATGAGGAGGGGTCACCTAGGGTGTCCCTAGAGGCCATTGAGAGAGAGGCAGCAACTGCCCTCACTGCTCTTAGTACCCGAGTCAAGCAAAAAGGAAAAAGAAGGAGGCAAACCCCCCTATATTTCGGAACAAGAAAGAGCACAAGAATCAAACAAGGGAAGCCACAAATTTCAACAAAAATTCCTATTGAGATTGAAGATTCCCCTACTCAAAGAGACAAAATTCCTTCCCCTAAGTCACCAATCACATATGTAAGGAGGCCTAATACTAAATCAACTTCCTCAAAGGGTAAGCAAATCCTATAAGGAAGCAAAAACAATCCTACAGGATACTCTGCTAAAACTACAGGAAGCACAAAAATTGGAAAGCAAGATAGAGGAGCAGCAGGAAACAAAAGAAGAAGACCCAGAGACAAAGGAACCAAGCTCCCAACCTAACCTGGAATCCTATTATAGATTTATTGAAGGAGACAGGCTAATAACTCGAAAATTTGCCATCCCATTATTTTTAGAACTTGAGAAGGAAAGGGCCATAACCCACCGATGGATGCAAATCACCAAGACAAAAGGGGTGGAAGACATTGGGCAGATGGAAGAGAATCTCAAAGAAATGGGAAAAGAGTTAAGTGGCTTAAGGGACAGAGAAGCAATAATGGGAGATCAACTTGAAAGCGAAAATGCATGGCTGAGAGGACAGTTGCAGGAAAGGGAAAACCAACTAGCATGTATGGCCAGCCTCTCCTTAGAAGCCATCTAGTGTAAGATGCCAGCTAAATCCTATGCTCTCTACCTCAAAGAATAGTGGTTGCAGTTTTAGATTAGAACACTAGCACAAAGGGGCACCGTGCCATTTCAGGACTACAAGCAGTTTATTGATCTTTGTGATCAAAGTACACTAGAGGATAGGGCCAACATGGCTAATTTTTATTTGCACAACATGGCACTCACGGACATGAATGTTTGGGATCCTAATTCCAAGCTAGGAGATCTACAATTAATGGCTTTGGCATCATGGATGAACCATGAGGAGTCAAGGGCTGCAGAGATGAAAAGGATATTGGCCAGAGAGCAAAATTAATCTCTTTTCATCATAGCTGAACAATCAAATCCCATGGCCCTAATCAGCACCCATAATTTGATTTCAAATGACCCTCAGCTGGCACCTAGATATCTTGCTGCCCAAGAGCAAGCAATTTCACATTTTTAGGATATGTTTAGGCTGCTAGGAGATTATGATAGTATACATGCATGCCTAAGAATATGGAACGCACTGCCACACAGCTTGAAGATCAGAGAATATCACTCCCCTCAAAGGTTTAGTGAGGAACTCAACAGGACACCTATGTATAAGCAATCAATGCAAAGGTTGAAGGTCAATTGGATAGGCCTAAAACTCAGTCCACAATTACTCCTAGGGATGCTAGAGGGAGAAAAGAAGAAGAAGAAAAGAGGTAGTGGGAAGAGGTAGAAAAGAAAGCAGGCTTCTATGAACAAGAAGAAGAGACCACAGCAGAGGCATGGGATGTCAGAGAGGCTACCAGAGCCATGAAGGACATGGACATTGACTAAGTTGCTCAGAGGATGAGCAACACTTTCAGTAGGGGGGTGATGATGAGCCTCATCATTGGGTAATTATATGGGCCTTAATTCACCTCCTAGCTTAGTCAAACCAACTATTTTCATAACTTATTACATACTTTTGATTATAATTTGTTTATGAGATGAGTTAGAGTTGGATATTTTGCTTTGTGGTATAATGTGCATTTAATGCAGGATTAAAAGATAAAAGCAAGGAATTTTGGAAAATTCCTTGGTCAAAACTTGAATGGGACAAGGGAGAATAATTATAGGAGGTAAATCCTCCTCATTTACTACTCCTCCATTTGAATATTCCTCCATCAGCTCGGAGTGAAAACAGCCAAATCATGAGGACTAGAAGGCAGCAGAGCAAGTGAAAGAAAAAGCACAAGTTTATCTTGAGTTTGGGAGCCAAGCCTCCCTAATTTTAAGGAAGTCGTTGGAGAATTCAGTCGTATAAGTAAAGAGGCCTAGGACCTCAGTAGGATTTGGACTTTTGATTGTGAAACTCTACTTTATTTTCAAGCTACAAGACTTGTGACAGTTTTTGATGTAATCCATTGTTTTGATAATAAGAATGAGTTCTGTTTTGAGCCAACACTGAGTTAACTCAGAGGGATGAATCTCTTGGGTTAGGGCCCAACCCTAGCAGCCAAGGCTCCTCTTTATTGTACATGTATGTTAACATAGATTCATGGTTTAATTGTTCATTTGCTTAAGTAGCTGCATTTCCATTACAGCATTGTAGATTATATTGGTTGAATGTTAGTTTGCTTCCATTTGTGCCTTCTTTCAATTAGCAGGTTAGAAAGGAGAAAAAGGATCACCGTAAGGTTGTCAGTAGGTGTCTCGGCCTCACTTCCTCCCTCTGGGACCGTGACTTGAGGAAGAGACCCTTCAGCAACCCCAAAAACACAGATTTCTAGTTCTTGCATGAGATTTGGAGTTTGTTGTCTTGATTCAACATTTGGTTCATTTCATTGTCATCTTTTTCCATTACTCCATTTCTGCAATAAGATCTCACTCATGCTTTCATTCCCTTTAGCACTCTCCTCATGCATAATATAGGAAATTGATTCATGCTTTTCTAGTTTATGAAAATGTATTTTGTCGCATAGTTCTTGGGAAACACATATGTTTAAGCACAACAAGTACTTCAGGAGGAGACCCAGACTTCATCGCCAGTAGCCACCTTCCACTCCATCCATCGTAACCATCTCTTGCTCCACCATCACCCTCACTAGTTTTTGTCATTTTTTTGTTGAAATTCCCCTAGATACCTTAAGTGAATCTAGCCATCTCTGATCTTGGTTATCAACTCCTGAGTGTCCTAGACCTTGTAACACCCCATCTCACTCATCACTCACCTTTTCCAAGCTTCCCAACACCTCCAAAACCTCACAATTAGCTTTCAGCCATATCCTGTAGGTTTTCTGTAATTCCTACAAGATCATCTTGTAGGTTTCTAGTACATCCTGTAATTTTTCCTGAAACAACCCGTTTTGAGGCCGAATTGATGGGGAACCTCTAGGAAGCCACAAAAAGCCTCTTAAGACCCTTCCACACCATCCAACCACTCCATAAGCCTCCTACCCATCCTTAATCACCTTCCATCCACCTGTCACATCCACGAGAAAAATTAGTTTGCATACTTGATTTTGCCAAAAAAACAAAAAATAAAGGTGAAAACAGATTTAGTTTAGTTTTCTTGCTTACACATTAGTATGGTTTGATTCTCTTTACTTTTGTAGCTTAAATAGAAGAATTAGGTTAGTGTTGATTTAGCAATTCTAATTAGCATAGCTATTTAAATGGTTAATTAGGATATGGTGTGATTTAGAATCCATGTTGTTTTCTTCATTACTGCAATAGAGTAGCTCTTTTAGAATAGATTTTCTCTTCTTCCATAAAAGAAGCAAGCTTCTTCTGACTCTATAGAAGTATGGCTTGGAACCCCTGGGGTATCTCGCCAAATGAACAGTGACAATAGGTAGGACCTTCACTTTTACTTGTGCATATAGCACTGTCACCTCCAAGTTTGTACGAACACCAGGTTGATAAGTAAAGTTGGTAGCCCAGGAGTTGCAGCATCCTTGCTGCAATGTTGGTGATCATCAGTTTTATACCTTAAACCTACCTTCACGCAGATCGATAAGCCTTTTAGGGATTATCGATATACTTCTCTTATCTGGTTTTTAGACCTTCGCAAAGGTCTATGATCATCCTTCGCGGACCCTAAACAGGTGATTTATCTACTTATGTGCTTCTGTAAATGTTCTTACCTTTGTATTTACCCCAATTGGCTTAACTATTTGATAACTTCAACATGTATTAAGATATTCTTCGCGTAAACAGATATTATTACTTGCGTTCATATAACAAAGTAAAACATATCGATTCGCCCATCAATATAGCATTAAATCATAAACCCAATATTCTTCATAACATAATCGCATTCATTCATAACATAAGTAAATAGATCAAAACACAGATAATTCCAAAATAATCTTCTTTATTAATGCTTCAGATTTTCTTTACAAACTCTAACTAGAACCCAGAACTCTGCAACAGCAAATAAAAACAACTGAAACATACTTTATGAGGTATACACAACTTCCATGTGTCGAACCCTACGTGTATACGCACTTTTCTCAAATCCAACTAGCATATACATCTGCAAATATTAATTCATAATTCTGCAACTATTCTAGACTTCAATTATACCCAGATCATAATATTTACAGAGTAACACATGTGTGATTCAGATCTAGAATATACATGATCAAACCACATAATGATAATTCATTTCAAGCCTTAAGATCTCGATCCATCATTAGATCTTATCCTTCATCAACCGCTAAGGTTCGTCCTTGGTTCAGATCAAGCACAACACCATAAGCCAATAACCTGCATACTAGATCTCACACTTCATCAGATATTCAATACTTGCACACTTGGCCTAATGATCTTCTCCTCCCTTTATAGTTTTAGGCCTTTCTCAATACAATGGAACAAAACCACTTAGGACCAATACCTTGGACCAAATACCTAGGGTCAATACCTTAGACCAAATACCTTGGACCAATACCATGGATCAAAATACCATGGACCAAATACCTCAGACCAAAAAAATAGTTTTCCAAGGTATACATGCTTTTCCTTCTAAGAAAGTGCGTGTGTACATATACGCTACTTGTGGTTAGTGAACCTGTGTGTATACGCAGCTTGGTCAAGGTGAACCTGCGTATACCTCTCTTTCTTCATTCTATGTAGTCTCATTTATAATTCTTTGTTGTTAACCTGTTGTACTGTGATCTTTCATCTGAGTGAGTTGCCATCAAGGACAACACCTGTATCATAATGCCAACAAAAATTGCCTTATGCCATCTATTTTATCAGTAAGAAATTGTCAAAGGCTGAGCTAAATTATACTGTGACCGAAAAGGAACTCTTGGCTGTTGTGCATTCATTAAACAAATTTAGGCATTACATTATAAGCTATCAAACATTTGTGAAAATGACCTTGCTGCAATCAAATATTTAATGACAAAATTGGATGTGAATGCTCAAATTATAAGATGGTTGCTTTTGTTACAGCAGTTTGATCTAACCATTGTCGATAAGACTCGTAAGGAAAATGTTGTAGCAGAATTTTTATCTAGGGTGAATCTGCCTGCAGGTGAAGAAGGAATGGTGGATGACCAGTTACCAGATGAGCACTTTTTTGCTATTTCAGTTCTCTCCCCATGGTTTTCTGATATAGCAAACTATTTGGTATCAGCACAGTTCCCTCCAAACTTGCCCTCCAAAGAAAAGAGCAAGATAATCAGGAAAAGCGCCCCCTTCGCCTAGATTCGGAGCAATCTTTTTAAACTTGGCCTAGATAAAATCTTAAGAAGGTGTGTAAGGGAAGAGGAATTTTTTTACATCCTTTTGATCTATTATGATGGGCCATGTGGAGATCACATTGTAGGAAGGAGGAAAGCATTCAAAGTGTTACAAGCAGGCTATTATTGGCCCTCTCTCCATCAAGATGTGAAAAAGTACACTAGTCAGTGTGATCAGTACCAGAGGATGGGAAAGCCTACTCCAAGAGATGAAATTCCCCCTATAGCCTCAAGTGACTTTCGAGCCATTTGACAAGTGGGGCATGGACTTCATTGGGCCTATCAACCCTCCATCAAAGAAAAAACAGTACATTATTGTGTGCAATGATTATTTGACTAAGTGGGCAGAAACCAAGGCAATCAAGGTAGTAATAGAAGAGAAGGTGGTTGAGTTCCTAAGGGAGAATGTATTCTACAAATTTGGGTACCCTAGGGAGCTAGTCACAGGCCAATGCAGCCAGTTTACCTCCAACGTGATTAAAGAATTGCTTAACCATCACAAAATCAAGCATAGGACCTCCACTCCCTATCATCCACAAGCTAATGGGAAAGTGGAGGTGACCAACAGGGCACTGGAGGGCATCTTAACCAAGGTAGTGAGCAGCAGCAGGAAGGATTGGATAGAGAGACTAGTTGAGGCCACCTGGGCCTATAATACCACATGGAAGACCACCACTGGATTTACACCCTATGAGCTGGTCTATGGGAAAAAGGCCTTGTTGTCCATTGAGTTTGAATATAAAACATTGAGGATGGCAGCCCAACTAGATTTGGACCTCATTCATGCACAAAAAGAGAGATTGTTCCAATTGAATGGCTTGGATGAATTCAGAATGCAAACCCTCCTACATACAGAGATATTTCAGCTTTAGAGGAAGATCTGGCATGATAAACATATTAAGGAGAAGCAATTTCAGGAGGGCGATTGGGCATTGTTATATGATTCTAGGTATAAAGACTTCAAGGGCAAGCTAAGGACAAGATGGCTCGGACCTTATGTTGTGGAAAGATGCCATGATAATGGTTCAGTGTAGATCAGAACTATAGATGAAGAAACCATTCCATTGCTTGTTAATGGGCACCGATTGAAAATGTACAAGAGACCTTTATCAAAACAAGAGTTCATTGACAATATCAATAAAACAGTGATGATGGTGGAGCAAGGTTCAGCTCCTCCCTCATCAAGTCACTAAAAAAGAAAAAGAATAAGGACTCAGGTGAAAACCTCCATGAGGCGCCTGAGTCCCATCTTTGGGTTGAAAACCTCGTGAGGCGGCCTAATGATGAAAAAAAGAATAGAAAATAGAATAAGAATATCCATGGGTGAAAACCTCCCTTGAGGCGCCCAAGGAAAACAGTTAGGGTGAAAACCTCTCTGAGGCAGCTAGTTGTTTTTCAAAAAAAAAAATAGAGAAAGAAAAGATAAAATTGTTATTTGCAGGTGGGCGAGAAAGACAGTCAAGGAGAAAAAAGAGGATCCAAATGGAACCCTGCATCACACATATTCATCTCCACCACTCCTCACCATGCATCCCTCCATCATTTCTACCATTTTTCTACTCCATTGCTTCGATTTAGGTGAAGACTGTGTTTTCTACATAATCCCCTGTATTCCTACAGGATCCCCTAAAAACCTACAGGATGATCCTACAGGAATTGCAGTGGCCCAAAAATCCTATAGGAACCAATCTGAGGGTACATGGTAGGTTTCTTGGGTCCCTAAAATTCATCCTAGGCATGATCTAACACCTCACATCATCCACCATCATCATCCCTGCACCCACCATTCAAAACAAAAAAAAGATCAGTTTCTGCCAGTCATAAAAAAAAAAAAATGAGAGAGAGAGAAAAGAAAAAAACAGAGAGGATTAATAGAATTACCTAAGTGTCCTTTTCTCTACACACACTTCTACTCCCTATGTCTATTCATTGCACCATCTTCACAGCCCCAGCCAGCAACATGATTAAAGAATTTTGAGGGAGAAGCAGCTACAGGATATCCTGTAGGAAATCCCGTAGCAGCCTATCCCACAGAATGCCAATCAACAGCTACAAGTCTTCACTAGGATGATCCATGAGCTTAGCAACAACAACAGCATCAGATCCTCAATAACACATACCTGCAAAAGCCAAGAAACCATTAACAGATAGCAAGAGGAGGAAGGAGAATGGCATGCAGCAAATAAACAATGCAACACCTATGATCTTCAACAACTACAGCATGGCATCAAAACCACAGGTAAGTATCCCGCTCACTCACTCATATGCATCATTTAATCAAAAGTTGTAAGGGTTATGAGATAGTTGGTTTATAAGTGAAAAGGTGGCCAGTTAACTTGGCCACCTTCGTTCAGTCAGCACATGCAAAATCGAGTGTCCTCTCACACGTGGTTGCAGTCAACTCAGAGACAGAGGAGGAGTAGGACAAGAAGTGGTTAACTACGGATCTATGAGGTGGGAGCTGATTACGAGGAGTGGGAAATGATGAGGTGGTAGTGGGGACCAACGGTCCAAAAATGGCAACGTACCTCTTCTACCAATACACCACCTCACCCCGAAACACCATAAAGGAAAATAAAACATTGTTCACATGCATTAGTGCATTTGACCTCCTCAAAACTCCCTCACTCAATTATCTCTCATAACTCTGGCCACCCACCGAAAGCAAGGATCCATCGTTCTACACAGGAATTCCTACAGGAGCATGTACAAGAATTCCTACAGGATACAGTCTACAAGATACACAGAGGCAGTCTACAGGATAGGCAGAGAAGAGTTCAAGAGGGGATATCACGATAAGTGTCCACTACCACCATTCTAAAGAGGTAGGCTCTAGAATTCCATCCCCATTTACAAGCAAATGAACCAGAAATACTCTAAAATATAGTGAATTTAGCAACTGTGAGGGGTAAATTACATACACAGTCAACTCTGTTTTCCTCTTGAATTAAAAAAATTTTGTGTCAACCCTCTCATTTTCTCCCCAAACCTCACAAGAAAGATGACAGGAGGGTTTAATAGGAGAGAGCCCACAAACACTGTGAGGATACAACAGCACCCCCAGGTGCTTGAAATATTTACAAGACACAACTGGATGGGGTTTTTCGAAAAAATCACAGGGTATGATGATGAGGTGGCTCATGAATTTGCTCACTCCCTCACTCCACACAACAGAATCCATGCCACTGTTTTGGTGAGAGGCCTCACTATAGATCTCACCCCATAACTTATCAGTAGGGTCACCACACTTCCCCTAGGAATTCCATGGAGAAAATAGTACAAAAGCGACAATCAGGTGGGAAAAAGGAAATTCTTCTTAGAATGTGAAGAACCCACAAAGGATAAAAATGGAGTAAGAAGGGACAGTTTGCCATACCCATGGAGTGAGGTAGGCTACCAACTCATCAAATATATCTCATGTGAGGGTAGATATAGTGTTGTTTATGGATACCATTTTAGGATCCTTGAAGAATTAAGATTTGGGGTAGAAACACCAGTTCACCAAAGACTCAGCATACCCTATTTCTTGATGCAATCACTCATAGACTCCAGCAGAAAAGTAAAGGAAGGGAATTCCCAACAATTGGCTCACCATGGGTTGATTAGGATCCTCATTAAGGATGCCCTCCAAAACCTCATAATCCCTATAACATGGTCAATCTTCAAAGACTTGCCAGCAGAGGACGACATCAAAACCCTCACTTGTGATGTTAGTCCTTCTGTCAATGAGGAGGAGGCAAAATAGGAAGAAGAAGATAAAGAGCTAGATAAGGATGAGATGGATGAAGAAGAAGCTGACACAGAGGAACATGATGAAGAAGAATAAGAAGAGGGAGAAGAGAAGGAGGAGGATGGTGAAACAGAGGAGGAAACTAAGGAAGAAACTGATGGAGATGAGGAAGAACCACAAGAGGAGGAAGAAAGGAAAAACATAGAGGAAGAAGGCATTGAAACAAATGGGAAAGAACATGAGGAGGGGTCACCTAGGGTGTCCCTAGAGGCCATTGAGAGAGAGGCAGCAACTGCCCTCACTGCTCTTAGTACCCGAGTCAAGCAAAAAGGAAAAAGAAGGAGGCAAACCCCCCTATATTTCGGAACAAGAAAGAGCACAAGAATCAAACAAGGGAAGCCACAAATTTCAACAAAAATTCCTATTGAGATTGAAGATTCCCCTACTCAAAGAGACAAAATTCCTTCCCCTAAGTCACCAATCACATATGTAAGGAGGCCTAATACTAAATCAACTTCCTCAAAGGGTAAGCAAATCCTATAAGGAAGCAAAAACAATCCTACAGGATACTCTGCTAAAACTACAGGAAGCACAAAAATTGGAAAGCAAGATAGAGGAGCAGCAGGAAACAAAAGAAGAAGACCCAGAGACAAAGGAACCAAGCTCCCAACCTAACCTGGAATCCTATTATAGATTTATTGAAGGAGAAAGGCTAATAACTCGAAAATTTGCCATCCCATTATTTTTAGAACTTGAGAAGGAAAGGGCCATAACCCACCGATGGATGCAAATCACCAAGACAAAAGGGGTGGAAGACATTGGGCAGATGGAAGAGAATCTCAAAGAAATGGGAAAAGAGTTAAGTGGCTTAAGGGACAGAGAAGCAATAATGGGAGATCAACTTGAAAGCGAAAATGCATGGCTGAGAGGACAGTTGCAGGAAAGGGAAAACCAACTAGCATGTATGGCCAGCCTCTCCTTAGAAGCCATCTAGTGTAAGATGCCAGCTAAATCCTATGCTCTCTACCTCAAAGAATAGTGGTTGCAGTTTTAGATTAGAACACTAGCACAAAGGGGCACCGTGCCATTTCAGGACTACAAGCAGTTTATTGATCTTTGTGATCAAAGTACACTAGAGGATAGGGCCAACATGGCTAATTTTTATTTGCACAACATGGCACTCACGGACATGAATGTTTGGGATCCTAATTCCAAGCTAGGAGATCTACAATTAATGGCTTTGGCATCATGGATGAACCATGAGGAGTCAAGGGCTGCAGAGATGAAAAGGATATTGGCCAGAGAGCAAAATTAATCTCTTTTCATCATAGCTGAACAATCAAATCCCATGGCCCTAATCAGCACCCATAATTTGATTTCAAATGACCCTCAGCTGGCACCTAGATATCTTACTGCCCAAGAGCAAGCAATTTCACATTTTTAGGATATGTTTAGGCTGCTAGGAGATTATGATAGTATACATGCATGCCTAAGAATATGGAACGCACTGCCACACAGCTTGAAGATCAGAGAATATCACTCCCCTCAAAGGTTTAGTGAGGAACTCAACAGGACACCTATGTATAAGCAATCAATGCAAAGGTTGAAGGTCAATTGGATAGGCCTAAAACTCAGTCCACAATTACTCCTAGGGATGCTAGAGGGAGAAAAGAAGAAGAAGAAAAGAGGTAGTGGGAAGAGGTAGAAAAGAAAGCAGGCTTCTATGAACATGAAGAAGAGACCACAGCAGAGGCATGGGATGTCAGAGAGGCTACCGGAGCCATGAAGGACATGGACATTGACTAAGTTGCTCAGAGGATGAGCAACACTTTCAGTAGGGGGGTGATGATGAGCCTCATCATTGGGTAATTATATGGGCCTTAATTCACCTCCTAGCTTAGTCAAACCAACTATTTTCATAACTTATTACATACTTTTGATTATAATTTGTTTATGAGATGAGTTAGAGTTGGATATTTTGCTTTGTGGTATAATGTGCATTTAATGCAGGATTAAAAGATAAAAGCAAGGAATTTTGGAAAATTCCTTGGTCAAAACTTGAATGGGACAAGGGAGAATAATTATAGGAGGTAAATCCTCCTCATTTACTACTCCTCCATTTGAATATTCCTCCATCAGCTCGGAGTGAAAACAGCCAAATCATGAGGACTAGAAGGCAGCAGAGCAAGTGAAAGAAAAAGCACAAGTTTATCTTGAGTTTGGGAGCCAAGCCTCCCTAATTTTAAGGAAGTCGTTGGAGAATTCAGTCGTATAAGTAAAGAGGCCTAGGACCTCAGTAGGATTTGGACTTTTGATTGTGAAACTCTACTTTATTTTCAAGCTACAAGACTTGTGACAGTTTTTGATGTAATCCGTTGTTTTGATAATAAGAATGAGTTCTGTTTTGAGCCAACACTGAGTTAACTCAGAGGGATGAATCTCTTGGGTTAGGGCCCAACCCTAGCAGCCAAGGCTCCTCTTTATTGTACATGTATGTTAACATAGATTCATGGTTTAATTGTTCATTTGCTTAAGTAGCTGCATTTCCATTACAGCATTGTAGATTATATTGGTTGAATGTTAGTTTGCTTCCATTTGTGCCTTCTTTCAATTAGCAGGTTAGAAAGGAGAAAAAGGATCACCGTAAGGTTGTCAGTAGGTGTCTCGGCCTCACTTCCTCCCTCTGGGACCGTGACTTCAGGAAGAGACCCTTCAGCAACCCCAAAAACACAGATTTCTAGTTCTTGCATGAAATTTGGAGTTTGTTGTCTTGATTCAACATTTGGTTCATTTCATTGTCATGTTTTTCCATTACTCCATTTCTGCAATCAGATCTCACTCATGCTTTCATTCCCTTTAGCACTCTCCTCATGCATAATATAGGAAATTGATTCATGCTTTTCTAGTTTATGAAAATGTATTTTGTCGCATAGTTATTGGGAAACACATATGTTTAAGCACAACAAGTACTTCAGGAGGAGACCCAGACTTCATCGCCAGTAGCCACCTTCCACTCCATCCATCGTAACCATCTCTTGCTCCACCATCACCCTCACTAGTTTTTGTCATTTTTTTGTTGAAATTCCCCTAGATACCTTAAGTGAATCTAGCCATCTCTGATCTTGGTTATCAACTCTTGAGTGTCCTAGACCTTGTAACACCCCATCTCACTCATCACTCACCTTTTCCAAGCTTCCCAACACCTCCAAAACCTCACAATTAGCTTTCGGCCATATCCTGTAGGTTTTCTGTAATTCCTACAAGATCATCTTGTAGGTTTCTAGTACATCCTGTAATTTTTCCTGAAACAACCCGTTTTGAGGCCGAATTGATGGGGAACCTCTAGGAAGCCACAAAAAGCCTCTTAAGACCCTTCCACACCATCCAACCACTCCATAAGCCTCCTACCCATCCTTAATCACCTTCCATCCACCTGTCACATCCACAAGAAAAATTAGTTTGCATACTTGATTTTGCCAAAAAAACAAAAAATAAAGGTGAAAACAGATTTAGTTTAGTTTTCTTGCTTACACATTAGTATGGTTTGATTCTCTTTACTTTTGTAGCTTAAATAGAAGAATTAGGTTAGTGTTGATTTAGCAATTCTAATTAGCATAGCTATTTAAATGGTTAATTAGGATATGGTGTGATTTAGAATCCATGTTGTTTTCTTCATTACTGCAATAGAGTAGCTCTTTTAGAATAGATTTTCTCTTCTTCCATAAAAGAAGCAAGCTTCTTCTGACTCTATAGAAGTATGGCTTGGAACCCCTGGGGTATCTCGCCAAATGAACAGTGACAATAGGTAGGACCTTCACTTTTACTTGTGCATATAGCACTGTCACCTCCAAGTTTGTACGAACACTAGGTTGATAAGTAAAGTTGGTAGCCCAGGAGTTGCAGCATCCTTGCTGCAATGTTGGTGATCATCAGTTTTATACCTTAAACCTACCTTCACGCAGATCGATAAGCCTTTTAGGGATTATCGATATACTTCTCTTATCTGGCTTCTAGACCTTCGCAAAGGTCTATGATCATCCTTCGCGGACCCTAAACAGGTGATTTATCTACTTATGTGCTTCTGTAAATGTTCTTACCTTTGTATTTACCCCAATTGGCTTAAGTATTTGATAACTTCAACATGTATTAAGATATTCTTCGCGTAAACAGATATTATTACTTGCGTTCATATAACAAAGTAAAACATATAGATTCGCGCATCAATATAGCATTAAATCATAAACCCAATATTCTTCATAACATAATCGCATTCATTCATAACATAAGTAAATAGATCAAAACACAGATAATTCCAAAATAATCTTCTTTATTAATGCTTCAGATTTTCTTTACAAACTCTAACTACCCTGTGCACACAGCTGTAGGGGTTCACGCACTCAGCTGTGGAATTCTACCCTAGGCCTTTGTGCACACAGCTGCAGAGCCTCTTTCCTATGCTAAGACTCTTCGCTCTTAGCTCTTACTGACCTATTACATCAACATCAAGATTTGAACTGAATTACCTTAAACTCTTCTAAGACTTCCCTTTTTATACAATCCCATGGTCCACGGACCATGGGCAAATTTCCTAAAGCCGACATGACTTACATAACAAAGGACGGAAACCATTTATGACACTTTACCTCTTCACACTCCGCGACCACAAAATGCGGAGACTTTACACTTTTTATACAAAAACTTGGGCTTTCTGCCCCAAAACTTGGGCTTTTAACCCAAAAATGACCCTAGGGCACCTTGTCCCAACAGGCCCCCAACACAAATATGGTGACTCGCCCTCAAGTCACTCTACTGGCATTGAGATCTTGCTGCGAAGACCTCCCAGATCCACCTGCACCACTGCAACTTCAGCGGTACACTATGTCGTCACATGCTTGACCTGCTCTACCAGCTGCTTCGTTGCTAGTCCTACGCTATCTACCTGTATCTTCTGTTGTACCACCTGCAGGCTAGCCAACTTCGTTCAATGGTGGTGGTGAGTGCAGAGGCCTCATCAAGCCAAGGCCCCAATCTGACCTTGAGTACTGCCTCTTTGCATTGCACTTCTTCCTCCTGTTCCATCAGTTCCTTTGCTTCCTGTAGATTTTCCAATCTCTGCGTGATGACGACAGTGCGCATCATCGCTCTTGCTTCGTCATACTGTTGTTGTAATTCCCTCACCTCAACATTTAACCTCTACAGGGTAGGATCTTCCTACAGACTAGTAAGTACCTCTAGTGGCTGCTTAAATATCACGGTGCAATCCATCATCGCGTTATCTACTGCAGCAACTACATCCTTGACAGCTACCTCGCATTGTTCTTTGACCTCTGGTGGAGTCGAAGGCTGGGCCTTCAACTCAAGCTCTATAATCTTAAGGTTCAACTCAAATTGAACCTTGGTCAGCTCAGTCTTGGCATCGCGCACACCTGCAGCCAACTTCTGAATCTTGGCTTCCACCGGCGCTTCTTCTGGGATATGCAGCTCTAGAATGGTTCTGCATGCTTCAGTGATCATTGTTGTAGTACACTAATTCTTCTACTGAATATTTTTCCAGGTGTCGATTTCTGAAGTATTCTCTATGAACATTTGGGCATTGTTAACCTTTTTCTCATTGATCACACTCAGTGTGTGTTGCTCTCGGGCCCTAAGTTTACAATCACACCTGCTTGCAGTGTGTGAAGGGCTTCACTTGGGAGTGCGGACAAGTCCAAACAAACGTTTCTTAGAGAGCTGGCAGCTGTGGCTAAAGTGCCATCTGGAAACGCAACGGCCCAGGGATCAAACGAGCGAACCATCTATGCTGCTTCAGTAGTTCTTGGCATGAAACTAGTCGACGTCGCGTTACTTTGTGTTACACTGATCTACAATTGAGTAGTTTGGATCTATAGCTCATGCAGACCCGTCTAAATGGCCACCAAGGCTTATTTATGTTGATGCTCGAACTGCTGCAGCAATTCCACAATCACTTCCTTGACCTTATCTCCAACATCGTCTAAGTCATCTTCTGTCAATATGATCGGGTCAAGTGATGACTTAGAGGCCTTGGACTTCTTCCGCGGCCCTTCCTTCTCCTACTCATAATTCCGCTTTATCCGGAAGGAAGTTCTCTCCTGGTCTCCACCACCCTATTCATATTGTTACTCATCCTTCATCTATGGCGAAGGAGACTTCTTACTTCTGTCAGAGTCGCGCTCTTCCTCATCTTCATTTTCTTCTGCATGCTCCTTAGTGGTGCACTCTGCTTCAAATCTAGATTTTTCCTCTGCTTCCTTTTTCCGTCTTTCAACCATCTGCTACATTTTCAACCGGGCCTCTTCCTTCTTCTGCTTTCCCGCAGACTTACTAGATCCAATGAACAAATCTAAGGTTGTGCACCATTATGCTGGCCAAAAATCAAGGACTACTACTATCGCATCATCCGTTGCAAGGTATGGGAGATCATACCATTTCTGTTCTAGGTCCATCCATGCCTAGATGGAGATACAGTGGAAGTCTACCTTGAACTTCCCGTATCCCGACAACTGCTCATAAACAGTTGGTGACAGCCTTGGCTTGTGGTTGATGGCCATATTGATGCTCATCTCCATCAAAACCTAGAAGACCTTGCTCTCACGAACCCGCTCAGCATCCTTCGTGGCCCATAGCGAAGAAAACTTCATTGCTTATGGAAAATTTGTCGCGATCGAAGGAAACTGATTGTCCTCCAAAAACTGCCATGCGACCAACACAATTGATAACAACATCCATGCGTAATGGAACGCCTTGCTTTGATCCTGCACTTCTCTGTAGTTTGTGAGTAACTCACTACAGAGGTAGCATGCCCAATTAAATTGTATGCCCTCTGTGCACTGGGCTGCTAGTTAGACTACTGGTCCCGGCACCTCATCTGCACAACACTTTTGCATTATCTTCCCAACCAATGTCTAGGTGGCTACCTTGACCGCGGGTTCAGTTATGCTAGAAATTGAGTATCCGCGCGGCTTTTTGACAAGCTTAAACTTGTCCTTCATTCGCTCGGTGAGGTCGCACTTGCCCACCTTTCCACCAAATGCCTTGGCTAGATTTTGTCCTGAATGGGGTAGCCGAGTGATCCTATGGATCGGCATATCAGTTATGGGGATTGACTCTTCCAACCATAGGAAACCATCATGCACCAGGCATAGCAACTATTTTATCACTATCAAATTTATGGGCACGCGGTGGTAATGTGGCACCCATAGTAGGTTTAGCAATCCTACCTTCTACACCCCTCAAACCCATTTCACCAGCTCCAGCTCAATGACACTTGAATCCTTATAGAATACCCTCTGCGTGAAACTATCAGTAGCCAGGTGGGGGAATCACTCAGTGTCCGCCAACTCCCAATCCTCTAAATTCAAAGGTGGGACACGCGTCAAGCGTGGACCTTCAAATGTGATTTGATCGGGTAGCAGAGATGTATTAAGCAGAAATATTCCCTCATCTGGGTCCTTCGGGACCTTCACCTTACCTCGGCGTGGAGGGATGTATTCAGGTATATTTGAGATAGGGTCTACTCCTTCTATATCAATATCCTCTATGCCTTCATCTACGCCCTCGTCGGATTCTAGGTTTACCACCTTGCCTTTCTCTTGCATGGTGGGATTCTCTTTTTTCTGGTGCTTCCTTGGCGACTCGCACACCAGTTTTGTCGCTATATATTTGTCTTTCTTCGTCTTATGCCCTTCTCTTGTCGGTGTAGGCCTCAGCCTGGGCGACCTCGGTGACTTTGGCACGTCTGTGGGAACCTCCACACTTATGACCTCAGGGGCAGCTCCCTCAGAGGCCATCGATCCTCTAGCACTTGTAGTTTTTGCAGGTGCCGACATCAACCTATTAAGGAGCTCCTAGGTTTCCTTAGGCAACCTGTCAAACATTGAACTAGCCACCAAAGCCTCAAAAATCACAGGGTTCATACGCAACCGATAGCTCGACACCTCAACTCTCAAAATTCAAAGTGTTTTTCGTTGGGTGACCATCTGTAATTTATAGGAAAATTCAAATTCAAATCCAACCGTTCCCCCTAAAATCTGTTCATAAATGCTATATTGGCGGCAGATTTTCAAAGATCTCGTATTTAAATTCTGTCTTAAATGACCCCCCCCCCCCCCCCCCCCCCCCCCGGCTCCTCTTAGCCATTTTCTCACTGTCAAATCATGAACAGTGACTGTAATGGTCACTTTCTAGCTGTCATGTGCGGTCTCTCCTTCTATAGCGCAGCTTCCTTCACGCTTCTACTGATGCTGTGAAATTCTTCTATCTTGTGTAGTTGTGTAGCCCTACAACCCAGGTAATGTATTTTATAGTCTCGCACCTCCTTTCAGCTACCTGGAGTGCTAAGACTGTGCTTCCATCATGTATTCATCTAGCCGGATCCCCAGTGTATGGCTTCAATCATCTACCATTTACCTTTTTGGGAAATGGATCTCCATTCAATTTCACAAACTGAACTGCTCCACCATTGATAATCTCCTTGATGACATAGGTCCCCAGCTAATGCATCTGAAATTTTCCTGGAAATTTATCAAACTTTCTCTCATATAATAAAACTAAATCATTTACCTTGAAGGTGCACAGTTTGATGTGTCGATTGTGCCATGCCTTTTCGCCCTCCTTCTGAACTTGTTGATGGAATCTAGCCAAAAATTTGTCTTCTTCAAGTTCTGCCAACTGCACGAGCCACTCCTCCAGGGCTTTGTGATCCGCCATTCCTATGAATGTCATGATGTGTAGACTAGGTAAAATGTACTCCATTGGCATCACAGCTTCTATGCCATAAGCCAGCCTGAAAGGTGTCTATCCAGTCAGCTTTTTGCAAGTAGTTCTATAAGCCCATAACACCACGGGTACATGCACATCCCAATCGTTCCTCTATGCATTAAAAACCTTCATCAGCATGTTTTCCAATATATTATTAAATGCTTCCACCATCCCATTAGCCTGCGGGTGGTATGGCGTACTCTTCTGATGATAAACTTGGAATTCCTCCGTCAGCGCGCTAATCATTTCATTAAGGAAATGTGTACCGCAATCACTCATCAAAATATTCGGGCAACCGAATCTAGTCAGCACATACTCAAAGAGGAACTTCATGGTTGTTGCCCTTGTACAATCTTTCACAGGCTGCGCCTCCGCCCATCTGGTCAAGTACTCAGTCGCGGTGATGATGTACCGCGCACCTGTCTTCTTTCCTAGAGGATGAATTGGTCCTACAAAATAAATCGCCCACTTCTCAAATGTCTGTAATGACAGCTGCAGATTCAGATGCAACGCATCCCTCCGCGATGGCCTGCCCATTCCCTAACATGCATCACACGCCTTAGAATAAGCCTTGGAATCATTATGTAGTGTCAGTCACCACAACCCAATGCATAGAATCTTTTGTGTTGTTTCTTTTCCTGAATAATGTCCTCCCGCATCTCCTCCATGAGCTTCAGCGAGGATGTTATTCCATTCAAAGTTAGGCACATAACATCACAGAATTTCATCCGAGCCCATTTTATATAAATTTCCTACAATGACAAAAAAGTTTGCGACGCGCACTACCAGCTCCTTCTTTTGTTGACTAGTATACCCTGTTACACAGTATTTTGTCACCAACCCCGCATCCCTTGATCCCAAGTAGAGTCGGTTCCTGAATGGCATCTGCTCTATTGCATACATCAAAATATGTTTCCACATCTTCCATATCATTCAAGAAGATTAACCATGCTCATTAATCCTGAAGTTGAGCCTTTTTACCTATGTTTCAAGATCGTCGTAGGACATCAGTATCCTGTCTGCAACGATGGACCAGAACGAACGAGAACCTTGCGACACCGTCGCAAGAGTACATCTGTTCTTAGCGACTGTTAGATTTTAGGGATCGTTGCAAGTCATCAGTATCCTTCTTGCGACGATAGTCCAGAATTCACTAACGCCTTGCGACGTCGTCTCAGTGTTTGACTTGCAACAACCCAGATATGGCAAATTAGTTCAAACACAGTGCTTCTGGGTGGTTCTGGAGCTGGTTGTTGGGTCAAAGAAGTTCGCCTTTCCTCATTTGAGATGGTGTTTCTGCCTTTTGAGTAACCTCCCATCAAGATAAGCTTCCTCTCCCCTCATTTATGGAGGTTCCTCCTCTTATAAAAGCATCCGCCATGGCTATGATCAGCTAGTTCGGAGTTCTGAGAGTGCTAGTTGAGTTTTGGTGTGCTAGTTCTTAGCTTGTTGGATTGATAGCTCATAGTTTGGATTACCTTTCATGTTGTGGATTGAGAGTGTAAAATGGTTTTGTAAGAAGGAATCCTTGTAGTGATTGCCTTAGTTTCATACTTGTGCTTTTGGGTGAGAGAGAGAGAGTCATCAATCTTTCTGGGAGACCTTTGAGAGTAAATGCTTATGGAGACATACTAATCGAGCCCTTCAAGGAAGCTTGCGACATCAAGGCGTGGTTGTAAGCTTTACTATTGTTTACATTAATACAATAATGGTTATTTCCTATATCATGTATGAAATGTATGTTGATAGCTTATGGTTCCTTGACTCTATAAGTAAATAGTTCGTTGTTGTGCTCTATTATGCGTTGTGTCGTTTTCATATGTTGTTTCAGGTGAATCATTCATTAAGGAGAAGAAAGTGATAGCTGAAGTGACATAACGAAGACTTCATCAAACATTGGTATAAGGTAGGCATCTTCAACGATAACTATTTAAGGAATTAGCTATTGTCTTTGTCTTGCTGTGACTAGACCCACTCTA
Source organism: Pinus tabuliformis (assembly GCA_031772625.1). Lineage (NCBI taxonomy): Eukaryota > Viridiplantae > Streptophyta > Pinopsida > Pinales > Pinaceae > Pinus > Pinus tabuliformis. The sequence continues at coordinate 817,244,421 of CM062820.1, read as the reverse complement.
GGGATAGAGGGGTTGTCTCTGTCCGCAGAGGGAACTTACCTACATCACAAGTTGGCGACCATACTGGGGATCATTTTGTGTGTTGTCTCTTGCTTTTACTCTTGATTTGGTTTTGATTGAATTACATAGTGTCTCCTTATTTGGGACTAAACCATCAGTGTTTTGGATCACTTGAGTAGATCTGGTAGTCCACCTCACTGTCTAAGTGATAAGCCTGGTGTCTTTTAGTTGTTTTTGCCTTGTTTTCCCTCTCTATTGAGATCGTCATTGTTTAATTCCTAATAGTTGTGATGAATCGCTCATGTTCTCTTTACCCTTGTTGTATGTCATGGATATCCCATCATACAGCTGCGACGATTCCTGAAATCAGACCATCTCTGAAAACAGGTGTACTCTTGCGACGACGTCTCTGAAAACAGGTGTACTCTTGCGACTGTCTCAGGTTGTCAGTGTTGCACCTACAACGATTTCTGTAGGGTTAATTTTTACAGCCCTACCTCCTAAATAGACCAGTGTAGCTTGTCCTTTGTTGTTTCTTTCACCTTGTTAAGCTTGTTTTGATTGTGTTTACTGAGGCATGTCCTTCTCGGTTCCATTTGTATGAAATTTGACTTTTTGGACTGTGTGACCTAGGTATTTTATGGTTCCATCAAGAATGCGCTATTTTTGGGTTGCTTGTCCTTTCAAGTTTCTGAAATACATCCACAACAGTCTTGTTGACTTGTTAGAAGTTTTTTTCTTGCTACTTGCCCATCTTCTTGGTTGATCCGTAGTAATTGGTCATCAAACTAGCTTGTTGTGCTGATTTGATTTCCATTCACTATTGAAGCATAGATTAAATTTGCCTTTTGATCAGTCAAGTTGTGCATTAGCTTGTTTGTTATTTATTCCAAAAATCAAAAACAATTGCACTCACAGAGTATACAAAAATGAAAGCATTTTTGTATTTATGATTAGGCATTGAAAAGCGAAATTCGAATCTTTCATTTTTTCGTCAGAGTAGTTGTGAGATAAGCAGAAATCAATGCATTGTGTTTCCTTTTGATTGGATTACTTTCTTGCACTATTGTTCTTGCATTTGCTTGTTTGGAAATGAACTCCTTACCCTCATTTAGGTAGTCGTTCATCGAAAGAAATGGTTTTTTTCTCATCTAGTTGCATTCTAGGAGTGTTAAAGATACATTCGGTAGGGCCTTGAAATCGTGACTTAATTCAAGATTAACTATTAAAATCTATTGAATGAACTTAAAAACACATTGGAACCTAATGCTCACATATCTAGAGGTCTAGGCTAGAGACATGTTCCGACGTCGTTAAACCTAGTTGCTATTGTTTTCACTAAGGTTGGGTGATTCCTCCTTTTGTGATTCAATACGTACTAGTACAGATTTGTGCTCCCCGTACCGTCGAGTATATATTGGGAGACCCCACTAGGTTATCATCCTATTATCCATAGGGAGTCGAGTCTACCGCCTTATGAATCATAACGCACCGAACACAGCATTCAGGAAGATTGACTGCCATACGGAAAGTCCTTGGTCATTTCTCTTTCATTTCATTACCAAGGTGTATATGTAGTTTTGCGATTTGTCTGGTAAACCTCTTGTCTAGTACTCTAGAGCAGTCACTTTCATTCCTTTTCGACTCTTTAAAAGTAAAAGGATCATCTGAGCACTTGTCCTTTCAGGCTCATTAAACTTCGAAAGCAATAGAGTCACCTTTCGTCCTCTTCTTGACTCTTAAAATATGAAAAGGAAAAGTTTTGTTTCAATGTTGTAAAATTAACTACCCACGAAATATTCTTGGTTCTAGTTAGTGTTTCTTTCAAAGTCAATTCCAATGGCAACATTTCCAAAGTCTACCAATCAAGGTCTTCCCCCGGATGGGAATCTTTTTCCTTTTCCTTCTTTCGGAAATGTTGGTGCTCCTTATATGGCAACGTTGTCCCTGCCTGGGTTAACCATTGGTCTACCTATTTGGTCATTTTCAACCTCTGTGGTCCCGAGCATCCCGACTCTTGTTCCTCCGTCTCCTTCATTTGAATCACGTTACGATGATTCTAGGGTTGACCCTTCATCGTCTTCCCCTATTTCTTCACCCTCCTCTTCTACTTCACCTGGTGAAAGTTCCAAATCCAGTAACCAGGAGGCTAAGAAGAAGAAGACAGAGACAAAGAAGAAGAAGGTAGATAAGTGAGAGGCCAACCGTGCGACTATTTCTCTGAGCTCACCTCCGACAGAAAAACCTTTTGATCCTCCACGAAAGGTCAAATTTCCTTGTAAGCTGTGCAAGGGTGACCATTTCCTCTGAGACTACCTTGGCATTCCCAAAGTCTTGGAGGTATGGTCTCAGATTTTGAATCTTCCATCCTCATTGACCTCCGGAAATCATCTCGATGTTATGCTCTTGGTCAACGATGGTAAGAAGAAAGGGAAGATTAGATTTCCCTATAGGTTATGTGAAGGCGAACATCTTCTTCACCTTTTTCCTCTCATGGATAAAGCTTCCAAAATTTTGGAAAACCTAGAAGTTCCTCAAGCCCAACCTCCTGGTGGTTATCAGAGACTTTCTTCTGATCATCCCTAGATTGGTAAAGAGATTGACTTGGATGCATCTCTTTCCCATCCTGCTCTTCCTGAGCCTAACTGTGTTATGTCTGTTCCTGACCAACCATTGGTCGAAGAGAGTGTTGGCTTGGTTTCGCCACCAATTGTTCATTCTATTCTAGAAGAGCATAATGATCATACTACTCATGTTCTTTTAGTTTTTTCAGATTCTCATGAATCCAAAAGTGACCCTCCTGTCCCTGCTTCTCCGGAGAGTCCTTCTTCTATCCCTGCAGAGCATGGGGGAAATCATATGATACCACCACCAAGTAGTTTTGTCGTTTCTATCGATTGGAGTCACTTGACTGCTTTCCGCCTCCCATCTTATGTGCCTTTCCAGATCACAGTACACGTCTATAATATAGCAGTACCTGGCACTCTTTTGGATGAAGGTGCATCTATTAGCCTCATGTCTTCCACTACTTGGCAAGCTTTGGGCTCCCCACAGCTTGTGCCTATCACCCAGAATCTATTGGCTTTCGATGGAGGAACCAGTCAACCCTTAGGGATCCTTCTGAAGTTCCCTATTACTTTGGGAGGTAAAACCATCTATATAGATGTGATGGTCATCCAAGGTGCATTGGATTTCAATCTTCTCCTTGGCCGCGACTATATTTATGTCATGGGAGCTCTTGTTTCTTCGCTTTTCTGTGTGTTTTGTTTTCCACATGACGGAAGAATTGTGACTATAGACCAATTGTTTTTCTTTGGTCACTAGGTACCTCCTTCACAACCATCATCCCTATCGGCTCTTGTTTGCCAGCAGTACCTTCCCCGCCATAGGTCAATTATGTGGCTACCCATTCTGCCTCCATTGATGATCACGCAGATGATCTAGTACATCATGTACTGGGGGCATTGGGACCCGATTTGTCATTGGTACCCCATGACCTATATTCCTCCCGGAGCATGGTCCTTCCGTCTAGTGAAGACCTCTTGGGAGCCCTGTTTTCATATGGTCCATGAACAAGGAGTCCTGAGGATAGTTCTTTTTCTTGTGTCGACCTCGTTAAAAAATGAAATAAGGAGTCCCAAGGATAGTTTTTTCCTGTGTCAACCTCATTAAAAAATGAAACAAGGGGTGATGAGCATAGTTTTTGTCTTGTGTCAATCTCCTTACAGAATGGAACAAGGATCGTGAGGATAGTTCGTGATCTTGTGTCAACCTCATTAAAAATGAAACAAGGAGTATGAAGCATAGTTCCTTGTCTTGTGTCAAGCTCGTTAAAAAAATGAATCAAGGCATCTTGAGGGGAGTTCTTGATCTTTTGTCAACCTCGTTAAAAAATTAAACAAATGTCTTGAGGAGAGTTCTTGATCTTGTGTCAACCTCATTAAACAATGAAACTGTTGGAAATAATACTGATAGGGGGGGGGTGAATCAATATTATCAAATCAATATAACTTTTTCATTTCCATATTAAGATTCATATACGCTACTTTAGTTAAGGCAAACCACGTGTATACGCAACTGTGTGTAATGAAACAAGCGTATATCCAGCAAACTTATGATTCAGTTAGTTGATCCTTAATGAGTGCATCAGAACATTATTAATCATATGAAAAGTAAACAGGAGCAGTAAAAAAGAACAGATAATCACACATAAGAAACACACATGAACACCATGATATAAGGTGGAAACCCAATGTGGGTGAAAACCACCTGCTGCAATTCATCTCTATCTTCTTTAATAAGAAACTTCTTTTTCACAATGGTTTTGTACTGTTGCAGTCTTATACCAGTACGCAGGCTTCTACCTGCAGAAGGCTACAACCTTGTCTCTGTTGTGGGGGAAAGTATCCAACTCGGAATGACCCTAACCCACTCTAAGGGTGACAGTTCCTTAGCAACAGCTGAAAGCAAAGCTATCTAAAGTTTCTTCTTTATGACATGCAAGAGATAGAAGGAAGAGATCCACTTACCGATGTCTTGCGCAAATGGTCGATCCAATCTCCTTCGTTTGCCGCTTGCTCCCAGATCCAAGTCTTTTCATGGGCCCAGCTACACGAGATCCTGCAAATAAGACAAGAAAAGGAAACTACAAGAGGCATGCATTCATAATCGATTCAAGGATTAGCATAAATCAAAGACGCAAGTAAGACAATACACCATTGAAACACATGCGAATAGAAGAACCTCAAATGCTTTATTAATATATGGAAGTAAGGTTCAGGCGATGATACAACCATGAGAGGTCCAATCCAGCATCACCTTCCCGATGGAGAGAAATCTCTTCTTCACCTCCCTCAAGCAATCACCCAATACTCACAACTGTAAACCAACAGCAATTCTTTGCACCCAATTCCGCCCTCTAGATCCCATGGGATGAGATCCTTATATAGAGTTTTGGAGTGAAGATAAGTCAGCTTGATGTGTGACTTGTTGTCCTCTTCAACTCCAGTTGTTCTTCAGTTCTTCACTCGGAGTTTTTGTCTTCCACTTGGAGTCTTAGAAGCTCTTAACTCATCATTAGGCGAATCTTATCATCAAGTGTCTTTTTAGAAGCTTCCTGGGCACTGGCACTTTGAGAAAAAGATTCCTCCACATGTCCAAGTACGCCCAACGCAGGTAGCCTTTGTTCTACTTTCTATGCAACGCAGGTAGCCTTTGTTGTACCTGCTATGCAGCGCAGATGCCTAGTGGAGCAGCTGTAATGATCCAAAACTGACCTGTTTTTGAGTGTTTTTCAGTGGAGAACTGATTTGCAGTGCTGTGGTTTGCTAACCTTGTTCCTCTAAGGGTAAGAACAACATGTTTAGGGACTTTGGATCCCTTAGATTATTGACATTTCATGCTCTATGCTGTAAGGCACAAAAATGTCTATAACAGTCTCGTTCTCCAGACTCTCATGGAAGGGAGCTACAACCCCCTTAGCTCTTGTACTAGCCGATGTACTAGTGCGTAGGTGCTGGCCTACAAAAGGCTACAACCTTCTCTTTTCTTCCAGGGACCATGTTTCATAAATTTTCATACTGGATCCATAAATACAAAACAATCACCACTGCAATACACTCATCAAATTATACCTACATCATCAATCTCTAAATCACCAAAATGAATCACTGAAACCCTGTCATCAAAATACAATTACCTAAACACCGACTAGAGCCCAAAACTCTGCAACAACCACTAGAACCAACAGCAACCTAAAACATCAAATCTCATAATGTATACGCTACTTGACTGTGTCAAAACCACGTGTACACACGCTTTCACCAGAGAGAACCCGCGTACAAATCTAAAGATAATTACTTATACCTTCGCTACCATTTCCAACTTGATTCAGATCGAGCCAAGCATCACAAACCCATAACCAGCATACTAGATCTTCACACTTAATCAGACATTCATTGCTTGCACTTACACCCTTGGCCTAATGATCTTCTCCTTATATAGGTTTAGGCCTCTTTCAATACCATGGTCCAAAACCACTTAGAACCAATACCTTGGACCCAATACTTGGGGTCAACACTTCGGACCAAATACCATGGACCAATACCAAAATACCATGGACCAAAACTTAGTTTTCTGACATGTACGCGCCTTTCCTCCTGTGAACCTACATGTGTACGTATACATGCCTTTTGTTCTTCTCACCCACGTGTATACGCACTTTCATCAAGGTTAACCTGCGTATATCTCTCTCTTGACTTGTTGTACTAAGATCTGTCCTCTGATTGAGTTGCCACCAAGGACAACACATGTATCATACCTCTGAGCGAGTTACCATCAAGGACAACACCTGTATCATAATGCCAAATATCTCCCCCTTTGGACTTGATGGCAACCACCACACCAAGTCACTCTCCCCCTTTGACATCAAGGGCAAAGGGAAAACCAAGAAGTTCTCTCCCTCTACTGTCCATACTCCCCCTGAGTACCTGCTGAAATCTATGATTGAGCTCCCCCTTTGTATATGACAAGATGTACCAATCCGTTCATGCTCCCCCTGAGCATATGCACGCTCTGCAAAACCATAACATGACTCTATACATCAATCTCCCAACCAAGTGGGAATACACCATTTTTAGACTCGTCCACCCAACCAAGTGGGGATATACCAAATGTTTATACATGACTCAACAACTAGAACTATTACATCATCCATCCCATGCATAGTGGGGTAACAAAATACATCATATGAACTCACAAGGACCAAGGACCTAAACATGACCATGATAGTTATCAGCAACTATCATACACCATAAGCATCATAACCTGCAATCCATTCTCTTGGTCAATCAACAATCGGTAGCAAGATGTGTCAATAAGAATCATCACCAAGGACTTCTAACCATAATGCCAACAATGCATTATTCAAAGCATATGCTCCCCCTGAGCTTGTGCCAACCATCATATACTACGACCGAACCATTTCCTGAGTCTGTTCTACTGCTTTTCTTCAGAGCTTCATATACGCGACTATGCAACCTATGATTCGCGTATATACGTGACTTACATTTGTTATATCAGTGAATGCAAGATGGAATACTGAAGGTCTACACTTTTAGTTTCCCCTGTGTCTGTTATGTCAGCTAACTGAGTTATGTCACACCTTTCTGTCTCTAATTCTGTCTTCTTTAATACCTAGAATTGTGATGATGTATAATCCTCTTTCTTTGGAGTTTGAATTTTGCTACTACATTCCCTTGCTTTATGTCCAAACTTGTTACATGCATAACATCTTACATGTTTCATGTTCCTTCTATTGCAATCAATTTCTTTGTGGCCAAACATATTGCAAGCAAAACAATATCCTTTGAAGTACCTGGAATGTGATTATCTTGTGTGACGGTCTTGAACCATTCTACTTCTGCATCTGGCTACAACATGTCCAAGATTATGACATACATAACATTCAACATTATTCAATGGAGGAAATAATTGTCTATCACTTCCATAGTTAGGAGTAAAGGATTTTCTTTGAGGAATTTCTTTCCTTGGTTGTTGATGAGGTTGTCCTCTCATCTCCTTGTTGATCATTTCAGAATTCTCATTAGAGTTCCTTGCCTCACCTTGTGAGCTAGATTCACCTTCAACAGATTCATAAAAGCCAAGACCAGTTTTGATAGTAGGGGATCTTTGACTACCGAGAATGTCATCCAAAATATTAGTACTATCTTGAAATCGTAACAGTTTATCCTTTTCTTCTAATTTGCTTTGTAAGATATTTACCTCAACTTGATGTTGTTCTTCCTTTTCCAGATACTGCTTCCTTATGTTTTCTTTAGCTTTTCTTCCTTCTTCCACTTGTTGCCTTAATTCGATTACTTCATGTTCTTATTCTTCAAGAGCTTCTTCATTCTTCTTCTTTGATTCTTTAAGATCTTCTTTTAGAGAGAGGATCTTCGATTCAAGTCTCTGAATTGTTATGCTTTGATCTTTTACTATATCCTGCAATTGCTCCCTTACTATGGTTACTGACTCCAATTGTTCTTTTAATCTGGTAACTTCTTCTGATTCTACATCCTTATTTTCATATGCCATGAGAAGTCTAATGTCTTCATCACTATTGGATGAGTTATTACTTTTATCATGGGTATAATAACTTCTATTACCTTCTTCAGACATCTTTCCTTTGTTATGAGGGCATCTAGCAGCGTAGTGACCAACTCTACCACATGAAAAGCATTTGAAAGGTAGCTTACCTTCGAACCTTCCAGATCCCCGTTCAAGATTCTTGACAAAATTTACCTCATCTTCCCCTTCTGAAATGTATCCTGATTCATATTCTAACACTTCAAATGCGGCTTCTCTCATATCTGATGGTCCTCCTTTTCTCATCTCAAAAGCAGTTAAGATTTTGTGAAGCTGCGCATAGTTATTTTCTGCAGATCCTCCTTTTCTTCTATGGCAAAAACTTTGGAATCAAATTTAGCAGACAGGGATCTGAAAACCTTTTCAACTAAGACAACTTCCTTAAATTCTTCACTCAGATTCCTCATACAATTGACAATCTCATCTATACGCAGGAATTAATTAGATATGATTTCATTACTATGCATCTTAAGATTTTCATACCATATTCTGAGAGTTTGAAGCTTTGCTCGTTTTACCTATTCATCTCCTTCATAACTTAGAATGATTTTGTTCCATATTTCTTTGGCTAATTTGAACTGCATGACCTTGACAAATTCTGATTGTGACAAACTTCCCAATAAGACAGTAACCGCTTTGGCATTGAGTTCATATTGCTTTCTCTCTGCTGTATCTGTAGGAATTGCTGATGGATATGTGTATCCTCCTTCCACGATTCCCCAAACATCCGTTCCAAGCGACTGTAGATATGTTGTGGTTCTTATCTTCCAGTAGACAAAGTTTCTCCCATCAAAGATTGGTGGCCTGATGGATGCTTCTCTTTCTTGATTACCCATTCTGATGGATCTTTCCTTCAAGCGATCAAGCTTCTTCCAAAGGACCTGCTCTGATACCAATTGTTGGAAATAATACTAAGAGGGGGGGTGGGTGAATCAGTATTATCAAATCAATATAACTTTTTCATTTCCATATTAAGATTCATATACGCTACTTCAATTAAGGCAAACTGCGTGTATACACAACTGTGTGTAATGCAACAAGCGTATATCCAGTAAACTTATGATTCAGTTAGTTGATCCTTAATGAGTGCATCAGAACATTATTAACCATATAAATAGTAAACATGAGCAGTAAAACAGAACAGATCATCACACATAAGCAACACACATGAACACCATGATATAAGGTGGAAACCCAATGTGGGTGAAAACCACCTCCTGCAATTTGTCTCTATCTTCTTTAATAATAAACTTCTTTTTACAATGGTTTGTACTGTTGCAGTCTTATACCAGTACATAGGCTTCTACCTGCAGAAGGCTGCAACCTTCTCTCATTCTCCAGACTCTCCTGGAAGGGAGCTACAACCCCCTTATCTCTTGTACTAGCCGATGTACTAGTACGTAGGTGCTGGCCTACAGAAGGCTACAACCTTCTATTTTCTTCCAGGGACCATGTTTCATAAATTTTAATACTGGATCCATAAATACAAAACAACCACCACTGCAATACACTCATCAAATTATACATGCATCATCAATCTCTGAATCACCCAATACTGAATCACTGAAACCCTGTCATCAAAATACAGTTACCTAAACACCGACCAGAGCCCAAAACTCTGCAACAACCACTAGAACCAACAGCAACCTGAAACATCAAATCTCATAATGTATACGCTACTTGACTGTGTCAAAACCACGTGTACACGTGCTTTCACCAAAGAGAACCCGCGTACAAATCTAAATATGATTACTTATACCTTCACTGCCATTTCCAACTTGATTCAGATCGAGCCAAGCATCACAAACCCATAACCAGCATACTAGATCTTCACACTTCATCAGACATTCATTTCTTGCACTTACACCCTTGGCCTAATGATCTTCTCCTTATATAGGTTTTAGGCCTCTTTCAATACCATGGTCCATAACTTAGAACTAATACCTTGGACCCAATACTTGGGGTCAACACTTCGGACCAAATACCATGGACCAATACCAAAATACCACAGACCAAAACTTATTTTTCCGACATGTACACGCCTTCTCTCCTGTGAACCTGCGTGTGTACGTATACGCACCTTTTGTTCTTCTCACCCACGTGTATACGCACTTTCATCAAGGTTAACCTGCGTATATCTCTCTCTTGACCTGTTGTACTAAGAGCTGTCCTCTGATTGAGTTGCCACCAAGGACAACACCTATATCATACCTCTGAGCGAGTTGCTATCAAGGACAACACTTGTATCATAATGCCAATAGAAACAAGGGTCTTGAGGATAGTTCTTTTACTATGTCAACCTCATTAAAAAATGAAACAACTCCCTTTTCCAAATCGAGTCTTTGATTAAAGGTCTCGTAAAATCCCAATCAAGTCTTTCCAAGATCTCGCAAGTGAACCTTCATTCCATCCACCTAGTTGAATGTAATGAAGCTTGGGGGGCATGTACCTCGATTTGAGTCATTATGTTGGGGGCATGCAAACTTATTCAAGCATATTTTTTCGTTTCAAGCTTGTGTAAACATGAAACCGAATCCAAGCAGAGTTCTCCATGGTTCAAGCTTGTGTAAAAATGAACCCACATCCGATTTACATCTTGTGATTGTCGTTTTTATCAGCTAATTTCTACTAGATGAGCCTTGGTTGTTTCATTCCATCGTTGCCATCTCTTTGACCGATCATATGCTTTCACTTGGTTGTTTTTCCTTTCCTGAGGGACCGCAGCGATGAGTGGTTTTATTAGCCAGTCTCTTGACCATTACATGTTTTGAGCAGTTCCACCATTGCCGAAACCAGTTGCTACCCTTCATACCACTCGTTCCCCTGGGATGAGTCACCTTTAAGCTCTTTTCTGACTCATAAAAGCTGAAAATATTGCGGAGTATTTTTCCCTTTTTGACTCGTAAAGGAAATAAAATGGGGGGTCCGCTTTCAACTTCTTTTCTGACCCTTTTTAAAAATAAAAAGATTGTTGAGTTATTGTCGCTTTGAACTCGTTAAAGGCTGTGAAGCGTCATCTACCCAATATAAGCTTACCCCTTTTATGGACTGGGATAGATTACTTATGAAAAAGGTATACGTTGATCTATCATGGTCAATAGGTTTTCTCCAGTATTGTTTTCTACCTTTTCGAGCTCGAGAGACAAAAACATACGAAAAGGGCCCCTTTGGAGTTTTCTTTTCCGTGCCTTTTTCAAACTCTCTAAACATGAAAAAGACTCCGAGTATTACCTATGTCAGACTCGTTAAACCCTGACGACATTGGACTCGTCGCCATGATGAGACCCGAGCTTCTCCTCCCTAGGGCTCGTTAAAATTTCACTAGATTGGATTTGTCCGAAGGAAAAACTTATATTGCAAGCATGTGTTATCCCCTTTAAGCTTATGTTTCAAAAATAATTAGGGTACTCGCCAGCAACGGTGGGGGGGGAATTTGGAAATATTCTGTTGATTACCTATGACAGCTTGTCGCTCCTGAACATTGACACCTTTGTTGATTCTCGTTGGGTTTGGGATATCCTCACTTCGTCATTGACCTTTCGAGGTTGGGGTTTTCATTTTGCCTCATTCCATTCGATCCCTGTTGTTTTCGCATGAACTTCGATCCCTTGGTACCAAAATGTTGCCACATTCTGGAGTTGTGTCACCGATATGTTCAAGAGCTTAATCCTTCTATAGTTTTCACCCTTACATCCTCCTCTGATTCTCTATTTCATCCATCTACATCTCGTTCCTTTGTCTTGCCGTTGATGTGGGAAACATTATGGCCCTCCTGCAATGGATCGCTTCCTGTCGACATCAACTCATTATCCAGGAAGTTGATCTAGAGACTCTTTTCTGGTACCTTGTGTTAGCGCTTGAAATTTCACCTCAGGCTGAGAAAGGTAAACCTCAAGGCAACATCAAACCACTTAGCCTCGTAGCTAGCCCTACGGGGCTGGAGAGGGCTCTCTCCAGTCTATCTTGGTGAAATCTTCAATGGATGAGATGACCAATAGGGTAACACTGATTTTAGGCTAGTAAAATGATCAAAAAGGTTGATTTGGGGTTTTTAGGGTTTTTGGTGGCAAATTGAGGGAATGGCAATTTTGGGTGCGGGAATTAGACACAGTTTCTGCAGGGGGTTCTTTGGGGCGAGGTAGGAGACAATATTGATGCCTTTGATTGAGGTGGATGGTTAGGAACGACAGGTGAGGAGCTAAGGATAACAAACAATAACTTTGAATTCTCCTTAAACAGTAGAAAACATTGAAATTAAACAAACTTAAAAGCAGAGCATGACAGTCATGAATTCTTACTTTAACACTTCGTTTGCTTAATGTGCAGAAGGAAAAGAAAGGAAATGATTCACATAACACACTTACAGGTACATAGAGAAACACACCATCAATACATGTAACCACAAGAATCCCAAAAAGGACTGCAAAACCCTGGTATTCCTTAGCCAAAAATTGCAGAGATACAGTGACTAATACAATGATAGCTTCTCCCTCAAGAGTCCAACCATGAAAATGAGCAAGAAAGTACATAATATAGATCATCTAACCTCTTTCCCTGCCTCCATGGGTCGAGCTCACTATCCTAGGAGCTGTTTCAACCACTTCTAGACTAAGCACTACAAACTAGGCAGTCAAAACAACTTGCCTCTATAAGCTAGGAAACCAATTCATTCATTTAATTTTCACCTTTTTCATGAATGAATCTTCTAGAAGAGGTACATAAGAGTAAAAGTGTCATAAAAGTACATTAATTACATCAAAGAGGATAATAATCCACCCCAAAAAGTCAAACAGGGTCAAACTGCGTTTTTCTGAGCTGTACACTGAAATTTGGAGAAGTTTGCCTGACGGGTCGCGCGCCTCTGCCTGACGGGTCACGCGCCTTTGGGACCACATTTGGGGCACTTCCAGGTGGCCAAATTGAGCAAGAGTAGGTTTTTTGGAAAGGTCTGTGAGTCTACTTTCCAACCCAACTAGAATTTCTGAATTTGGTGGTCATTTTCCCCTCCAAAATTGCAATCTCCCAAGACTGCTTTCTGTGTCTCAAAAATGTGGCAGAAAGTCATTTTTTGCTTTTTTTTTACTTTCTGGAGGCCCAAAACTTCATAAAATCTCAAGTCCATTGATGGGCATAGGTAACTTCTCATGAAAAAACTGGAAATGCTGAGTTTTTGCAAAATGGAGTTGCCAGGATGAAGGGTCGCGCGAGGGGTGAGACCCGTTAATGGAGAAAACATGTAATTGCCTGAAAAAACCAAAATTTACCCAAAATACTCAAAATTTCTTGGGATTTGTGTTGTGGCTAGGCTATTTAGTGCCTTGGTCCTTCAGTGAATCCTCGGCCAAGATATGGAGGGGATCGGGCCTCTTTCTCCTTTTTTGTGCCTTGGCCAACCGCCTTTGGAACATTTTCATCTTTGCCTTGCACACATGCATTCTTGCCCAATAATGGTTCTTCATGTTCCTCAGCAATTTCTTCTCTTGGTTGGCCTTAGCCAACAGCCTCTCCAAGTGTGCATTTACCTGGATGAGCATGGACTCTCGCTCAGTGGGCAATAGATCACCGGGTCTTCTCCGGTTCAAACTGCGGTCACTACGAATCCTCCACAACTCATCAAGAGCTTGTTCATCCTCCAACTGTTTGTTGCGCTGCTCCAGGTATGAGATTGTCCATTGTGCCCCCTCTAATCTCCTCTGCAAGGCATCATTTTCAGCTCTAAGGTGCTGAATGATCTCCTTTGACTCTCGACTAGGAGAACTGACATCAAGATCAATAAGCTCTATATCCGGAACACCTGATGGTCCCTCATCAATCTTGGGCTGTTTTCCCCTCCTTGGTACCTGTGCTGCTGAAGAAAGCGAGGCCCCTTCCACCTGATGTGGAGATAACACTCGCTGAGCCGATGAAGAAGGCGAGACCCCTTCCACCTGCTGTGGAGAAAGTACTCGCCGAGCTGCTGCAAATAAGGCCCTCTGGCCTCTCTGATAAGTAACCAAAGGTGAGGAGCTGACATGTCTAGTGACGGGGATGTCATGCTGCTGTGGTGGTCCTCCCTCCTCGTGAATAACCTCAGGGTGTGGCGGTGGTGGTGCTGTGAAAAGCTCACGAGAGATGAACTCCTCCCATGAGATGCCCTGCTGAGCCAACTGATGTAATACCACAAGCTGAATCAAACCATAATGGTAAAGGCTCCTATACTGCTGTACCGAGCTCTTCCTCTGCATCATGGACACCATCCTCTCAATGTTCTAATAGAAGCAAATAGGGATGTTCATCATCTGTACCCGTGTGAAGTGCATCAAGAGGCGAATATGGTATGAATATACCTGTGAAAATCTGCCCTCACAGGTAAAATAGAGCATGATGAGCCTCATCATGGGAGCATACTCACTCCTGAGAAATCTGAAGGGAAACACTCCTGTCAAGTGTCTCATGAGTGCTGGTCTAACAAAAGGCTCAAAATGAACATTGTCCAGCACCTTGCGCTTATTCCATACCTCTCCGACATTAGGTATCCCTGTGGCCTATGAAATCACCTCGGGTGTCAATGTATAGTCCACCCCGGCAAGGTTGACATGTCCATCATGCAAGTGTAAAACAAATAGGCGAGCCAACTCTCTGTGGTGTTGAATCCGAGAGATCCTCTCACAAAACTCATAGCAAGACATGTACTGGAAACATGAGACTGCCATGGGACAAGCCTGTAAATCTGCCAAAGAAGTGGGCTCCTCTCGCCTATAGTGACCACCCTTTCCACCCTTATGAGGCCTCCTCTGTATCTCAATCTCTGAAGCTGATGCCTGGTCATCACTCTGCTCATAGGTTTCGGTTCATGACATTGTTTAAGGAGCAGAGTGGCCAAAATGTACTGTTGTTTCTTCCTTGTAAAATGCTGATTTATATGTTGTTTCAAGGGGACAAGGAGCACGGGGGAAATGTTAGGGGAGGGACACTTTTACAAGGAAAATGGGAATAAATATATAAAACGGGGATTCAAGGGAAAAACATTGCAAAAATCATTGCATATGCATAATTATATACATTGTTTACATGGGCAATGAGAGGTAGGGTTTAGGGCTTAATTTTTCATTTTTTAGGGAAGAGGGGTAGGGTTTGGATTTTTCTTTAAAAATAAATGGGAAATTTATATAGAAATACAAGGAAAATGACATGGGAAATGGGGAAAATGATTACAATGGGAATACCTTTCAAACAGCATAAAACCCTAGGCATATTTTACAAATTTAAAATGCAGCAACATGGATTTTTTCTCTTTCACATGGAGATCCTTTAAAAATGCAATTAAGATTCCCATTGACCATAACAAGCAACCATTCCTAAGTTGAAGAGCCTACCTTAGACAATTTGGCGATTTCGTAGGGTCCTTGGATAAATTTGCAGTCGGTTTGGTAAGCAGGGCGCTGACGGGTCGCGCGCCTCACCCAACGAGTTGCGTGCCACTGACAGGTCGCGCCCGTTGAAGAATTACACTGCCGGAACGCGCTTGACGGGTCGCGTGCCTCTGACAGGTTGCGCACCTGGTCTGACGGGTCGCGCGCCTGTCCAGCTCTCAAATTCGCTCAAACACTCGCCCAATCTCTCTTTGCAAGTGAGTTAGATGCACAATGAGGGTGAATGGAGGAAGATTGAGCTTTTATAGCTTTGATTTGAAATAATTTCATGCCCAAACCCACTTTCTAATGTTTTTCTTTGACACTTTATAAAATTGACCATTTTGGTTTCCTTTGTCCTGAAATTGACTCATTTAATGCTTTTTCTCGATACTTTTTGCAGGGATATCATCTGAGGGATCTTGGCAAGGGAGCCAGGGTTACATGCTGTCTTTGGAAGTTTTTTGAAATTTCATCACTTTTTACAAAAATTTGAAAAATGACCTTGGCTTTAAAAACAGAGTTTTTAAATCCAAGGTGAAAATTTACTGTACAAGATAGAAATTTGCGAAGAAACACCTTTGAAATCATCCCTCTGGCTTGCTGGGCATTTACTGACCTTCAGAGACATGAATTTGTAAATAAACTTGACCAAAACCCTAGACCTAGGAATTTGACCTCAAGACAAGACAAGACAAGCCTGAAAGTGACTAAGGACTGAAATAACTTGATCCAGCAATGCCAAGAGGGGGACAAAGACACCGCCTCCATCAGGGTTATGGCATGCCTAATGGGATGCAAAAATTGACACTGATGAGACACCTACTTATGCAAATGCAAAGAGCTTTGATCGATGATGGAGGGCGACAAGACCGACTCTAACACCTTGGAGCTTGCATGCCTCAATGGCAAGTTCTTCATACTCGACAACAGACTTGCATCATTGGTCTTCGATCGGGTGATTTCACAAGTGTTCGACTCCATATCATTCTTCACACTTTGTGGATTGTACTAGCAGTACCTTGAGAACCATTGACATTACTAGTCGTCTCTCTCACACTTTTTAATGGTTCACATCATTGGCCGGTAATCAAGTGATTTTCTAGTATGCTCGACTTCAACACATTTATTCACATATTAGAAACTGTACGATGGACAGATCGGGATTCAATACCCTGGGCTCAGATCACACAAGTCCAGGTTGCGTGGATTATTTATACATGACTCTTTTGATTGGATGGCTGCAACCATACTTGTGTTTTCATATGGTCTTTTTGACTGGATGGCTGCGTCCATACCATAGACCAGTTCTATTTGTCTTTTGGATGGCTGCGCCCATACCTCGACTACATGTATTTCTTTCACTATCAGAGATATCAGTTGTACTTGTGTCTGCAGGTTCTCCGTGATGGTGTTCCAGTTCAGTTATGGTTTCATAAAGCATTTCACCCCTCCCACTCTCTCGGCCTTCATGCTTTAGGGGGTATCTATTACACAATATTTTGTCACTGACCCCGCATCCCCTGATCCCGAGTAGAGTCGGTCCCTGAATGGAATCTGCTCTGTGTCATACATCAAAATATGTGTCCACATCTTCCATATCACTCAAGAAGATTAACCATGCTCATTAATCCTAAAGTTGACCCTTTTTACCTATGTTTCAAGATCGTCGCAGGACATCAATATCCTATCTGCGACGATGGACCAGAGTGAATGAGAACCTCGCGACACCGTCGCAAGAGTACATTTGTTCTTAGCGACAGTCAGATTTTAGGGATCGTCGCAGGTCATCAGTATCCTACTGCGAAGATAGCCTAGAATGCACTAACGCTTTGCGACGTCATCTCTGAGTCTCATTTTTTGACCTGCGACGACCCAGATATGGCGAATTAGTTAAAATATAATGCTTCTGGGTGGTTCTGGAGCTGGTTGTTGGGTCAAAGAAGTTTGCCTTTCCTCATTTGAGATGGTGGTTTCACCTTTTGAGTAACATCACATGAAGATAAGCTTCCTCTCCCCTCATTTATGGAGGCTCCTCCTCTTATAAAATCATCCTCCATGGCTATGATCAGCTAGTTCAGAGTTCTGAGAGTGCTAGTTGAGTTTTGGTGTGCTAGTTCTTAGCTTGTTGGATTGATAGCTTACAGTTTGGATTGCCTTTCATGTTGTGGATTGAGAGTGTAAAATGGTTTTGTAAGAAGGAAGCCTTGTAGTGATTGCCTTAGTTTCATACTTGTGCTTTTAGGTGAGAGAGAGAGTCATCAGTCTTTCTGGGAGACCTTTGAGAGTGAATGGTTATGGAGACATACTAATCGGACCCTTCAAGGAAGCTTGCAACGTCAAGGCATGGTTGTAATATTTACTGTTGTTTACAGTAATACAATCAATGGTTATTTCCTATATCATGTATGACATGTATGTTGATAGCTTATGGTTCCTTGACTCTATAAGTAAATAGTTTGTTGTTGTGCTCTATTATGCGTTGTGTCATTTTCATATGTTGTTTCAGGTGAATCATTCATTAAGGAGAAGAAAGTGATAGCTGAAGCGACATAACGAAGACTTCATCGAACACCAGTATAAGGTAGGCCTCTTCAACGATAACTATTTAAGGAATTAGCTATTGTCTTTGTCTTGTTGTGACTAGACCCACTCTAGGGCTAGAGGGGTTGTCTCTATCTACAAAGGGAACTTACCTGCATCACATACCCTTCTGGATCTATCCACATCATCAGTAAGTGTATGATATTTGCAAAGTGATTGTCCACGACACGCACTACAAAGAGTTGCGCGTCAGGAAGTCCTTCCTCCAAATTAGTAGGCTCCTCTCTTGTTTCAATGCATGACAGATGATATGGCCCTACATTCAATCTTCCTGGCTTCACTATGAATTTGAAATCATATTCCTGAAACAGCAGCATCCATCTGCATATCTTCCCCCCCAACACAAGCTTGTTAACCAAGTACTTCAATGCAGAATGGTCTGTATACATCTTAAAGTGTCTTCCTGGCAAGTAGTGTCTAAACTGCTGGAGCGCGTACACCATACCCAAACCTTCGCGCTCTATCCTTGAATAGTTCTTCTCAGATTTAGACAACTTCCTTCTTGCAAACGCTATAGTGTGATCCAACTCTCCCTCACCGGCATGTGTCAGTACTTCTTCGAGCGCAATACACGATGCGTCCACATGCACATGAAATTCCTTCTTCCAATCCGGGAAGACTAGGATTGGCGCAGTGACCATCTTTTCCTTAACATATCTAAGCTTCGCTGACATTCTTCATTCCAACATAATGTAGCATCCTTCTTTATCAGCTTCTCCATCGGCGCGGTAATCTGGGCATAACTCTTGATGAACTTCCTATAGTATCATGTATGCCTCAACGTTGCACACAGCTATTTCACACTTCTTGGCACCTCCAGATTAATTATAACTGCTATCTTAGTTGGGACCACCATTAATCCTTGTCTGCACACCACATGGCCCAGCAAGATTTCGAAAGGAACACAAAATAAAAATTTCTTCAGAGTGAGTTCAATTTGATACCTCCGGCATGTATCCAGCATCAAATGTAGGCTGCCTACATGGCGTTTCACTAGCCCAAACACCATTCAATCATCAAAGTATACCTCTAGAAACTTGTGAATGAAGTCCTTGAACACCGCAATGACTACACGCGAAAATATAATCGGTGTGTTCTTCAGTCCAAAAGGCATTACAGTATACTGAAAGCACCCCCACTCAGTCGTGAAGGTTATCTTACTTTTATCCTCCGGCGCGATCTTAATCTGATGGTACCCCGAGAACCCATCAATGAACGAATATGCTTCTTGTCCCCCTACATTATCCAACACTTCATAGGTGAACGGAGTCGGAAAAGGATCATGTACACAAGCATCGTTTAGCTTCCTAAGATCTACGCATATCCTTATTTCATCCTTATGCTTCTTTTCCTGAACTACTATTGGGCTCACCCAATCAGACTCTTCCACTGGCTCAATAATACCTGCCGCAAGCATTTTATCCAGCTCTAAGCGGACCCTTTCTTTATCTTTGGATTGAGGTGGTAAGGCCTTTGCTTGGTCGACTTCACGTCCAGTTTCAACGTAATTTTCATAACTCCCAAGTCCCCTATTATCCCCTTCAAATCTAAAAACTTCATAGGGAACAAGTTTTGATATTCGCAGAGCAATTCAGTGACCTTATCTACTGTTGCATCATCCCAGTAGTCCCCAATATTTGCAAATTTCGGCTCTGCCTCTATCCCAATGTTCACTTGTCTTGTTTTCAGCGGCATGGTGATATCTGGGTTTTCTATCTGCAACCCCTCAACTTCGCGGTGACATTTTGTTTCTGGGATATTAATGTTCCTCGGATCCTCATCTTCTTCTTCAACAGCCACATTGTAGCACTCCAGCGCATGGGGCAGCTAGGTGGTCCAATCCGGTTGAATCAAATCCAAGGGATCTTGCAGTATTCAGAAAATTGATGCTTTTACCTCCTGCAATGCTTCATCAATGCACTCAAATCCATCTTCAAAGTTGAATGTCATCAAGAATCCCTGTTTCAAAATATCCCATTCATTTGTGCCATGGTGGAGTTCTATCTCCAAGTCCCATTTCATAGGTATCACACCCAAGGTGTGATAGAACAGATGCACCCACTCCGATTGTGGTTCTACTCCATAAACATTGGTCCATTTGGCTAAGTGATCACGCAGATCACTCCTTCCATTGTATTTCTCTATCAATCATACCTTTGGGCGACCAAACCACACCCTCATCATTCTTCTATATTCGCGCCATCCATCGAAGTTGCCTTTATGCGTACCCCACCATCTTGCAGGCATAGCACGCAACACCAAGTCCAAGGCTTGGAAGCGATGCTTCTCCGACACTTCCCTTTCAAATGCATCCATAAATTTATCAACGTCAGTTAAACCATCATAGTAAGGTAGACTTCTTACCTCCGATGATACGCAGCACAATGATTTGGTCATCATTTTACATTGTAGCATGGATACTTCGTGCAATCTATTCTGCCAGTGTTCGAATTCCTTGTCTGAATCTAATGTGCAGGAGATTTCGTGGTCCCATGCAAGACATCCATCAGCTATTGGATTCACCCAATCTTTATCTCATGTCGTTATCTTAAAAATATGGTCCAAATTGTTATCACTTTCGTAATCGTGGATTGGCTCAGTGTAGCATGGTCCTTCTGCAGGGTCCATTGGTACTACTACGCGGAGTGATTTTCTTTCAAATTACATCATTCGCTTCTTCAAATTAATCACCTCATTCATGTCGATAGCCCAATCGATCCCAAGGAGTGCAGGGTAGGGATTGTTGTCATCCACAATCTCTATCACTTCAAAATTGGCCAATGCGCTCGCGCCTTTGATATCGACTGTCACTCCCTGTAATCTTCCCATGGGGATAATCTTTTGTTGATTTTCCATCCTCAATTGAATAGGAGACCACTATAACATAGGTCTCCCCATTCTCTCTCCTGTTTATTTAGGAAAAACATTTGCATTGGACCCTAGATCCAGAATGACTTGGTCCATTTCATATTCTCCTATCTATGCGGTGAGTCTCATATCCCGCCTTGTTCTTACCTTATGCTTACCAATCTTCCTGACTATGCACGGTTCGTTAGACGCGTTTTCTTTCTCGGCACACTTATTTATCAACTCCTGTAACCCTTTCATAACCTTGCTATCGTGAAGCAACTTCATACAGGTCTCCAAGAAAGTCGTAAGCATAGAAGGGTCCATCGCTTCAACTAGCTTATCCTGACTTCCTGAGGTGGAGGCCCCAATGAAGCTTTTCTTTGCTTCCATGAAGGTTTCCTTCGCGTGCTCCAAATCAAAGCCAACCTTTGTTTCTAGAGCTTTGCAGACCCATTCACCTTCTTCAGGCTTCTTTGCCTTGTCTTTGCCAGTCTTCATTCCACTTCGCAGAATGATGTTCACATTAGGATCCTCTTCGCGGGGTTCAGCCCTCATCATCTGCAGATTTTGGGTAGGTTGTTGAGGTTGTGCCCCTTTTTCACGTATCTTAACTAGTAATACAGGGAAATCTTTTGTCGCGTGGTCAAACTTAGTGCAATATCTACACAATAGGTGTGTCGGGTTCATGCATTCTCACGTGTAGTATGCTAGTCCCCAACAATTGTAGCAAATTACCTATCCTCGACCTCTACCAGGTCCTCCTCCACCTCAGCCTCACCCATGCCCCTAAAATCCAATCTGGAATCCAAGTTTCTACGTGCACTCTATATGCAGGTGTTCTATCCATCATTAGCTCATAGCTACGATAGTTATGTTCATCATGACCCACCGATTGACAGAAGTTGCAGAAGAGTTGTTGTGGTGTCTGTACAAATTTCTGTAATAGGTGAAAATCTTCTGTCACATGTTTTCTAGCCACCTAACAGATAGCACACCATAGCGCAAGCCCTGTACTTGGTCATGTTTGAGCTTTTGGCCTCAGAGAAATTGGTGCTACTACTACAACATAATTCGTGAAGACTGGGCAGTGATCTTTGTCATGCCCCTGGCTTTTGTATTTCAAGCACAAAACTTCTTCGCGCACCTCTGGCCGAACTACTCTATCCTTCTTCAGACTTTGGAACTCTAGGAAAAGGTTCTGCAACTGTGCGTGAATCTACTGAACCCCCAAATTAGCATCTTGCATCAGCGTCTCGTGCAATCTCATTGCAATCTCCGAGGCTTCCGCCTGGGTCCCAATATTTTGCTACAATAAAGCAACCCTCAGATGAGGCAAGAGAAAAGCCACAAACCATTCACGGTGCTACCCATCCGTAAGATTCATATTGGCTTCATGGATCATGCACTTCAATCTCTGATCTAGATCCTAGGGTGTCTCGCCAGGCTTCATCATGATCTCCTTGAATCCCACAATTGATTGAGCTTCAGATTTAGGCCTACTAAACTCCTTATTCAACGCGGTCTGAATATCTGCTAATGAAGCCATCAGGTTATCAGTGCAGTACTTAATGTACCATGTCAGTGTGTGTTCATATAAAGCAGTGACCAATGTTGCTTTCTTCATTTGTTCATCCATTATACCCTGAGCTTCCCATATAGCCTTTGCGACGAACCAAAACTGGTCCGGGGCCTCTGTTCCCGAACCCTTGAAAACAGGAAACTTTACTACATTTGCCATATTGATTGGTGGTGGAGGTGGTGGTGGTGTGCGCGAGGGTGTATGCAGTGGAGGTGAAGATGGAGGTGGTGTGGGTGGATGGGGTATTCACGAGAACCCTTGTGTTATCAATTGAACAGTGCTCTACGGAGAAGTTGATGCTACTTCCTCATCGTCACTCAGAGGAGGTCCAATTATCAGGCTATATTCAGGGCATTTTTTCCCTCTGTCCCTGAAGATCTTTCCACTTTGCATAGCTCTAAACATCAAGGTAGTTGCATAACCCACTTTTCACACAAGAGCATCTTAATCCAAGTATTTGAAGACCTTAAATACTTACGTCGCAGTCCCTTGAAGAAGTAGCGCTCTACTTCACTATAACTAACCGAAGTATCGACCACGGATTCTGTCACGAATCCTCCTATCATACGATCAAGCCAGTGATTGACAGCGCGTGCGATCTTATCTTCTGAGGCTTCCAATCTCTGCACTAACCCCGAGGCCCACACTCTCGAACCGTCAAGCCTCCACCTTCCTTGGTCGTCTGCCAATTTAGCGGTCCATTCGTATAATTCAACAACAAAGGAACATAAGAAGATTTTGTGTATCTATGTGTATAGATATCTTTCCAACCATTGTTCTTTCATCAATCGTGGGTTCTTGTTCCCTTGCACTGCAAATTCACGGATATTTCTATCCAACCAGTCTTCAATTTCCTTCTTAGTTGGATTCCAGTGATGCGACATTACACATCTATTTATGTAGATCACGGTCCCAGCAACAGAACCATTTGTTGGCTTAGTGGGCCCTGTCCCAAGTTCAGCATTAATTAGCCAAGAAAATCCCTACACTACTAGCCCTTTCAGCATCAATCCACGGAGCGTGGACTGAAGTCTCACCCGGAGCAGTATGGGGGGATGCAGGAACCAAGTTTCTGCACCCAGAGATGGCAGTGATGTTGTTTTATACCCTAAACCCACCTTCGCGCAGTTCGATAAGAATTTTATGGCTTATCGAAATACTTCTCTTATCTGGCTTTTAGACCTTCGCGAAGGTCTGTGATCGTCCTTCGCGGACCCTAAACAGGTGATTTATCTACTTACGTGCTTCTGTGAATGTTCTTACCTCTGTATTTACCCCGATCGGCTTAAGTATCTGATAACTTCAACATGTATTAAGATATTCTTTGCGTAAAAAAATATTATTACCTCCGTTCATATAACAAAGTAAAACATATAGATTCACGCATCATTATAGCATTAAATCATAAACCCAATATTCTTCATAACATAATCGCATTCATTCATAACATAAGTAAATAGATCAAAACACAAATAATTCCAAAATAATATTCTTTATTAATGCTTTAGATCTTCTTTACCGACTCTAACTACCCTGCACACACAGCTGCAGGGGTCCGCACACTCAGCTCCAGACTTCTACCCTAGGCCTCTGTGCACACAGCTGCAGAGCCTCTTTCCTATGCTAAGACTCTTCGCTCTTAGCTCTTACTGACCCATTACATCAACATCAAGATCTAAGCTGAACTACCTTAGACTCTTCTAAGGCTTCCCTTTTTATACAATCCCATGATCTGCGGACCATGGGTAGATCTCCTAAAGCTGACATGACTTACATAACGAAGGGCAGAAACTCTTTATGACACTTTACCTCTTCGCACTCCATGACCACAAAATACAGAGAGTTTACACTTTTTATACAAAAACTTGGGCTTTCTACCCCAAAACTTGGGCTTTTAACCCAAAACTGACCCTAGGGGACCCTTTCCCAACAACTGGTATGAGTCTGTGTCAGTACAATATTGTAAGATGTTTTACTTTATAAAATAAGAAGAAAGAGATGATGAAAATGGTGGTTTTCTCCCACGTTGGGTTTCTACCTAAAAATACTGTTGTTCATGTGTGTTGATATGCTCCTTGCATGTTGACGATATATTTTTTATTTATTTCTCATGGTTTCTGCTTAATGAATGAATAATGAAGTAATGACACACTAGTTAGAAGATGAACTGATGATAAATATAAGAAAAATAGTTTATTGGGTATACCCTAATTGTATTTATCACAATCGCGTACATACACTAGTTTCCTGAATGGCGGTAGCCTAAATAAATCAAAATTATAAATTGAAAAGTTGAAGTGAGTTAAAAATACTAATTCACCCCTGCACGCCCCCCCCCCCCCACCCTTTCTCGATATTTTTTCTGACAATTTAGATCACCTCCAATGATATTATTTTTATCCTCTAAATCCCCTGCCAAAGTCGGATCTTCCTAAAAAGGAACCCTATTAGCATAAGGCCCTTATACATTTAAAATTGAAAGGGGGATAATAGATTCATTGAATATTAACTTCACTAAAATGGCTAAGGGAAAGGGCATTGTGGCGATGGCCTTACATTGATGGCTCCAACCAATGAACAAGCCCCAAAAGAAACCCTTTGAATCAAGGTGACTGAAAAACTAATTCTTGGGCATTCCTTCGAAAAACATGTGGGCCTTAAGGCTCAAGCATGTGGTTTCTTGAATCAGGATTGGTTTTATAGAGTCCATAAGTTTTTTGAGGGTTAGTTTTTTGTGAGCACCCCCAATACCCATTACATTGATGGAGAATATGTTCATATGGCACCAAGTAATTGGGAATCACTTGATCTAAGGTCCCTTCAAATGGAAACTTGTTTTCCTTTCCAAATATCCATCTTTGCCTTCTCTAGTTCCTTTTTCAAATTATATTTTCTTCCTATAGGGTTCTGGACTAGAAGTTCTTTTTAAGGTCCACCACAAGAAGGGGGCACCTCTGTGTGAGATCTTCAGGGATTGATCTAGGAGGATCCCAAAAGGACAAATTTTCAAAGTCCTTAAAATGAAATTAAACTAGTCGCAAATCAAAGAGCTCATCATTCTGAATCGAATGGCATGAACGGCACCTCAAACAGACATCGTATGTGAAATTTATGGCCCACTGAAGTTTTTCCAAATCAAAAAAAAAAATTACAGGCAAGACCCACAGTGCCACTTCGCATGCTGACATCAGCAGTACGGATGTTGACGTCAGCAGGATGACGTGGCATATTGTCGAAGGATAACCAATCACAAAATGGCACATGTCATCATGACGTCATCGGCCCCATCAGTCGTATAGACCAATCAACAAGTGCCACATGGGGAATAAAATAATATATTTTTAAAAAGGTAGGCAACTGGCCGGCAGGTAGTCAACCCCGCCAATCGGTCGATTGAGTTACCAATGGTGGCATGGTGTGTATATATATATATATATTACAACAGTCGATGGCGGGAGTTGAACCCGCCCGGCGATTTCGCCGACACTGGCAGCATACCCAACGAAAAATGCCAAAATCCATTCCACCAAAAATAAATGTCGCCCAAGTTAAGCTTTGAACCCAGGTCTCCCAGATGGCAATGTAGGTGGCCACCAATGCGCCACTTGGTGATATTTGGTATGTCCACCTGCCAACATATATTTAAATACTCTTTCCATAGTGACTGAGGAGGTCACGTGGTAGACCAAGAGTAGCAAGAACCCAACACAGAACTGTGCACACAAAATTCGAGACAAGGAGAACATTCTGAGGAATATTCCCTGGGAATATTTCAAGGAATCTTATAGGGAATCTAAAATATTCCCTAAATCCCAGAAGTCACATGTTCAGAACATGGTCAATTTTATAGTCATTTGACATGATTTTCGTGCCACGAATTCAATGGCACTGTCTGTTTCTACAACAGAGCTTTTCAATTCTAGACCATTCCGAAAAAAATGGAGGTATAAGGTGTCATTTGTATTTGACTATAATTTAGATTTTTCTGCCAATTAATGAAAGAGGCCTCCTCACATTGAGCAGGGTCCGGAGACGTAGCCCACACTGGGTGAATTTCATTATCAAGTTGTTTTCATGCCATTTATCTCATGGTTGTTTGTTGAATTTCACTTTTTTTATGTGTTTATGTCACGTCGTTATATGCTCTTTTATATGTAATTTTTTATGCATCCTTGAAGTAAAATATTTGGATCAATTTTGGCATCCGAGTAGGTCTTCTTGATGTGAGTTGCATGAGTGAATGCTAACCAGGAACAAGCTCCAAAGAGAAGGAAAACTCAATTTCTTTGATCCTAAAGCGGGGCATGCAACACAAAGACGAAACATGGCAGATGAGGAAGCTCGAATGGAGGAAGAGATAAATCATCGCAAGATCTTCTTCACCATGGCAAAGAAAGTTGACAAGTTGATTGTGGAATATGAGATGACAATCAAGCCAGAGAAGAAAGATCCAGATGATCATGCCTCAGTAAATCATGAAGATGAAAGAGGAGAGCCTCCTGAATCTCCCTCTCCATCCTCTAGCGACAGTTCTTCTTCCTCTTCTCATCATTCTAACAGGCATCATAGGAATGCATCTAAGAAGCCATTTTTTAAGCTAGATGTAAAGTTTGATTTGCCCACATATAATGGAGAATGTAATGCAGATAAATTAAACAATTGGATTAGATAGATCGAGGTTTATTGTCAAATTCAATGGATTGAGGAGGATGAGGCCAAGATCCAATTAGCATCTCTTGAGCTAAGTGGCACCACTCTCCTTTGGTGGCAGAGAAAGTTACAGAAAGGCAACAAAAAATTGGGTAATCTCCTTTCTTCTTGGTCCAATTTTGTTTCTGTATTAAAAGATCAGTTTTATCCTTTAGGTTATCAGAAAAAGTCTTTAATGAAATGGAAATATTTGACACAAGGGAAGGGTCAAAATGGACAAAGCTTCATGGAAGAGTTTAGAAAACAATCTTTGAATTTGGGCATTTCACTTGATTCACCAGAAACTATAACAAAGTATATTGGTGCTTTACATAGTTACATCATGCATTATTTGTGGTTATTTGAGACTACTACTATTGAAGCGGATAGTGTGACGTCCATTCACCTTGAAATCAAGGGAAACAATTACAAATAAGATCCACCCAAGAAATATCTTTCAAACCTCATAATGGCAAGTTCAAGGGAAGTACAAGAAGGCAACTACAACCAAGATGAATAATGTTGAAATTTGCATCCAGAATTGAAGCCAAAGATATTTGGTGGTAAGAGAAAGCAAAATACAATGGCAAACATATAGCAGGACATTCGATCCTACTCCGATGACAAGACACAGATCATAGAAGTGGGCATACAAGGTACCCTTTCTCTTCATGCTAATGAAAATTCTAAATTGCATGCAAGTACAAGTTCTTCAAATAAGTCTCTTGTTAATGAATGAAAGAGGACTGAATTATTCCACATCAGAGTTGTGATGAAACATACTAAGTGGAAACCTTGTTTGATCTGGGCTCACAAGCAAATTTCATTTCAGAATCCTTGGTTAAGAAATTAGGGTTAGAGACCAAGCCTCATCTAAAACCCTACCCTCTTGGTTGGGTGTGTGACAAAGCCAAATTACATGTAACCAAACATTGTAGAGCTAGATTTGTGATTGCATCCAAACTAGTAGATGAGGTTAACCTTGATGTTGTACCTTTAGATATCTGTGGCATTGTATTGGGGAGTCCATATTTGTATGACAGAAAAGCAATTTTCTTTCTCCATGAAAACAAGTATCATCTCGTGAAATATGAGGTGGAATACATTGACAGAGCTTATCATACCAAAATCAGTGCCACTCTTGTATGTGCAGGTCAGATGAAGAGATTGATCAATTCCATTAGAGGGTGCATGCTCATGGTTGTGAGAGTAAAAGATGCGAAGACATCTGAATCTTTCCAAGGTTGTGATCCCACTCATAAAAAGTAATTTTATGAAATTGTTTCTAACTATAATGGGATTTTTCAGGAACCAAGTGGGTTGCCTCCGAAGCATGAGATCCAATACGAAATTCACTTGCAGCAAGATGCTCCTTTACCCAAAATCAGTATGTACAGGTTGTCAGCCATTGAGATAGAGGAGATAAAGAAGTAGGTATAGGAATTGTTGAACCAAGGGGGCATACTGCCACGTTCTTCTCCATGTGGTTCATCTACTGTGTTGGTGCCAAATAAGGATGGCACATGGAGGATGTGTGTGGACTACATGGCGCTCAACAAAATAACGGTGAATAATTGGTACCCTCTCCCTCACATTAATGATTTATTAGATCAACTGAAAAATGTTGTCTATTTCACAAAAATGTACTTCCGCATTGGCTATCATCAGGTCAAGATTGTAGTATAGGATGCATGGAATACTGCATTCAAGACAAAATAGGGGTTGTTTGAATGGTTGGTGATGCCATTTAGACTATGCAATGTTTTTTCCACATTAATTAGGGTGATGAATGATATTTTCTTTCTTGATGATTTTTTATTTGTGTATCTTGATGACATTCTTGTTTTCAGTAGGACATGGGAAGATCATGTGAGTCATGTTAAAAAGGTGCTTGATGTTTTGCAAAAGGAAAAATTGTATGTCAAAATGTCTAAGTGTGAATTTGGTAAGACCTCTTTGGTTTACTTGGATCACATCGTTGGAGGTGGACAATTGAAAATAGATCCTTTTAAAGTTGATGTGATTATAAAGTGTCCTAAACCCACCAATATTACATAGGTTCGCAGATTTTTGGGTGCAGTACAATACTAGAGAAGGTACATTTCCAACTTTTCTGTCATTGCATCCCCCTTGCATGCATTGACAAGTGTGAAGCAAACCTTTCAGTGGGGAGGAAAGAAGCAAAAAGCCTTTGATAAAATGAAAGAGAAGATAAATATCGCACCAGTTTTGGCCTTACCTGACCTCCAGCTGCGATTTTAGATCGAGACAGATGCCAGTGGGTATGCCATGGGAGCAGTGTTAATGTAGTAGAGGAAACATGTATGTTACCATTCGGTGACATTCTCCCAAGCTGTTGTGAACTATCCCACATATGAAAAGGAGATGTATGCCTTGGTTCAAAGCGTGAAAAAGTGGAAGCACTATTTGATTGGCAAGGAGACCATCATTCATACAAATCACCATCCTTTGCAGTACCTCCAGTTGCAAACCAATCTTCAACAAGAACGTCATTTCAAATTGATGGGATTTCTCCAACAATTTCACTTGGTAATAAAATACAAGAAGGGCACCAGTAACAAAGTGGAAAATATGTTTTCTCACCCTCCAATTTCTTCGTCTATAGTTTTTCTAAATGCTTCTTTATCTTTTGAAAGCTATCTTGAACATTATGTTGATGATGAATATTTTAAGGAGATTTATGCAAAGCTGACTCATAGATCATACGTAAACGATTACCATTTGCAGGGAAAATGGTTGTACCACCTGTTACACTAAAAAATGTCACCATGACCACTTACAGTTAGTATGGCTCAAATCAACAGTCATGCTACCCTCTTAGGCAAGTCTTATACCTCTGCTATCCATCTCAAACTCAAAGAAGAGAGAAAGTCTTGTCAAAAATATGTTTATCTCTGGGGTTGCAGGTTCTCTCTAGCCTTACCTGCGGGGACGCTCACAATGTTCACAAAAGGTGCGTCCTTGGACGCTCTGTATGTTAAGGGACAGGTGCGTCCTTCTGTAAAAGGCAAAATGCGCGAGTTTCATCTTAAAAAAGTTACTTGTGGTTACTTCTAGAACTTTCTATAGGTCGGTTTGATGAATTGGATGTGCCTCCAGTTGGTTCATGTATCTCTATTAAGGAGGAACTTATCCCATCAATAAGGGAGCTATCCCACCCAAAGAGGGGGATTATCCCATTGATGGTGGACCTGAATAACCTCTTTACAGCACTATAAATAAAGACATTGAGCCAGAGGGAGGAGAGGTTGGAGCTATACATTTTCTTTGGGTAAATGCTGCAGGAATTAGGACTCCCATTTAGAACCTTGTGAGGAGAGATTGTCTTTGCTTGATTCTACTTGGAAGTGGGTGAGCTTTGTCAAAGTAGAGGAAAACCCTTGATGGACCCTGGGAGGAACTTGCACAACACCAAGGCCAGGTTGTAAGAGTTTCTTTGTTTCGTTATTAATACAAACTGGTTTATTTTTCTCAATAGCTTGTGTTAATGAGTTATTTCATGTGTTCCTTGGTCTGCATGTTGAATATATGTTTTATTATATGAAATGCAAGTGCTTGGTAATTGTTTGATTGTTTGTGGTTGCAGGAATTGACTTGAAGGAGGAGCTCATCCGGATCGGCAAGGACGGACTACAACAACAGCGTTTTGGAATAAGGTAAGCCTAAACACTTGTAGTTTTCATGTTTTAAAAGGTATATTTAGAGAAAGATCACTCCATTTTGTCTTGTTTGTCGCTAGAGAGTTTAGACTCCTAGGGAGGTCAGTTGTGTCCGCACAAATGACTTTTTCCGCCACGACAAATTGGCGACTCCACTGGGGAATCCATTAATGAGAGAGTCTTTTCCTTTGTGTGAACTTTGCTCTGTGAAAATCACTTTTATTTTCTGGTTTTTGACTGTGAGAATTAGTATTTGGGTGGCTTAGCTTTAGATTTAGTTACATTTGGTTTTTCTCAACTTTTCCAGAAGGACGCACCCTCTGAGTACTGCACAGTGCGTCTTTGGACGCGCTGTTGCCGTTTGCACAGAGCGGGCCCGCACCTGTTATAACGGGTTGCCTGCGTCTTCCTGTAAAATTTAGGAAAATTCCATTTTTTTGCTTTAATTGCTTTTAGATTTTGATTTTTCTTAGTGTTTTCTACCCAGATCCTTTAGTACCCTGTCAAGAATTTTCACCTGAACTTGTTTTGTGAGCTTTGAGTGTTTTAGTGGATTTCAACGAAGTTTAGGCCTAGGGTTTGATTTTTCAATAGGTCCTGTAGTGACTTTGACGGTAGAAAGTTGTCCAGCCTTAGATCTCTCTGGTTAGTCAGCCTTCTTAGAAGTCGGGCCTGTCGTAAAGTCTCCTTGTGTGAGCAGCTTGCCATTTAAGTTGTTTTGGGTCAAATTTCGAATTACTTGTTTATAAAGTGTTGATTTCCATTTTACAAAAGAACAAAAAGATTAGAGTTTTGTTTTGGCTAGTTTTTGGTTCTGCAATAAGCTAGTCCTTGATTTGATTGTGATCAAGTAAAACACCTTAGAATAATCATTGTTGGTTTTGGCCTCGTTAAGATTGCTTAGAGTAAATTTACCTTTTAGTTTGCTTATGAGTGAATTTTCATAGATTTTAATAGTTGTTAAGATTGATTTTTGGTTATATTAGATTTATTTGCTTTATTAAAAGAAAAATACAAAAACATCTTCTTTAAAAGTCTTGTTTCAAGTAGCTTTTTGTTTTTGAAAGAGAAAAAGAGTTTTTTCGTGCATGTAAAGAGCGGTCATGTTTTTTATGCTTGGAAAAGACAAACGAATTGTTTCTTTGATTGTCTTCAATTAAGAAGTTGCTTTTATAAAGATTGCATTCTCTCAACTTTTTAGTTAAGCAATTCATCGAAAAAGTAAAGTAGTGGGTAAATCATCCTAGGTGCATTTTGTAGTGGTTTCGAGTCGAGTCAACACACCACTGGTTTCACTTCCATCACCTTTTGACTTAAGAAACAACCTTAAAAGTAACGCTTAAATTAAAATCAATCTAGTAATTTTTATTTTTCTAGGGCTCTGAAACACCAACATAGCTTAGGCTAGGGTCTTGGAGTAGGTGAGTACTTAACTCTCCAAGACTACAAAACCAAACAGATAGTTTATCTTGAGTAGATTAAATCCAATTGTTTCAGTTATACTCTGGGAAAGCTCCTCTTAAAGGAGAAGCACGAGCTCGTGTCCGAACCAGTGAGGGGATCATTCCTCCCTCGTTGGGAACGACGCCAGACAGTACGTATTACAAACGGTAAACCTCGGATTAACCATTGTCGAGGAGCCAGGGGTCACTTATCGGTAAACCTTGGATTATTGTCAAGGAGCCGGTAAGGGGATTGAGCTTGTTACTCTGCCCTTGCGTGCTGTCGGAGTTTAGACTGTTCCCCCAGGTGTAATTGTTGTGATTGGTAACTTTAGTGACCATAATCTTTAGGGTTCTACCGAGGTGACGGTGGAGGGAAGGTCCCACTGTACCTGGAGCAGACGTCGGTTATACTCACTTGGATTTTCCGGGGGTTCACTTCACTTCGAGACGGTTAAAGTGGAGGAACTTGTGCCGGTCTATTCATTAAGCAGGTTGCCGGGGTAACTGTTCCACCCGCCATTTCTGTACTGAATCCTGCGAGGTTGGGCCTAATCACCAACTAGCGCTTTTGGTCCGGAAGACTACTGTTTGTGTGTGGTTTGACGCTCTAGATTATTTAGGCGTGTGCTTCAAATTTGTTTGCTTCTTTAGAAGACTTTAGGTGGTTTGATTTGAAATTTTTACTTTGTTTTCGTGTGTTGTAGTTAAAAATCTTTAATTGTGGCGGAATTACCGAGACAGTCCCGTAGACTTCGGGGCCAGTCTCCTGAAGTTGTTTCTGTGGCCGAATTGTTGAGAAGATCTCGTAGACTTAGGGGATCCCCTCCTCGAGACGACCCGGGTAATTTAGAAGGGTTAAAGGTCCTTGTAACTCCTCCTAGTGACAGTAGAGTAGGTTCACCTGAAGAAGGAGAATCTTCCTTGGTAGTCCATCCAGATTACCAAAGTTTAGAAACAGGTTATAATCCCGAAACTGTTACAGTTTCCGAGCTTGCTGGTAGTTTTTCATCTGCCAGTGAAACAGGCGAAGAACCTGAAATTTCCGAACCTGTTACTCCAACTTCTAGTGTCCCTGATTCACCGAGAATAGAAAGAATTATCACCGAAAATCTACCTTCTGGTTTGATTGCTATAGAAGAACTTGCTCCAGAAGAAGATATAGGTGTCTCTCACCTTGAAGTTCAACTTACTATTGATCTAAGGGAGCGTGAATCCATCTTTTACAGTCCTCCTAGAAGTACTTCTTGGTACCTTGCGTTAACCAATTTTTTAGACAACTCAGTCGGTTTTTCTACACCTCGTACTCCTTTTCCACCTGGAGGTATTCATACTCCTGTAAATATGTCTGGTCAGTCGTCCGTGTTTACACAAAGTCCTGAATCTTTTTTACACGGCGGTCCTTCTGTTCCCACTGGGTATCAGTCACTTTCTGGTACCTTTGCGGGGCATCTCCTCAACCCATTGATCATGGGTTATTTGCTGGAAACAGTGGTAATATACCATTGGGTGTAGGAGACATTTACATGATGTCAGGTTCAGTTCCCGTTTCCCAACCTCAAGGTGGCCAATTACCGCCTGGGGGGCAACCGCAGTTAACGCCTGGGGGACAACCTCAAGGTACACAAATCGTGTCTGGGGGGCAACCTCAAAGTCAGTATGTACCTATGGTGCAATACTTGCCTCAAGGTCAACCTCAGCCTCAATATGTACCCCAAGGCCAACCTCAGTATCAATATCAACCTCAAGGATGGCAACCCTAAGGATGGCAACCTCAAGGGTATCAACCCCAAGGTTATCAACCTCAAGGGTACCAACCTCAAGGTCAAGGTCAACCCCAGTATCAGTATTTACCTCAAGGTTATCAACCTCAAGGTCAATACTCAAGTCAAGGTTATCAACCGCCTCAAGGTCAGTCATATGTTCCAAGTATGGGAACTGCACCTTACAATTATCAATCCTACCCTCAATCTGGTTATGGATCTCAGTACCCTCAACCTGTTACGGGTCAGTACCCTGGAATGTTAGTGTGGGATCCCTCACAGGGTCAACAGGTGTTGCAGCCAAGTGTACAGATGGTTCCTCAAGCTGGACAACCCGTAGTTTCTGGTCCAACCCAGCAACCGCAACCTGTCCAGCCAAATGTTCAAACTTCTGTAGCTTCGGTAGTTACTCAGCCGTCAATTGCACCTAGTACTCCATCTCAAACGGCTGCTGCAACTATCGCTACATCTACCATACTTACTTCTGGAGTATCGACAGCTCCAGTTTCTACTGTCCCTGTTACCACACCTCAGACATCTTTACCGTTGTCTGGATCTACGATTCAAACCACGGTCCAGATGCCTGTAGGTCAGCCTGGTATAAGTACGGTTGTGACTACTCAACCTCAATTTGTTCAACCTCCGTACCAGGGACAGTACCAACCTGGGCAAGCTGTCCAACAACCAGTTTACCAGTATCAACCGTATCCTGGGTACACTTATCAACAACCTCAACAACCCCAGTACGGTCCGGTTAATCCTGGTTTTCCAGGAGGATATAATATCCCAAATGCGACTCCTGTTCCTAGTTATCCTGGATATCCTCCTCCTGGGGCTGGTATTGTGACCCAGAGTTTTAGAGATCCTAACCGGCAGTTACCGTTTATTGCAACTTTGGATTTACCCGACTTGACGCACCTAACGAACGATCCAATTCAATATCTTCAGTTCTGGCCGCCAATGCCAAATAAGTTGCCCAGTGATATACCCAAGTTCGAAGGTAAGTCTGGAGAGGATCCGTCCAATCATGTGATGACTTACCACCTCTGGTGTGCTTCGAATTCTATCTCAGATGATTCCATCCGCTTACGTCTTTTCCAGCGTACACTCATTGGTCTCGCGGCCAAGTGGTACATTGAGTTACCACGGGCCTCTTTTTACAACTTTAGCCAGTTAGCTACCTCGTTCTTAACTCACTTTCAGTTGCCGGTCAGATACGATAACGGCACGGAGTTATTAACTTCACTAAAACAATCGACGTCCACGTATATTTCTGATCACATTCATGAGTGGAGACGTCGAAGGCGATTAGTGAAAGTTTTTATCCCGGACCAAATCTTAGCTAAATGGTTTGTCAAATCATTATTACCGAAGATTACTGAAGATGTCGCTAAGGCCGGAGTAGTTACTGAGGAGCAAGTCATTGCTCAGGCACAATACCTTGACTTAGTTTACACTCAGTCGGGTACGTTACACGAGAAGATTCCGGATCTTCCAAAGTCGAATCAAATCGCTGCTGCTCCTTCGGGATCTCATGCCGCTGATGGTATGATTGGTATCGTGACTACGAAGAGCAAGAAGAAGTCTTCCAAGGCTTCAACTACTCCAATTATCACTTTGCCTGATTCTCCGACAGGAGAGTCTTCTCCTCCTGAACTTACCGCCGACATTCACGCTGTAGAGTCATCTACGGCCAAATCAAAAAACGGTGGGAAGAAGAAAGGAAAGAAGAAGGCTAAAGCAAACAAGGCTCCAAAGGAGAAAACTGAAAAGTCGGAAACCAATGACGAAAAACGCAAACCTCGATATCCTTGTCTTATTTGTGAAGAGGATCATTTTACGAGAGATTGCCCTCATCGGGCCGAGGTTGTAAAAATAGTCAAAGGTTCTCCCACTCCTGCTGTGTTAAAGAATCCATTTCCAGAGCAGGAGAATAAGATGATAGGTTCTTCTTCGAATGCCAGTGAAGAACCCATTTTGATGATGTCTCATGTGAGGATTGCGACTCGATCGCAAGATTATGGTAGTAAGGCTCCTGTTGATGGCAAGGAAGCAGAATCTTCTCACTCTAACCCATCAACCTCAGCTCCTGGTTCCGATCCACTACAGATCGAAAAACCTAACCCAGACTTAGTGATTAAGCCGCCCGCCAAGGGTGTACTTCGAAGGTCTGCTTTCAATCCACATGCGAGAGCAGCCCAGAATTACAACATTGTTGAGGACTTAGCTGTTTCACCTTCAGCAATGTCGGCACTCGAAGTGCTGCAATCATGCCCAGCACAACGGAAATTGCTTTTGTCGGCTATCGGAGCTGTCGATGTTCAGGACCCGAACCTAATGATCTTTGATCTAGAAAATAGTACACCACGTCTCCCCCATCAAATGGCTTTCCAAATTCCAGTGATAGTCAAAAACAGGCCTATTCATCGGACTGTGATTGATGAGGGAGCTTCTACGTGTATTATGTCGATTCAATGTTGGAGATCGCTTGGTTCTCCTTCGTTGAACCAATCCCCCACCATCCTTAAGGCCTTTGATGGCCGTGGGTTCCGTCCGTTTGGTATTCTACAAGAATTGCCTATAGGGGTTGAAGGTAAAACCGTTAGTCTGGATGTGGAAGTGGTTGATGCCCCTCTAGACTACAACCTTCTTTTGGGTCGAAGTTGGTCATATGCTATGACAGCGGTCGTTTCATCGGTCTTCAGAGTAATTAAGTTTCCACATAACGGTAAGATCGTGACTATTGATCAGCTGACATACTTTTCATCCGACCCAGCCTCTTCAGAGAGTATCCAGCATGTTGGTAAAACGACAATCCCTTATAGGGACGTTGGTGTAGGTTTAGTTAAGGATTCCGGTTTACTGGGAACTTTTCCTCTCCCTCCACTCAGCGCAGATCCTTCGTTTGCAACCATTCATATGATTACATCAGAAAACATTATTTATGATGATCCTTGGTTCGTCCCATCTGACTCTGAGATAGACTCACTCGGTGATGTTATGCCTTTGAGTCCATATGAAATTGCTTATGAAGCTCTCATGTCTTTTACTGACTTTCATTCAACCGAAGTCGACCAAATGAATGTGGTCAGTGAAGAGTCACTTTTTACCTCACCTTAGAATGGATAACGTTTCCCGAAGTCGTGTCATCTGACGAACAACTTCGCGAAATCCTAAGTGTAGACGATCTACCATGGGAAGATCTCCATCACAGATCTTCGTTTTTACCTAAGGATGATGCATTTGAAAATGATTTTTCATCTATCTTTACCGCTGAATATGTCAAAGACGCTCAGGATCCAACGAAACATTCTGATTCAGAGTTGAATTTAGGGAATATTTCTCGTACTATTCCCATTGATATTTCAGTGAAGCCCGGAATCGAGGAAAACATTCATATAGGTGCCGCATGTACTGAAGAAGAAATCCAAACTTACAAGGCCCTATTCCAAGAATTCACGTGTTTGCCTGGTCTTACGAGGAAATGCCGGGAATTGATCCTGCCATTGTTGTTCATGAAATAAAGACCTACCCGGATGCTAAACCCGTCCGGCAACGGTTGCGTCAAATTCACCCTCGAAAAGCGGCTGCGATTAAAGCAGAAGTCGAAAAGCTGTTGAAAGCAGGTTTCATTTATCCGATCCCGTTAACGGATTGGGTATCGAATATTGTTCCGGTCAACAAGAAACAAGGAACAATAAGAATCTGTATCGACTATAGGGATATAAATCGAGCTTGTCCAAAAGACAACTATCCTACGCCTTATATCGATCAAATTATTGATGATTGTGCCGGAAGTGAAATGTTTTCCTTCATGGATGGTTTTTCGGGCTATAATCAAATCAATATTCTACCTGCCGACCAACCAAAAATGGCATTCATTTGTCCATGGGGGACATTTGCTTATTGCAAGTTACCTTTTGGGCTTAAGAATGCCGGGGCCACTTTTCAACGGGCGATGTCTTATGCATTTCATGATATCAAGCACATTGTGCAACCCTATCTCGATGATTTGCCTGCTCATTCTTTACATCGAGCTGATCACCTTGTCCACCTACGAGCAATCTTTATGAGGTGTAGGCATTATCGAATTCGGTTGAATCCCCACAAGTGTGTTTTCTGTATAGAAACAGGTCGATTGCTGGGATTTGTTGTTTCAAAAGCCGGCATTCGCGTCGATCCCTCGAAAGTCGAGGCTATCATCAAATTGCCTCCTCCTTCGAGTTTGCGCCAACTCCAAAGTTTGCAAGGGAAAGCGAACTTTTTACGCCGATTCATCCCAAACTACGCCGAGGTCACTAAAGGTTTTACACGGTTGTTGAAACAGAATGCACAATTCTTTTGGGACGAGATTGCCCAACAATCTTTTGATGCACTTAAACACGCGTTGACCCATGCACCGTTATTGCATCCTCCCAACTACAACCAAGACTACTTCTTATACCTCGCAGCTTCGCATTCCACCATTGGAATGGTGTTAGTTCAAGAGGATGAATTCGGAGCGGAGCATGTGATATATTATCTTAGTAGGACCTTGAATCCAACTGAGCTAAAATATTCGCATGTGGAGAAATTGGCCCTGGCAGCCGTTCAAGCTGTCCAGCGTTTCCGTCACTACATTCTTCTCCGCAAAACTACAGTTATTTCGGATTGCAACCCTATGATTTATATTTTTACAAAACAACTGCTAGGGGGCAAGTACTCTAAATGGATTGTCATCCTGCAAGAGTTCGACTTGGAGTTCGAGAAGTCCAAGTCTAAAAAATCCTTAGTTTTTGCGGAATTGATGTGTGATTTCCCGAGTGCTGACACAGAGACTGTGGCAGAGGAGTCCATTGCGGACGAATCTTTGTTTCTTATCAGTACTGTAGATCCGTGGTACGGGAATATAATCATTTATCTCCAAACCCAAACCTTTCGGCCTGAAGCTTCCAAAGCGGAACGTCGAAAAATTCGGTTTCAATCCCAGCCATACAGAATTATTGGAGATACACTTTATCGCCGGGGGGCAGACTTAGTTTTTCGACGTTGTTTAACTCACGAAGAGGCTGAGAGGGTTTTGAATGATTGTCACTCTGGAGCATGTGGCGGTCATATGTCTGGGTATGCCACAGCTCAGAAGGTGTTGCGCGCTGGTTATTTCTGGCCGTCTATGTTTAAAGATTGTATCATTGCAGTCAGGAAGTGCCACAACTGTCAAGTGTTTGATCGCAAGATGCGCGCTCCACCTGCTCCTCTCCACCCTATAATTGCCGTTGGTCCATTCGCCAAATGGGGTATCGACTTTATTACTTGTAACCCTCACTCGGCCGGGGGGCATGCGTATATCATCCTTGCGGTTGATTATTTTACTAAGTGGGCCGAGGCGATGCCTACATTCGACGCAAGCGGCAAAACAGCTGCAGTTTTCGTATTCAATCATATCATAACTAGGTTTGGTGTCCCACAAGCAATCATTACTGACCATGGGAGCCATTTTCGAAACGTCATGATGACTGAGCTTACAAGCCAGCTTGGTTTGCGCCACGATAGCTCTACTCCTTATTATCCGCAAGCCAACGGTTTGGTTGAGTCTATCAACAAAGTTCTAGTTACCATGATCCGACGAACCATTGGTGTTCATCGGTCGAATTGGCACAACATGTTATTTTCAGCGCTATGGGCATACCGAACCTCAGTGAAAAATTCAACAGGGTTCACTCCTTTCCAGCTAGTTTATGGCTTAGAAGCTGTGTTACCCATTGAATGCGAAATCCCATCACTTCAAATGGCTGTCGAATTACTTCCAACTACTTCCGAAGAGGAGACACGTTTATTGTACTTGGCTAAATTAGATGAGACTCGACGTGACGCTACATTGGCAATCGAGACTCATGCAAAACGAATGAAAGCTCAGTATGATAGAAATGTAACCCCTCGAAGTTTTTCGGAAGGAGACCTAGTACTATTATATGATCAAGCTAACGATAAGCTAGGTGCCGGAAAATTCGTTCCCATGTGGCATGGGCCCTACATTGTAAAGCGAAAGCTAGCAAAAGGGGCTTATGAGCTAGTTGACTTTGATGGGGACTCTTTGGGTAAACCCAGAAATGGACTTTACCTAAAGAGGTATTATGCTTAAATGATGGGTATGGAGAAATTTTTAGATAGGTTAGATTTTCTTTCTAGCTAACAAGTGTGTTAGTTTAGTCAGTGTGCTTAGCTTAGAGAGTGTGGTTTTTCGTCATTATTCTGGCTTATCTTGGTTTTACTCTTGATATTGCAGATGTCGACGCCTCTCCAAACATACATTGGATTTGCTGATGGTGCTTGTCGTAGTACACGGAACATCTCTTCCGCAGCTTGGGTTATCTATTCGCCCTCTGACGAGTTAGTTTCTATGCATGGGGTAAGCCTCGGTCAAACAACGAACAACATTGCAGAATACAGTGCAGTGATTGAATTATTATCCGAATCTATTTCATTTGGAATTCGACGTTTGACAGTGAGGTTAGATTCTGAACTTGTTGTATTACAGCTTAATAGAGTTTATGCCATTAGGAATCCTGTGTTATTAAGGTTGTTTTTGAGAGTGCGTCTCTTGGAACGTGAATTTGATTACATTGAATATCAACATATTCCAAGGTCTTTGAATACATTAGCAGATGCAATTGCTTCTCGAATGTTGGACAGACATTTACGATAATCATGCAAGTAAATTTAAAAACATTTCATCACATATGTTAAACAAGATAAGCCGGTAATAGTGATATATATAGATAGAAGTGTGTCAAAAAATATATACATCGTCTTCGATCATAGGTTGAAAACACCTTATGATCGGCAAAATGATAGTACAAAAAGTCAAAATGTCACATGTGACTACAAAAGTGACTAGTCAATCACTGGTGGTGCTCTCTGTATGACACCACTGCGCGGGCTACCTTACGCAAAAATCTCCTAAACGGTCCAGGGACCGCGACTACGAAGCGCTGAAGCCGGGTAGGAATGTCATCCATAGTAGTCTCAGGTATATCTGCCGTGAGACGCTCTAGATCATGCTCCAACTCAGCTAGTACTTCCGCAGCCGCGTCCTGTGGGGCCGATACCGGTGCAGCTGGATGTAGTCTATCAAAAGGCCGGAGGTTGGCTGGACGCTGTGGACCAACATCTACATTTTGAAAATTTTACTGTTAGTTTTGAGACGATATATATGAAAAATAAAAAATACATAATTAGAGAACTTGTGAAAATAAAAGTACCTCTGTCATCCCATTGTTCTCCCGATGGAAGAACCATGTCCGGATCACCTCTAAAATCCGCTCCGGCATACGGAAAGTCCTGTATCGAAAAACCTGGTCCTCTAACCAGTGAAAGTAACTATCTGAGAATCGAACCACTGTCGCACCCTCGTCAGGATGCCGGGCCATCACCGCAACCCATCATATCAGCTTTGGCTCCCGAGGACCCAAGATATCAACAGTGAGTTGCTGAGGGATCAGCATTGGAACTCTCTCCAAGGAAAAGCTCACGACTAGAGGCCCATATCCAAAAGTCTTTAGTCGTCCGTTCTTTTCCTTGGTCAGTTGGCTCTTCATATGAGCCGACACAGCTTCACACCAGTTGAAAATGGTGCCTTGGTAACAGTCAATTGCCATCCGCATTTGGGATCCGGAAGCAATGTGTAAAGCGGCCGCGCCGCAAATTCTGGTAACCGTGAACGCTATGACTTTGAGTTCCGGCAGAGTGATGTGTTTTATCTCTATGCCTTTTGAATGGTGAGCCCCAGGTGTGCACCACTCGTCGCGGAGACTATCAAGGGATTGGCCACCCGGCCTAGTCCCCGCAAGACTGAGTTGCTCACCTCTGTTCGGCAAGCCAGTGAGAAAGTATACATCCGAGGGCTCTATCTCGAGCTGGTGCCCTCCTATGTAAAAGCATTGTTCTTGAACGTTCCATCGCTCAACCAGCCATTCCAAGAATCTTACCTGGCCCCTCATGCCCGGTATGGTCCAATATTTGTATAATCCGCATGCTCTTAGGGCATCCAGGGAAGGTTGATGATTTATTGCAACTTCATCATCCTCTACATGCTCTCTTTCTCTCCAATCTAACATGGTTTATACCCTGCACATCAAAAATAGCAATTAGAAATTGATTTGGGAATTTTTGGTGGTTTTTTGAGGGAGTTGGGGTTTTGAAATGCGCACTTCTCGGAAGACGCACCCCGGCTTTGTAGCACAGGGCGCCCGGACGCGGCTGGCCTGAAGGCGGGCCGCGTCTTCCGACCATTTTCCCGTATGAGAAAAAGTCGGGGGACGCGGGTCACCCGAAGGGCACCCGCGTCCGCCGAGAGGCGCATTCCAAAACCAAAACCCCCCCAAAAAATGAAACTAAGACCTAAAAATTAATTCTAAACGGATAGAAATGCAGAGTAGGATGTGTAAAATACCTGGATAAGACGGCGTTCGATTCCGACGGTCGGATTTTCCGCAGCGACCACGGGAAGTTTCTTGTCAAAAGCTCCTTTTTCAACCTCAACAGTGAAACGGTAAAAATGACATGGTAAAAGGTCTTTTTATAGGTTTTTTGGATGAATTAGTTCATTTTTTACCATGAAAAGATATTTTTCGATGTATTTTTGCCTTTTTTAAACAGGTATGAGTAATGTGTTGCTTTTGTGCAGGACAAAGGGATTTCGAGGGAAATTGTCATTTTTCACAAACAAAAATATCAGAGTCATCTTTTAAGCCCTTTTCTGACTCCTAAAACATGAAAAGATCGCCGAGCGTTTCTTTTACACTCGTTAAAACGGAATTAAAAGACGATCCCCTTTTAGCTCTTTTCTGACCGCAAAATCAGGAAAAGGTTGCCGGGTTTTTGTCGTTTCAAACTCGATAAGGAAATAAAACGACGTGTCCTTGATCGCTTTTTACTTTTCAGGTCAACGACACTATTATGAAAGTAATCCTTGGTCGCAAGATCAAGCGGTTCCCCCAGGTATTATTTTATACTTTTTCGGGCTTGAGGGACACAAATATACGAAAAAGTTCAACGTGGAGTCTCCTTTTGTTTTTTCAGACTCTCTAAAAATGAAAAACGCCGAGTTTCTCCTATACTGGGCTCGTTAAACTTTTACAGTAAAGGACCTGTTCAATTACAAACAGGAACGAACCACTCCTTCCTAGGGTTCGAATTTAAACTAGGTTGGACTCGTCCGAAGGATGAGCTTATAATCAAGCATATGTTATCCTCCTCAAGCTTGTTAAAAATAAAGAGGTACTTGCCAGAAATGGTTGGGGAAAAGAGAGAAGAATGAACCTGTTTGTTACCTTTTGTCTCAAAAGAAACTTTATTACCACTCTTGAACACGACACTTTTCATTCACCTGGGTTGGGAAATCTTTTACTTCACAGTTGACCAAACCACTTTGAAAGTCTTTAACCGGGTTTCGGGGATTAACTTTGAGTTATTCGTCACCAAGCCATCTGTCGTGTCGTTATGTGTTCAAGAGGTCTGCAAGCAAAACTTTCATCTGCAAAATACTTGTCATCCATTTGACCATCCCTGAGTCAGTCCTTACAGCAACATTTCTTCAACTTGAACAATGATTTCGTGTTGCGGGCTTGCCTGCAACGGGTCGCTTTCTATCGACATCGACACATTATCTAGAAAGATGACTTAGAAATCGACAGTACCTTGAAGTCTGCATGCATCAATGGCAGGTTTCTCGCCTTTGACGACAGTTTACATCATTGACTTTCGATCAAAGGATTCCGTGAAGTGTTCGACATCAAAACATCTATTCACATTTCACGGGTTGTGCTTGGTACTTTGAGAACCATTGACATTACTGGTGGTCTCTCTCACGCTTGTTAACAGTTTACATCATCGACTGGTAATCAAGTGGTTTCTAACATGTTCGACATCGAATCATTTAATCACATGGCTAGAATCGTACCAATTCGGGAAGTAGAAGTGAAGACCCTGGATCTAGTTTCTACCATCCAGGCTGCGAGGAGTTTTGTATTCATTATCTATGTAGACTAATCATAAACAGATGGCTGCGTCCATACTGTGTCTACAAAAGTCTATAAAAATGATGTACTGCAAGATCATTCCTGTATCAGAATAGTTAGTCCATTAGTTAAAGTTTTGAATCTGAGTATGGGAATGCCTACCTCAGTGATGATATAATCTTATACATGTATTTTGTGTTGAAAATTGCAGGTTCCAACCAGGTCATCCACAAGACAATCCT
This sequence comes from Pinus tabuliformis, assembly GCA_031772625.1. Classification (NCBI taxonomy): domain Eukaryota; kingdom Viridiplantae; phylum Streptophyta; class Pinopsida; order Pinales; family Pinaceae; genus Pinus; species Pinus tabuliformis. The sequence goes on along the minus strand of CM062820.1, from coordinate 817,200,038 downwards.
TGAAATGATAAAGCGCTTCACCCTTCCTAGAATTACAAAACCCTAATCTATTCCAGGCTTCGCACTTTAGGGGGCAATCTGTTACACTAAAAAATGTCACCATGACCACTTACAGTTAGTATGGCTCAAATCAACAGTCATGCTACCCTCTTAGGCAAGTCTTATACCTCTGCTATCCATCTCAAACTCAAAGAAGAGAGAAAGTCTTGTCAAAAATATGTTTATCTCTGGGGTCGCAGGTTCTCTCTAGCCTTACCTGCGGGGACGCTCACAATGTTCACAAAAGGTGCATCCTTGGACGCTCTGTATGTTAAGGGACAGGTGCGTCCTTCTGTAAAAGGCAAAATGCGCGAGTTTCATCTTAAAAAAGTTACTTGTGGTTACTTCTAGAACTTTCTAGAGGTCGGTTTGATGAATTGGATGCGCCTCCAGTTGGTTCATGTATCTCTATTAAGGAGGAACTTATCCCATCAATAAGGGAGCTATCCCACCCAAAGAGGGGGATTATCCCATTGATGGTGGACCTGAATAACCTCTTTACAGCACTATAAATAAAGACATTGAGCCAGAGGGAGGAGAGGTTGGAGCTATACATTTTCTTTGGGTAAATGCTGCAGGAATTAGGACTCCCATTTAGAACCTTGTGAGGAGAGATTGTCTTTGCTTGATTCTACTTGGAAGTGGGTGAGCTTTGTCAAAGTAGAGGAAAACCCTTGATGGACCCTGGGAGGAACTTGCACAACACCAAGGCCAGGTTGTAAGAGTTTCTTTGTTTCGTTATTAATACAAACTGGTTTATTTTTCTCAATAGCTTGTGTTAATGAGTTATTTCATGTGTTCCTTGGTCTGCATGTTGAATATATGTTTTATTATATGAAATGCAAGTGCTTGGTAATTGTTTGATTGTTTGTGGTTACAGGAATTGACTTGAAGGAGGAGCTCATCCGGATCGGCAAGGACGGACTACAACAACAACGTTTTGGAATAAGGTAAGCCTAAACACTTGTAGTTTTCATGTTTTAAAAGGTATATTTAGAGAAAGATCACTCCATTTTGTCTTGTTTGTCGCTAGAGAGTTTAGACTCCTAGGGAGGTCAGTTGTGTCCGCACAAACGACTTTTTCCGCCACGACACCACCTTGGCAAACTTTGTATCCCCACCAATGCAAGAATACATGTAATCAAATAGGCACATACCTCTCTTGTGTTGAGTCATTTTGGTGTAGGGAAAACTTTATGTCATCTGCAGAGGTTTTTTTATTGGCCTTGTGGGAAAAATATTATGACTCAATATGTAAATGGATGTGTGTTGTGTTCAGTTTTCAAGCCCACTAATAGAAAATTAGGGCTCTACACACCACTCCCTGTTCTAAGCCGTCCATGGGAAATTGTGTCAATGTATTTTGTTGGTTGTTTTCCTTTGTCTAGGAGAGGTCATGATTATTTTTATGTCGTTGTGGATAGATTTAGAAAAATGTATGTCTTAATTCCTTGTAAAAAGCATATCACTACATAGTAGATTGCTCGTCTCTTCTTCTAATTTGTATGGGTACACTTTGGGTTGCCCACATCCATTATATTTGATCGAGACTCTCATTTCCTTGGAGAGTTTTAGACGAGTTTGTGGATAATGATGGAAAAAAAGCTGAAGAGGAGCACGACATTTCATCCGCTGACCGACGGGAAAACATAGGTTGTCAATCACACAGTGATACATTACTTCGGGGCTATTGTGACAAGCATCCCAAGTTGTGGGATGAGCATCTTCCTTATGTACAACATGCATACAACCAAGAAGTGCATTCATCCACTCAGAGCTCACCATTCGAGACATGCTTTAGATATTTTCCAAAGGATCCCTTAGACATGGTATTTGGGAGAGATGAAGATTCTAGTGAGAAAAATAATAGGGACAAAGCATGGAATTTCATTCAGCGAATTCAGATGATTCACCGGGAAGTGCAGGAGCAGTTGGAGAAAACTCAAGCTCAATATAAAGCTCAACATGACAAGAACCGATTTGATCACCAATTACAGGTTGGAGATAGGGTGTGGCTCCACATCAGCAAAGACAGAATCAAAGGGTAAGGAAATAAGTTGAGACCAATATGATATGTCCCATTCACCATATTAGAGAAGATTGGAGACAATGCTTTTCGTCTCAATTTTCCAACATACATGCAGATGTACTCAATGGTGAATGTTGAAAACTTGAATCTTTATGAGCCTCCTTTGATCATGGACACCGAAGAGGTTGGACAGGTTCCTACATTGGATGAATTTGCACCAGAATACTTGGACAAGATACCTGAGGATATCATTCTTGACAGGAGAACTAGGACTTCACGATGAGGAGACGTGGAGTACCTTCATATTAGTTTCAAGGGAATGCATCCAAGTAAGGCTCATTGGATTGAAAAGGAGAAAGTGAGGGAGAAATTCCCTCACATGCCAATTGACTAAAAAGATTTTGTCGGTCCAAAAGCTCACTAGTGGGGAGGAATGATCCACGAGGATCCCAAAAGGCCAATTTTTTTAAGTCCTAAAAATGTAGTGAAACTAGTCTCAAATCGAAGAGTTTGTCGTTCTGAATCCAATGACGTGAACGGAACCTCAAATGGACACATTATGTAAAAGTTATGCCCCACTGAAGTTTTTCAACAACAACTAAAAATTTTGCAGGGAGGACCCACAGTGCCACTTGGCATGCTGAAATCAATAGTATAATTGTTGACATCAGTAAGGTGACATGGCATATGGTCGAAGGACATCCATTAATGAAGCGACACGTGTGAGTTGATTTCATCATGACATCATCAGCCCAATCAGTCGTACGGACCAATTAGCAAGCACCTCATGGCAGCCCAGTCAGCATGCCGGAATTTGCTAAAGAGGCAACAATTTGGACCGATCCAGCAATCAGCGACAGCGAATTTATCACCTACTTAAAATGACCAATGACCCTCAAAAAAATCAGCGAGAAAGTAGCATGGTGGGGAATAAAATAATATATTTGTAAAAAGGTCGGTGACCCACCGGCAGGCGATCAACCCCACCAACCAGCTGGCTGACCAGCAATGGTGGCACGGTGGATTTATATATATATATATATATATATATATATATATATATATTACAATGGCCAGCGGTGGGATTTGAACCCACCCGGCGATTCCGCCAGCGCCAACAGCATACCCCACAAAAAGTGCCAAAATTCGTTCCACTGAAAACAAATGTTGCCCCAAGTTAAGGTTTGAACCTGGGTCTCCCGGTTGGTAATGTGTGTGGCCACCTATGCGCCACTTGGCAATCTTTGGTGTGTTCGCACACCAACATATATTTAAACACTCTTTGCACAACGCTTGAGGAGGTCATGTGGCAGAAAGAGAGCCCCAGAAACCCAGCACAGAATTACACGCATGAAGTTTGAAACAAGGAGAATGTTTTGACGAATATTCCCTGGGAATATTCTAGGAAATCTTGCAAGGAATCTAAAAGATTCCTTAGAGCCCAAAAGTCACCTACTCAGAACAGGGTCAAGTTTATAGTCATTTGACACGATTTTCACGCCACGAATTCAATGGTAATGTTCGTTTCTGCAGCAGAGGTTTACAATTTTCAAACCATTCCAGAAAATGGAGGTATAATGTGTCATTTGTAAATGATTGTAATTTTGATTTCATTGTCAATTAATGAAAGAGGCATCCCCACATTGAGCAGGGCGCAGAGACGTATCCCACACTAAGTGAACTTCGTTATCAAGTTGTTTTTGTGCATTTGATCTCATGGTTATTTATTGAATTCCACTTCTTTTATGTGTTTATGTCACTTAGTTACGTGTTATTTTATATGAAATTTTGTATGCATCCTTGAAGCAAAAGATTTGCATCAGGGATGCAGAGTGTATGTCCATTTCTCTATTTGAGGACTAGTGGGGGAGGTGGTAGGCATAAATCTCACACAAGGGGAAAAGTAAAGAATAGGTGGAGGGGGAACCAAAGGATATGTTGATGGATATATGTCAGGTTAGATCATTATATTATTTTTCATCCAGCTTCATGCTTTTAGAGTGGAAAAATTGGAGGAACTAGTGCATAATACCATTTCTATCAGCGGTCACAATTTGGAAAAATTTGGTTCAAAAAATTCAAGGGCCATTTTGACGCCTTATATGAACACTTTTTATGGTACCAAACTTACTATGGACCTATAATTCATAATCTACACATCGATACATTTCTAATGGTGCAATAATCACCTCAATCGAAGCTTGTATGAGAAAGTTATGCATCCTCTTTACACCAAATAAATCCCTCTTGTAGACAAGAGCGATCTCCCTAGATCCTTGACGGAAACTAGAAACAAGAAATACAATTGAACTAACTATTTCCCTAAGTTGGACTTGTTTGACTATAAGAATTAAGGCTAATGGATTAGCCTCTTACCTATTTCACGAAATGCTCGATGAAGATCCCTTGTTATGATTTGATGCAACTCCTTAATGCTTGATAAGACCTACAATCATAAACCATAAAAGGATCAAAATCATATGGGATATAATAATCCAAACAAGACTTAACCTAATGATAAAGGAAATTAGGAATTGAATTTGCCTTAATAAACATTATAAACAATTATAAACCATTCATCATTCCAATAAGAAAAATCAATGGGAGAAAGTGTTCATTTGTATTAATCAAAAATAAAGAGGAGCCTTACAACCTTCGCCTTAATGTCGTGAGGTCCCTCCCAAATGCCTTCAATCTCCTCCTTAGATGACAAGCTTTCCAATCTCAAACTAACAGCATATGTTTATCTTCGCTAAGGTCTAACCTCTTTAATCCCTCTACCCTCTAGTCATTTTATAGGCCAAGAGGAAGAAGTTTCAGATCCAAAAGAGGAGGATGAGACTCCTTAATTGAGGGATTGGGTTTCCATGAGAAAAGGGATTAAGATGCATCATATGAAGGTTATATTTTGAATGGTCATCACCTAGAAGCTTTCAGTCGGGAAATATTCGACCAACTATGTTTCTAGAATGTACTTTTTATTTTTAGTTTATTAAATTCACCTGTGCGAGTTTATAGTGGCAGACAGACCACAGTTCTGCATTTTTTCAGAGTTAATCCTAGCGAATGTGCGGGAAAATCTAGAAAAATCAGTGAATCAGCAAAATATTATTCCTATGGAGCGCCTACATGGGGTAATTGTGGATATTGAAGGGGTGCGTGTCGTAGCCGATTTTGAAGTGATCGAAATAGTGGATGATAGTAACCCATACCCAGTGCTGCTTGGAATTGATTGGGCATTTGATATGAATTTGATAATCAACCTTAAGAAGCGTAGTATGACGTTTGAAAAAAAAGGAACTCAGGGTTATTTTTCCTTTGGATCCGATCAAGGGAGGACAATATACTGAACCATTCCACAATTATTATGAAGAGGACAATATTGAGAAAATCTATAATCTTACTACATGAGATGAATATTGGATCAACCCTACGGCGAATGGGCGAATCAAGTGGGGGAAGGACAGCTCATACAATTCAGATTCAGTTGAGGAGCTCAAACACTGGCAAAACATGTTGCATGAGATATCATCGTTGCGACGCAACAGGCTTACAAAGTCACTCAAATGTATATCCACTGAGGTACGCAACTTACTGTATTATGATGGTTTAGAAGATGCCAATTTATTTATGGATAAATTTGAAATAGATGTACTGGAGGAACATCAGTTCCAGATGTTAGACATCATGCTGAGAGCTATGCCTGCTAGATGGTGGGGTGTGCATAAGAACAGCTTCGCAGATTGGAAGGAATATCGACAGATGATGAAGTTGCAATTTGGGTATGCCAATACCCGCATTACGGAGAAATATACAGGGAAGGATGATCCGCATGAGCATCTGGCTCGATGGACGAAAGCATGGGGAGAAGAACCATAGCCAGAATGGGTTCATATATTCTGCCACAATTTGGATATGATTCTCATGAACTGGTATTTAGAAATGGAGCTGCGACATGAAACTGCAGAATGGGATGTCCTAAAGGAAAGTTTTTTGCTCACTTTTAGCTTTGAAGATGGGTTTGAATATATTGACGAAGCGTTACAGGAGATCAAAGCTACAATATTTAGAATGCCTGAAGAACTTGTTGCATGGGTACAACCAGATTGGAGTACACAATTGCGTCATGCGCTCGAATGCTACAATGTGACCATTAAGGAATGTGAAGAAGATCCTAGGAACATCAATATTCCTAAGTTAGAAGGATAGTACGAAGTCACAGGGCCTAAGGTGGAAGTCCCTGATATCTCAAACCCCTTAAAGACCAAGCAGTTGAATATTGGATCATAAGTGCAGCCGACATTTGCAACCATAGGCATCTATTGGGATGAAGACATGGTGGACAAAGTCGCGGAGTTATTACGGTAGTACCAGGACTTGTTTCCCACCAATTTCTCTGATCTGAAAGGGATATAGTAGGGGATCTGGGTGCCATGAAGATCACCCTAAATCCATATTCGAAGCCATTGAAGTAGCACCCCTACCGGTTGAATCCTACGTATAAGGAAAAAGTGTGTGATAAATTAGATAAGATGCTTGCAGCAGGGATTATTGAGCCTGTCGAGGAATCGGAATGCGTTAGTCCTATGGTGGTTCAAGAAAATAATACGAAGGGTGAAATTCGAATATGCGTAGACTTAAGGAAGTTGAATGATGCTTATGTCCACAATCCATTTCCTATGCCATTCATCGATGAAGTGCTAGAGAATGTTGGAGGTCAGGAAGCTTATTCATTTACTGATGGATTCTCAGGGTACCATCAGATCAAGATTGCACCAAAAGATAGGAGTAAGACCACCTTCGTGACTGAATGGGGTTGTTTTCAGTATATAGTTATGCCTTTCAGACTTAAGAATGACCCTGCAATCTTCTCCAGGGTGGTAGTTGCAGTTTTCAAAGAATTTATTCACAAATTTTTGGAGGTTTACTTTGATGATTGGACAGTGTTTGGGTTAGTAAAGAGACATGTTTCCAGTCTTTGCCTCATGTTGGATACTTGCCGAAAGTATCATATATCCCTTAATCTAAAGAAATGCATATTTCGTGTGCCGTATGGGATATTGTTGGGCCATGTAGTCTGCAAGAAGGGGTTGATGGTAGGCCCTGCCAAAATTGCAGTGATTATTAATATAGTGCCTCCAAAGAATGTCAAACAACTGTGCGCGACGTTGGGCCACACAAGGTATTACAGAAAATTCATCAAAGCGTATGCGCAGATCAGTGCGCCCATGGAAAAATCGCTGAAAAAGGATGCAAAATTTTGCTGGGAGGAGGATTGCCAGAAAAGCTTGGATGTCGTAAAGGAAAAGATGGTAACTGCACCTATTCTAATGTTCCCTGACTAGAAGAAGGAGTTCCACATACATGTAGATGCTTCCTGCATAGCACTAGGAGTTGTGCTAACCCAACTAGGCGAAGGTGATATCGACCATCCAATAGGATTTGTGAGTAGAAGTTATTGAACGTAGAAAAGAATTATTCAACCACAGAGCACCAAGGCTTAGCAATGGTGTATGCACTCCAGAAATTTAGGCACTAATTGTTGAGTGTGCACTTCAAGATGTACACGAACCATTCTGCTTTGAATTACCTGGTCAACAAACCTTTGTTGGGGGAGGAGGGGGGGGGCGCGGAGATTAGTAGATGGTTGTTGCTCTTTTAAGAATATGACTTTGAAGTAGTTGTTAAGCCAGGGAGATTGAATGTTGGACTAGATCACCTCTCGCGGATTCAGAATGGTGGCGAACCTACAAATTTTGAGGAAGGACTGCCTGATGCACAACTCTTTGTTGTACGCATCGTGGATGACCATTTCTCAGACACAATCCAATTCGTGTCTATAGGTACAGCCCCTAAAGGGTATACGACACAACAAAAGAAAGAATTGGTGGTCTGGGCTATAGATTTCCCTGTTATCACTGGACATTTATATAAAATGGGATCAGATGAAATATTGCGTAAGTAGGTCCTGGAGTATGAACAGCAAAGTATCCTCGCTGAAGTGCATGGAGGGTTTGCGGGAAGAGCAATTATGCAGAAGATCCTATGACCAGGACTATGGTGGTTGACTATGCATAAGGATTCCAAGGCTTATTGCAAGGCATGTGATGTTTGTCAAAGAACAGGGAGACCGTCATGAAGGGATGAATTTCCCTTAAACCCGCAGGTCTCATTACAAGCGTTCGATAAGTGGGTGATAGACTTCGTGGGGCCATATATTATTAAGGAGATTATGGATGGAAGCACATTTCAGCTCATGAAGCTGAATGGGGAGATGTTTCCGGGAAAGGTCAATGGGAGTCGATTAAAGTTGTACAGGGGTGATCCCACCCCTGCGCCATGACTATATGGATGTGGGATAGTATTAGTACTCCAGGCAGTTGTAAGGGAGTGTGAGACTATAAACTACACTATCAGAAGGATGATTGCGCGACGAATCAAGGGAAGGCACAGAGGAGATCTGTGATGAAGGAGTTGTGCTAGGATGGTGGGTCACGCGTAGCCTAGACAAAAAGTCACCATTGGAAGCACTGTAGCTGATTGGATGGAAATTTTTCCGTTAAAATGAGCGGGGGGGAGCATATATTTGGAAATATTCTGCCAAAAATGCATTAATGACTAGGATTTGGAGGAAAGGATGGATTTGAATTCAAATTGAGCTATAAATATGGCACGCCACTCCACATTCGAACACTTTGCTTCCTGATAAATTCCCTTGAGTTGTTTCACTTTCGTTTGTGTCAAGAGAAGTATTGTATGTCTGCCAAGGATTGTGAAAGAATTAAAGAGCATAACTCACAACTGGGATTCACAAATTTAACTGATTGGCAGCACAACATATTGATTGAGAGAATGACTGCAACTTGACCTGATATGGAGCCGACCCAACCTGTACCTACAAGGTTGCCTACTACAGCGCCTAGGTCGGCAAGGCCTATGCCATTTGCTTCCACGGTGGGAGATAAGAAGCAGAAGAAGCCTCTACAAGCACCGGTGCAGCAATCGCCACCCAAAAATCTGATGGAGATTAGACATAAGACAAAGATGCATCAATCCAGGTAGCTGATGAAGCCACTAGACTTAAATGAGGACGAACTAGTCAGGGGAGTTCATTCAAACATGTTCACAAATGGTAAAAAGACCCATAAACTGATCAAGTGTCATGGAGACAAATTGACATGTAACAGATTGCCCCACAAAGTCCAAATTCTGTAAAATAAGTTTAAAATATTGAAGCGCTTTATCATTCCAAGGATCGGATAAGAGACAATGGTCGGAAACCTATAGGGAATATTCAAGGATTACAAAGCAAATGTATATCAATAATCATCATTGAGGTAGGTATTCCCATATTCAGAGTAAAGAGAACTCAATGAACAAGCATGGAAGAACCAAAATCATATAGATAGTAGACACAGCATGGACGCAACCATCTATCACAAATGAGTCTACATAATCATGAATATAAAATTTCCTCGCAACTTGGATTGATGAAACTAGATCCAGGGTCTTGATCTCCATCTCTCTATCCATGATACGAATATAACCATGCGAGTGAATGTTTCGAAGTCAAACATGGCAAAAACCACTTGATTACTGGTCAATGATGTGAACCGTTAACAAGTGTGAGAGAAACCACCAATAATGACAATGGTTCTCAAGGTACTTCCAGTACAATCTATGAAGTGTGAATAAGTGATATGAAGTTGAACACTCATAGAATCATTTTATCGAAGGCCAATGATGAGAACTTGTCGTTGAAGGTGAGAAACCTTCCATTAAGTCATGCAGGTCTCAAGGCACTGAAAGTTTCTAGATCAACTTCCTAGTAAATGAAATGAAGTCTATAGGAAGCAACCTGTCGTAGGAAAGCCTACAACACGAAACACAATGTCAAGTTTTGAAAATAGTTGGAAAGGACTGTCTCAAGAATGGTCGATGCGATTGAAGGCTATAATTTGCAAAGGAACTTGAACTAAGATTGAACTTCTCTTGAACACATAAAAACATGACAATTGACTTGTCAACATTTGACTTAGTGATAATACCAAAAACCATTAAGACTTTCAATGAGGTTTGATTAATTGTAAGACAAATGAATTTCCCAACGTGGACATGAATGTGACAGAGTGTCTTGTTTGAGAGCCACATGCTACCTTTAGAAATGAAAAATGTAAAATGGACACCTTTTCCCAATTTCCCCCCAGCATTACTGGCAAGTACCTCTTTTTTTTTTTACAAACTTAAGGAGTATAACATATTCTTGGATTGTAATATCATCCTTCTAATGAGTCCATTGAAGTATTTTTAACGAACCTTAAGAAGGAATGGTTTGGTCTCGTTATCCTTAACGGGTCCTATACTGTTTAGTTTTTATGAGTCCAGAAAAGGGGTAAATCGATGTCGTTTTCTTTTAAAGAGTTGGAAAAAGACATAAAAAGGAAACTCATTTAGTTATTTTACTATAAAATTTTAATGAGCTCGGAGAAATTAAAGCTTGACGTTTTTCACTTTTAGGGAGTCAAAAGAAAAACATAAGTAGACTCCATCATGTTCTTTTTCATAATTTTTAGTCCCTCAAGTCTGAAAAAGGATAAAATAATACAAGAGAGAACTCTATTGACCATGTTCAATCAACGTATACCTTTTTCGTAAATAGTCCTAACTTAGTCCGTAAAATGGTAAACTTATACTAAGTGGATGGTTGTTCATTTACTTTTATGAGTTCAAACAAGCAAGTACTTGACAATCTTTTCATTTTTAAAAGAGGCTGAAAAGGGCTTAAAAGATGACTCTATGATTTTTGCTTTTCGTAATTTTTTGAAAGCATGAAAAGTGATAAAAGTCTTCTAAATAGTCAAAATGATTTATCCTTGCTTTGTAACCTATCCTTCAAATTTAAACTCAATTAATCGTTATAACTGCTCAAAAATATAAGATTTTCCCTCCTAAAGGTTTTTAAAATAAAAATAATATTTTTTTAGATTAAAAATCCTATAAAAGTGGGAAAACTAAATTATTTTTCACCATTTTCATTTCTACCATTTGAGAGGAGAGAGGATTTTTTACCACCAGACTTCCAGGACTGATTCTAAGCTAATCGGTGGATGAAATCGCAAACCAATTCTTCTAGGTAGAAGATTTCTCCTTAACTTAGCTTTTTGTCAGTTCAAATTTCCATTTTAAGCTTTCAGTTAATCAGTTAATTTTTTGGGGCAAGGTTTTGTCAAAAAATGCACCCTCGACCCTGTGCTGATTTCCTTCAGTCGGGTAAAATTTTCCACATGGAAAATCACGGCCTCCATGGATTTTTTTCAGAAAAATCCGTGCAGCTGCACCCTGTCTCTAAAATGGCAGCAATGTAGGCGGTGAGGGTTTTTTTTTGCAAGATTTGGGCTCTGAAAAACATGAAATTGATCTCAAAAATGATTCTAATCTTTTTAAAATGGTCATTTCAGGTTAATTAATTTTCAAAATGGAATGGAGGGAAAGAGAGCATGAAGCCAATGATTTGGAAACTTTGGCAGATCCATCTACCGTGCAGGCTCTAAGAACTTGTGGCCTCCTGAACTACTGGCACATTCATGCGATGAAAAATCAAGCAAATCTGATGACATGGTTGATAAGAACCTGGAATGTTCAAGAACAATGTTTTGCGATTGGGGATCATCGCGTTACCATTGACATCAATGACATCTATTTCTTGAATGGGATTTCTCATTGGGGATCCAATATTTCATTATTTGGATAGAGGACAGGAGGATATACAACCGATGGGTATCTACAACTCTTTTGCAAGGGTGCACCACCCAAGAATGGCAGAATTAATATTCAGACCATCGAGCTCTTGCCCCTAAGGACCATTGCCTTCACTGTTAGCAAGTTGTGTGGTAGTTTTTCCCTTCATTTAACCACATGGGCATAGATACAAATAGTCTTGAAATGTTGGGAATCCACAGTGTTCAATTGGTGCAAAGCAGTGCTTGTAAACATGAAGGGACAGTTGACTAGATGCAAGAATGGTAAACTGAAGAATCTCGGTTATGGCGCCATTCTTATTACTTTTTCCCTAAAGATGATTCCTCTTCTCCGGCCACACCAGATTCTAGCAAATGAGGGGAACCTAGGGATCCGCACATAATGAGGTGGGTTGCACTAATGGCAGTTCATGGAGGCGATGGACCAGTAGTGAGGTATACTCCGGAGTTTTTTAACTGGTTAGGCCAGCATACCATTTGGGTTGAGGACTTCCCATATGTCTAGATGGATTATAGAGGTGATCCTGATATCCCACTTCCAGTCGAAACTCAGTGGGGTGATTTAGGTGAGAGTTTGTCATTTTGACATGTTTTCAATATATTTTTTATGTATTTTTGTCTTCAAAGGCTAATTATCTAAAATGGATGTGTAAATGTGGGCCCAAACCAACTGACAAGGCTGAGGCAATTTGACAGATGAGGCGAGCAGCCTATAGCAGCTACGACATCTAACTCGAAGGTAGTAGAGATTCTAACAGAGCTGGAACACAACCTAGAGAGGTTGACTTTCAATATCCCAAAGACTGGGATGGATGGCATTCCTCTCCAATATTAGAGACATGTAGTTGGGGTTCCAAGGCCACTTAGATGATTACTGCGTCAAGTTGATCGTGTTGTCGTTTGCTATCATGAGCATCATCATGTTTAGTTGTTCTAGTTTCTAGGACCACATTTTGATTTTTTGTTTCAACATATTCGGAAAATAAAAGGCCACCGGGCCTTATGTCCTTGGATGACATATTTTGTAGACACACTTCTATGCAAACTCTATTTTAATGAAAAAATACTACTTTTTCCTATTGTTCATCTTGATCAATATATGAATGAATATTGTTTTTAATTTACAAATGTTTCAAATGTCTATTTAACACATGATTAGACAATGTGTTTAAATATCTTGGAATTTGTTGATATTCAATATAATCAAATTGTCTTTCAAAAGAGGGACCTGTAAAAACATTCTTTACATTGTTGGAATCCTTATTGTATAGACATTGTTTAAATGTAATACTACGAGTTGTGAATCTAACCTAATGATCAAACGTTGAATAGAAAATGTGATGGCATCATATAATAGCTCAATGAATGTGTTATATTCTACTATGTTATTTGTTGTTTGACCAAGGCATATTCCATGAAAAGAGACTAGCTCATCATTGGGTGAATAGATAACCTAGGTTGTGGAAGATAAATTCTAAGTACTATGACTAGCCCATCAACAAAGCCAATGTAAGTCTGAGGGAACATCGACATCTTCTAATCAAGTGAAAAACAAGATAAGCAGGAGAAGTAGTAGAAAATGTGAAAAACATTAACTATCACACATACCTACAAAATGGTAAATAATGTATAAGTCTCCACCAAAATTTTATGCATAATGTTTCTTTAGGTAAAGACCATTTTTGGGCTTTCCCAAAGGAATACCATCGTAATCAACCAGCTCATAGGCTCCTTTAGCTAATACGTGTTTTATGATGTAAGGTCCATGCCACATGGGTTCGAACTTTCCCGCGCCTAACTTGTCATGAGCTTGATCATAAACAAAGACTAGGTCACCTTCTAAATATGAACGAGGATTGACGTTTTGATTGAAATGAGCTTTGAAACATTTTTCGTGAGCTTCTCTAGCCAGTGCGACATCACGAAAATTTTCATCTAAACATGCTAAATGTTCAAAATGTTCTTCGTCTGCAGAGGTAGCAGGCAGTAATTCGATAGCTAGTTTCAGGGATGGGATTTCACATTCAAAGGGTAATATTTCTTCCAAACCATAAATAATTTGGAAAGGAGTAAAACCTGTCAATGTTTTTGTAGTAGTACGGTAAGCCGATAGGGCTGAAAAGAGCATGGAATTCCAATTTCCTTTATGAATACCAATTATCCATTTAATCTTGTTGGTTAAAACTTTATTGACGACTTTGACTTGACCATTATCTTGTGTATAGTAAGGAGTAGAGCTATCATGGCATAGGTCGAGACGTGTGGATAGTTCAACCATCATAAAGTTGTGAAAATGACTATCATGGTCTGTAACAATAGCTTGTGGGACACCAAACCGAGCAATCACATGATTGAAAATGAAAATTGTTGCAGTTTCACCGTTGTCTTTATATGTAGGCATCACCTCGGCCCATTTCGTAAAGTAATCAACTGCAAGGATAATATACCCGTGCCCCCCGATTGAGTGAGGGTTATAGGTGACGAAATCGATGCCACATTTGGTAAAAGGACTAACAGCTATGATAGGGTGAAGAGGAGTTGAAGGTGCTCACATTTTGTGATTGTAGATTTGGTAATTATGGAATTTGCGCACTGCAATAATGCAATCTTTAAACATTGAAGGCCAAAAATAACTGGCATGTAATATCTTTTGGGCAGTAGCATACCCAGACATATGACCACCACATGCTCCAGAATGGCAGTCATTTAATGTTTTTTCAGCCTCTTGGAGAGTCAAACAACGTCGAAATATAGAATTGGTACCGCGACGGTAAAGAGTGTCACCAATAATATTGTATTGTTGGGATTTCTATCATCCGACGATGATCAGTTTTAGATAACTTGGGCCTAAAAGTTTGTATTTGGAAATATATAAGCATATATCCATACCATGGATCTGGCGTACTAATAAGAAAGAGAGATTCATCAGCAAAGGAACCTTCTGCTAGAGTTTCTATATCAGTATGAGGAAAGTCACACAATAGTTAGGCGAAAACCAAAGATTTATTTGATTTAGATTTTTCAAATTCTAAATCAAAGTCTTGTAATATAACTATCCGTTTGGAGTATTTTCCCCCTAGAAATTGCTTAGTGAGAATATACATCACAGGGTTGCAATATGAAATGACATTAGTGTTTTTTGGAGAAGTATATAATGAAGGAATCGTTGAATAGCTTGAACAACTAGAAAGGTTAGCTTCTCCACATGTGCATATTTAATCTTAGCTTTAGTGAGATTTCTACTCAAATAATAAATCACATGTTCACTGTTAGAATCATCCTCTTGGACTAACACCATGCCAATATTGAATAGTGGCATCAAACGCATCTAAGTACATAAATTAATCTTGATGGTAATCAAGTGGATGCAGTAACGGTGCATTGGTCAGTGCATGTTTTAACTCATCAAAATATTTATCAGCAAGCTCATCCCAGAAAAAAGGGTGCCCTTTTTCAATAGTCGAGTAAAACCCTGGGTTAGTTCGACAAAATTATGGATGAATCTCGTAAAAAGTTTGCTTTCCCTTGCAAGCTTTGGAGTTGTGTAAGGCCAGAAGGAGCAAGCAAATTCAGAATTTCCTCTACCTTAAGGGAGTCAACACAAATGCCCTCTTTCAAAATGATGAAACCTAGAAGCCGACCTGATTCTACACAAAAGATACATTTGTGCAGATTCAAGCGAATATTCTAATGCCTGCACCTAATGAAAATTGATTTTAAGTGCAATGGGTGATCCTACCTTTTCATTGAATGAGACGGCAACTCATCTAAGTAGGGTTAAACAATATGCGTGATATCATGGAATGCATAAGACATTGCTCGCTGAAAAGTTGCGCCATCATTTTTCAGGCCAAGTGGGAGTTTTCGATAAGCAAAAACCCCCCATGGGTATATAAACGTGGTTTTGTATTAATCGGCCGGGAGTATGTTTATCTGATTGTAGCCAGAAAATCCATCCATGAATGAAATTTTTCATTCTCGACACAGTCATCAACAATTTGGTCCATATAAGGAGTTGGATAATTGTCCTTGGGACAAGATTTATTAATATCTTTATAATCAACACATACTCGAATAGTTCCTTATTTTTTATTAACAGGTACAATGTTTGATACCCAATCAGTCAAAGGAACGGGGTAAATGAATCCTGCTTTCAACAATTTTTCAACCTCATTTTTTATAGTGGCAGCTTTTCGTGGATGAATAGGGCGTAATCGTTGTCTAACAGGCTTAGCATCCCGATAAGTTTTTATCTCATGTACAACTATGCTAGGGTCGATTCCTAGCATTTCTTCATATGACTAGGCAAAGATGTCACGGAATTCCTAAAATAGGGATTTATAAGTTTGCATCTCTTTTAAAGAACAAAAAGCTCCTATATGAATATTTTTAGTTATCGTTGGTTTCACTAAGATATCTATGGGTATCGATGTCGATATGTTCCCTAAATTATGTTCAGTATTGGAAGAAAGGGTAGATATTGGACATTGAGGATCATTAAGTGTCTCAGATGAAAACATAGATGAGAAATAATTCTCAAATTTTTCAAAGGATGGAAAGAAGGCTAAACAATCATGAGTATCATCCCATGGAATTTTGTCCAAGGTCATAACTTCCATAATCCCTTCATCAGTTAAAAAAATTGCGTTAAATGGATTAGGCATAGAGATTGGTTCCAAGCATGGCAAATGAGAATATTCATCAATAATTGTATTCATTTGGTTGTTTTTAAATGTTGATAAGTTGGAAAAGGACAAAATTGCCTCATAAGCCAACTCAAAAGGGCTACGAGGCATCTCACTGCCATATAAGACTATTTTTGACTCTGAAGGTACTTTCCATGAATCTCCTGATTCGAAAGTACTTGATGTAATCATGTTAATCTGGGCATCATTATGAGGGAAATTTGGTGGAGGGAATGCAAAATTTCCCATCAAAGATGAGTCTTTGAGAAGACCAACACCAACTTCTTCATATGGAGTCGTTGATTTTCCAACAAAAGGCACACTACCAGTGGAATTAGGGTCTGAGGTATAGTAGGATAATTGGTCTACCTTCACAATTCTTCCTTTTTGAAGAAACATGATCATCCTAAAATATGACGAGACTACTACCGCCATGGCATAAGTCCAGCTATAACCAAGCAAAAGGTTATATTCAAGTTGAGCATCAACAACCTCAATGTCTATTGAAACTGTTTTACCCTCTAATTCGATTGGTAAATCATTTAAAAGATCGTAAGGATGAAAACCTCTTCCATCAAAGGCTTTCAAAGTTGTGGGTGATTGATTTATTTTTGGAGAAACTAAATCTTTCCAACAGGAAATGGACATAATACATTTCGATGCTCCTTCGTCAATCACTGTTCAAAAAACTTGTCGAGTTTTGACATGAACTGGTATCTAAAAATCCAGTTGGTGCAGGAGATGTGGGACATGATTTTCAAGATAAAAAAATAATAAAATTGGAGTCATGAGGATCTACTGCTCCAATGGCTCATAATAATAACTTCCTTTGCACTGGACAAGTCTGCAGCACTTCAAGAGGTGACATAGCCAAATCTTCAATGATGTTATAGTTCTGAGCATCTCTAGCATGAGGGTTAAAGGTTGACTTTTGAAGCATATCCTTAGGAGGCAGACGAATTATCATAGCAAGGTTTGGTTTTTCAATATGTAATGGTTCAGAAGAAGGAGGAGTAGATTCGGAAGTTTGACCAGCTAGACTAGAGTCATCTCCATCTTCAACAGGACTTTGATGTATAATCTTTGGATCTCATTGTTATAAAAATTTGGAAGACACCATCATGATATCTGACAATGCAGATGAGAAGGATTGGTCATGAGAAACCATTTTGTTATCTTGGGGAGGAAAGGGTTCCTTCAAAACAAAGGAAGTAGGTGAACCTTTGACAAATTTAGAAACTTTGACACGATATGGGCACTCCTTGGTGTAATGATCTTCATCACAGATTAGGCAAGGATAACGAGGCTTCTTCTTTTCATCAGACGATTCATTCTTGTTCGATTTCTCCTTAGAATGAGTGTCTTGTTTATCTTTCCGTTTTCCCATTTTCTTATTTCCAAATTGCTTACCTTTTCTGGTATATGATTCTACAGTGTTAAAATTCAAAGTAATTTCGAGAGAGGGATCTTCTTCAGGTGAATTGGATAGAGACGAAATCTGAGTTTTCTTAGAATTTTTCTTTTTATTCTTATATTTTTGGCTTACGTAACCAATCATACCATCAACGACATTTGATCCTATAAGGGTTGGATTAGTTTGACCAGGCGGGGTAAATATGGGATCTTTTCATACAAATTACTAGACTGAGTATAAACAAGATCAAGGTATTGAGCACGATAAATTACTTACTCCTCAGTTACAACACCTCCTTTAAAAACATCTTCAGTTATTACTGCTAAAAGAAATTTTATGAACCATTCGGCCAAAATCTAGTCTGGAATGTAAACTTTAACCAAAAGACATCTTCATCTCCATTCATGAATGTGATCTTAGATATGGGTTGATGTTGACTATTTTAAAGAGGTTAAAAGTTCAGTTCCATTGTCATATCGAATGGGAAACTAGAAATGGTCAAAAAAGTTGTAGCAAGGGCATTAAATGTATTGAAGGAAGCTCACGGCAATTCTAAATACCATTTGGTTGCCGAACCAGTTAAGGTTTGTTGAAAAAATTGTAATCTAATAGAATCGTCGATTAATGAGTTGGATAGGTCATAACATGGTTTGATGGGTCTTCACCCAACTTACCTTCAAAATTAGGAATGTCACTAAGAAACTTAGTAGGAATGGTTGGCCAAAAAGGTAAATAAAGAAGGGGATCATTAGTTAACCGAGAAAGGTCAGGAAAATCCAAAGTTGCAATGAAAGGTAACTGGCGGTTATGGATCCTGATATGCATACTGATAACCTTAAGGGATGAGTCCTGTAATGCAAGGAGGATACCCAGGATATCCTGGAATAGCCTGAGCAGTTGGAATTTGCATACCTCCTGGATATCCAGGATGAGCCATATTGTATTGCGGTTGCATAGGTACTTTAGATGTATGACTTGGGTATGGTTGACTCTGAAATGGAAGACTCTGACCGATTTGACCTTGAATGAACTATCCTTGAAAGGGTTGATTTTGCAAAGGTTTACCTTGGAGAAATTGAGTTTGAAAAGGTGGACCTTGAACAAACTGAAACTAGGGTTGACCTTAGAAAGGTTTCCCTTGAAACAACACTTTCATAAATGGGACACTAGGTTGTGCGACAGGTATTTGGGGCATAGACTGAATTTTAGGAATAGATTGAACATCAGATACCTGAGGGATAGCCTAAAAAAGGGGTTGCATTGTTACTTGTGTTTTAAGTGGGATAGTTACCTACGATACTCCTGGAATGGGAATTTGAGGTGAACCTGAACCTAGATTTTGAACAGTTGTTGGTACAACAGACTGATACAATGTTTGAGGAGTACTCAGGACAATATGTTGGAGTGTTTTCTGAGTAGGTGTCGATGGATTAACTTTAGCAATTGGTTGGACTAGAAAAGGCATACCTTGAAAAGGTAATTGTTGTGTAGGTTTTCCAATAGGTTGATACATGGGCACTTGAGAAGCAACTATAATTGACTATTGATTTAACGAAGGGTTCTAGATTGTATTCATTCTAGGGTAAGGCATTCCAATGGCAGGTTGAGGCATAACAGGTTGACCAAAACCGGTTTGAGGAATTTGAGCATAATTAAGATAATTTCTGGCAGGGGGTTTCCCCCCAGCTATAGGGTAAGATCCACCTAAAGGTTGTCCTCTGGGTGGAGGATATGATGGTTTCCCCCCAGGCGGGTAATAACCACCTGTTGGATTGATTTGAGGATTACCAACATTACTGTAAATCATATTAATAAATTGTTCATATGTCAAACCTTTATTGGTAGGATTAATTACACCATTTGACATGTTTGAAGATGAATTTGAGGAGGAAGCTCCTGAATAATATCCAGCAAGATAGTGATATATAGGCAGTAGAAAACCACCATATAATGTTGACTCCAGAGAAGTAGAAAACATAGATGTGTTTGATGAGGTACTTCTAGAAGCCATCATAGACCAGTCAAAACCTGGTACGATAGAGTAAGGAGTCGTGTATCGTGGAACTCCTTGTCCTAAAAATTTCAAGGGTGTGAAATACCAAAGGTCAGGGTGAAGAGATCTAAACAAAATATCTAAAATATCTTACAGTTCACTGGTAGAAACTATTGGTTCTTCCTCTTCATCTAAAACAATTTCTTCGATGCTAATGAGACCATGAGGGAGACTATCCGTAATAATAAGTTTCACACACGGTGAATGTGGAGGATCTGGAATATGCATTGTTGCAGGCATATAAGACTCAAGTTCAGAAATATCAGACTCGGGTTCATCAATATCTGGTTCAAAAATGGGATTTGTATATGAAAAGTCTCCAGTATCTGATTCAATTTGAATGAGTTCGGTAATTTGTAAATTAGTTCCTCCTAAGTGTGATACTAATTTCTGAGTTTGATTATCTTCAGTTTCTGTCACTTCAAGGCCTAAGATAGTAGATGTTTCAGGTTAATTAACTTCATTTCCTTTTACATCAGGGTCTATAATAGTAGAAGTTGCAGTTTCTATTGTAGTTCCGGATCCTAATGATTTAAATTTTCAGCTTTTATCTTTTCTAACTGACTCGGTGTATACTCACGGGGTCCCTGAGTATCCTACATGATTGTCTTGGTAATTCCGCCACAATGAAAAATTTTCAATTAATAAGTCACACAATATCTAAATTACACCTAAAGTCTCTAAAAAGTAAAAACAACACAGAAAGTAACACACGTTAAAAATCTAGGAGTTCAAACCATACAAACTGACTCTTCACAAAGATTGATAATTACTAGTTGGTGATGAAATCCAACGTTGCAGTGACCAAGGTGAAAATATTTATAGAAATGAGCATTTGTAACCAATTACCCTTACAATCTACTTAATGAAATAGTCTAGTACAAGTAACTTTGCTATAAACCATCTCGAGCAAAGATTACCCTCTAAAAAGTCCAAGTGATTCTAGTCAATGTCTATTCCAAGTACAGTTGGACCTTCCCTCTACCGTCACCTTAGGTAGAGCCCTAGGATTATTGTCACTAAGTTTACCAAATACAACAATTTTACCTGGGGGGTCAGTGGCAGATCGGATGTACATGCAAGGGCAAAGTAACAAGCTTAATCCCCTTGAAGGCTCCTCCGCATGATCAATCAGAGGTTTACTTTCAAGTGACCCCAAGTACCTTTCGATACCATTGTAATACGTGAAAATCACTATATCTAGGCTAATGAAGTGGATATGATCATGTCACCAGATTCGACATGATCTCATGCTTAACTCATGTACAAGAGGAGATTCCCAGAGCAAAACAGAAATAATTGGATTTTCTCTCCCTAACTCAAAATTCTATTGTTTGTTTGTAACTTTGGAAAGTTTACTTCCTTCCCTATTCCAAAGCCCTACACTTAAGCTACTGTAGGCAGAAAAATCCCTAAAAATTTTAAAATTCTAGATGAATTTTAATTAATGTTGTATTATTAAGTTGTTCTCTACTCAATAAGTAATGAAGCTGAAACTCATGATGTTATGACACGACTCAAAATATTAATGCACCCAAAAATGCAATGGAAACATTCAAATTCAATGAAATCCTATTTAGATGAAAGAAAGAGTTTCTTTGATTTTTCTGAAATGAAATGCCAAACTCACAAATTTTCCAACTTTCCTAAAACAATCAATTTCATCTTAATGCAATGAAAATATAGAAAACAAACAAGTTCCTAATTTCCATAAATATAAAATAAACCAAAATACTCTTTATCTTATATCACTCAAAAATTTCAAGTACACAGAAATCAATCAAGAGAGTAGGAGGAAAATCACATTTTCCCTATGAATGATTTGATTTAATGATAGCATTAGTGTAATTGTGAGAAATTCCCAAAATTGAAAGCAACAATTTCCTTTATCAAACAAAAATGGCCACAATTTCTTCACAAAAGCACTAGATCTCAAGAAACCCTAATTTGCAATTCAAAATTAAATTGATTACAAATAAGCAAAAAATTGAGGTTAATTGGTGTATTTGACAGAACAAAATAAGAACGTCACAAGCAAAAGGACGACCGTTCTTGTTTTGATCAGTTGACAAACAAACCACAGAAAACCCTAACCAGTTTTTCAAAGAGACCTATCTCTCAAAAAATATTAGCAAAGCACTCAAATGAGTTGAGAAGAGACATAAAACAGTCCAAAAAAAGATAATGACATTTCTAGAAAAACAAACCCGGGTCTAGGTTGAAGCAAAAGCCAAATTTTCAAAAATTCCCAAGGCTTGCACAGGTTAGCAATACAAAAAAGAGTGCATGTGCCCAGTTACTAAGGCAAAACTGGCGCAAAACTGTGCTCTGTTAGCAAACGAAAACAGCACAGGTGTCATAAACCCAAGAAAAAATAAAAATTAAAGAAATCAACCACACAGATCTGAAAGGTCATTAATTCATAAAGACTTGGGTCGAGATAAATCAAAAGGATCAGAAAGCAAGACTAAGGAAAAATACGAGAACAGAGATGTTCCCCAGTGGAGTCGCCAATTTTCTACACTGAACAAATCCCTCTTGCGGACAAGAGCGATCTCGCTAGATCCTTGACAGAAACTAGAAACAAGAAAGACAATGGAACTGACTCTTTCCCTAAGCTGGACTTGTTTGAATTATAAGAATTAAGGCTAATGGATGAGCCTCTTACCTATTTCACGAAATTCTCGATGAAGATCCCTTATTGTGATTTGATGCAGCTCCTCAATGCTTGATAAGACCTGCAATCATAGACCATAAAAGGATTAAAATAATATGAAATATAATAATCCAAACAAAACTTAACCAAATGACCAAGGAAATTAGGAATTGAATTTTCCTTAATAAACATTATAAACAATTATAAACCATTCAACATTCCAATAAGACAAATCAATGGGAGAAAGTGTTCATTTGTATTAATCAAAAATAAAGAGGAGCCTTACAACCTTCGCCTTGATGTCGTGAGGTCCCTCCCAAATGCCTTCAATCTCCTCCTTAGATGACAAGCTTTCTAATCTCAAAATAACATCATAAGTTTATCTTCTCTAAGTTCTGGCCTCTTTAATCCCTCTAAACTCTATTCATTTTATAGGCAAAGAGGAAGAAGTTTCGGATCCAAAAGAGGAGGACGAGACTCCTTAATTGAGGGATTGGGTTTCCATGAGAAAATGAATTAAGATGCATCATATGAGGGTTATATTTTGAATAGTCATCACCTATAAGCTTTCAGTTGGGAAATATTTGACCAACTATGGTTCTAGAATGTACTTTCTATTTTTACTTTCTTGAATTCACTTGTGCGTGTTTATAGTGGCAAACAGAGCGCAGTTCTGCTCTGTTTTCATAGTTAATTCCAACGAATGCACAGGAAAAGCTAGAAAAATCAGCACATGTGAAACTCAACAAGGTGTGACAGCTATTTTCCCCAAATTTCTCATCTACTTCAAGATATTTTTGGTTATTTGACTTCCAAGGGAGTTCATTCAAACACGTTCATGGATGGTAAAAAGACCCATAAACTAATCAAGTGTCATGGTGACAAATTGACATGTAACAACCCTAAAAGTTGAGCTATCGAAACCAAACATGATAATTTGACAGGATGCCACTTCATCCCCTATTATTAGTGGAAAAGGGGCTAGCCATTTGATCGTGATGAAGAATACTCTAGAAGATTTAATATTGTAACTCTAGTTAAGGGTTGTAGGAGTCAAACCTAACCATTTGTAGGCTATCGAGCTATGCTATAATCAAGCCATTAAGAGGAAAAGGAGTTCCATTCTTTTCGAGGGAATTTGGTTCCATAGATGAATAGAGTATCAAGAGCGATAGGGAAAGAGAACAAAGAGAGGATTTGTGCATTGTAGTAGCCCATAGGCCACAAGTCTTACTTCTTTATACTCCCAACCATTTTCTATTCAAAGAAAGAGAGTAGAGCAACCTCACCTTGTATCTAGATTTTCTCCCAAAAGGGTTTCCCATGTTATATCTTGTTTCAATTGTGGTTTGTAAATTTTTACTTCACCATTCTCCATTTTCTGCATAATTATCATTTGCATGCATACACAATAAATAGTAATTTATAGATCTAGAAATTTATAGATAAATAAACCCTCATCGTGTAGATTTCATATTTTTAAGTATAATTTTATCAAAATTGTTGTGATGAATTGTCTTGTAGAATATCCACAGTAGTTTATGGATCATATTAGTATGATAGTAGGTTTCTTTGGGTATATTGTGGATATTTGCAGGAGATCAAGATCGACTAAGCCAGAAGTTGTAAAACCCCAATCATGGCTGATGAATTTGTGAATAACCATCTTGATCTTGTAGAGGAGAAGTTTTCATGGATGGAAGCACAAGTTACAAAGATAAACCATAACAAGAATCTCCTCACGGTGGCCTTGACTAATAAGCTCAGGCTACTTGGAGAAGATGGGGGTTCTAACATAGAGGTTTGATAAGAGGGGAGATCAGGAAATTTGGAAGAAACTAAGTAGTTGAGGAAATAACCTATAAAAGATCAACCCAGTTTGAGTGTTGTGAACCATTCACAATCCCTATTCAAAATGGAAGTGAAGGTTGATATCAAGCTATATGAAGGTGAGATCAATGTGCTAAAGCTTAATCACAAGTTGCAACATTTAGAAGTTTATTTCAATATTCATCATATAGAAGAAGAAAAAAAAAAATATTTACTTGACTGAAATTACAAGGTCATGCCCTGACTTGGTGGGAAAGCCACATAGAGACCTTGAGGTTGGAGGGATATCCTTCGGTTACTAAGTGAGAGGATTTTAAAACCCTCATAAATATGCAAATTTATCATATTAGATATGTATAAGACTATTGCATCTGATGGCACTTCATGCAAAAGTAGGGGTAGGTCATACAGGATTACACCATAGAATTTAGAAAGATGTCCATAATGTTGGGTATCTCCCCAAAGAACCTAGATATACTCAAGTATGTGTGGGGTCTACATAGGCATACATGTGAAATTGTTGATTTCTGTATCATCGAATGTTATCTAGCCTTGAAACTTTGTAGAGAGGGTAAGACACATGCATTCTCCAATACCCAGAAATCGTTTGGGAAAATTCCACCTAGAGATGATTTAATTAAAATAATTAACTTTTTAAAATGGTTCCCTAAGTCTACACTTAGGAAATTTGGTTAATTAAAGGGTATTAATTAAATCAGGTGTGAATCTTCTAGAAGAAGATGAGGATCAACTCCAAGTTAATCTTAATTGTTGATTATGTTTTAATCTTGGTTGTTGGATATCCAATGAGAGATTATAAGAACGATTTCGATGGGCACTTGGAGAACACATTGAATGAGAGATCAGAGATTGAATTTCTCAAGAGTAGCAGTGTTGAGTTGCTGGAGTGAGATTGAGTGATCTTCTTGCAGTGAGGGGCATGGTTGGTAGTCTAGAGGATAGTTTTCCAAATATGGAGAGTGAAAGGCAGAGAAGGCATAGAGCAGTTCAGAGAGGCAGCGTAGAGCTTCAGAGGGAGTTCGAAATTCAACTAGGAGAGTCAAGATCTAGTTCCAGAAGTCGGGATGTGAAACCGAAGGCCCAGAGGGTCGAATTTCAAGACAACAGGAGATCAGAAGAGGAGGTGACGTAGATCCCAGCAAGTGTGACGCAGAGCTACATAGGATTGATGCAGAGGTTGTGCAAAGGCAGCGTGGGGCCAGCCAGCCTATCCTTGACAAATGTCAGATCTCCTGAATTAGTGTGAGATTTTTCTCACTAACTCTTTGCCAATTTTTCTTTGTATTGGATAACTAGTTTGGGCACCCAACGATTTGTACTCAAAATTACTGCATAATAATAAAATCCTCAATTGTTGCGCCGGTTTTCTCGAGTTGGGTTTTTCAGGGGACATTTTCCAAAAACAAGTGTGTGTTTATTTCTCTCTTGTGTCGTATTTAGTTTCCATAGTGTTTATTTTGTGTAGGTTGCAGTGTATGTATTCCAATTTTTGTTGTAGAAAACTGCAAGTAACTTGTTCAAGTAATTTAACAAGTAGGAGAAATATTATCAGTTTGTTGCAGTAAGAGTCGGGTCACTGATTTTTCACATGGTATCAGAGCATAGATCGTGAGCAGGAGATTTCAGAGAAGAAAGGAAAAATGAGGTTTGAAATCTTGCCTTGGCAGTAGTTTGATTGAGATCAATTTCTCTAAGTGAGTCAACAGAGAAATTTGATTCTTCATATTGAAGCTTTCCAAAGGCAGAAGGGAGCAGTGTAGTTTCCTTGCAGAGTAGATCTTCAGCTGGGACATAGTTATTTTGCAGTGGTTGTTGGTAGAATAGCGTTAGAAGGAGAGAATAGAACATACTGAGGGAATTTCTTCCTCATAGGAATTCTAGCCAAGAGGTTTAAATTTTTCAAGAAAAGCAGCAGTAGTTGTGTGTGGGATTTCTCACTCTAGAAGGGAGTGCGAATAGCTGGGCAGAAGTTGCGCAGAGGAGAAGAGGGAGCAGTTCTAATTTTTTAGGAGAGATGGCATCAAATGGGTTGAGAGATCAATAATGGTTGGACAGAGCCTCCAACTATGTGATCTGGAAGACTAGGATCTCCTACCTTCTAGATGAGCATGATCTCAAAACTTATGTCGATAGTGTGGTAGATGTACTTGTCGATGCAGATCCGCTAAAGAAGTACAAGGTTGAGATGGCGAGATCTAAGAGGATCATTCTCGATGGAGTTTGATATCATGTGGTATCCAATATAGCTGGCAAGGATACTGCCTGGAAGATGTGGGAAGCATTAGCTAAGTTGTACGAAGGATCTTCCAAGTAGCGGAAGATGTACTTAGAGGAAAAGTTGAGATGCACGAGGAATCAGAAAGGAGAGCGTGCGGACCCTTCCTTACGAGGCTTTAGGATGCCCAAAACTAGCTATCTTTAGGATTCTCGGGACCAGCTGGCTTCAGTAGGATTAGCACCCCAACCCTAAGATTTTGTACGATTATCGCTAAATAACATTTTAGAAGATTGAAAATTTTTTGTCAAGAGCATATTGGGAAGAGAAAAACTACTAGATTGGGAACGTGTGTGGGCTTATCTGCAGCAGGAGGAAATGAGGTGTGATCTAGTAAAGGCCACCATCAGTGGCAGTAGAAACAGTGGGACAAAGGAAGTGGACGAAGAGGAGGATGTGGCCCTTGCATCAAAGGGGTAGCACTAGCAGTGCAGAAGATAGAAGTATATTTTGAAGATCAAGTGCTTTAGGTGTGGCGAGTTGGATCACTACAACACTCAGTGTCCTCTCAGAAAGAAGGACAAGGAGGAGAAGCAGGATCAACAAGCTGTATTCGCAGAGATCAACAGGTTGTCCTCCAGACTGGAGGAAGATTTTTCCATGATTGGCGAGATGCCTCTAGGGGTGAGGTGGGGTGGTCTCGAATTGTAACCCCAAAGAGCTATAGGATGGTCAGGATCCTTGAGGAGTCCACCTCTTGGATCAAGATCTTGCTACAAGAGCCCATAGTCAAGAGTAGTAGGATGGACCAGTGGCAGTTGGTGCGGTCACGTTCTAGGGTAATAAATGCAGTAGCTAGTAGTGGACTGAGACTGAACAGAGCGGAGAAGAGCTGGAAATAGTGCAGTTGGTACAAAGCAGAGTCAGTAGGAACATAGAGGCTTCAGTTATAGCATAGAGACTAGCAGCAGTCAGAACTCAGACGACAAATGCATCATACTGAACACAGCTGGTTCAGTATTTTGGATGATTTTCCATTGCAGATGTTGCAGTTGCAGTAGCAACAGATGGAGAGAGGGTTGTAGTGCAGATGTAGTAGTTGAAAACAGTTCAGTAGGGTCAACAACAACATAAATGCAGCTCATATCAGAGTTGCATAGTAGTTGGTGGGAATTAAATCCAAACATCAACAGCGCAGCAGGAGATGGTGTCGAGATAGAGTGATGCTTCTGCATGTTGCAACACTATAACACATTCCTCGCTAAGAGGGAGGGTTGATTTTTGTAGCATCGGATGTGCACTAGCCTTGATACTTTGCAGAGAGAGTAAGACACATGCATTTTCCAATACCCATAAATCGTTTGGGAAAATTCCATCTAGAGATGATTTAATGAAAATAATTAACTTTTTTAAATGGTTCCCTAAGTCTAAACTTAGGAAATCTGTTAATTAAAGTGTATTAATTAAATCAAGTGTGAATCTTCTATAAGAAGACGAGGATCAACTCCCATTTAATCTTAGTCGTTGATTATCTTTTAATCTTGGTCGTTGGAGCTCCAACGAGAGATTATAAGGAGTTCGATGGGCACTTTGAGAACACGTCAAAGGCAAGTCCCTACATATATGTATCAACTTTTTGTACCACATACTTGGTGATTGCTTTAACCCATACATAGAATTTTTTAACCTACATACTAGTTCTCTCTTACCCTTCACCACAAAGCCTTATGGTTACTTCATGTAGATCACTTATTCTAGATCCCTGTGAAGAAATGGTTTCTTCACATCCATTTGTTCTATGTCAAAATAAAAGGCATCAACATATATAAAAGTAATATAATATAAGCTAACTTGGAAACCAGAGGAAAAATATCACCAAAATCGATTCCCAACGCCTAGGAATAACCTATTTCTACCAACCGAGATGTGTATTTCTCCACCTTGCCTTTTGCATTCATCTTCTTCTTAAACACTCATTTCCTACCAATGGGTTTCCTTCCAGATAACAAGTCCACCAGATCCCAAGCCTCATTTTTGTCCAAGGCTGTCATTTCTTCAACTATGGCCTTTTTCCAGAGTTTTTCATCCTTTGAATCCACTGCCTCCCTAATAGTTTTGGGATCATCATCAGTGATAGATAAAGCAAAATTTGAATGGAAATTAGGTGTAGTATACCTCTCTAGTTGCCTTCCTTCCTGAACTGATCTCCTCAAAACTAGAGTGTGTGTTTTTTCATCTTTTGGTTCTTGTTTTTATATGGAGTCTGATATTCCTCCTTTAGTTGAAACTCTATCTTCTCTGGTTCCTTTTCCTTTGGTAGGACTTCTTGTTTGACAACATCCTTGACTTATTTAAATACCACATCTCTACTCTACAAAACCTTCTCGTCTAGGTTTCAAATCTTGTAACCTTTTAAACTATCTTTAAACCCAATAAAGGTGCACCTTTAAGATTTACTATCCAACTTGGTTCTTTTCTCCTTTGTAATGTGTACATATGCATCACAGCCAAATACCTTGAGATGTGAGAGAGATGGTTTCTTACCAGTCCATATGTTATGAAACTAGCTCACAAAATAGAAGAAAAGATAGATAAACACCTTCAAAATCAGCATCTTCGAGGGGGTAACCTCCTTCACATTACACAAATGAACAATTCTTGGATGATACAAAATGACAATACCTCCTTTCTATATATAGAAGTCTAAGGGGTCATAATATAATCAAAGTCGACATAACAATAATAATATAAGGGCACAACAATAACACTAGTGGGCTTATACGGGGCACAATACTAACAATATGGGTACTACATGGGCACAGAAATTTAATAAGGGGGTTTCACTAATAACAATAAGGGGTTACACTAGTAGTATAGGGACCTAACATGCTCCTCTCTTTCAAAAATTGTTGTCCTCAACGCTTGAGTAGTTTTGGATGCTTCTATATAAAATTATCATCCTTCCATGTGGAATATTCAGTGGGTAAGTTCTTCCACTTGATGAGATACTCTGAAATTGATCCATTTCGTAATTGTTGATTTCTCGGTTCTCTGACTGCTTCAGGTTCCAATATGATTTTTCCTTCCTTATCAAGTTCTGGAAATATCGTTTGAACTGGGATCTTCTACAACTTTTGAATGAGTTCCCACCCTGCTTCATCATTCTTCCATTCATCCCTTGATTCGTTTATTGGATTTGGTTGGATAATTATACCCACCTCTAGTATTTCTGCAACCATACGTTCAATTTCACTCCTTTGGGCATATGGATATCTGTAAGGCCTGATGTTTGGGGGAACACTTCCTGGAATCAAATGAATAGCATGATCATGATCACGAATAGGTGGGAGGCCTTTGAGAGTCTCAAATACCTTGGAATGCTTGTCCGGGACTTTTGTAGATCTAGAGAAATAGATGATTTCGATGTGGGAACCTCTAGAAAACATAATTGTGCAGTTACACCTTTTTGTTCTTTCTTTAGAAGATCTGTCATTCTGTTAGAGCTTATTATCTTTCTCGGTTTCCCTGTGATACCCCTTAATTCAACTTCCTTTCCTTCTGAAGAAAATTTCATGAAAAGTTCTTGAAAATTAAAAGCTATTGTATCCAAGGATTGTAGCCATTGGACTCCTAGTACAACATCAGCATCACCCATTGGAATGGAAATCATTGGGTTGTTCAATACATATTCTCCCATGGATAGCTTGATATTATGGTACTTTCCAGAGCAATTTATGGTTCCTCCACTTGCAACCATCACTTGACACTTTGGTGCTGGATATAGGAAGCAATTCAATTCCTTGTTTATCTTACAATAAATAAAATTATGGGTACTGCCCGAATCAATCAACATTATTACCTTTTTCTTCTTGATATGTCCTTCTATCTTGAGAGTTTGAGGAGTGGTAATTCTAGCCAATGGATTACAAGATATGGTGATATTCATTTCTTCTTTCTCTTATCCTTTTCTTTTGACATTTCTTGATCCTTTTTTTCTTGATATTTCATTGCTTGAACCTTCTTCTTCTTGATATGTCCTTCTATCTTGAGAGTTTGAGGAGTGGTAATTCCTGCCAATGTAGTACAAGATATGGTTGGATTCATTTCTTCTTTCTCTAGGGTTGGTTCTTGGTGTATATCCTATTATTTTAACATTTCTTGATCCTTTTCTTCCTCCTCTTCACAATTTATGTAAAATAATTTCTTATCAGCACACTTATGACCTTTAATGTATTTGCTATCACAATTGCAACAAAGCCCTTGTGCTATTTTTTCTTCCAATTATTATGGTGCCAACCTTGTAGGTTGTGGAAGGCTAGGTGAAACAACACTTCCATCTTTATAGTTGTGAGTGGTAGACTTCCTTGTCATATTTTTTCTTTCAATTTTTCTTGCCAACTTGAATGCCTTCTCCAATGAATCAGGTTCCCAAAGACAAACCTCATGTTGAATGTTATCCTTTAAATTCCCTACGAAGACATCAATCCTTTGCTTATCTGGAGTATCATTTACCATTATATTCAATTTTTGGAAGTTCTCAATGTGATTTGCCATTGAATCCTTTTGTTCGAGATTTATCAATTGGCTAAAGAAGGTGTTACTCTTTGTATCCTCATAATGTGCTATCATTTCCTCCATGAAAATTAACCAAGTAACAAGTGTTTTATGAGAAAAAATCCCTTTATACCATAAAATTGATTCGGTTTTAAATATAAGGATGAAATATGTACTTTTTGTAACAGTTGTACACCATGTAGATCAAAATATTGCTCCATATGTAGTATCCAATTTACCGAATCCTTGCCATCAAACCTCCTCATATCGCTTTTTCTTGATCTTAGGAACTCGATCTTGAATCTGTTGTATCTCTATAATTTTAAATCTCCAAGGTCTGAAATTTCATCCTGTGGTAGCCCTCTGGGTCCTCTTTCTAACCCTGTAAGTCTGATCAAGATTGGATTCTACAAGGAAGAGTTATATCAAATCTCCCACGATGACTTGATTATAGACTGGTTCAGTATAGAGAATTTGTATGAAGTACCACGTGTCACTGTTTTTACCTTAGGACCTGAAACCGATACACAGAAAACTAAATTTTGTCATCTTTCTGTAACTTCTTACGAAATTTCAATCTGATGCTCAGAGAGAAAGTTATGACAATTTTCCCAAGGTCACATGTTTGGGATGTAATTCAAGAGCCTACACAAACCCTAAATGTCTTGGACCATATCTCCGAAAATATAGAAAAAGAAGATTAAAATTTGGTCCCGAGCTTCACCAAGATTTTGATTCAAATGGGTTTTAATTTCAGAGTCTGAACCTTCGTAGAAAAATAATTATAGCGAAAATTCCATGATGACTTGTTTCAGATGGAATTTTGGAGCTCGCAAAAACCCTAACTTCCTCAGATCATATCTCTGAAAATATAGGGAGACAAGATCTGAAAATCAGAACCAAGGTTCAGAATGATTTCGACTCAAATGGGTTTTTTTTAGCATCTGAAACATCGTAGAGAAAATGTTATAGCAAAAATGCTACGATGACCTGTTTGGACAAGCAAAACCCTAGAATCCAAAGTTCTGATACCAAATGTTATGAAACTAGCTCACAAAACAGAGGAAAAGATAGATAAACGCCTTCAAAATCAGCCTCTTTGAGGGGGAAACCTCCTTCACATTACACAAATGAACAATTCTTGGATGATACAAAATGACAAGGCCTCCTTTCTACATATAGGAGTCTAAGGGGTCATAATATAATCAGAGCCGACATAACAATAATAATGTAAGGGCACAACAATATAATAAGGGGGTTGCACTAATAATAATAAGGGGTTACACTAGTAGTATAGGGACCTAACACCATACCTCATGTGGAGTCTTGTCCTCCAATGCTAATGAAGGTGATCTGTTAAATAGGTCACATGCAATACCCATTGCCTCTGCCAAGAATTCTTGTCCTAACCCAGCATTATAGAGCATGCGCCTTTCCTTTTCCATCAAGGTCTTTTTCATTCTTTCTGTAACTCCATTCTATTGAGGTGTGTATGGAGTAGTCTTTCGTCGTGCTATACCACACCTCTTACATAACTCTTCAAATTCCTTCTTGTAGAACTCTCCACCATTATTTGTCCTCAACACCTTGATCTTCTTCTCTATATGATTTTACACCAGAGCCTTAAATCCTTTAAACCTGTCAAACACTTGAGATCTCTTCCTGAGGAAATATGTTCATGTATTTCTCAAGAAGTCATCTATAAATGAGACATAGTACACATATTTACCTAGTGACGGAATTTACACAAGTCCAAACACATCATTGTGCACAAGCTCTAATATCCCTTCTCCCCTCTTAGCACCAGAGGAGAAACTCACCTGATTATGCTTCCCATATACACAATGTTCATAGAAATTAAAATCTAGAGAGAAATTAGACATAGCTTCTACCATACCATTATGATGTAGTATTCAATTGCCCTTCTATCCAATGTGTCCCAGTCTTTGATGCCAAAACATAGTCTTTTCACCAAAGACTACAATATTTTCTGCTCCACTTTTAGGAACCATAGAAATGTTGTTCTCATCCATAACATTATTTCCCACCAACTTGTACAAAGTTTTGATCCTAACTCCCCCCATCAATACTAGTGCTCCTTGAACCATCTTTCAAGTATCTTTCTTGAACATTGTTTTTACACCTGCATCATCCATCTTGGTTACAAAAATTAGATTTTTGGCCGATGCAGGAATGTGAAAAACATCGAGAAGTGTTATAATCCTTTGACCTTGCAACTTCAACTTGAATTTTCCATTCTTATGATTTTGGTCTTCCTGTCATCACTTAGGAAGACATCACAACCATTATATTTCTCATACTCGAAAAACCACTCCCTATGGGGAGTCATGTGAAAGGATGCACCTGATTCAATCAACCATGCCTCGTGACTTACATGTGTACTATAAGAAGCTAAGTACACATCCCCACCTTCATTTGAGGTAGTTTTCACCTCTATAGAAGGAGCATAGCCAAATCTCTTTCCTTTCTCAGGATTTTTATCAAGGAAAATTTTAAGGATGGAAAATTTTCTTGAAGTTTAAAACATTGGCGAATCTCACTAATCCCTAATATGCAAATTATAAATGTTTATTGATATATTTGTAAAATTAATCAAATTTATAATTATTTTATATATAGTCTCTCTATAATGTTGGCGATTTTTAAGGTAAAATAATTTTATATTCTAAAATTTGGGCGAATCGTCTTTTATAAAATTGGAAATTGGCGAATCTTTTTTGTGGAAAAATCATGGAAAATTAGCCCACTGGGCGAACATTAGCCCCTAAAATTTTCCATTTTTTATGTCTGCAGTATTTTTTGTAGTACCCTTTTTTCCGCATTTCTAGCATACCTTTACTGCTTTTCCTGGAGATTTAGATCTCCCACTTGAGGAATTATTTCTATTTTTTTTCTAGGACTATCCTCCTACAGATAAGGCATCTCCATTTTGGATCTCCATATTTTTCCATCTCATCTCCTCTGACATCAAGAATGAGACTACTTCATCAAATTTCAAGGTAGTTGTATTACTACCTATGGAAACAACCAGACTATCCCATGAGTCTGGTAGATAACATAATAGATCGATGCACTTATCTTCATCTAAAATTTTAATATCAACAGATAGCAACTAATGTACCGCATTATTGAAGGCATTCAGATGCTCTGTGATCGAGTTTCCATCCTTCATCCTAAGGTTATACAATTTTTTTTTGTAGGAATAGTTTGTTCACTAAGGACTTAGATTGATACAAAGTCCCTAACTTGTCCCACAAATCCTTTGTCGTAGCTTCCCTTGATACATTCAACAATATTGAATTTGAGAGACACAATCGTTTTGTGCTCTTTTCTTTCCTATCTAACTTTTCCCATTCTTCTATCGACAATCCTACTAGAGTCATACCTGGATCTACAACAATCCATTGATCTTTGTCCACCAACAGATCCTCCATCTTGAGCTTCCACATCTCAAAAATTTGTCCATTGAATTTATTTATCTCTTTCTTTCCAATGTTCACATCTCCTTTCACTACAAGAATCACTACCTCATATCTCCCACTATAATAGGGTCTACCATAGTCTTGAGAAACAAACCCACTAGCCACAAAGGCATCCCATTGAATTCAAAACAACTTTGACCAAGTGTAGGTTTTAACCCTGTACATAAATTACCTGCAAGTGAATTCTTAAAAATAGAAAATATATAATGGAGAGAAAAAAAAATACACATAGATTTTCTCTTGGAACCCAAAACCGGGAAGAGCATATTGATTTTTTATTATGTTATTCCTTTTAATGTCACAATACATTATATACATGTTGATGCATTCAGAAACCATAATCCATTAACCTGGGATTAGAACTTAACTATGGTTCCCTTGACCGAATCTACAAAATACCATGGGAAAAACCATCATGCCCAAAGCCATGTGCAAAAAACCATGTGTGGTACCATGGGTGGGTCTACCCACCATCCTTGGGTCTACCCTCCATCCTTGGGTCAGCCTAAAAAATAAAATTTCTACGGTGCTACCCCAAACCCCATGCAGGGGGGTTTTCACCCTCTACGCTACACCTGACACAACGTAATAATGTGTGGGCCTAGTCATGGAAAGAATGTAACACATACCCAACAATAAGGATGTAGAAATAAAGCTAACCAAATAATGAAAAATTAGATTTGCTACCAGTGTTGATTTTATTGATGAAGTAGAACTAGATGTAGTTCCCCTTGATGTATGTGGGTGGTGTTTGGAAGTCCATATATGTACATTTGAGACTCAATATTCATGTGAAGAGCCAACAAGTATTTCCTTTTCAAGGATGGAAAATCATGCACCATCAACGTGCACGAAGGCGAGTCAAAAATTTCACTAGTGAAGTGCCAACCAATCCAAGAAACTAATCAATTCTAGCAAGAAGTATGTTTTACTATTTTTAAGAGAAAAATCGTTAGATGAGTTAGTAGGAGCAATGGCATCCCTACAGGGGTGTACTAAGAAACATAAAAAACAATTAGAAGAGTTGCTACATGCATATAGGGATGTGTTCTAGGAGCCTAAAAGAATACCACCCAAGAGGGAAGTGGAGCACAAGATCCAACTACTGTCAGACTCGCCATAGCCAAACATTTGGATGTACAAGGAGTTTGTTATAGAATCAAGTGAGGTGAATAAATAGTTGCAACAACTACTAGAACAAGTTATCTTTCGACCAAGTACAACACAATGTGGGTCACTCATTATCACATTGCTAAAGAAGGATGGGACATGGCGAAGGTGTAGAGATTATAGGGAATTGGACAAAATCATGCTCAAGAACAGGTACCCCCTACCCAAAATATATGATGTGTTCAATCAATTGTAGAAATAAAAATACTTCACCAAGTTGGACCTAAACTCTGGATATCACCAAGTTTGAGTTATAGAATAAAATAACTGCAAGACTACCTTCAAGGCTAAGAAAGGTTTGTATGAGTGCTTAGTCATTCCCTTCATCCTATGCAATGCGCCAACTACATTTATGAGGTCAATGAAAGGTATAGTACACCCTTTTATAGATTCATTTGTTATTGTATATTTGGATGATATAATGGTATACATTGCTACCTGGGAGGAGCAGATCTCACATTTAACATAGGCATTGAAGAAATTAAATAAGTTCGAGTTACTATCAAATCTCATTATGAGAAAATACACTCAGAAATTAACCTATATTTCTTAAATCTTATGTAGGAATTTCGTCAAATACTTTCTCGACACACAGATAATTGTTCCAATAAAAATTACTCAAAAAAATTGCATACAATTCAGACAATAAAGGTATGATTTTTATGAACATCAACATAAAAAAACAATTTGAACTTGAAATCAACAAATTATGAACAATGAATTCATCAATAGAACTCAAAAAAATTGGATAAATTGTCCCTGGAGGGAAAACCAGTACAAGAGAGAGATCGTATTATTCTTTGAGCTCTCAAAATTTTATTTACAACAAAGAAATTCAACATAATTTAACAACAAATTAGCAACCCTTTTTCTTGAAATTCGTGTCACAAATGCTACTCGAATTCCATGCCAAACTCTACCCAGAATTTCGTACAACTATATGGCCTTCTATAACATCAAATGTAGCAGCTCCTTCTCGAATTTTGTGCCTAGAAAAACAGCTCAAAAATGCCTCAAAATGTGTGTCAAGCCAACTTAGAAATATGCCTCGAATTATGTGCATGAACAACAAACAAAACGGATTGTATGACCTATAATAAAAGTGTTGTATGGTTTGATTTAATTTTGTTGTGCGTTCCTCTCATGCTGGTACCTTTTCCTTGATTTGTGTGCCACTTCTTCTACTTGGAAATTAGTGCTCAGTTGCATTGGAATGTGTGCCTCTTTTTATCTTCACTTTCTTCTCAGCTCAACCTATCCTCTTGTTCTTTGATATCACTCATGCAATTGAAGGATGAAATCTCCTTGGAATTCATGCCACTTAGAAAGGCAAATGGGTGTGTCTTTTGACCCTCCATCTAGTGTCCAAGATCAATGGTTGAGATTTAATCTTAGCCCCTCATGATCCAACAACTGTCGTTTAATATTTCATTGACTTCATGTAAAGTGCACTTTATCTCATATATGTATACCTCATAAAGTTAATTTATTTCCCAAGTCACTTTAGGATATCCTCCCACATGATAGCCTTAAGCCAATGTTGAAGACACTTATCCTAGCTAACTTTAACACTCCCTCTTAGTGAGGAAAGAGTTCTTCGCCACTTGTTAGTTTTTATAGCACCGGATGGTGTTCTAGTCTTGACAGTTGTCAGAGAGGCTAAGAAACACTACAACTCCATAACCCAGAAAAGGGTTTAGAAAAATCCACCTAGAGATTCCTTAATTAAGTTAATTAATTAATAATTAAATTTTTCATAAGTCTAACTTAGGGAAAATGATTAATTAACAGGAATTAATTAAGGAAGGTGAGTTTTCTATACAAACTCACACGGATTGGCTAGGAAATAATATGAGTCGTTGATTAAGTTTTAATATTGGTCATTGGAGTCCCAACTAGAGATTATAAGAAGAGGTCGATGGGTAGATGGAAAAACACACTTGAGATCGATTTCCTTGGGCAATTCGATTTTCTAGAAAGTAGTGGTAGTTTGTTGAAAGAGTTCGAGCCAGAGAAGGGAAGAAGATACAAAGAGGGGAAGAGAGAGTGAGTCCAGAGGAAGTTTTCCATAGCCGAAGAGTAGCTTACAGAGTGGCAAAGACAGCCATAGAGAGGTTGACGCAGGGGCTGTGCAAAAGTCTATAGAGGGTAATTCGAATTTGCTAGAGGAAAGCTTGTATTTAGTTCCAGAGGCTGGGAAGATTTTACAGTGCCGGAGAGACAGTTTCTCAGTCAGCAATAGACAGGATGGCTTGAGGAGCAAGTTTTTTAGGAAGTGAATACTCTAGTTCTATGTTAGAGTGATGCAGGGTCTGCACATGCCAGTTTGGATGGCTCACTTGGAGTTGGCAGTCAGAGCCTGGATTGCTTGTGGGGTGAGGAAATTTCCTCACTAGAGTTTTTGTCAATATTTTTCTCTATAGTATTGCTAGATTTCGACATCCAGTTGTACTCAAAATTTCTCATTGTCGCTTAATTATAAAAACCCTCAATTGTTGCACTGGTTTTCCCAAGTTGGGTTTTTCTGAGGACTTTTGTCCAAAATAAACAGTGTCATAATTTGTGTGTGTATGCTAGCATTTCTCAGTTTCAAGTTTATCTTCCATGGTATTTTTATTATGAAGATTGTAGTGTGATTAATTCGTTGTTGTCGTAGCAATAAACTGCTTAATTAATTTATCAGTTAGAAGAATTAATTCTAGTTGCTGAAATAGAATTTTAGTAGTGAAATTTTTACATGGTGCGGCTAGTGGGAAGTGGCAAGCAATCTCAATGGCTAGACATCAGCAACGTGTATAGAGGGTGATGTAGAAACAAGATGTTGGAGTAGTTCAGCACTAGAACACCTTTCTCGTTAAGAAGGAGTGGTAGTTTTTGTAGCATCAGATTGTGTTCTAGTCTCGACAGTTGTCAGAAAGGCTAAGAAAAACTAGGACTCCATAACCCATAAAAGGTTTCAGGAAAATCCACCTAGAGATTCCTTAATTAAGTTAATTAATAAATAACTAAAAATTTTCTAAGTCTAACTCAGGGAAAATGATTAATTAATAGGAGTTAATTAAGGAGGGTGAGTTTTCTCTAGAAACTCACATGGATAGAATAGGAAATAAACTCAGCCATTGATTAAGTTTTAATCTTGGTCGTTGGACTCCCAACTGGATATTATAAGAAGAGGACGATGGGTAGATGGAAAAACACACTTGAGATCGATTTCCTTGGGTAATTTGACTTTCCATAAAGCATCAGCAGTTGTCTAAACGAGTTTAGGCCAGAGAAGGGAAGAAGAGAGAGAGGGACAGAGATAGTGAGTCTGGAGGAATTTTTCCAGATCTAGAGAGTAGCTTATAGAGAGGCGGAGATATCCATAGAGAGGCTTACGCAGGGGCTTCTCAGAAGTCTCTAAAGGAAAATTTGATTTTTCTAGAGAGAAGCTTGTTTTTAGTTCCACAAGCTGGGAAGGTTTTCCAAAGTGTTGAAGAGACAGTTTCTCGGTTAGCAGCTGATCCAAAATGGATTTTGGATAGACTCCTAATTCTAAGTGTTCCTCAAAGAGGAAAATAAAAGTCCAAAGAAGTTCCTGGAAATAGCCCCATTACATAGATCTTTTCATTCTGAATCTACTACAACTTGAATGGACAAAAACAGACTTCGGATGTAGAAGTTATCACAAAAAGAAGTTGCCCTTTATCCTTTGGAAAAAGAGGCAAAATCTTCAAAAAATGGCAAAAGCACCTTATAGAGGCAAATCGCATCGGAAGGGTGAGCGGAGGACTTAAATGGAGGAAAAATAGACCCCCCCGTTCACCGGTCTCTGATATATCAGGTCGGAGATAGGCATGTGTTCAATGGCGAGACCCCGAGCCGAGCGATATTGTGATCGCCGATATCAGCGGATCAACGTTGGCGATGCCACAAGACAAAGGACGGACCCCAGGGCCAACGCGACCTGCGATTGCGATATATCGCTCGCAACGTCACTTCACAGTGATGTAAAAAGGGGGATAACGCTAAACCAGATGGATTTAATATGCTCGACAATATAAATTTTGAGATCTGATATATGTCGGGTTTCTGTGTATTGGCGCAATTCGGCATGAAAACTGAAATACAAAGGAGAATGCCCTGAAGCAATGCGATGCAATCTGGACCATCGGATCGCGGGATCAAATCGACGGCCAGGATCAAATCGCCGATCAGCGATTGGCGGTCCCCAATAACAGGGCCAATATGATTTGCGATAGCAATCGGCGATCCCCAATGTCGATAAGGGCCGGACCCGATAAGTTTATAGGGCCGATTTCATAATTTTTGAAGTCCGATATGGAGCAATTTTACATGTTTTCCTGTGTATTTGGGGTTTTTCATTATAAACCCAAATACGAAGGAAACCACAACTAGCGACTTGTGATAGCGATTTAAAGGCAGACCTGATGGAATTTAGGGCGGAATTAATAATATTTCAAGTCCGGAAAAAGGCGTTTTGGCATATTTTTACAGTGTTGTTGTGTATTTCTCTGTGTAAACAAAGAATGACTATTTTGGGAATTCTAATGCGCCAAGGGTCCCTTCTGTTACAAAACAGGTGGCCACCATACCCAAAGACGTTTAACAATGATTGTTTAATGCTCAGAGGGGATTTGAGCAGATAGAGGCCAGAAGCCAGAGAGCCTGAAAGGGAAAACGAACAAACAAGCATCGATTGACTTAAAATCCATGAATGTCAGAGATAAAAGGGGGTTGTTGGTGAAACCGAGCATAATCAGGCAGCGCAGAGAGCTGAAAGAGCGAAAAATCCTGAGAGCACGATTGACAGGCAGCAAAGTTGCAAAAAGGTCACTGG
Organism: Pinus tabuliformis; assembly: GCA_031772625.1. Lineage (NCBI taxonomy): Eukaryota > Viridiplantae > Streptophyta > Pinopsida > Pinales > Pinaceae > Pinus > Pinus tabuliformis. The sequence goes on along the minus strand of CM062820.1, from coordinate 817,159,271 downwards.
AAGGTTGTCAAGGATCGCTTGGAGGTCAAGCAAATCACAAAGGCATGCAGAGGCCAAGAGAGAGCTCAGAGAATCCAGAGACACGAACCAGAGCCAAGAGCCAGAGCCAAGAGCCAGAGCCAGAGCGCAGAGCCAGAAAACCTGAGAGCTTCAAGGCTAGGGATAAGATGGTGTCTGAGCCCATTGTTTCTATGTAAAACAGTGGAGTTAAGTGTAGAGCTTGTAAAAGGACTTATACCATAATCCCAGAGAGCCTAGTCTAGTTGACTAGAGCTCTAGGAGACGTAGCCCAAGAGTTATGGGTGAACTCCAAATTAAGATTGTTGTCCATGTGTTTGTTATTTGCTGCATTGTTTCATTGTCATATGTTTTATATATCATTTTAAGCAATCGATTTATAGCACATAAACAGTTTTAAAATAAACATCAGTATACACCTATATTTTCAAGCATATTATCAATTCTGCATTGGTTAATCAATAAGACTTTGGAATATTTAAAGCTTTGGAAGTGGGAGAGGTTCTTGTAAGTTAGACAAGAAGACTAAGAGCCCCATTTTCGGATCAGGTGGTATCAGAGCTTGAGATTGATTAACTCCACTTTCAAAGAAGGTTATATCAGAATGCTTGATTGACAGAGCAGAGATTGCTTGTCTTAAAGGTGTTTGGGTAGTCAAGGATTGATTGTCTAATTGATTGTATGCTTGTTGCAAACTGACTATTTTATGAGTTTGCATAGGTGAAGGGAAAGCTATTGATAGCTCAGTCCGGGGAGGACAAGAAGGAAGAAGGGTTGAACGCATTCTTCTATCCCAAAGGACCTCAAGGAAATCCTTGAAGCACAAGAGATTTGCTGCAAAAGGTTGTTGAATAAGCACTTTATTAACCTTGTTTGAAGTTCTTTTGTTTATTTGCATAATGACAACTTCTACAAGTGTATCCTAAAATTTCTCCTTCATCACAAGATTCTTTGATGGAGACATGAAGAAAGACTTGTTCATCATTATGGAAAAGGTGAGAGAAATGTATGAGGATGGATGGAAGAGCATCATACTTACAGAGCAATTGAATTCCGTGGAGGAAGAGAAGCAGATGCTTTCTGACAAATTACAGGAAATGGAGAGGCAACTTCATATTGCAAATATGAACCTGAAGAGGATGCATGAGTTGGAGTCCCAACTCTTTGTTGCCAAAGAAGCCTTGGTCAAGTATCAGCTTGAAGAAGAGGTAAATAGTTCCTGTTTGTCTTCAAATTCTTCTAAGAATGCTTATATTGGTTCTTTTGAAAAACATACTAGAGGCATAGGTTCCAAGCTAATGTCCAAGATGGGCTATGAAGGAAAAGGCTTGGGCAAGCATGCACAAGGTATTGTTGAGCCAATAATGGTTGAGGAAAGGCCTAAGTATTTAGGTATTGGATATGGACAGTCTTATGGAGAGAGTTCCAAAGATTCCATGAAGGCCACTGAAACAGTCCCAAGAAGGAGCTTCATTTCATGTCCTCTACCTCAGAAGTGTGGAGATTGTATTCAGGAGGAATGCAATAGCTTGAAACATCATTTGCAGGATGCAGGTGTTCAGAAGCACACACTTGAACCAGAGAGTTGTGGAAACTCTGACAGCCTTGAAGAGATTGATGGTGTTCCAAAAGGAGCCACTTCTTCTTTCAATTCACCTCCTCATGAAGGCAATAAAGGTGAAAGAGAAAGGTATAAATCTGGTTCTAATCATATTCCTTTTGATTTTGCAAAGCAGGATAGATTTCCACATAGATATGGGAAAAGAATTGCATGTTCCTTTTATGGTTTGGATAACCATCACGTTTCTAGACGTTGGAAGAGAATGGCCACATACAGGAAACTTTTGAAGGAAAAGAAGCAAGAAGCCAAAGGTCCATTGGACAAGGCAAATCATGTTGTCAAGAAGATGCACATGTGTTGCACTTACTGCCATAAGCAAGCACGTGTTGCTGTAAAATGTTGGACTCTGAATCCAACAATGCTTCCACAAAAGATGAAGAAGGTGGAAAGAGAAAATGGAAAAAATGGAAAGGAAGATTCCATGAATGATGTGTCCCAGGATGATTCACTTGTTGATGCTGATGTGCAGACAAAGGAAGGACCTTTGAAATGGATTGGTAAGAAATGGCTAGAGTTCTTATCCAACTAAGATTGCATGTCTATTGATGCATCTATTTGCATTTCTTTGTTAATGGAATGCAAGTTGTGGGATTTTACCAAGTAGGTGCATGGAGAAGTCAAGTAGGAAGCTCACTTTGTTGCTACAACATTATATTTCATTTCAGATTCAAAAGTACAGTATGCTTAAGTGAAATTTGAAGGATGAAATGCATGCATGAGCATGAGATACATGAAAACAGGAATGTTGATGTTTTCCTTGTATTTGAACATGTATGTGTAATTAACTTGAAGGGTTGATTGCTTTAAACATGCATGCAATGTTAACTTGGGAGAAGTTAACTTGGTCTCCAAGATGGAGATAATGATGAAGTGTTTCATCTTTTGAAAAATATTTCTAATGGTCTTTTTTATACATGCTTGACTTGAAGGGTCATTTGTTTTAAAGGCATGTTTTGTGGGCTTGTTGTCTAGTCCATCATTTGTATGCAGATGTAAGACATGGAGGTGTTCACAAGATGTGAAATCTGTTTCTTTTGTTAGACCATCCAGTTGTTGTCTGTATTTCTATTGTTATTAACAATGGTTGTTGACAGCTTTTCAAACAAGTACAAACGAGAATTTTGTGCAGCAGATGTACTTCACATTTGTTTGAGCCACCTTGGATCAATGATCAAGGCAGAGAAGTTCAAACTACCTTTTATGACCATCTCAGCAGGAGTTCCGTAGGAAGGCAAGGAGGAAGGCAATTCTTCCCAGGAGGACCAGCATATCCAGGAAGGAAAGTGGTCAAAGGCCTTGGTTCAGAGGCACTATGCAAGGCAAGTTTATGGAGGCTGAACGAAGAGCATGTTGTTACTCTTATTTACTATTCAAATCAGTATATCAGCCTTTTGGAGACCAAAAGTTATTTTAGTGGGAAGGCGTGATCCAAAATGGATTTTCGATAGACTCCTAAGTCTAAGTGTTCCTCACAGAGGAAAATGAAATTCCAAGGTACTTCCTAGAAATAGCCCCATTGTAGAGATCTTTTCATTCTAAATATACTGCAACTTGAATGGGCAAAAACGGACTTCGAATGCAGAAGTTATCACAAAAATAAGTTGCCCTTTATCCTTTGGAAAAAGAGGTAAAATCTTTAAAAAAATGGCAAAAGCACCTTATAGAGGAAAATCGCATCAGAAGGGTGAGCGAAGGACTTAAACAGAGGCAGAAGAGACCCCCCTGATCACCAATCTCTGATATATCGAGTCGGAGATAGGCCTGTGTTCAATGGCAGGACCTCGGGTCGAGCGATATTGCGATCGCCGATATCGGCGGATCGGCGTCGGCGATGCCATGAGGCAAAGGATGGACCCCCAGGCCAACGCGACTTGCAATTGCGATATATCGCCTCGCAGCGATGTAAAAAGGGGGATAACGCTAGACCCGATGGATTTTATACGCGCAGCAATATAAATTTTGAGATCCGATATATGTCGGGTTTCTGTGTATTGGCGCATTTCGGCATGAAAACCGAAATACAAAGGAAAATGCCCCGAAGCGATGCGATGTAATCTGGACTGTCGGATCGCGGGATCAGATCGACGGCCAAGATTAAATCGGCGATCAACGATCAATGGTCCCCGATAACAGGGCCAATACGATTTGCGATAGCGATTAGCAATTCCCAATGCCGATAAGGGCCGAACCCGAGATGGAGCAATTTTACGGGTTTTCCTATGTATTTGGGGTTTTTCATTATAAACCTGAATACGAAGGAAACCACGAATAGTGACTTGTGATAGTGATTTAAAAGCGGACCCGATGGAATTTAAGGCAGAATTAATAATATTTCAAGTCCGGAAAAAGGCGTTTTGGCAGATTTTTACATTGTTGCTGTGTATTTCTCTGTGTAAACATAGAACGACTATTTTGGGAATTCTAATGCACCGAGGTTCCCTTTCATTACAAAACAGGTGGCCACCATACCCAGAGACATTTATCAATAATTGTTTAACGCTCAGAGGGGATTGAGCGGACAGAGGCCGGAAGCCAGAGATTCCGAAAGGGAAAATGAACAAACAAGTGTCGATTGGCTTAAAAGCCATGAATGTCAGAGATAGAAGGGGGTTTTTGCTGAAATTGAGCATAACTAGGCAGCGTAGAGAGCTGAAATAGCAAAAAAAAGCTTGAGAGCACGATTGACAGGTAGCAAAGCTTCAAAAAGGTCGTTGGAAGTTTTCCAAGGATCGCTTGGAGGTCAAGCGAATCACAGAGGCACGCAGAGGCCGAGAGAGAGCTCAGAGAAGCCAGAGCCACGAGCCAGAGCCAAGAGCCAGAGCCAGAGCGAAGAGCCAGAAAGCCTGAGAGCTTCAGGGCCAGGGATAAGATGGTGTCTAAGCCCATTGTTTCTGTGTAAAACAGTGGAGTTAAGTGTAGAGCTTGTAAAAGGACTTATACCATAATCCTAGAGAGCCTAGTCGAGTTGACTAGAGCTCTAGGAGATGTAGCCCAAGAGTTTTGGGTGAACTCCAAATTAAGATTGTTGTCCATGTGTTTGTTATTTGCTGCATTGTTTCACTGTCATATGTTTTATATATCATTTTAAGCAATCGATTTACAACACATAAACAGTTTTAAAATAAACATCAGCATACACCTATATTTTCAAGCATATTATCAATTCTGCATTGGTTAATCAATAAGACTTGGGAATATTTAAAGCTTTGGAAGTGGGAGAGGTTCTTGTAAGTTAGACAAGAAGCCTAAGAGCCTCATTCTTATATTAACAACAGATAGGATGGCTTGAGGAGTATTTTTTCCAGGTAATGCATATTCTAGTTCTACGCTAGGGTGATACAGGGTCTATGCATTCCAGTTTGGACGGCTCACTTGGATCTGGCAATCAGAACCTGAATTGCTTCTGGGGTAAGGAAATTTACTCACTAGATTTTTGCCAATATTTTTCTCTCTAGGATTGCCAAATTTTGACATCAAGTTGTACTCAAAATTTCTCACTACTGCTTAATAATAAAAACCCTCAACTTCTACACCAGTTTTCCCAAGTTGGCTTTTACTGGGGACTTTTGTCCAAAAATAATTGTGTCATAATTTGTGTGTGTGTGCTAGCATTTCTCATTTTCCATTTTACCTTCCACAATTTTTTATTTGTGAATATTATAGTGTGATTAATTTGCTTTTGTTGTAGGAATAAACTGCTTAAATAATTTATCAGTTAGAAGAATTAATTCCAGTTGCTGCAATAGAATTTCAATAGTGAAATTTTCACATGGTGCGGCTAGTGGGCAGTGGAAAGCAGTCATAGTGGCCAGACATTAGCAGCATGTATAGAGGGTGTTGCAGAGACAGGTTGTTGGAGTAGTTCAGCACTAGAACACCTTCCTTGCAGAGAGGGTAAGAAACACTAGGAATCCATAAACCATAAAGGGTTTTAGGAAAATTCACCTAGAGATGCCTTAATTTAGTTAATTAATGAATAATTAATTTTTTCCTAACTCTAACTTAGGGAAAATCATTCATTAACAAGAATTAATTAAAGAAGGTGATTTTTCTCTAGAAACTCACACAGATCGGCTAGGAAATAATATCAGCCATTGACTAAGTTTTAATCTTGGTCATTGGAGTCCCAACTGGATATTATAATAAGAGGTTGATGAGTAGATGGAAAAACACACTTGAGATCAATTTCATTGGGCAGTTCAATTTTCCACAAAGAAGCAACAATTTTTCGGAAGAGTTCAAGCCAGAGAAGGGAAGAAAAGACAAAGAGCAGAAACAGTGATTTTGGAGGATTTTTTCTAGATCTAAAGAGTAGCTTGCAGAGAAGCAGAGATAGCCACAAAGAGACTGACGTAGGGGCTGTGCAAAAGTCTCTAGAGGGCAATTTGATTTTGCTAGAGAGAAGCTCATTTTCAGTTCCAGAGGCTAGGAATATTTTCCAGAGTGTCGAAGAGACAATTTCTCGGTCAGTAGCAGACAGGACGGCTTGAGGAGAAGTTGTTCCAAGTAGTGAGTATCCCAGTTCTGCACTAGGGTCACACATGGTCTACGCAGGCCAGTTTGGATAGCTCACTTGGAGCTTGCAGTGAGAGCCTGGTTTTCTTGTGCGGTGAGGAAATTTCCTCACTAGATTTTTGCTAGTATTTTTCTTTATAGGATTGCCATATTTTGGCATCTAGGTGTACTCAGAATTTCTCACTGCTGCTTTATAAAAAAAAATGCTTAGTTGTTGAACCAGTTTTCCCAAGTTGGCTTTTTCCAAGGAATTTTGTCCAAAAATAACAGTGTCATAATTTTTGTGTGTGTGATAGAATTTCTTAGTTTCTAGTTTATCTTCTGCAATATTTTTATTTGTGAAAATTGCAATGTTATTAATCCATTGTTGTCGTAGCAATAAATTGCTTAATTAATTTATGAGTTAGAATAACTAATTTCAGTTGTTGCAATAGAATTTCAGTATTGAAATTTTCACATCACTCCCATCTTGTCCTTGAAAAATGCAAATTTTCCCTTCATAAAAGACGTTGTGAGAATGTTTTCAAATTGATCATGAATGGAAATGCATCTCGGCTTCATAGCTCCTCTATGGACCTGATCTCGGATGAAATGGAATCTAATGTCATTATTTTTAGGCCAATCATGAAATACTATATTATCCAAGAGTTTGATGCAACTCTACTTAACACAATAAATTGTGGTGGCCTTTAACTTCTGACCAAATAGACCCAACAACAGCTTGTGAAGCCAAATGGCCTCACAACTTGCCTGAATAGTTGTGTTGTATTTCACCTCTACAAAACTCAATGCCACTAACTTTTGTTTCTGATTAAGCCAAGACACAATTCTCGAGCCCAAACTAAAATAACACATGGAAGATATCTTTCACTCCACTACATTACTTTCCCAATCAAAATCTCTGTATCCAACTACGTGGACTCCATCCCCTTGCACATAGTCCATTGTTCTCTAAAAGTATCTCAACACATGTTTTGCAGCAGTACAATGCACTCTCTTGGGCTTCACCAAATCTTGACTGAGAGTGTTAGCAACAAAACACAAGTCTAGCCTAGTGTTGACTGATACATTAATGACCCAATGAGATAATGATATAGTGGGATCCACCATATCTCCCTCATAAATTCTAAGCTTCTAGAGTTGGTGATCATTGGTGTATCCATAGGCCTGCAACCCTCCATCATGAATCTCCTCAGAATATCAACAATTTACTTTCCTTGTCCAAGAAAGGTATGCCCATCCTCCTACCACACCTCCATCCCCTGAAAATAGTGCATCAGTGTAAGGTCCTTCATATCTTACTCTGAAGAAAAAGCCTGCTTGCAAGAAACTTTTAGTCGTTCATCCCCTGTCTTGAATAAGTCATCTACATGTAGTATAATAATGAGGGCCTCTCCTCCAATACAAATGTAATACATATTTAGATCTACCTGATCCAAGTGGATCCCCAATGGCCCAAAAATAAAATTTCTCATATCGTAGTAAAACCAAGACCAGATTGAAGAGCACGTCACAAGGAATCCAATAGCATAAATAGAGCCTCGATCTGAGTTCGTATGCGAAAGTTATGCCTAGTCAAAGTTATGGTCAAACTTGGAAAAAGACAAGATTTAGAAGGGTGCCAGATAAATTTGGGGCGGAGCCAAATTGGTGATCCTGCCAAACCAGTGAATAAATATGGTGGACTTTGACCAAAATTAGTGGGGTGCAAAATAAATGTGGCGACGCCGCTATAGTTGGTGGAGACCACCAAATCTGGCAGCACCCACCAAACTTGGAAGCGGTTAGGTGGCCCAATAGGATGGGGCCACGTGGCCAAATTAAATGGTGCCACATAGCAACCAATTGGTGGCTAGTTGGGCCAACCCAACCGAATAACTTGGCGGTATTGGTTAATTCGTTGGAAATTTAAAAATTTTGTTTTGACAGTCAAAAATAGTGGACGGTTGTATTAGTGATCTCAATATAAACAATGTGTTATATCCAGCCAATTATTTGAATTATACTGGCGGCAGTTTCAAAATGGCAGTTAACAAAGTTTTTAAATATATTAATGGTCTAGGGGTGGTCAAAAATCAATGGGTAGTTAACAAATTACAAATCGTTTATTAATATAAAATAAATGGTTGGGGTCGGCAGGGCTGGAATCCTCAACCACTCGCCAACCAACGATTTAACATAGCGGGGGGACCATTAGGCCAATGACCCTTCATTGGAAAGTCAACCAACATTAAATTATTTAAATCCTTATCATTTGTGTGACCGGGAGGAGGACTGATGCAATAACATGGAGGAGTGGAATAGAGAACTCGAAACCTTGCATGCAGGAACCATGAGTGAGAGCACTTCTCAAGACAAATTCTAGGGAATATTTTGCAAGAATATTCCTGGAATATTCTGCCTATTGTGGACTCTAAATATTTTCCAGGGGATCCAAAGTTGACAGAGTCATAATATAGCCGAGTTTATACTCATTTTAACCATAATTTCGCAATGATTTCGTTAGTGCAGTCTATTTTTGGATATGATAAGCCCATTTTTAGGTCATCCTCATAATTGGATGTATAGTGATGTATTTTTCCTTGTACTCGTTTTCATTTTTGTTGAGATGAATAAAGCGGCCTCCCCACTACTGAAGCAGGTCCCAGATACGTAGTCCACACTGCACAAACTCCATTATCAATATTTTGTGTGCATTATCATTATAGTATCCATTATGTTACTTCTTCTTTAAGTGTTTTCACATATTGTTTTTACATGCTCTTTCATGAAATTATACTAACATCAACCGAAGAAAAGAGCTTGGATCATGTTGGTATTAGAGGCATAGTGGATCACTACCTCACTCTTCTCAAAACCAATCTTCTACAAGTAAGTATATATCCATGAATACCAAGCTCGTGGAGCTTGATTCAATCCATACAAATCCTTCTTTAACTAGCACACATGATACTCTCTCCCATGAATCTCATAGCCCTATGGCTAATCAACGTATACCTCCTCTTGTGGATGTACATACAAAAATATGGTCTTCACATTCATCTCATGGATCTTCCACCTCATCTATGTTGTAATGGAGATCATTGCTCCGATCAAAGTATATTAAGCAATAGGTGCAAAGGTCTCATCATAATCAACTCCCTCCACCTGTAAAAATTCTCTCACCACAAATCATGCTCTGTACTTCTCTATGTTTCCATCCACAACATACTTGATTTTATACAACCACCTAGAAGTCACAACTGGATTCCCCTCTGATCTCGGTACCACTTCCCAAACATCGTTCTTCATGATGGAAGAATACTCTTCCATGTTGGCATATCTCCAAACCTAGTGTTGTCTCCTTATATGAAGAAGGCTTTGCCTCATGGATGTTTCTCACCATAGCCAAAAAAAATTAGAAATCCTCTGGTGGTTTACCCTCCCTAACAACACTATTAGGACTCCCCACTAACTTCTTAACTTATTTCAAGAGATCCTATGGTCTCTTGACTTTCCTCTTCAATGGAATGGCGTCATCCTACTCATCCTCCTCATCTACCAAAGGTGTATACCAAGACTATCCACTAGTTTTATGAGACGTTAAACTAGGTGTGTCAGTACCCTTTGAACTGACAATCTAGGATCCAGTGACAACTGAAACTGGTGTAGAACTAGTGTTAGATGAACTCATGCCTCCTTAACAATGTGGCCTTCTGGTATGAGGAACTTGTGTCTGAGGTCCATGTTTCTCTCCCTCCAAATATCTTTGAAAGGCTCTATTGTCCTATTGATGGTGTTGAACTTGCCAACATTCAAGGGATCTCCTCGATATGAAGTCCCAGCTAGACATCAAATCGTTTGGAGTAGGAGACCGAGCAATGGGTGGTAAAGTAATGAATTGACAGTGGTAGTCGCAGAGGTAAGTATGATAACTTTGGTGAGATAAAGTGTGTGACCCTGTGGAGATTCAAGCGCAAGGCATGAAAGTTCTAACACATAGGGGGAAAGGAAGTGCACCCCTTAGAAGCCTATAATAGTACACAACTTGAAAGGAACACACAAGCGGAATGAAATAACAAGATAAAATGCATAATAGTCCACAAATTAAAGTGATTAATTAAACCAAAAACACGCATTCACCAAGATTCGTACAATTTCATACAAAGTAGTTCATAAGAAAATGTGTAAGTTAAACAACATACATTGCCAACACAACCAGAATAGTCCAACTACATTAACAACATATGCATGAAAGCGTGATGGCTCTAATATTATTATTATGAGTGAAAGTTCAATACATACATACACCATTGATGACCACTACCCCCAATAGTGGAACATTACAGTCAAGAACACCTGCTCCTCCAAAGAAGTATACTCGCTCTACGTTATGGAGAATCCAAGGCTCTTCACAATACTTTGAAGCCTTTTCTAAGCCTAATCCTAGCCAAAAGCTTAGCTCCCAAAAGCTAGTTCTATGAGTTATGAGGTCCTATTTATAACAAAGGGTGGGGTGACCCTTGACATTCCCCTTTGTAACTCTTTGACTCCCCTCATGACTCTTTAAATTTGTTACAAGTAACTCGTTACAGAGCATGATGACTTTTCACATTCCACTAATGACACTTGGAATTTCACTTACAACATATTTACAAATAATATTACATTTTCCACATGTACCCATGTAAGACAAAATAGGCTAGAGACAACCTAACAAGACAAAACATTATGATTCTGAAGTTTAGGGAAAGACCAACTCGACAACCTCCACTTGGTGCTTCTCGGTCACATATTGATGCCAAGCTTGGTACTGTATGATGGTGTCTTTATTAAAGCAGACTCTTGCCTCCATTTCGTTCGGGTATATGGTCTTGGAACTTGTATCCAACTCATTCTAAAGCATGTGCAACATGGTGTTGACCATGACAGGACCACCAATCTACTTTTGCATGTTGTGTGTGTTCAACTCCAAGTCTTCCCTGGTGGCCTCTCATCTTAGTTGCTCCATGTACTCATTGATCTCTAGTCGAAATTGGTTTTGGGGTTTAGCATCGGTGAGGGAACCGATTGATGGGATCATGTGCATTCTCACCATTACATCCAAACTATTATGCAACTGTGCATATGAGGTACGTATGCTACTAATGAATGGGGTGAGTTTCTCATAGTTCTGGATCAACATTTGGACCTTTGCTTTCTCCAGCTCAGCTTCTGGTTTCATCTTCTTTGCTAAGTCAAGTGGGGCCCCTTTGTACTGCATTTTCCACTCTTCTACATGGGCGATGGCAGCATGTATGTTCTTGAGAGTTTGAACAAACTCTTTGCTTTGTTGTTGTAGGCCTTGCACACAGACAACTTCTTTATGAATGGTGACAAATCCATTACAGAGCTTTTGCATGGTACTCTCAAGTGTTGATACTTCAACAAGTATCGTTGTCTTCATCTCTCCCAATGTAGAAAAATCATTCAGTGTTGATGCTCAGAGTCGTTCTACCTCTTTCCTGGAAGCCTACAAGTTCTTTGCCATTTTTTCATTCTCGTCATCAGGTACTTAACATTTGAACTTGTTGCTCCTGCATAGGCAAAGCTAGCTTCACCAAGGGCAGTTGGATTTTTCCTTTTTACCCAGTCCTTGATGAATGCAGGTGATGTGTCATCATCCAGAAAGTACTTCCTCTGCACCTCTACAATTTTGTTGGGCATCGAATCCCCCCACATCAGGTTTTGGGGCTCAAAGCCCAAGTTTTGGTCAAAGGTTTTGTAAGACACCGCGAATTGTGGGCACGGAGCGCGAAGTAGAGGTTAAGTCATAGGGTTGTCCACCCTAAAGTAATGTAAGGTAATATAAAGTCATGTCGGCCTACCCATGGTCCCAGAACCATGGGATTGTATAAATAGAGCGAGGCTCTAAGTTGTAAAGAAAGAAGAAGATAGAGTAAGTAGCGAAGGAATGGTTCGATCTTAGAGTAGGATTCTAAGTGTATTGGGTCATAGTAGTAAGAAGAGGCTCTGCAGCTAAGTGCGCAGAGGCCTAGTAGAGTCCACAGTTGAGTGCGCGTACCCTTGCAGTTGAGTGCGCAGGGTGGTGTCGAGTCTGTAATCGGGATTGAAGATGAATAAAGAGAAGTTGATTCTTATTTCTATGTATTTGTTGTGCATTATCTTCTTTATGTTTATATTAGTTTATGTATCGTGCACACTAATATGATTGTTGAATATGTTGTAATAGCCATAAATATTACACACACAAATTAAGTAATCAGTTAATTAGCAAGGAACTTGGGTATTATATGGATCGCACCCCGAGTAGGGCTGTGCGGAAGCCGCACCGCAGGTTGCAAAGGGATCGCAAGTGCGCGTAGCGACAGGTCAGACCGCAGACCTCCTAAAGCCTATTAGACATCCCCAGGGTGTGGAAACCTGGTTCTAGCACCCTCCCATACTACTTCGGGTGAAACCTCAGTCTGCACTCCGCGAACTCTTGTCGAAAGGGCCAGTAGTACCGAGATTTGCTTAGCTAAATCACCTCTGAACCTGGGTTAGGCCAGCCAACAAATGGTTCCATTTCCGGGACCAGGATCTGCATCAAGGATGTATGATGTCGTGCCACTGGAATCCAACAAAGAAAGAAATTGAAGAGTGATTGGGCAAGAAGATTCACGAGTTCGCGGCACAGGAGAACAGAAAACTGCGAGTATCTGAGGAACAGTGGTTGGAGCACTACTTGTATATGGAAATCCATGAAATTTTCTTTGCATCTTTTCTGTCTGAGCTGTATCAGTGGGTCGCGTAGTTAGCAGACAATCAAGGAAGGTGTAGGCTCAACAAACCAATAGTGTGGACTCTGGAACTAGTGCGCAAACTAGAAGCATCAGAACATAAGATAGCATGAGCTATGGACAACTGGATCGATTGAATAATAGGAGGATTTATCACTGAGTTCGTGGTAGAAACGACCGCCAGCTACAATGAGGCAGAGCGACGTTTTCTCAAGGGACCGCGAGGTAAGTATATTAAATCTTTGAACACTTGGATTAAGATGCTATTGTGTGAAAAGCAAGTTATGCGAATAAATTAATGTTTGGGACTATGCGAAATAGGAAGATCTACAGAAGCGGAAGTAGTGAGGAGTTGGAAAACAGTCCCTTAATTTCACCCTCGTGGGAAAGCAAGGAGGAGCTCACGAAAGTTTCTCCGAGAAGCGCAGTCAGTTTGATAAGACAGAGAATTCCACATTTACCACCCCCACCCACACTGCCACTCGTTTCACCCCCCTCACCTCCATCTCCACCCACTCCACCTCCGCCACCACCGCAGTTAAGTATGGCTAGTGCGATCAAACTACCAGTGTTCAGAGGAGTAGGAAATGAAATCCGGACAATTCTGGCTCATGGTAAGAGCAGTATGGGAAGCATAGGGCATCGTGGATGATAATATTAAAAATTCTATGTTGGTGAGCACGCTGCAGGATCGTGCATTAACGTGGTATATCAAGCATTCTAATGACCACCCAAATGCAGGAATTGCAGAGATCTAGACCACGCTGAACAGGGAATTTAGCAAGCCAAAATCAAAGACACAATCAATCATCGATTTTAATGAGATCTTGATGCTCCCGGGCGAGACCCCTTGGGACCTGGACCAAACGCTAAAGAGTACAATCCATGAAGCCAATATGACGTTAACAGATGCACAGCATCGCGCCTGGTTTGTGGCCTCACTTACGCCACACTTAAGGACGGTGTTGTCACAGTAGAAACTTTCCACCCAAGCCAAAGCGTTGGAGATGGCAATGAGATTGCATGAGACCCCTATACGAGACCCTAGGTTGGGAGTCCAACAAATCCACGCACAACTGTAGAATCTGTGTCTAGAGATGCAAATTTTGAAACAGGACAGGACAACTCGGCTGGAGGTGCGCGAGGAAGTATGGTGCATAAAATGCAAAGGCCAAGGGCACGACAAGGACCATTGTCCAGTGTTCGCAAATTACTTGGCAACGGGAGGACCAATGCCGTTAAGACCGAAGGCACAGGTAGGGCCAAGCTTGGCATCTGCATTATGGTGCGCGATCTGCCAGATAGGAGGAAAACACACCACGGATAATTGTCATCTGCTGCAGAAGTATACGCAGACGTCCCAGCAATTGTTTTGTAATTTCTACAAGTCAGTAGGCCATGACGAACGCACATGCTCAATCTATGAACTAATGATGGATCATACTCCTACCTACAGGGTGCAAGCCAAAACGTGGGCCCTTGACCCAAATGCAGGGATGGTGCACGCTGGGTTTCAGGGGCGCGGTCGGGGTCGAGGTGGAATGGGACCAGGAAGGGGTCGCAGCCAGATAATTTGTTACAATTGCAGAGGGCCAGGGCATTATGCCCACAATTGTACGAACCCAACTAGGATATCATGTTGGTATTATAATCAGTTTGATCATGAGATAGAATATTGCCCTTCGTTCATAGCGAGGATGCACGAAAAGGGGGTACTCTAGCCCCCTCCGACCCAGAATTTACAAATGATGAGGTCTGAACCGTGCAAAGAAGACCCAAATGTAAACATGATGCTCAGGAGTGGTATGACCACGAGAGATTATAAAGGGAAGTAGCCAGAAGAAATTGCATGGGTTTGTAAGGCTCCTACAAAGGAACCTGAGTTTGACTTAGAACCCGCGAAGGAGACATTCATGGAAGCTAAAGAGAGCTTCACGAAGGACTCCACTTCAGGTAGTAAGGATCAACTAGAACCAGGGATGGATCCTTCAATGCTTACTACCTTTTTGGAGACATGCATGAAATTGTCGCACGACAGCAAGGCAGTCAAAGGGATATAGGAACTTATCACTAGGTGCGCGGGGTCAAGACAACCGCGCGCGGTCTGAAAACTTGGAAAGCATGCATTACGCACTGGAAGGGAGATGAGGTTGACTGCGCAAATAGGCAAGTACAAAATGGATCAAGTAATCCTAGATCTGGGTTCGGACGCAAATGTACTACCAAAGCAAACATGGGAATGCATGGGCAGACCCGCATTATAATGGTCCCCTATTCAGTTATGAATGGTGAACCAACAGAAGAATTTTCCCATGGGAAGATTGCAAGGGGTGACAGATGATATTGAAGGCGTGAGCGCAGAGGTGGATTTTGAAGTGATAGAGATTGTCGATGACAGCAATCCCTATCCCGCACTACTAGGAATAGACCGCGCTACCGATATGAATGGGGTCATAAATCTAAAGAAGAGAAAATGATCTTTGAGAAAAAGTCACTACGCATAGTAGTACCGCTAGATGCAACCGAATGAGCACGATACACTGAACCGGTGCACGACGATGATAGTAATGACGATCTCAACTATATCTACAAGATAACTGCACAAGGAGAGAATTGGGTGAATCCGACTGCAGATGGAAGGATTTCATGGGAGCGCGAAAGCTCCTGCACTTCGGATTCAGACGAAGAGATAGAGCGATGGCAGAATCAGCTACACAAAGTAACAACACTGAACTGCAACATGATGATTAGGTCATTGTGTTGTGTAACAATAGAGGCAAGGGAGCTACCGACATATGATGGATTGTCAACGGTGGATGAATTTTTGAGCAAATTCGAAAGTGCAGTACCAGAACAATAATGGTTCGATGCGCTGAAGTGGGCACTACACGCAACACCCGCACGATGGTGGGGTACCCATCAAGGAAATTTCGAGGACTGGTACGGATGCAGAAGGATGATGTGCCTATAGTTTGGAAAACCCCAGCTTCAAATGCAAGTCAGTCAACAGGGGTGGAACAACTTGCGCGCCCACCTTTCTCGATGGGTACAGACATATGCTGTAAAACCCGCACAAGCGCACACCAACCCTAGAATAATGAATCGGAACAAAGCGCAGCAGCAGGAAAGGCGACGCATGCTACCAATTCTCCGCGACGAAGCCTTTGATAAGGTGTGCAGAGTACTGAACAAGGTTCACCAGGCGAGACGAAATGATTGGGACTTACACGTGCCAGCGGTTTGATGGGCCTACTGGACCATGTGTAAAACCATGAACATGGAGACGATTCCAAAGGAGCGGAACAGAATGGAGATGGTACTTACTGAAGAAAATACAAAAAGGAATCTGCACGTACTGGGTCCTGTAGTAGTGACTGTGAGCAATGACCAGAAGGAAGAAATCACACATTTACGCAAGGTAAAACATATAAGGATTCATGAAGCCATCTGGCGACGGAACCTTAGACTTCACGCACTCGAAAAGGATCGGGTACAATTGAGGAAGAAAATTAATTTGATGGACATTGAGATCAAGAGGCTGGAAAATGAGATCACACAGGCATGTCTCGCCGATAAACCAAGGATGATAAGGCAAGATACAGGTGATCGTACCACTGCGTTAGAAGAATGTCACCGCGAATTTATGACTCTGTTGCCATGGCTACGAATTCACCTCACCAAACGCAGTAACCAAGAGAGTTCACTACATATGGTAGAATGCACAGTGCTAGTGATCACGCAGACAATTGAGGAGTTTTCGCGGACTATGCTAGAAGGCGAGTTGAAGTCTCGCACAGGTGGTGTGACCACCTAACTAACCATAGGGAGAACAGTCTCAGTGCTCGAGACAGTTGAAGGAGAGCGCGCATAAACAGCATGACACAAGGGTCGCGCCCATGCATGGGGGAATGTGCTGCTACGCGGGTAGACTGGGAAGTAACCGTTGGCGTCACTGTTCATGATGAGATGTCCAATTTAAGGCAAAAGGGAGCAAGCAGCGAGCAATTAAGACACGAATTAAGAGCTAGATTTGGGATGATCTGCCGCCAAGAATGCATTAATGACTCAGAAGTGGGGGGAGCAGTCGAATTCAAATTCAAAAGATGTTATAAAACTCCAAGGGCTAGCCACGAGACAACAGTTGTTCATTTGATATTTGAGCTACTACGAAGAGCACAGAGTGTTAAGCGCCAAGCGATATTTGAGCCCCCAAGTTCACAAACAACCACAGACAGTTCAAACAAGATGACAACTACCGGGAGAGGTGTGGGTTTTGCAGAGAGTACTGCCGAGTGAGCCACGCAGAACCCTATGGTGTAGGTTGGGGATGCGCCGAAAATTCTGAAATCACCTCAGATGCCGAGGCCCAAGAAGGATAAATAGGCAGCGGGACCAGTCCGCGTGTCCCCACAAAATCCGCATTTTGGTAAACTTTCCATGGAAGAAAAGGGCAAGGTTGTCACCATTGAGACAGATGATGAGGAGGTGGACCTAAAAGCTCTCGTAGATGAGATAGAGGCGGATGAAAAAAATGGAGGAAGACATTCAGCCGGTGCGTGCTGCAGCAAAATTTCCCGAGTACGGTCCTCCATGGAAAGGGAAAGCTAAGGTACCCAAGGATTTGGATGCCGCTAAGAGCACACTCCAAACCCCGCTCCTCCCAGATGGAATTATTTTTTAGGGAGTGGCCCTGGACCGCGTGCCCATAATGAAATTTGAAGATTGTACCTCGCGGATAGTGAGAAGTTCCCACATTTATAGACTGAGAACCTCATGAAACAGAGCAAGGAGGGGTCAGTTACAACGCTAGAGCCACAAAAATGGATGCGCGGTGTCGAGAAGGCTGGACTACTCCACCTACTATGGATTGTGCACTTTCACCACGCACCTATCACAATCTTCGTCATCAGGCAGCTGCTTTGCCTGGTGCATGGTGGGTACTTATGGCTAGAGGAGCCTATTCCCATCATAGCAGATCTTATCCACAGGATTTCCCAGCTTCCCTGTAAGGGAAAGGACCCTGTGGAGATAGCCGGAAAAAGTAAAGATTTGGCGCTTACAGAGGCCATGAAGAAGAAGTACAAATTGGAAAAGAAGAAGAGGGGCTACGCAATCAACAGCATTAAAGATAAATGGGTGCGTGTAGCCACCCAACTCCTGGCCGGGAAGGTGATGAGAAAATGTCGCGGAGACGAGGTACCAATGCCGGTAGTTGCGATGGCTGAACAATGCGCGGAGGGTTCCAATTCTAACTGCAAGGAAGCTCAAGAGCAGGTCAAGACCTTCCACTACGCATGGTTGCTCTTATCTATTTTATTAGTGACAGGGGAACTACCTGAGGACAGTTAGTTCCCTAATATTGAACATGACTTGCCAGAGACTGTAAAATATGCATCGCTCTGGGCTACGAAGGATGCCAAGCGGATCCATGAAACTAAGATCTTCTGGATGCTCATGGAGGCGAGCATCTGAATGTGGATTAACAGGAGGCCTCACCTATCCCCCACAGTGTACAACAGTCTGCGAAGCTTTGTAGACTTCAAGGCGGATATGCACAATGTGTATATCAAGGCGCACAAGGATCCGGCGCAGAACTGGACCAAGCTTCCTTTCATCGCAATTGATGATGCCATCTTCTCCATGCTCGAATCATGGTCTACTGAGTGGCGCGCCGCAAATCTAGCGGAGAAGGATAGAACAGCGGTACAAAAGCAGAAGGATGCCACCAAGCTGCTGGCCCAATAGAAGCGCAACGAATAGTTGGCCGCGGAGGTAAGGGTTGCCTGCGAGGTAGTGAAGGTAGTTGCAAAGCAAGCAAAGGCCGCCGAAAAACTAGTAGCAACACAGGAAACAGGGGCCACCACGATGCAGGAGGAAGGGAGCTCGAACTTATCCACTAGACAAGGAGCAGAGGACATAGCAGAAGGCATGGACCCAAGCACAACAGCTACACAGCTAAAATGGTCATGCGTTATGGAACGATCAGGCCCACAAAAGAAGGCCAAGGCTTCCAAACTGGACATCGAACCAATTACATTGACATATGGTGACCTCTACGACATCAGCAACACAATTCGTGAGGTCACTATGTAATCACTCCAGGAAGCTATGACATAGCAATAGAATGTGTTGGGGGCCCTAAGGGTGTAGCTACAGGAACTTTAGGTGCGGCCCCCACAGGAAGGAACAGTAGCCGCCTATGGTGTAGCAGGTACATCAACAGCAGAGCAGCTGCTACACGCAAAAATGGCCAACACCATAGTGCTATCGAAAGGAGTGCTAACAACGGAGAGAGAGGAGGATAGATCCACGGTGGGCCGGATCAAGGGACTTGGCCTAAATTTGGCTGCCCTTCCACAGGACACATTGTACCAGTTGCAAGATGGCATAACAACAAAGCTACGTGCCCAGGAAGGTCGTGCAATCCAGGTATTGAGTGAGCAGAAGATCAACATCGAACAGGTCAGCCTACAGCGTGACGAGCTAGTGTCACAGAATCAGGATATCGCGCAAACAGTGGATGAAGCATGCCATGCGTTCCAGAATTATCCATCACCGCAGACCTACCAACCGAGATGCAGATCCACTGTCTGGTAAGTGGAGTATGAAGCGCACATGAGGAAACAACACGAGTGCAGTTGGTGCTGAACCTCCAAATTGTTGAGCTGCGAATGAAGGTGCAGCCTTCCACTCCTCTGGAAGTTAAAGAACAGCACGTTATCGTGATTCAGACAAGATTAGCAGAAATTGGAAGGGCAGTGCAGGACTACACCGGTATGTTGGACCAAGCGTTTGATGTCCTCACATCCTTGCAGGAGGACCCCAACATACAGCGCCTGGAAACAGAGGCACGTGAACTGCAGCAGTAGTATGACAGTGTCAGGGGAACAGCGCAGACAGTCATCCTCACCCAACGGCTGGCTAAGATGCAGCAGGCAAGGGCACTGAAGGAGCAGGTGGATGCTGCAAGATAGAAAGAGGCCCTTCTCAAAGCACATGTCCAGCCTTGGATTGATGAGGCCTTCACCATTACGGCCGAGATTGAGGGCAAGCTCGCGCAGATGCAGGGACTATATGTGCTAAGATAGATAGTGGAGCCTCATAAAGAAGCAACAGAAGAGCACATGCAACAGGTCCAGCAGACAGCAGAACAGTGCGTCGGGGACCTCCAGGCAATACAGGAATAGTTGGAGGGGCTCCATGCCAAGATTGTCGCACCATCAGAGTGACTCAGGATGAGTCACGATGATTGTCTTTGGGGCCTATTGGGCATGGAATCCCCCCACAGCAGGTTCTGGGGCTCAAAGCCCAAGTTTTGGTCAAAGGTTTTGTAAGACTCCGCGAATTGTCGGTGCGGAGCGCGAAGTAGAGGTTAATTCATAGGGTTGTCTGCCCTAAAGTAATGTAATGTAATATAAAGTCGTGTCGGCCTACCCATGGTCCACGGACCATAGGATAGTATAAATAGAGTGATGCTCTAAGTTGTAAAGAAAGAAGAAGATAGAGTAAGTAGCGAAGGAATGGTTAGAGCTTAGAGTAAGATTCTAAGTGTATTGGGTCGTAGTAGTAGGAAGAGGCTCTGCAGCTAAGTGCGCAGAGGCCTAGTAGAGTCCGCAGCTGAGTGCGTAGGGCGTTGTCGAGTCTGTAATCGGGATTGAAGATAAATAAAGAGAAGTTGATTCTTATTTCTGTGTATTTGTTGTGCATTATCTTCTTTATGTTTATATTAGTTTATGTATCGCGCGCACTGATATGATTGCTTGTAATAACCATAAATATTACACACACAAGTTAAGTAATCAGCTAATTAGCAAGGAAATTGGGTATTATATGGATCGCGCCCCGAGTAGGGCTACACAGAAGATGCACCGCAGGTTGCAAAGGGATCACAAGTGCGCATAGTGACAGGTCAGACCGCGGACCTCCTGAAGCCCATCAGACATCCCCAAGGTGCGGAAACCTGGTTCTAGCACCCTCCCATACTACTTCGGGTGAGACCTCAGTCCGCGCTCCACGAACTGTTGCCAAAAGGGCCAGTAGTACCAGGATTTGCGCGGTTAAATCACCTCTGAACCTGGGTCAGGCCCATACAAGCCAACAAATTTTCTTCTGCAACTTGTCAAATGATCAATTTTACACATCCATGACCAAATCATCATCAATGAGAACAACTTCTCATTGCTCACTCGGGGCTGGTTTGACACTGGAGGTGCCGAAGACTGAGAGATGACTTGTGGTACTCTTGGCATCAGGTCAGTGTCTTCATTTTGTGGCTCTTGTTCCAACTCCATGTTTGTTACTTCGCTCAGTTGTTGTTATAGCACCATTTACCACTCTTGGTAGATCTGATGCTCTGATTATGGCCTAGGGCAACCCTTCCTTCTAGACTTGGTCCAAAATCTAAAAAATAGTGCTTTATTCCCTACACTACTTTTCCCTGTGATAAAAGCATGTACACGCGAGTAAACCGCATACAAATGTTAAAACACTTAAAAATAAATAAATTTCCTTAATTTCGGGTGGATTTCACGGGTTTTACTTGTTACTCACCTCCTATTTCCCATGGACCAATTGTAAAAAAAAAAAAAACAACAACAACAACAACAACAAAATAAAAAACAAAAAACAAAAAAAACAAAAACAAAAACAAAACAAAAAAACCTAATTTGGAGAAGTATAAATAAACCTCCACGGGAAAGCCTTAAGGGAGAAGATATGAGATATTGATACTATAGTGAGATTATCCGTGATTGAGTCTGACGAATCCCTATGCCTCCTACACTCCCCAAATCTTCAGGAAACCCTTGTTTCCTTGTTGTAGATATCCTTCATCTTGCTTGAGATATCCTTGTATTGGTGATGGAGGAAGATTGCTAAAGGTCGGGAAAGGACAGATCCGAAGGATGGTTCCTCTTGAAGCTGAAGAAGGACTCATGTCATATTTCATCACTTTACTTGTAGCTAACTTCAATAAAAGGAATGTTGTTATGTTTCCAATATTAAATGTGTTTATGCATCAAGCTATGTTGTAATCTGTTTATGAATATTGTATTGATTTATAATTGGTCATTCATTTATATGATTCAAGGTTAATATCATGAACATGCTTTATGTTTCTACTGTTGTATATGTTCCATTTGAATAATTTTCAGGTTTCAAGAACATCAGGAGAAGCTGAGGGTTTGCACCTTGTGGGATCTACCCAAACGTAGGACATCCAGGTAAGGACACTCTTACACAGTTCAGTAGAATAAGAATTTAGGTTGATTGCTTGAGGATTTCTTGTTGTGGTTTGCGCTCCGCTCTGTTGGGGTTCTCATTCCAAGACCCTAGGGTGGTCTCATATGCAACAGTTGCTCAGTCTGCTGAGCAACCTCCCGATCCTGCATTTGTTCACCGATTCATCAACCTGTATGGGTGTTGTTTGCTCTTTCATCTCACATTGCCTTTGTTCCTTTTCATGCTTCTGCTTCTCTTCCCTTTCACTCCTCCTCAACTCCTATTCTTCCTTCAACTTCTTCTCTGTCTCCTTCATCTTCAGTTCTGCTTCCTGCAACCTCTACTTTTCTCTTGTCCTTTGCTCTACTCTCTTTATCCACTTCTCCCTCTTTTCTTCCACTACCAAACCTGCTTTATCCATGATAAGGTTTTCCCTCATCTTGTAGCTTTGTTGTGCCTCTGGATTCTCAGCAATCTTCTTCTTTCCCTTGTCTTGCACTGGATTGTTGCATATTGTTGTTGCTATTGTTTCTTCCTAGGCTATTGTTGTCTGCAGATAATATTTCCAAGTTCCTACGAAGCTGACTGGCTCATTGAATCTAGAGGCATTGTAATATTCCCTCCAAGGGTCCTCCTATGGCCAATGACATGTCCCGTGGATCCATAGAAAGTACACTCTTGCACAATGGTCCTTGCAAATATTGTGGGGATCATATGGATTAAAGTCGTTGGTGTCGAACTTGAATTTCACAATCTCCTTAGCTTCAACATCTGCATCTTTCAAGCTCTTAATCTCATGTAATATGATCTGAAAAGGAAGAGCGGGCCATGGCACTTTCTTCCTCCTATGCAATCCTGTTGATAACCCTGTAGTGAGGTGATATGAAACCTATTACATGATCATCTTGTCAATGGAAAACCTTGGTAGAACATGCGGAGTCTTCTCTCCACCAAACACTCTGATGAAGGTTCTACCTGGTAAGGCATACCAATTTGTAATGTTTACTATCACCCCCATTGCTTCTCGAGACATGCAAGGTAGATCCTACTCAAAGAAAGTCTTGTACAACAGGATGATAAATGGTAAGTTAGACTTGTCATCACTCATTGATAGTTGCAGTCAGAAAGCAAATTGCAATAGATGTTGATAGTAGTCTCTTTTGTTGTCCATGCCTAGCTCATGCCAGGGAACTATAGTTGCACACAGATGGCATCAAGTAAGTATGCAGACATGGAAAATAGTATTTTCTATTCTTGGGCAGATTCCAAGCATTAGCCACATGGATCTTCAACTGATGAACCAACAAATCTGACCAATTGAATGCCTTCCCATCATTCACCAATTGGTCCAGTAAGACCACCCACCCTTCAGGAAAGGTTTCTATTTTCCCTTGACCATATATTATGCAAGCTAAGATGATCAAGAACTGGTAAGCCTTCCTAAGGGACTTCGTCTTGTAAAAATGAGTGGATGTATATCTAAACTTTAATGGCTCCTTCACCCAAAGCTTGATGATGTCTCTAGTGTTCACATAGCTATGGGTGGCATGGAAAAGTGATTACATGCACTTCACTGGCTCGAGCAAGTGATACATCTATTGAAAGTTCTCTACTCTGAAGGTGGCAAGCTCTATTCCTCTGGAACTACTTAATGTCATCATGTGTTCATCTGTGTGTGAGACAATCAAACTGATGATGTATGCACATGGGAAGGTGACATACCTACATGAAAACTTGTATAATCCTGACCATTGGATGCTAAGATAAACTTGTTGGTCCTTTAAGTCTTCCTTGAAGTTCTCTGCAAAACTATTTTTGATTTGCTGCCATGTCAATGTTTTACCTTTCTCAATGAACAACTGAGTATCTACATAAACTGGTAGATCAACTGATATATGCTCAACTGCTTCCCTAATACTGCTCTTTGTGGTTTTTTTGTGAAGGCAAATCCCCTCTGCAGATAGAGGCGATCTCTCTAGCCCAATGAGTGGGTCTAGCAACAAACTAAACAAACTAACATGCACTTTCCTAGCTTATGTTTAACAAATGCAGAGAGAGAGTGACCTACCTCACTCTTATGCTAATCTCTCAATACTTTAGAGATGACTTTGATTCCTTCGCTTCCAGGCTCGCTCCTTACTTTTTATTCAGTCCGAGTACCTGCAAGAAATATCGAAGAGTAATACAAGGTACAAGAGAATATATGGAATATATCAAACATAAACCACTTAATAGATCAAGGAGTATTAAGCTAAAAGCATAAACATTTACACAATTATGGAAAGTGAACCTCAAATGTCTATATTAATAAGCTAAAAAGGGAAGCATACAACCTATGCCTTGATGTTGGAGACATAATTTTGGTGGATGTCCAAGTCCAAGAAAAGACTCTTCAAGCACTCCTCCAAGTTAGAATAGGCAGCATTTGGGCATAATCTCAGTATAGGAATGTAGACAATCAATGACCAACCATTTGGGGATGGAAGGGAGTTAATTTATAGAAAGGGAGAGGAAGTTAGGGATCCACAAAAGAGGGAGGAAGGTCTACATCTCAAGGGGCAGGCCCATAATGATAAGATCAAGAGCTCCAAATGGGAGAGCTTGACCATATCTACAACAACCAATATCCATCTCGTTGTTCTCGAAGTTTCTAGCATACGAAGCTTCTCCCACATTTTTGGAAAAACTACCAAAAGAGGTTCAACACGGGTTTTCATATCAAAACCCACGCTGAAACCGCTAAGGTAAAGTAGTGCAACCTTCCATCAGCACGGGAAAGCAGTGGAGAAAAGAGTGTTGGCCCTAAAAATTGGGGTTTTAGCTAACCTTCTTCAGAATTGACTCAGGGTAATTTTCCTTTGGTTTTTCAGGGATGTTTTTGTCTATGTATCATGATGGATATATTTCACAGTTGTCAACATTTTGGCACTTCGAGATATGGAATGGGAAGTGAATAGTAGGTGTGACAAAATATTGTGTAATAAGTTTCCTTTGATGCATCTCTCTTGGATGTCGTGTTAACTGTAACTGATAGAGAGTTACTCAACAATTGTTGTACCTGTGGGATAGAGAAGACACTGATAGCAAGAAAATGTCAGCTTAAAAACAAAAGAAACTTCAAGACAAGACCAAGCAGCAAATCGGGCTCATGATGGGGAGGATTACACAATTCTGGATGACAAAGGTCAATGGTTGATTGTGGAAACTGTGCATTGCATAGTCCCAGCAGTCAATCGAGAAGCTTGATGACTAGAACTACGCAATGCCCAGTTCAATCTAGGAAAAGTCCGAGAGAGACTGCATATTGCGCAGTCTCAGTGGCCAAGATAGGAGGTTGGCTCTTGGAACTGTGTAGTGCGTAGTTGGATCTAGCCCAGGACAGGCTCTGTGCAATTCCAGAAGCCAAGGTAGAGGCCTTGAGCTCCCAGATTGCGCAGTGCATGCAGTGAAGTGTGAAATATGGGCAAGAGGCTCGAGATTGTCCCAATGGGAGTGTGAAAATCAAGCAGATATTAAGGATAATGTGATGTTGAGTGTATATCTTACTAAGTGTTGATGCATGAATGTGAAACAAGTGCGGGAATCAATCAAACTGAAGGAAAATGTAGCATGTGAAGAGAGTCGTTGTAACGGTGACCATTGTTGCAAAAAAGGTTAACTCATACGACACTTGGGAAAGGCAATCTAAAACTTGAAACAACACTTCTACAACCTAAAACAAGTTAAAAATCCAGCAGTCGTTTAAAGAAACAAGTGAAACAACACCCTCACAAGCTAAACAACAAAAAGCAATAGAAAGAGTTGCAAAAGACCAGAAAAGCAAAACTCACCCTGAAAAATGACGATGATCACATTGAAGGTTCCTTGATCTCCTCGAGAATGTTATAGATCCAATATCGAGTGTGAAAATGAGCTCTAGCAACATTGATTAAATATATTTGGTCAAATTAGGGTTTATGACGTGCATGCCTAAAATTAAGGAAAAACCGACACTTGGCAACAATTTCTAAAAATAGCGCAAGTGCCTCCTTTGTGTTACTAAAAATAGATCCCTATTTCTTAGGGATGCTTTTTTCTTTTTTACTTTTTTCTCTTTCAAGAAAAGCTACCATGTATTGGCTGGAAAGATTGCACAATTCTAGGAAGGACCATGCAACTCTCTAGTTCATGCACTTAGCAATTTCTGAGCACAGTGGATTCTACACAATTTTTGGGCTTAGTGGGTTTGGGTTGCCTCTCATTTCTGCGTAATTTCCTATCTCAAGGATAGCTTTCATTCAGTAATGCGCATTTCCTGGGCTCAAGGCCGACTGGCAATCAGGATTATACAATTCCCAAGAGAAAAGCCAGTTGCCCTCAAGAACTGCGCAGTTCTTTAAGGCAAGGCTTGGAACTGTCAAGGGACCAAGTCAAGAGATCAGCTTGTGGGTTAGACAATGAAATAAGTGAGCAAACACAAGCCAAGATCAAAATAATAAGGCTCAGTCGAAGCACAAGTACTTGGGTCAGTTCGAAATGAGTTGTTATGGTTTAGAAGGGAGGCTCCAAAATCGAAGCATAGGCAAAATTTTGGAGGGTGGTTGTAGTTGATACAACATTGGTGACACACTGGTAGAACTCCAGCTCTATGTATGGACCTTGTCTCATGCACATCAAGTCTAACTCTTCCGGAAGTATTGTTTAATCCTTCAATCATCATAGCTTCTTCACCTAGCTTGAGTTAAAGATGTAGTCCCTACCATTCTCTTTATCGACAACACACATACCAAGCCAAGTCAACTGAGTTGTTTCGATTAGGGGTGAGGGGTATATAGGTTTACAAGTAAAATAGAATGTCAGAGTTTTAGTTTCATCTCTAGTGTTGCTCCACTACCAACAGGCCTCGACAGTACCCTGGTAGAGTCACTTCAGGAACACAAGCATTGCTCTGTGTCCAGTGAGCCTAGACAGTGCCCCGACAGAGCTACTTTCTTCACCTCTCTGCACATGAATCCTTTCTCTTCTTTCGCCCTTTATTTTATTTTACTTTTATTTTTCCAAGAACTATGCATAGGCACTTATTTATTTCATGAGGAGGAAGAGATATCTCGACTTATTGAGAGAAGAAGACGTTGTCCCTTCAAAGAAGGATATTTATATATCCCTTTGACATACTTGTTAAGGTTTTCCCCCTCTCCTTACTCTACTTGACTTTGTTGACAAGGTTTAATCGAAGATAGAAAACCGATTAGAGTAGGCAGTACTAGTTAAGAGTGCAAGCATCATGATTTCACCATGACTCTCTCTGAAAGGAACATATTTTCTAGCAGTGTATCATCGATTAGAAAAAACACAAGACTCACATAAAGAGAGGGAATAGGTAGATAACCAAGTGTTGATAGTTTTACAAGTTCCTCTTGGATTTCACCATGCTTTTCTAAGAAGCCAAACATGGTTTCATGTGGAAACCAACCTACATGTGCGAAAGAAAACAAACAAAGGAAGGAAGCAAGACAAAGCAAAACAAAGTAAGCAAATCAGGAAATGAACAAGAAAAGAAAACACTACTCCTACTCCTAACCTAAGCATAGCATAAGCCAACTCATATAAAGTGATACTTCCAATGAAGCCATCGACGCATTAGTTGGCCCATGTAGGCGAGAGCATGGTCGACAAGAAATATATACAAGAAAACCAATAGACAAGAAAGATAAAACAATTTAAACCAATATGTTCGAATCTTGTATGCATCCACAGAAAATTAAAGACGAAAATCACATGAAAGGCACTATATGGATGTATCATGGTGTCCTACCACATTTCGCATGAAAGAAAAGCATGTGCACACCTTTGAACTTGAAGAACAAGAAAACATAAAGAAATAAGAAAACTTGTGTTTTGCAACAATTTTTGCTACGTTTGACTCCTCCAATGCAAGAGAAATAGGATCGTGTGACTCTGTTGGAGGATGCGAAAACTGTGAAGTAGATAGATTTTCAATGTGAACAACAAAGTGATGAGGAGCCTGGAAATATTCAACAAATTTCTGATCCGAAGTGGAACTAGCCTCAAGGCTACGTGAACCTAACATAACCATAAACTCGAGCTGAAGTGCCTCAACAACTTGAGGAGTTTCTAGTTCCTCAGAAGATGGATCATCAAAGATCAGTGGCTTAGAAAGATCAACAATGGACAAATCAAAATCGTGATCAGATGAATGAATGAAAAGATCACGACAACCACGATCAAAAAGTTTAAGATGATGGACAATGACATCCTCATGATCTAACAAATCGTAAAGAGGGGGTGACGAAAAACGAGAAATTTCACCCTCTATGTTGTTGGAAACGTAATATGAGAGGTTGGGAGGATCAAGATAGATTTGTCCTCTCTGCAATCAAATGAAAAATTGGCATTCCACGTGTTTTGCGAATGATCAGAAACAGAAACATTCGGAAATAAATTTTCACGAGATGGAACAAAAATAGCATAATCATGGAAGATGTCAGGATATAGTGGATGAGGTGCAGACAGAAGGTCATCCTTCACCATAGATTCTTGTTCATATTCCCACACATACTCATCAAAAATGATATCACAGGTTGACTATTCAACACCAGCTGCGTCCAGAACTTGGTCCTCATGAGCATCACATGTGGGATCCGAGATGGATGAACACAACACACTGAAATCTAGAGGATCAAAGGGACTGAAGGATGGAGGATGGGGAGATAAGACCACATGAAAGCCATCTGAATTATAGTGAAAATCTGCGCATAAATCCTGAGCGAGTGGGGTAGGAGGAGATGGCGATAGATCAACAGGTGGATTCTCAAATTCTCCCACCTCAACCTATAGAGCAAGAGCTTTTTTATGGGAAGGGAACTGAGGGTCACTTGGGAGAGCAACCTTGTCCACCTCATATTTAGAAGCTCTAACACTGAGGTATGTTGGGAGTGGTTGGAAAGATTCTAACTCTTGCGGGTTCTCAAAAACGTGAACAAGATATTGAAATATTTGATCTAAAAATTCCCAGTCAACTTCATCTTTAGGAGATTCATAATAGTAATGAAGAAAATAGTCGTGAAAATCTTGAAGAGATTCATTGGATGATTTTCATAATTTTAAGATTTTTTTATTAAGGGCTTTACGGTCCTAAAGAACGAAACCACGACATAATTCTCTAAACAAGTGATCAAAAGAGTGTATAGAGGTTGCGGGAAATGTGTGACACGATTGATTTGCATTCCCGTCGAACGTAAAAGAGAACAACCCACAGGAAATATCATCAAACGATGCATCATGCTTGTCACGGAAGCCAGCAAAATCAACTACGTGCCTAAACAAGGCTATTCAATCCTTGCCATTGAAATTATATTTGGATGTCATCTATAATGTTCGTCAGCACTTCAAAATCAATTACACGATAAAAACATGTCAGGATTATGATTTGGACATAAGTCATGAAATATGTGCATAAATTCAAAAAAGACTTCAAGGGCTCATCTTGTCATTTGGCCCTCCTTCTAGCACCAGAAAGGTTGACAGTGTTGGACCCACCAACATTCAAGGGATCTCCCTGATATAAAGTCCCAACTAGACCTCAAATTCTTTGCAGTAAGAGTCCCAACACTGGGTGGTAGTGTAATACCTTGATCGTGGTAGCACACAGAGGTAAGTATGAAAACTTTGGTGAGAGAAAGTGTGTGACCCTATTGAGAGTCAAGTGCGCTACATGAAGGTTCTAACACACAGAGGGGGAAAAGGAAGTGTGCCCCTTAGAAGCTTGTAATAGTACGCAACTTGAAAGGAACACACAAGCAGAATGACATCACAATCTAAAATGCATAATAGTCCACAAATTAAAGTGATGAATTCAGCCAACAACACGCATTCAACAAGATTCGTAAAATTGCATACAAAGTAGTTCATAAGAAAATACGTAAGTTAAACAACATACATTTCCAATGCAACCAGAATATTCCAACTACATTAGCAACATATGCATGAAAGTGTGTTGGCTATGATATTTATTATTATAAGTGAAAGTTCCATACATACATACACCATTGATGACCACTTGCCCCAATAGTGGAACATTATAGTCAAGAACACCTTCTCCTCCAAAGAAGTATACTCGCTCTGTGCCATGGAGAAGCCAAGGCTCTTCACAATACTTCGAAGCCTTTTCTAAGCCTAAGCCTAGCACAAAGCTTGGCTCCCAAAAGCCAATTCTATGAGTTATGAGGTCCTATTTATAACAAAGGGTGGGCTGACCCTTGAAATTCTCCTTTGTGAATCTTTGACTCCCCTCATGACTCTTCAACTTCTTTACAAGTAACTCATTACAGAGCATGATGACTTTTCACATTCCACTAATCACACTTGGAATTTCACTTACTAAATATTTACAAATAATATTACATTTTCCACATGTACCCATGTAAGATAAAATAGGCTAGAGATAGCCTAACAAGACAAAACACTATGATTCCGAAGTTTTGGGAAAGACCAACTTGGCAACCTCCACTTGGTGATTCTCAGTCACATATTGATGCCAAGCTTGGTATTGTATGATGGTGTCTTTCAGAAAGTGGACTCTTGCCTCCATGGCATCCGGGTATATGGTCTTGGAACTTGTATCCAACTCATTCTGAAGGATGTGCAGCATGGTGTTGACCATGATAGGACCACCCATGTACTTCTGCATGTTGTGTGCATTCAGCTCCAAGTCCTCCCTGGTGGCCTTGTCTTAGCTGCTCCATGTACTCATCAATCTCTATTCATACTTGGTTTTTGGATTTAGCATCGGTGAGGGAACCGATTGATGGGATCTTGTGTGTTCTCACCATTACATCCAAACTATTGTGCAACCATGCATATGAGGCCTTTATGCCACTGATGAATGGGACAAGCTGCTCATAGCTCTGGATCAACATTCAGACCTTTTCTTTCTCCATATCCACTTGTGGCTTCATCTTCTTTGCTAATTCAAACAGGGCCCCTTTGTACCACATTGTCCACTCTTGTACATGGGTGATGGCAGCATGTATGTTTTTGAGAGTTTGAACAAACTCTTTGCTCCACTCTTGTAGGTCATGCACATGAACAACTGCTTTATGCATGGTGACAATTTTCTCATAGAGCTTCTACATGGTACTCTCAAGTGTTTATACTTCGGAAAGTATCATTGTCTTCATTTCCCCCAATGCGGAAACTGCATTCTGCGTTTATGCTCGGAGTTGCTCTACCTCTTTCCTAGAAGCCTACAAGTTCTTTGCTAGTTGTTCATTCTCATCCGTCAGCTACTTAACATTTGAGCTTGTTTCTCCTGCATAGACCAAGCTAGCTTCGGCAAGGGCGGTTGGATGTTTCCTTATGTATGACATTATCACCCTTTCCTTGATGAATGCAAGTGATGTGTGATCATCCGAAAAGTGATTCCTTCGTGCCTGTACAATCTTCTTATGAAACTCATCAAATGATATATTGTACACATCCTGATCAGATCATTATCAAGGAGAACAACTTTTCCTTGCTCACACAGGGCTGGTTCTGACACTGTAGGTGGCGTAGACTGAGAGATGACCTATGGTACTCTTGGCATAAAGTTAGTGTCTTCATTATGTGGCTCATGTTCCAAATCCATGTATGTTACTTTGATCAGTTGCTCAATTTGATGAGCAAGATCTCGATCATGCATCTGTTCACCGACTCATCAACCAGTATGGGCATTGCTTGCTCCGTCAACACCCCTTGCCTTTGTTCCTCTTCCTACTTCTACTTATCATCTCTTTCCCTCCTCCTCAGCTCCTATTCTTCCTTGAACTTCTTCTCCATCTCCTGAAGCTTCAGTTCTACTTCCTACATCCTCTACTTTTCTCTCTTCCTTCACTTTGCTCTCTTTATCCGCTACTCCCTGTTTGCTTCTGTTGCCAAACTTTCTTTCTCCATGATAGGATTTTCCCTCATCTTGTAGCTTTTATCTGCCTCTGGGTTCTCAGCAATCTTCCTCTTTCCCTTGTCCTGCACTAGATTGCTACCTATTGTTGTTGTTGTTGTTACTTCCTGGGTTGCTCCCATCTGTAGTGCAGCTTTCCAAGTTCCTACTAAGTTGGCTGGCTCATTGAATCTAGAGGCATTATAGCAGTACCTCTGAGGGTCCTCCTCTAGCCAATGACATGTCTCGTGGATCCATGGAAAGTACACTCTTACACAATGGTCCTTGCAAATACCAATGGGATCATACGGATTAAAGTCTATAGTGCCGAACTCGAATTTCACTATCTCCTTAGATTCGACATTTGCATCTTTCAAGCTCTTAATCTCATATAATTTGATCTGCAAAGGAAGAGAGGGCCATAATTCTTTCTTCCTCCTATACAGTCCTGTTGATAACCCTGTATCAAGGTGATATGTAACCTCTTGCATGATCAACTTGTCAGTGGCAAACCTTGGTAGAACATGCGAAGGCTTCTCTCCACTAAACACTCTGATGAAGATGCCACATGGTGAGGCATACCAGTCTACAATGTTTACTATCACCTCCATTTCTTCTCAGGACATGCAAGGTGGATCCCGCTCAAAGATAATCTTATACAACAGGATGATAAAATGGTTAGTTAGCCTTGCCATCACTCTTGATAGCTTCAGTCAGAAATCAACTTTTAATAGATGTTGACGGCAGTATTTTTTGGTGTATGTGTCCAGCTCATGCCAAGGAACTATTGTTAGGCACAGATTGCATCAAGTAAGTATGCAGACATGTAAAATATTACTTGCTCATTCTTGGGCGGATTCCAAGCGTTAGCCACATGGATCTTCAACTGATGAGCCAAAAAATCTGACCAGTTGAATGGCTTCCCATCATTCACCAATTGGTTTAGTAAGACCACCCACCCTTCAGGAAAGGTTTATATTTTCTCTTGACCATATATTCTGCAGGCAAAGATGATCAAGAACTAGTAAGCCTTCATGAGGGATGTCGTCTTGTAAACATGAGTGGGTGTTTGTATAAACTTTGCGGCTCCTTCACCCAGTTCTTGACAATGTCTCTAGTGTTCACATAGCTATGGGTGGCATAGCAAAGAGAGTGTGTGCACTTCACCATATCGGGAAAGTGATACATCTGCTGAAATTTATCTTCCCTGAAGGTGGCAAGCTCTATTACGGTGGCACTACTCAATGTCATCGTCTATTCATTTGTGTGTGAGACAATCCAGCTGATGATGTCCGAACATGGGAAGGTGGGATACCTGCATGCAACCTTGTATAATCTTGACCATTGGATGCTAAGATAAACATGTCAGTCCTCTAAGTCTTCCTTGAAGTTATCTGAAAAAATATCTTTGATTTGTTGCCATGTCAATGTTGTACCTTTCTCAATGAACAATTCAGTATCTGCATAAACTGGTAGATCAAATGATATCTTCTCAACTGCTTCCCCAATACTACTCTTGGAGGTTTCCTTTGATGCAGCTCTCTTAGATTCCATGTTAACTGTAACTGCTAGGGAGGTACTCAACAACTTTTGTACATGTGGGACAAAGAAGACACTGATAGCAAGAAAATGTGAGCTTAAAAATCAAAGAAACTTCAAGACAAGGCCAAGCAGAAAATCGTGCTCATGATGGGAAGGATTACGTAATTATGGCTGACAAAGGTCATTGTATGATTGTGGGAACTGCACATTGCGCAATCCCAGCAGTCAGTCGGGAAGCTTGATGACTGGAATTGTGCAATGCGCAGTTCAGTTTGGGCAAAGGTCAGTGCACAGTTGGAACCAACCTAGGATAGGCTTTGCGCAATTCCAGAAGCCTTGAGCTCCCAGATTGCACAGTGCATGCAGTGAAGTGTGAGATCCAAGCAAGGGGACCCAGATCTTCCCAAGGGGAGTGTGAAAATCAAGCAGATTTGAAGGATAATGTGATGTTGAGTACATATCTGAAACAAGTGCAGGAATCAATCAAACTTAAGGAAAATGAACCATGTGAAGAGAGTCGTCGTAACAACGACCGTTTGTGCAAAATAGGGTAACTCATACAACATTTGGGAAAGGCAATCTAAAACTTGAAACAACACTTCTATAAGCTAAAACAAGTTAAAACACAAGCAATTGTTCAAAAAAACAAGTGAAACGACACTCTCACAAGCTAAACAACAAAAAGTGACAAAAAAACAACAAAAGACTAGAAAAGCAAAACTCACCTGGAAAAGTGACGAAGATCGTACAAAAGGTTCCTTGATATCCTCGGGAATGATAGAGTTCCAAGACCGAGTGTGAAAATGAGCTCTAGAAGTGTCGATTTAATATATTTTTTTCAAATTAGGGTTTATGACGTGCATGCCTAAAATCAAGGAAAAAAATGACACTTGGCGGCAATTTCTAAAAATAGTGCAAGTGCCTCCTTCGAGTTACAAAAAATAGATCTTTATTTCTTAGGGATGTTTTTTTCATTTTCACTTTTTTCTCTTTCTGGAAAAGTTGTCATGCATTGGCCGGAAGGATTACACAATTCTAGGAAGTACTGGGTAACTCTCTGCTTCATGCACTGAGTAGTTTCTGAGCACAGTGGGTTCTGCTCAATTTCTAGGCTGAGTGGCTCTAGGTTGCCTCTCATGTCTGTGTAATTTCCCATCTCAAGGATGGTTGTCATTCAGTACTACACATTTATTGGGCTCAAGGCCCACTCGAAATCAGGACTGCGCAATTCCCAATAGCAAGGCCAGTTGAGCTCAAGAACTGCACAGTTCTCTAAGGCAAGCCCAAAACTGTTAAGGGACCAAGTCAAGATATCGGCTTGTGGGTTAGAAAATGAACCAAGTGAGCAAACACAAGCCAAGATGAAAAGAATAAGGCTCACTTGAAGCACAAGTACCTGGGTCAGTGCAAGATAAATTGTTGTGGTTAAGAAGGGAGGCTCCAAAATCGAAGCATAGGCAAAATTTTGGAGGGTGGGTGTATCCGCTACAACACGTCCTCTAATATCACATCCCTCCTCACAACAAGCTTCCTCAAGGAAGGGATATATATGTGGTAAGCCTTCAAATTATTACTATAGCCAACAAAGATACCCTTTTCTATGGTGGGTTATAGCTTCATGCTCTTCTCTGAAGGGACCTGTGACTATGTCAAGCACCCAAAGATCCAAAAATACCCAGCCTCATGCTTCTTCCTAGAGAAAGCATACTCTGGAGTTTTCCCCTCCAATGCATGATGACAATTCCTATTTTGAACATATATCATAGTGATAAATGCCTTAGCCTAAAGAATGAATGGTAAACTATGATCATGCAACATAGCTCTAGTTTCTCCAGTAGCAACCTCATTCTTCCTTTAGCAACCCCATTCTATTACAGGTTGTAAGGAACTTTCAACTCTCTCTTAATGCCTTCTTGTGCACATAATTTCTTGAAGGCATTGGAGGTATACTCATCGATCAGGAGCTCAAAATTTGCCAAAAATTCAAAGTATCATAATCTTGATAAGCTTAGATTTAGATTGAAGAGCTCATCATTCTAAATCCAACGGTGCGAATGGAACTCAAATCTGAGCTCGTATGCAGAAGTTAGAGTAAGTCAAAGTTCAGGGTTGACTTGATGATATGGCAGGATTGGATGACATGGCAAAGCCCTTCAGTGAATGAGGAGGCGCCAAGTGGCAGGCCACCATTGGCCCCCGCATATCACATATTGAAGCAAAAGATAGGTCAATGTTAAAGAATCGGCCCCCGACGCAGAGCAGGTTGCGATGCGATGCGATCGCAATCGCATATCACATAATGTTAAGAATCGACCCCCAACACAGTCAGGGTTGTGATGCGATATATCACAATCACATATCGCACCTGGTACCCACCGATATATATGTGTTTCTGTCACCGCTGATAATGCCAATTGCGATTTGCGACGGGGGGACTTTCGGACCTGATATTGTTATACACTATATTTTATAACCCCAGCGAGTCCACTACTATCACAGTGCATAGACTTTGATATCTGCCGAAAAGTTTCGATTGTGATAGGACTGCCGAATACGATGTTTTATGCATTTAGATTTATAATCTTGGTGGGTCTGTGTTATTGCAGAATGTAAGTTGGGTTGACACGCTGAAGGATTAAGCGCCAATTGCGATTGTGATGGGGTTCTCAGATGCGATATGTTATATGTTGTATTTAATAATCTCGGTGAGTCCGCAGAGCACCTGATGTAAGGGCCTGTACGCCGATGGACTTCGCCGATTGCGATATCCAATAGGGTTGCAAAATCGTAGCCTTAACCACCAGACCAACCACTTTGCATGTGACCACTCAGCCCTTAACCGCGAGATAGGCAGGAATGATGGGAGAACTACTGATTTTGGCGGAACTTCCAGTTTTAACTACAGATATTGAATTTAACTTGCAGTAAGCTAGACTTGGAGGAGAAAATTGTGGAATATTGGCAGAAGTCATAGCTAAGGCAATTTTTGACCAAATGGGATGCAAAAATTGCTTAGATAGACATTTTTGGGCATTCTGAACTCATTGGAATAGGTTTCAGGAGCAAAGGAGCACTTCTGGATAGGATTTTTGCAATGTGAATCCTATGGGTGCTTTGGTCAACCAGATTGTTGATTCAGTTTATGGAGTATGAAGGTGGAGATGACCATGCAGGGGTCTTCCAGCCTCCATGTGCTTTTTGCAACAACCATTACAGTAGTGTTGTAGCTTTATTTCTTCTTTGCTCTATATGTGTATGGAGAAAGAGAATTCTTTAAGTAATTCAAGTGGATTGTAGTACTGTCTATGTTCTTGGAAGTTGGAGTATGGGGTCTTGGTGTAAGATGAGTGTGTTTGTTGAAGATTTACATGTTTAAAAGTAGGTTAACATGTGTATGGAGTGAGAACTTTTGTAGGAAGTTGTTTATTTGAAGGAGAAACTAGCCATTCCATTTCAACAGCTTATGTACTCTTCTTTTCTTGATATTCAGAATAATGAGAAGGGGTCATGCCTTTAGAGATGATCCAAGGAGATGTAGCCCAGGAGGGTTGAACTCCTTTATCAATGGCTAGTATATCATTGTTTGATGCATGCTTCCATTTAGTGTTTTGGTTTCATGTTTTAAGTTTCATTCATGAAACTAACTTAAGTAAAAACACATAAAATTCATGCTTTTACTTGCTATTTTGGAGTCAAACCTCAAGCACATTTGTATATTCTTATGAGGGGAATTAGCACAGCATTACTAATCTACCCCAATTCAGATCAGGTTGGTATCAAAGCTATGGTTTTCTTTGTGCAAGGAGGAATTGACTATTGTTTGCAAGTGAATGTGTTTTGAAGCTCATTGAGGAGAAGGTTTTGGAAAGGAGAGCAAGATTGTTACAATCTCTACCACCAAGTTCTACCTCAAATTGCAGTAGAAGCTTCAAGAAAAGCATGTCCCAAGGAGGAGAGCCTGCAAGAATGTCAGAGGATGTGAAGGCTTTTAGAAAGGCTTTCTTAGACATGGAAAAAATGGTGAAAGTCCTCTATGAAGAGAGGAATACCAAATTGCAAGGTGAAAGCTCTAGACCTCCAAGAGGAGAATGTTCTCCAAGGGAATAAGGTAACAATAATGGTGATAAACCACCATCTTCTCCACAATCTTCATGTTTTTCTACAACTATTATGCAAGATGCTAGTGTAGAAAGCCCCTCCGAGAAGGTATATGGACAATTTTGTCCCTTTTGTCCACATGATGTGGAAGATGAGGTTCTGTTAGCACCCAAATATGAGGAGCTGAAAGAAGAGAGCTGAAGAGTCCAAGAGGAAACATCTTGAATCAAAATGGAAATCGAAAACATCTTCGTGTGTCAGTCGAAATATGAAGAAAATGGTAAGGATTTACATGCTTCTTCCCTATGTGAAAGTATTGACGTAAATTCATTTGCAGCCTTTGAAAAACACAGTAAAGGCATTAGATCCAAGCTCTTGACTAATATGGGTTACAAGGGAGGAGGCCTTGGCATAAACCAGCAAGGCATTAAAAATCCAATTGAGGCCAAGGAGAGACCTAAAGACGAATGCTTAGGCTATGTTGCAAAATATGAATGGTCTTCTAGCTACAGTTCATGGATGTTGTGTTCCTTTTTCCATAAGAAAGGACACGAGGAGGCAAGATGTTGGGAGTTGCACCCAGAAATGGTTCATGCTTGGTTCCTCAAGTGTAAGAAGGACTTATATTGCAGAACGTCTCCAAAGAGAGATGTAAAAGTTGAAGAAGAAGGAAATTCGAGTTCTTCTTGCCACGCAAGTTCCTCACGCAGGCAGCGTAAGCCAAAGGACAACAAACAGAGGTATAACCATTCTATTAATTTCAATGTTGTTCATGATGGAAAACAACATGCAAATTTGAATAACATGTTGAGGAAAATGTTTCCATGCACCTTTTGCCTTTCATCTAACCTTTGTGTAGATAAGTGCAATAAAAGGAAAGCAATCATCACGAATATCTTTATGTCTACTGGAATTGAGACCGAAAGGAGAAAATCTCATCTAAGGATAAAGGAAAGTGAGTCGAGAGGAACTCAAAAGAAATTCTGTACTCACTACAATATTAGTGGGAATTGGGTCGATAAGTGTTGGAAATTGTTTCCACAAATTCATCCTGGTAAGGGCAAGCAAATCATGCAAGCACCAGAAGAGGAAGCGACAAAAGAAAAATTGGCACAAGATGTGACCATCCCTGAAGCAGCTTTAGAAGAAGAGAAAGTTCCAATAGAGGGTTCATTCACCTAGTTGGGTAAGAAATGGGCGAACTACTTGTCCAACTAAAGTTTGTAAATTTCTATTTTGCACTAGTTGCATATCCCCATAGTTAGGTAATTTGTAAAAGTGATGTTCATAAATAACTCACTTATATGCAATAGTGTTTTCTTTAAGCAATTAGAATGCTAGTTTGGCTTGTTGATAGTCAATTTGAATGGCAAATTTGGGAGTCAAATTTATTCCATTTTGTAAAAAAAAAAAAAAAAGCACTTTAAAATTGTTGTATCAGTAGTTGCAGCAGATTTAGTATGTTCCAAATGTGTGTGGCACTTAAGTTATACAAGTATTCAATATGTGAAGCTTGTTTGGGGAGGGCCCAACTAGGAAAAGTCTTTTGGGATCTTATCCTTTATAAGGATTTTGCAGATAAGCAATTCCAAGGTGTTCATATTTTTTGAATTCTTCTTGGGAAGGATGTTATGTGGATGGCCATAGTGACATGGGCAGGTGTCGGTTCATCGCTTATGGCTCCGAAGAATAAAGGTGAAGGAGAAGGAAGCATGTCATGTAGGATACTTGCAGTGCAGATAAAGTACAGAGCATTTGCGTATTATTTAAACTTTTGGAGACCAAAAATTTGCCAGTGGGGAAGAGTGATCAGGAGCTCAAAATTTGCCAAAAATTCAAAGTGTCTGAATATTGATAAGCTTAGCTTTAGATTGAATAGCTCATCATTCTGATTCCAACGGTGTGAACGAAACTCAAACCCGAGCTCGTATGCAGAATTTAGAGCAGGTCAAAGTTTAGGGTTGACTTGATGACATGGCAAATCCCTTTAGCGAATGAGGAGTCTCCAAGTTGCAGGGCTCCATTGGCCCCTACATATCACGTATCAGAGAAAAAGATAGGTCGGCGTTAAAGAATTGGCCCATGGCGCAGAGTAGGTTGTGATGCAATGCGATCATAATCGCATATCGCATAATGTTAAGAATTGAACCTCGGCACAGTTAGGGTTGCAATGCGATATATCGCAATCGCATATCGCACCCGGTACCCACCGATGTGTGTGTGTGTGTGTGTGTGTGTTTCACCACCAATAACGTTGATTTCGATTTGCGAAGGCGGGACTTTCAGACCCGATATTGTTATACATTGTATTTTATAACACTAGTGAGTCTACTGCTATCGCAGTGTATGGAATTTTATATCCACCGAGGGAAAGTGTCGATTGCGATAGGACTACCAAATGTGATGTTTTATGCATTGAGATTTATAATCCCGGCAAGTCCGTGTTATTACAAAATGCAAGTTGGGTTGATACACCGAAGGTTTAAGCGTCAATTGCGATTGAGATGGGGTTCTCGAATGCGATATGTTATATGTTGTATTTAATAATCCCGACGGGTCCATAGAGTGCCTGATGTAAGGGTCTGTACACCTATGGACTTCGTCGATTGCGATGTCCGAAGAGGTTGCAAAATCGTAGCCTTAACTGCCAGACCAACCACTTTACATGTGACCACTCAGCCCTTAACTGTGAGATAGGTGGGAATGATGGTGGAACTGTTGATTTCGGTGGAATTGCTAGTTTTAACTGCGGATATTGAATTTAACTAGCAATAAGCCAGATCTAGAGGAGAAAATTGTGGAAAGGCTGACAAAAGTCATAACTAAGGAAATTTTTTGCCAAATGGGATGCAAAAAGAGGCTAGATAGCCATTTTTGGGCATTCTGAAATCATTGGAATAGGTTTTAGAAGAAAATGAGAACTTCTGGATAGGATTTTTGCAAAGTGAAGCCTATGGGTGCTCTGGTCAACCAAAGTGTTGATTCAGTTTATGGAGGAGTATGAAGGTGGAGATGACCTTGCAGGGGTCTTCTAGCCTCCATGTGCTTTCTGCAGCAGCCATTACAATAGTGTTGTAGCTTTATTTCTTCTTTTCTCTATATGTGTATGGAGAAAGAGAATTGTTTAAGTACTTCAAGTGGATTGTAGTATTGTTTATGTTCTTGGAAGTTGGAGTATGGGGTCTTGGTGTAAGATGCCTGTGTTTGTTGAAGATTTACATGTTTAACTGTAGGTTAACATGTGTATGGAGTGATAACTTTTGTAGGAAGTTGTTTCTTTGAAGGAGAAACTAGCCATTCCATTTCAGCAACTTATGTACTCTTATTTTCTTGATATTCAACATAATGAGGGGATCATGCCTTTAGAGTTGATCCAAGGAGATGTAGCCCAGGAGGGGTGAACTCCTTTATCAATGGCTAGTGTATTACTATTTGATGCCTACTTCCATTC
The DNA here is from genome assembly GCA_031772625.1 of Pinus tabuliformis. Classification (NCBI taxonomy): domain Eukaryota; kingdom Viridiplantae; phylum Streptophyta; class Pinopsida; order Pinales; family Pinaceae; genus Pinus; species Pinus tabuliformis. The sequence continues at coordinate 817,118,127 of CM062820.1, read as the reverse complement.
AGTGTTTTGGTTTCATGTTTTAAGTTTTCTTCATGAAACTAACTTAAGTAAAAACACATAAAATTCATGCTTTTACTTGTTCTTTTGGAGTCAAACCTCAAGCACATTTTTATATTCTGATAAGGGGAATTAGCATAGAATTACTAATCTGCCCCAATTCAGATCACTCACCCCCATTATTTGACCTCAACACTTGGACTTTCCTCCTTGTTTGGTTATCCAGAAGAGCTTTAAACACTTGGAACCTCTTGAAGAACTCGTCCTTGGTCTTCATGAAATAAATCTAGGTTTTCCTGGAGAAGTCATCAATGAATATAACATAATACTTATAACCACTAAGAGAGGTTGAATACATTATACCACATACATCAGAATGAAACAAATCAAGTATGCCAATTGCCTTAATGTCACTTCTTGAAAAAGCAGTCTTAGTGTACTTCATGAGATCACACCCTCTGCACACATCCCCATGCTCCACGTTGAACTAAAGAATTCATTTGAAAATATCCCCCAAAATCCTAAGAGCTCCATGATATAAATGATCCATCCTCCTATGCCATAGCTGACATATATATCTGTTATTTTTCTTGTTGTGAATCAAGGCATGGCTAGGTTGAAACATGATCCTGTATAACTTCCCCTGTCTGGTCCCAATCACTTTGGTTGAAGAGATGTTGTACCCTTAGGGTAGATGGGTACATGTCCTCATCTAAACAACACCTCAAATCCCCTATCCTCTATGGCGAAAACTAATATCAATTTATTCTCTAACCCAAGGACATACAAAACATCCCTCACTGTCATAGGTGGCTAAGACTCCCTCTTAAAATAAATAGTCCCACACCCAACGACCCTAACCGTGGTGTGATCTCCAAGTACCTCCTCATGAACAACTCCATCTCTCTAAGATTATTAAAGTACTCACTAGAATCAAACATATGACATGTGGATCCACTATCAATGTACCAAGCATTTTAGAAATCTACATTGGAAGCAATACAAGCAATCAACGAGAACTCCTTCTCAAATCACGTGGAAAACACATCCACCTCTATTGAAGCAGCAACTTGCTTCTTCTTCTAATTTGGGAAATTCACTGCATATTGTCCCATGTTATAACAAGCAAAGCATTTCACTTTTCTCATATTGTTCTTTTGTTCCCCCTTCTTTTTGGCCCCATCCTTGGGCCCCTTCATGAATTTCTTATTGCCCTTGGCATCAAGAACAACATTCTACTCATCTCTCCATGTTGTTGGCTGGTAGAACTTGAGCTAAGTCTCAGCTCCTCCTACATTAAATCATCCCAAAGTCTTTCCCATTCATGCAACTTCTCCCTTGTAACAATTCCACATATAAAGTTGTCCTAAGGTTTACAGAATTCATTTAAGGCTACTCTAACTAGATCACCCTCATCTATATTCTCTCCAATAACCCCCAATTCATCAAGAACCTAAGATACTTAGGTGAGGTATGAGGTAAATAAATATGTATTCAACATCTTGGTGCACCTCAATTTCTCTCTCAACACTAATTTTTGGTTCTAATTTTCACTTTGGTACATCTTGCAAAGAGAATCCCACATCTCCTTTACATGTGTCTTACCAATGACATGAGGAATCACATGGTCTTTGGAGGCATCAAGGATAATTCTCTTGGCATTCACATTCTTCTTGTTATAAGTAGCCAATAATACCACATATGTAGGAATAATGTAGGCCTGATCAAGGATGTCCTAAAGTTCATTTTCTTCCATAATAAGACTGATCCTTGCTTTCCATGGACATCAATTACTTGCCCCCTCCAATTTGTCCTCAAACCTCAAACCAATAGCCATGAAAAAACAAAAAATCCTCCTTTGATGAAAAAATCGAGTTCTAATTGATGTCCCATCATTGATTCAATTTAAGCAACATGAATTTGATGGAGAAAATACACTCAGAAATTAACCTATAGTTCAAAAATCTCTTGTAGGAATTTCATCAAACACTTTGTCTACTCGAATAAAAATTACTCAAAAAAATTGTGTATAACTAAACAAACAGAGGCCTTATTTTCATGAATAGCAACATAGAATACAAATCTGAAGTTGAAATCAATAGATTATGAACAATAAACTCATCAACAAAATTCAAAATTTTTGGACAAATTGTCCCTAGAAAAAACCCAGAGGGAAAACCATTGAAGAGGTAGATTTTATCATTATTTGAGCTCTCGGAAAATTATTTATAGCAAGGAAATTCAACAGAATTTAAAAACAACTTATCTCAAAAAATTAACAACCCCTTTTCTCAAAATTCTTTCCACAAATTTTCCTCTAATTCCGTGCCAAACTTTGCTTAGAATTCCATACATCTTTATAGCTTGCTACAACATTAAATGTAGTAGCTCCTTGAATTTTGTGCCCAAAAAAACATCTCAAATATGCCTCAAATGTGTGCTCAGGCAACTCATAAGTTAGCCTCAAATTTTGTGTGTGAACAACAAACAAAAAGGGCTATATGACCTACAATAAAATCGTTGTATGGCCTAATTTAATGTTATCGTGTGTTCCTCTCAAGCTGGTACATTTTCCTTTATTTGCATGACACTTCCTTTGCTTGGAAATTAGTGCTCATATACCTTGGAGTTTGTGCCTCTTGTTATCTTCACCTTTTCCTCATCTCGACCTCTCCTCTTGGTCTCTTGTGTATCTCACATAATTGAAGAGTGAGATCTCCTTGCGATTCATGCCTCTCAAGAAGCCAAATGGGTGTGTCCCTTGACCTTCCAGCTAGCCTCCAAAATCAATGGATGAGATTTACCCTTAGCCCCTCATGATCCAATAACTATATTTTAATCATTCATTGACTTCATTTATAGTGCACTTTATCTCATAAAGTTAATTTATTTCCCAAGTCAATTTAGGATATTCTCCCACATGCTAGTCCCAAGCCAATATGGAAGACACTTAACCTAATAACTTTAACACTCATGAAGTGTGAGTTTACATAGCAGTCTTTGGTGTATATTGGGTATGTGATAGGTGGAGGAGAGCTAAATAAATATCGTGTCAATATGGAGGCCACCATGAAATGGTCGATGCCTACTAATGTTTCTAAGGTTATGAGTTCCATTGGGGAGATAGAGTACCTGAGGAAATTCATAACCTCATTTTTAGTAGTAGCAAAAACACTCATGTTATAACAGCAAGTGGAAAGAGTTTCTAGTGGGGAAAGGGTCAGCAAAGGGCCTTCGAGGAGCTAAAGAGGAAGACTAGTTAAGCATCAAATTTTACATTACTGAACTTGCAACAAACCTTTAAAGTGGAAACAAATGTAAGTGGGTATGTTATGGAAAATGTCTTGCTACAAGGAGGAAGGCTTATGATCCAGGAGGATCCATCAATCCAAATGCACTTGTGTTCTAAGTGTCGTCATTAGTGTTCATAAGTGTTGTTTAGTGTCGTTCAGTGTCGTTGTCACTTCAGTTCAGCTTCGACAGATCGACAGTATTGGTTATGATCAGGTTCAGGTAATGTTATGGTTTCATGGCATTCAGTTGATGTGGTGTTGTACCTGGATGTCGACTTATGTCATTGACAGTTCCGCCAGGGTTTGGTCGATGACATGTGTTTTTTCGTTCGACTTTGCAGGATTTATGGTTGATATAGTTGATTGTGTAAAAGGATTCGAGTTAAAGTACCTGGTCGATGACATAGTCTTGTCGTCGTCACCACCAGTGTCAGTTTCAAAGATGTGATGGTCGTCGTCGTGAAATTTTGACGAATGTCGCATGAAGACCACAAGGATGTAGAAGGGTCGATCGTCCGATAAAGGCTTCAGTTTCGCCGATGTCGCTATGTAGAGCCAACATGGGTCTTGAACAGTTAAATGAAACTGTTTACCTAAGCCTAGACCTAAACCCTAACACCTAAGCTATCCTATTTATCTTTGTTTATCCTAAGAATCACTAATGCACTCTTACCTAAGATCTAAAGCCCTAAATCCTATTCTACACATCCAAACCTAAATGCCTATTACTATGTATTGAAAATACATTGAAATACATAAATCCTAAGTCCTATACTTTATTGCATAGAAAATCCATTACCTAACCTAAACCATGTATTAAAACCCTATAAACATAGCTCTATAGCTCTCGGCCAAATCAAATGACAAACAAAACAAATATAATGCAAATACGTTGCAATATAAAACAAAACACAGTCCTAACCGCGTGGGTAGGAGACCGCAGTGGAGGACCATGTGACCTCTGCAAAACAACCTTCAGAGTTAACCGCAGTCCCTAAACCGCTATCCTAAACAGTATCGGGACCGCGTTTGCATGTGAACGTTGTGGGATAACTGTCGGGGCACGGAAGACCGCCATCTCCTAACCACGTGAAAACATCGCCATGAGAACACTATGGAGATAGCCATCAGGGTTAATTGTCAGCGGGTTAAGTGGGCTGTTACGGTTAGGTGTGGCAGCGCTATGTGAGTGTCGGGATAACCGCCACCACCAACTGTCATGGTGAATGGTCAGAGTAACCACCAGAAGAAAGGACCTGTTCATATGAGAACGTTTGCCGAGTGTGCCATTAAGAAACCATTTGCAGTTTTCAGGGTATTATAATGTTATTTTTGGGTTTTTTATGTTGTAAATGATTTTTAATTAATTCCAAGACCATGATAAACCCTAAGTTATCCCCTAAGGTGGAAAAACAAACCTATTCAACCCTAGAAGTTAGCTTGTTCATCCCTAAATCAGTCAGAGGATGTTATTATGCATTTGCAGGCCTTTAAGAGGCAGATTTGCCCTTTGAAGAAAAGGAGGATTGTTTTCAGTTTTCATGTGCAGGTTCTGGAGGTTAGAGGCGAATTTTTTTTTTTTTTTCTGAGTTTTGGGAGCATCAGGAGTCGGATTTGGAAACCATAAGTGGCGTTGGAAATCTGGTTCAGAGAGCTATCTGATGACAAAGGTCAAAATTGCTTGTGTGCAAGTTCAGTTTGTCTTTTTCACTGTGTAATCCACTTCTTCTTCTCATTCCTAATAAAAACGGTCGCTCATCTTGAGAGCGGACCTGGTGACGTAGTCCATCAGGGACGAACTCCGTAATCAATATTGTTGTCTGGTATATCTGTGTTTTCTTTGTTTACACTTCTATTTTGCATCTTTCTTATGGTTTATCAATTGTCACGAAGTGTTCTGCTCCAGCAGTTTACCTCGTTTTCCATGCTTTCGGTTATCATTCAAATCACTAATGGCTAATCAATTCTACATCAGTATTTATATATGGTCATTTCAAATCATATAATTTGGTATCAGAGCAAGTTTCGTTTGTAGAGTTTCCATTGAATGTTGACCAGGTCTAAGTCGCAACGAGGAGATGGAATCCTTGAGTAGATCGATCCAGAGATTGGGAAGCGACGAGTTGTTCAGAAATCGACAATGCCAAGACCTGATGCAAGTGAAAACACTGAGACTAATATTAGTGAAGAGCAGTTTCAGCAGGCATTCCTAACTATGCAGCAGATGTTGGGAGAATTGTACGAAGACAAGAAGGCGAGAGATGCAGCTTCTTCTTTGAAGGCATCGAAGAAGGACAAAGGTAAAGGCAAGAATGATAAACCTCCTTCACCTCCATCATCTCCATCATCCTCTTCTTCTTCTTCTTCTTCCAGTGTAGCATCTAAAATGGATAAGAAACCTAAGAAATCATCTCTTTTGAAACTTGATGTTAAATTTGAGTTACCTGTTTATGATGGTGAAATGAATCCTGAAAAGTTAGATAACTGGATAAAGCAGTTATAAGTGTATTGTTGCATTCAGAACATTTCTAAAGATAAAACTAAAGTTCATTTAGCTACACTTAGAATGAAGGGAACAGCTTTAATCTGGTGGGAAAGCAAAACTCAGTTAGATGTAAAGAAAACAGGAAAAGTTATCTCTTCATGGTCTAAGTTTTTGAAAGCTCTTAGGAAATAGTTCTATCCTTTAGGATACATGCAACAAGCTATTATTGATTGGCAGCATCTGAGGCGAGGCAAAGGGCAGATTGTTCAAGATTTTACTCAGGAGTTCAGGAAGAAAGCGTTGGCGCTTGGTATTTCATTGGATACATTCATATTTGCAGCATACTTTATTAATGTTTAATCCTGATGATTTTGACGAGGTGTGTGTTCAAGCCATACATATTGAATTAGGTGGCAGACCATTCAAGTTTTCATCTCAGTCATCCAAAGAGATGGAAAACAGTGAATCCAGAGACAGTAAGGGGGACATTTCAAAGAGAAAGAAATCAACCATCATTCGGAAGGAAAGACCTACCTGTTCTCATTGCTAGAGAATTGGTCACGATGAATCAAAGTGCTGGAAACTTCATCCAGAACTTAAGCCCAAAAAATTCCTTACGGCAAAGGATGAAAAGAAGGCTATTGCAGCAGTCCAGCAGGAACTAGGTTCAGATTCAGGTGATGAACGAAGGATAACCGCTATGGTTACAATAGGAAAAACTTCTAATACTGGTTCAAGTTTGAAATCTAATGTATCTTCTTCAAACATAAATCCTTCACATGAGGATAAACGAGTTGAACTCTTCCACATAAGGATAACTACTAAGCATACAAAGATTGACACAATGTTTGACAGTGGATCGCAAGCAAATTTAATATCTGAGCATATAGTTAATCAATTGGGATTGGAAACACATAATCATCCAAGACCATACCCATTAGGATGGATTAATAAATCAACTTAGATACATGTCACAAAGCAGTGTCAGTTAAAATTTGAAATTACATCTAAGTACATTGATGAAGTGGAATTAGATGTGGTCCCAGTAGACATTTGTGGAGTTATCTTAGGGAGTCCTTATCTTTATGATAGAGATGCAGTCTTTTATAGAAGAGAACATAAATATCACCTAAAGAAAGAAGGGGTCGAATTTATTGTTAGGGCACACAAAGTCAAATCAAACTTGGATTTAATTGTTACAAATCAAGTTAAGCAGTTAATTAGTTCAAATATGTACTCATGTTTATTAAGGAACAACATAAGGATGATTGTTCGAGATGTGAGATTCAGTTTATAGATCAATTGGTCAAGGTGGTTAATTCTTTTCCAAGAAATCTTATTCATGAACAGGATAAGCAACATGAGATACATTTAATTTCCTATGAACATCTTCTTAAAGACAGAATGAATCTCAATTCATTCATTCAACTAAATTAAAGCTATCATCATCAGTAGTGTATTGTAGGGAATGGTACATGTGAATCTAATCAAAGACTTGTTTTAGATGGTATGTTTATTTTCAGTTTCATGGGTGCAGGTCAGTATTGGGGAAAGTCAGTGTCGCATTTCTTCAGTATTGCATAATCATTTCATGCTTTTAAAAGTAATGAAGCCTCTCTTCAAGTGGAGAGGAAGTCTATAAGTTTTCATGACAAAGCATTTTCAAAAGCAGATCTAAAGTTTCCTTACCATGGTTTGAAAACTAATGCAATAAGTGAAAGTGTTAATCAATGGAAATATCAGTTAATAGACATAGTGATTCAAGTAAATCAACAATCACTTAGATACTTTCAGAATCAAACTAAGTTGCAGCAGTGTTTTCAAGTCAAGTAATTGATATGAAGTCAAAATCAAAGTTGTCTTTGAATAATTCAGTTATTCCGGAAAGTAGATTGTTAATACCCATCAGATGTATTGAAAAAAGTTCCAAAAACACTGTTTTCAAAGATGTTTCTGAATCACTAACTCATGATTCTTCGTGGAAAGAATTCAATTGCCATGTCGATAACAGGTTGTTTTCCCATCATTGCAAGTTCTCCATATTACAGATGGAAGAAACAGGTCACCGAATCAAAATGTATTGTGGTTAGCATCATCAGGGTCATCGCATGCAGATGATTGATCGAATGCATTGGTACATCGTCAGGTCAATATGGAAAGAGAGGGAGTTCTACCCTCATCGACTAAATGTTTAGTCAAACTTTTGTGGTCCAAAAGATTTCAAGTGGAGAGGAATGATCCAGGAGGATCCATCGATCCAAATTCACATGTGTTCGAAGTGTTGTCATTAGTGTTCATAAGTGTCGTTCAGTGTCGTCGTCCCTTCAGTTCAGCTTCAACAGATCAACAGTATTGGTTATGATCAGGTTTAGGTAATGTTATGGTTTCATGGCATTCAGTTGATGTGGTGTTGTACCTAGCTGTCGACTTATGTCATCGATAGTTCCGCCAGGGTTTGGTTGACGACATGTGTTTTGTCGTTCGAATTTGCTGGATTTATGGTTCATATAGTTGATTGTGTAAAAGGGTTCGAGTTAAAGTACCTGGTCGACGACATAGTTTTGTCGTCATCACCACCAGTGTCAGTTTCAAAGATGTGATGGTCATCGTTTTGCAATGTTGACGAACGTTGCACGGAGACCACAAGGATGTACAAGGGTCAATCGTCTAGTAAAGGCTTCAGTTTTGCCGATGTCGCTATGCAGAGCCGACATGGGTCTTGAACAGTTAAATGAAACTGTTTACCTAAGCATAGACCTAAACCATAACACGTAAGCTATCCTATTTATCTTTTTTTACCCTAAGAATCACTAATGCACTCTTACCTAAGATCAAAAGCCCTAAATCCTATTCTACACATCCAAACCTAAATGCCTATTACTATGTATTGAAAATACATTGAAATACATAAATCCTAAGTCCTATACTCAATTGCATAGAAAATCCATTACCTAACCTAAACCATGTATTAAAACCCTATAAACCTAGCTCTATAGCTCTCGGCCAAATCAAATGACAAACAAAACAAATACAATACAAATACATTGCAATATAAAACAAAACACGATCCTAACTACGCAGTTAGGAGACTGCAGCGGAGGACCATGTGACCTCTGCAAAACAACTGTCAGAGTTAACCGCAGTCCCTAAACCACTATCCTAAACCATATCAGGACCGTGTTTGCATGTGAACGCTCTAGGGTAACCGTCGGGGTGCAGAAGACCGACATCTCTTGACCGCATGGAAACATCTCCATGAGAACACTATGGAGATAGCCGTCAAGGTTAACAGTCAGCGGGTTAAGTGGGTTGTTACGGTTAGGCATGGCAGCACTATGCGAGCGTCAGGATAACTGCCACCACCAACCATCATGGTGAATGGTCAGAGTAACCACCAGAAGAAAGGACCTGTTCATATGCAAACGTTTGTCCAGCGCACCGTTAAGAAACCATTTGCGGTTTTCGAGGTATTATAATGTTATTTTTGGGTTTTTTATGTTGCGGTTTTCGAGGTATTATAATGTTATTTTTGGGTTTTTTATGTTGCGGTTTTCGAGGTATTATAATGTTATTTTTGGGTTTTTTATGTTGTAAATTATTTTTAATTAATTCCAAGACCATGATAAACCCTAAGGTCGAAAAACAAACCTATTCAACCCCAGAAGTTAGCTTGTTCATCCCTAAATCAATTATAGGATGTTATTATGCATTTGTAGGCCTTTAAGAGGTGGATTTGACCTTTGAAGACAAGGTGGAGTGTTTTCAGTTTTCATGTGCAGGTTCTGGAGGTTAGAGGCAAATTTTGTTTTCTGAGTTTCAGGAGCATCGGGAGTCAAATTTGGAAACCGTAAGTGGCGTTGGAATGTTGGTTCAGAGAGATATCTGATAACAGAGGTCGGAATTACTTTTGTGCAAGTTCAGTCTATCCTTTTCACTATGTAATCCACTTCTTCTTCTCATTCCTAATAAAAACGGTCACCCATCTTGAAAGCGGACCCAGAGACGTAGTCCATCAGGGACGAACTCTGTAATAAATATCGTTGTCGGGTATATCTATGTTTTTCGCTGTTTACACTTCTATTTTGCATCTTTCTTATGGTTTATCAGTTGTCGTAAAGTGTTCTGCTCCAACAGTTTACCTTGTTTTCCATGCTTTCAGTTATCATTCAAATCACTAATGGATAATCAACTCTACATCAGTATTTAGTATATGGCCATTTCGTATCAGCTTACATGCTACCATTTTAAAGTATTTCATGGAGAAATTATTAACTACCCTACCTATGACAAGGAGCTCTATTCCCTAGTGCAAGTTGTGAAGAAGTGGAAAGACTATTTGATGGGAAAGGAGACAATAATCCACACAAATCACTAGCCACTATAGTACCTATAAGCCTAGAGTAAGCTACAGCAAACCAAGTATTACAAATAGATGGGATTTTACAAAAATTTCATTTAGTGATCAAGTATAAGAAGGGCAACACAAAAAGTTGGTCATCGTTCTTTCAAGGCCACCCATATGAAATATCACAGCTTTGATAACCATGATGCACATGGAGTCATTCACCCGTGATGTATACAGAGAGGCATATTCAAAGGATGAGGAATTCAAGTAGGTGTTTCAACAATTGCATAGCCAGATTCATTTATGTAATGGTGACAACATGGTTGACTACCATCTCTAGTATGGGTTACACTAAAGATTAGAGAAGTTATGTGTTCCTAATGGTGAGTGATTGTAGTCAATTAGAGAGGATCACACCTCAAAGGTTGTAGGTCACTTTGGTGTAGGGAAGACAATGGCCAACTTGCAGTGGTATGTGTATTGGCCGAAGATGCAAGAAAATTTAGTTATGTTCCTAAGAGGATGCATGCTTTGTTGTATCAATGAGCCTAGTAATAGGAAACATGACCTATATCATCCCTTACATGTACCCACTCGTCCTTATGAAACCATTTCCATGGACATTATGGGAGGTTTACCAACAACTAGGAAGGGACATGACTACCTATTCGTCGTATTTTATAGGTTCAACAAGATGTGTGTTTTGATTCCCCATAAAAAGACCATTTGTGGGAAAAAAGAAAGAAACTTGTTCTTTGAATGGGTATAGGTGCAATTTGGGATACCAAGGAGCATTGTTTCATACTATGACACAAGATTTCTCAATGCATTTTGGACCACATTATGGGAAAAGATGGACATGAAGTTAGAGAGTTCTAACACATTCCATCCATAGACAGATGGACTGATAGAAGTAGTTAACAATAATTTGGTGTAGCTTTTGAGGGGTTACAATCAGAAGCAATAGAAAAACTAGGATGAAAATCTAGTATATGTACAACACTCTTATAATAGAGAAGCCCACAGTTCTATTAGTAAGTCCCCATTTGAAACTTGTTTTGGATATTTTCCACCTAAACCTTTGGATATTTCATATGGTAAGCAAGGATAAGTGAGTGATGATATTAGAGGGGATGCCTTAAGGGAAGAAATATTTGTAGGAAAGATCAGGAAAATCCATATACAAGTATAGTAGACACTACAAATGTCATGGGAAAATATAAGGCCAGGCATGATCAACAAATAACAACGAATTTGTTCAAGGTGGGAGAATGAGTATGGTTACATTTGAACAAGGAGAGGCTACAAAGTCTTGGTAAAAAAATCAAGGCTTTGTGATATGGTCCCTTTGAGATACTGGAAAAGGTGGGAGATAACATTTATAGACTTATTCTACCCCCGTACATGCACATTTACTCAATTGTGAAAGTAGAGAATTTGAAATTCTACAAACCTTCCATGTTAGATCGAGAAGAGGAACAAATACTACCTTCTTTAGGGGATTTGGCACCCGATGATCAAGTAGAGTTGATAGAAGATATAGCTTTGGAGAATAAGTCCATAGCTAAAGACGGGGGAAACACGACCATTGGAAGATTGCATTGAAAGGACAATATTCAGGCAAGGCTAAATGGTACACCTGAGAGAAGGTGGAGGAAAAATTTCCTCACCTCATTTAGTAGAAGCTTTTTGGGACCAAAATCCTCCCAAAATGGCAAGTTGCAATCCAGATTGGATAATTATATTATTTTTAGTCCATATTTATGCTGTTAGAGTGGAAAAAGTAGAGGAATCAATGCACAAGACCATTTCTACTGGTGGTCCTAATTTGGAAAATTTTGGGTCAAAATTTTCATTAACCATTTGAGGCCTTAAATGAACACTTTTTACGGTCTCAACCATAATATGGACCTATATTCCAAAATATATACATCGATATATTTCCAATGACACAAGAATTTCCCCAATCAGAGCTTGTATGAGAATGTTATGCCTCTTAGAAGTCTTATCGAAATTGACCACCATAATTCGAGAGGATGCCACATCAACGCCCGTTATTAATGGAAAAGGGACTAGCCACATGATCATGATGAAGAAGACTTTAGAAGTGTCAATATTGTAACTTTATTTAAGGGTTGAAGGAGTCAACCCTAACCACTAGTAGGCTATCAAGCTACATTATAACCGAGCCAGTAGGATGGAAAGGGGTTCATTTTTTTCGAGGGAATTTTGTTCCATATGTTAACGCTTGAATTTGCCCCAGGCTGAGGAAGGCAAAACTCAAGGCAACATCAAACCACGCTTAGCCTCGTAGCTAGCCCTACGAGGACAGGAGCGGGCTCTCTCCGGGTCAATCTCGGAAAAATATAATCAATGAGGCTCGAGATGACTGAAATTTTAACTAATCTTAGGTTAGATATTAAGTGCAGAGGTTTAAAGGTGATTTTTTGGGGTTTTTGTTGAATCAAAGGGAAAAGCAATTTTGGGTGCGGGAATGAGACAGTTTCTGCAGAGGTCCAATTGGAGCAAGGTAGGCAATTGCTTGATGCTTTAAAAGCAATGAGGTGAATAGATCAGACAGGTGAGGAGCTAAGGAGAGCAAGAAAACCTCAAGAGTTCTCCTTAAACAGATGAAAACATAGGATATCAAACAAACTTAAAGGCAGAGCATTACAGATTATGAATTCTACCTTAACACTTCATTTGTTCAAATTGTAGAGGATGAGAGAAGGAAAATGATACACATAACAAACTTACAAGTACTGAAAGAATCACACTCAAGACATAAAGCCACAAGAATTCCAAACAGTGCTGCAAAACCCTGGTCTTTCCTTTGCCAAAATGCTGAAGTAAAATGTACAATAAAGTCTCCAAGCCTCTTCCCAAAGAGTCCAACCCTGAAAATGACTAAGAAAATACATAATATAGGCAAGCTAACTCATTCCCTTGCCTCTAGGGTTCGAGCTCATCATCCTAGGAGATGTTTCAACCAATTCTAAACAAAGCACTACAATCTAGGCAGTCAAAACAACTTGCCTCTATAAGGTAGGAAACTGATTCATTCATTTAATTTTCACTTTTTAGTGGAATGAATCTTCTAGAAAGAATAATAAAGTGCCAAAATTACATCATGTTTCATTAATTACATCAAGAGGAGTGAAAAAATAGCATCACAAGTCAAGACTAGTCAAACTGGCTACATTTTCTGAGCTGAAGATGAAAATTGTGCCAAAAAAACCCTGATGCGCCGCGCGCTTGAGCCCTATGCGCCGCGCGCCTTTCCACCTGCTTTTGGGGCACTTCCTGGCATCCAAATTGAGCTATGGTTGGCTTGTTGGAAAGCCATGGATGTCTACTTTCCAACCCAAGTGGAATTTTCCAATTTGATGTCCATTTGCCCCTCCAAAAGTGCATTCTCCCAAGGTTGCTTCCTGTGTGTCCAAAAAGGGGCAGTGAGCTCATTTTTTGCATGTTTTTTGACCTTTTGGGGACCCAAACCTTGATGAAATGCCTTGGCAATAGCTGATCAGGTATATTTCATCATGAGAAATCCAAAAATGCAAACCATTTGTGATTTGGACCTCCCAATATTATGGGTAGCGCGCGGCACGCTACGCGTTGAGCCAAAAAACATGTTTTTAAACAAAAATTGAAAAAATTGAAAAAAATTTCCCCAAACTTGTTGAAATTGGGCTGGGGGTCCCCAATCAAGTACTATGCTCAGCCAAAGAGGCTTCAGCCAAAATCCGAAGACGATCAAGCTCCTTTTGTCTTTTTTGCTTCTTGACCGCTTTCTTCAATTTTGCCTTAAGAATCCTAATTCGCGCCTTGCAAACTAGGTTCCAGACCTTGTAATGCATAGCCATGTGTTTCAATAATGCATTGTCTCTACTGGCCTTTTTCAGCCGTTCCTCCAAGTAGATGTTGACCCTCTCGAGATTAGCCTCTCGATCCTCATTTACCTGTTTCTCTAGAGAGGTGAACTCAATTTCTCTATGTTGGGCAGCTTGGCGATTCTCACGGATGTTCTGTAGCTCTATGATCACGTGCTAGTCCTCAAGCTGTTTATTCCGCTGCTCTAGATACCTGATATATTGGGTCTTCTCTGATTCTGAAGTTGTCTCATCATCATGAATAGTAACAAAACCTGATGGCTCACCTGAAGGCCTCTCCTCATGCTTGGGCTTCTTGCCCTTATCCTGTACCAACGGTGCTGCTGTCGAAAGCGAGGCCCCTTCCACACGAGGTAGAGATAACACTCGCTGTGCTGATGAAGTCAACAAGACCCCTTCCACCCCGAGTGGAGATAGTACTCGTCGTGTAGATGCAAATAATGCCCTGTGACCTCGCTGGTATGTCACATATGGAGGAGCACTTATATGCTCAGTCTCGGGAATGCCTGGCTGGTGTCAAGGTCCTCCCTCATCATGAACTATCTCGGGAGGTGGGTGTAATGTTGCAAAGTAATCACGGGAGATGAAATCTTCCAAGTAATGCCCTGTTGTGCCAACTGATGCATCACTACGATTTTAATCAATGCATAATGATAGCTGCTCTTATGCTGATGTGTTGGGCTTTTCCTTTGTACTAAAGGCACCATCCTCTCTATGTTGTGACACATGAAAAACGGAATGTTCATCATACGTACCCTTGTGAAATGCATCAACAAACGGACATGGTACGCATAGAGACATGAGAATCTGCCCTCGCAACTGAAATATCGAATGATGAGTTTCATCAATGGTGCATACTCATCCCTTAGGAATCTGAAAGGAAAAACTGCAGTCAAGTGTCTTATATACTCGGGCTTGATATATGGCTCATAGTAGAATTTGTCTAACTGCTGGCGTTTACTCCATTCCTCCCCTACATTTGGTATCCCAGTGGCCTGAGCAATAGTTTCGGGTGACAAGGTGAAATTCACTCCGGCAAGGTTTACATGACCATCCTGTAAATGCAGAACAAATAAACGAACTAGTTCCCGATGATGCTGGATTTGTAAGATCCTCTCACAGTATTCAAAACATGATTGATACCGAAAACAATCCATTGCAAGTGGACAAGCTTGCAATTGAGCCAAAGAAGTAGGTTCCTCCCTGACATGCTGACCACTTTTGCCACCTTTGTGATACCTCCTTGGCACATTTACCTCCAGTGTAGAATCACTATCATAATCCTGCTCATAAGCTGACTCGGTCTCTGACATGTCTTTGAAAACAAGATAGCTGGAATATATATGCTGATGTATAAACTGTGTGTACA
Source organism: Pinus tabuliformis (assembly GCA_031772625.1). Lineage (NCBI taxonomy): Eukaryota > Viridiplantae > Streptophyta > Pinopsida > Pinales > Pinaceae > Pinus > Pinus tabuliformis. Next base: position 817,102,745 of record CM062820.1, on the reverse strand, counting down.
ATTGCTGGTAAACTATTCTTTTGCTCTAAGAATGTTGTAACCAATGGGACACAAATGCACAAGGGAATATTAGGACAAGAGAAGCATTAGGGAATTAGGAATTTGGAAATAAAAACAAGGGACTTAAAGGGAAGGGAAATGATAAGGATAATGTGTTTTGTAATAGAAGTGAGGGACTAGGATTTTGAGGGATTATAGTGTAGGATGAAGGAGGGAATTAATGGGGAGAATAAGGGTGAATTTGGGAATGGGAAATAAAGGGAAAGGGAGAAATAATGACAACCTTGGTTACATTCTGTTTTTGAAACCCTTACAGCAATTTTTACACTAAACCCTACAGCAATTTCATTGACAAGGAGGGCTCTCCACTTGGATTTCAAAGGAAAACATATCATGAAACATTACGTGTATCTTTCAAAAACCAAGCACAAGTGATAGATGTGAGCCTACCTGCAATTTTGTGCGGAGAGGAGGCGAGTTCATGCACTTCTAACCAAATTTCGGGCTTAAAACCCCAGTGCGCCGAGCGCCTTACCCAACGCATCGCGCGCCTCTGACACGCCGCGCACGTGTATTTTTGCACTGCAATTTCTTGCCTGATGCACCGCGCACTCCTGATGCGTCGCCCACCTAATCCAACGCGTCGCGCGCCCCTGAAACTGCTCCAACTTCCTTACAAATTCACAACTTCGCTTTGGAACGATGCTCTTCACTCTTGGCATACAAAATGAGTTGAAAATGTCATGAAATATCTTTATAAAGACTCCCTTTTGCTTTTTGCTTGGTCCATGACCCATTTTGTAATGTTTTTTCGTTGACACTTTTTCATGATTAATAGACTTCTGACCTTTTTGGTTTCCTCCTTAAATTTGATTGAAATGATGATTTTCTTTGCAATGTTTTGCAGGGATAATTGTGATATGCTTTGGCAAAGGAGACCAAGGCTGCGCTTGGACGTTTCAAGAACTGAAATTTTTGAAGATTTTTACAAAAATGAGATGACGACTTATCTTCAAAACAGAGTTTTGAAGAAAAGTCCTAATTTATCTGTATAATGATAAAAATTATTGAAGTAACCACCTATCGAGGACATCCCTCTGGCCTGCTGGTCTTCTTAGACTTTGCAAAACAAGACTGACTCAAACCCAAGACCTAATGACCAAGAACCATTGTTATGACCCAAAAATTTGAAACAGGACTGTACATGACCTTTGAAGACTTGTTTTTATGAATAGACCTGAACCAGCAGTGCCAAGCAAGAGGGGAATGAGTAACACAACCATTCCGTCAGAGTTATGGCATGCCTAACGAAATGCAACTAATCGAAACTGATGGGACACCTAAACATGAAATGCAAAAAAGAGCTTTGATCTCTGACGGAGGGATAACTAGACCGACTCTAACATTGGCTCCAATGGGGATGGTAGCTCCTTGGAGATGCCAAGAACGGCAGATCTCTAGGAGAGCTAGACAGTGCCTTCATCCATTGGGCAATGGAGTCAAAAACTCAAGCTGAAATGCATGACTGAAAACCGACTGAAACTTAACTGAAACTTGACTCAAACCGACTCGATGGCAAACTAAAATAACATGAAAAAACTGACTCAACAGACCAAACACAAATGACTCATGACTGACTTAAAACAAGACTTTACAAAGCTTTTAGAAAAACGGCAGCAATCCATCAAGATTTGGAATCATGATGACAACCACTTGCATACTAATGAAATATGTACAATCATGTATAATTGGCTTTCAAATGTAACCAATCAAGCAGATGGCTTCTTGACTGATTTCCCTAATCAAATCTGTTGGTCAACAATACAAACTGATAACTGGGCATCCAAAAACATAGCTGACCATGATCTCCTTCATCACTGAACACTGTAATAATCACTTTCACTACTGACTGTAACAAATCTGCCATTGGATCCTGAAAAACATGAAGATTTACCTCCTGTTGCATAAACAAGTCTTTCTCTTCTGATTCTGATCTGTCTTTATCATGTACTTCAGTAAAAGTATGCTCCTGGGCTTCAAAAAACTCTGAACAGGTAGATGAGCAGATCTCCTCTTGTAAAAACATTTCAACACATGAAACATATGAAGAATCTGAAAGGTAATCCTGTATGCTCTGATCTTCTGTAGTCTGACAATATGGTAGGTCATCTTCATATGATATCACAACCAAATTATCAAGTTCCTTATTACATTCTTCAATATTATCAAGCACAATATTATCATTTATATCGTCTGCCACAAATTCACTCAAAGAAACTTTTTCACTTGCTTGAGCAAAGATCTCACCTTGTTGTTCATGAACAGACTGAATGACCTCCTCATGATGACTCTGTTCTGATGAGATGGGAGCACTTAGATTTGTAACTTTGTTTTCTTCATGCCAGATGATCTCAACAGCCGAGTTTTTCTTTATAGGATTCGGCACAAGGTATTCTTGGTCATCATGATCTGAATGTTGATCTGAAATAGTTGACTTGACTGCATCACATTCCGAAATTGAATCTTGACTACCCTGCACGTTGTCTTCTTCTGTGGGCAGATCTGAAATAGAACCCTCTCTTTCATCATCTTCCACCATATGACCATCTTCAGCCTGCTGATCTTGATTCTGCTGCAAAATGTCCTGATCATCTGGACAAGTATCCTCTAAGTTTTCTTTATGTTGCTGAAATGGATTCTCATACAGAGCCTCCATGATTTCTCCATCCATCAAGTCATCATGCCCATAAAAATCCTCAAGATCTTCAATGAAATTATGTACATGGCTACAACAGTTCTGAACTAAAATCAAGGATGGATATGATTCTTTATACTTTTCGAGGAACACGGTATGAAAATCCCTTAAACGATAAATGGAAGGAGATGGAAAACTTTCATACCAGGATCGGGCTTCATCTTCCAGAGTAGCCATAAACATTTTCATCAAACAGTCTTCAGGAAAATTGATCTTAAATTTATGCACATGAATGTGAAATTTCACCAGATGAAGAGCAGCGTCATTACCTTCCTGATTTCTGAACATAGGCAAATTCTTTGACCAATCTACCTTGGGCATCTTATTCGGAAAACCTGGAATGTGATCTCGGCTCATGGGAGCATATCTTCTTGTGATTCGGTCCATCTTGAAAATCTCACAGCTACTAATCTCTCTGCAGTGAAGTCACCATGAAACACAGGTTGTTGGATTCTTCAGTGAAAGGAGTCGCCAGGTGATTGATTTCAGCCTTCATATGTGTCTGACTGTTGTCCACCATCAGCATCAGATCTGCAACTTGATACATGTATTGGGGTAATTAAAGTTAGATGTCGCGTTTACAAGCTAGACCGGAGATTGACTGAAGCAGCGTTTATCTACTTCCGCTAATGCAAAGCAAAAGCGTTTCGAAGGCTACCTGGCATAACTTCAGGCTCCGTCTGTAGCTTATAAAACAAATGACATCAACAAGTAAACCATTTGTTCTTCCCCAGTATGGTCGCCACTATGTTAACGCTCGAATTTGCCCCAGGCTGAGGAAGGCAAAACTCAAGGCAACATCAAACCACGCTCAGCCTCGTAGCTAGCCCTACGAGGACAGGAGAGGGCTCTCTCCGGGTCAATCTCGGAAAAATATAATCAATGAGGCTCGAGATGACTGAAATTTTAACTAATCTTAGGCTAGATATTAAGTGCAGAGGTTTAAAGGTGATTTTTTGGGGTTTTTGTTGAATCAAAGGGAAAAGCAATTTTGGGTGCGGGAATGAGACACAGTTTCTGCAAAGGTCCAATTGGAGCAAGGTAGGCAATTTCTTGATGCTTTAAAAGCAATGAGGTGAATAGATCAGACAGGGGAGGAGCTAAGGAGAGCAAGAAAACCTCAAGAGTTCTCCTTAAACAGATGAAAACATAGGATATCAAACAAACTTAAAGGCAGAGCATTACAGATTATGAATTCTACCTTAACACTTCATTTGTTCAATTTGTAGAGGATGAGAGAAAGAAAATGATACACATAACAAACTTACAAGTACTGAAAGAAGCACACCATCAAGACATAAAGCCACAAGAATTCCAAACAGTGCTGCAAAACACTAGTCTTTCCTTTGCCAAAATGCTGAAGTAAAATGTAAAATAAAGTCTCCAAGCCTCTTCCCAAAGAGTCCAACCCTGAAAATGACTAAGAAAATACATAATATAGGCAAGCTAACTCATTCCCTTACCTCTAGGGGTCGAGCTCATCATCCTAGGAGCTGTTTCAACCAATTCTAAACAAAGCACTACAATCTAGGCAGTCAAAACAACTTGCCTCTAGAAGGTAGGAAACTGATTCATTCATTTAATTTTCACTTTTTAGTGAATGAATCTTCTAGAACAAGTAATAAAGTGCCAAAATTACATCATGTTTCATTAATTACATCAAGAGGAGTGAAAAAATAACATCACAAGTCAAAACTGGTCAAACTGGCTACGTTTTCTGAGCTGAAGATGAAAATTGTGACAAAAAAACCCTGATGCGCCGCGCGCCTGATCCCTATGCGATGCGCGCCTTTCCACCTGCTTTTGTGGCACTTCCCGGCATCCAAATTGAGCTCAGGTTGGCTTGTTGGAAAGCCCTGGATGTCTACTTTCCAACCCAAGTGGAATTTTCCAATTTGATGTCCATTTGCCCCTCCAAAAGTGCATTCTCCCAAGGCTGCTTCCTGTGTGTCCAAAAAGGGGCAGTGAGCTCATTTTTTGCATTTTTTTTTACCTTTTAGGGACCCAAACCTTGATGAAATGCCTTGGCAATAGCTGAGCAGGTATATTTCATCATGACAAATCCAAAAATGCAAACCATTTGTGATTTGGACCTCCCAATCTTATGGGTAGCGCGCGGCGCGCTACGCGTTGAGCCAAAAAACCTGTTTTTTAAACAAAAATTTCAAAATTGACAAAATTTTCCCCAAACTTGTTGAAATTTGGGCTGGGGGTCCCCAATCAAGTACTATGCTCAGCCAAATAGGCTTCAACCAAAATCCGAAGACGATCAAGCTCCTTTTGTCTTTTTTGCTTCTTGACCGCTTTCTTCAATTTTGCCTTAAGACTCCTAGTTCGCGCCTTGCAAACTAGGTTTCGGACCTTGTAATGCATAGCCATGTGTTTCAATGATGCATTGTCTCTATTGGCCTTTTTCAGCCGTTCCTCCAAGTAGATGTTGACCCTCTCGAGATTAGCCTCTCGATCCTCATTTACCTGTTGCACTAGAGAGGTGAACTCAATTTCTCTATGTTGGGCAGCTTGGCGATTCTCACGGATGTTCTATAGCTCTATGATCACGTGCTGGTCCTCAAGCTGTTTATTCCACTGCTCTAGATACCTGATATATTGGGTCTTCTCTAATTCTGAAGCTGTCTCATCATCATGAATAGTAACAAAACCTGATGGCTCACATGAAGGCCTCTCCTCATGCTTGGGCTTCTTGCCCTTATCCTGTACCTGCGATGCTGCTGTCGAAAGTGAGGCCCCTTCCACACGAGGTGGAGATAACACTCGCTGTGTTGATTAAGTCAACGAGACCCCTTCCACCCCGGGTGGAGACAGTACTCGTCGTGTAGATGCAAATAATGCCCTGTGACCTCGCTGGTATGTCACATATGGAGGAGCACTTATATGCTCAGTCTCGGGAATGCTTGGCTGGTGTCAAGGTCCTCCCTCATCATGAACTATCTCGGGAGGTGGCTGTAATGCTGCAAAGTAATCACGGGAGATGAAATCTTCCCAAGTAATGCCCTGTTGTGCCAACTGATGCATCACTACGATTTTAATCAATGCATAATGATAGATGCTCTTATGTTGTTGTGCTGGGCTTTTCCTTTGTACTAAAGGCACCATCCTCTCTATGTTGCGACACATGAAAAACGGAATGTTCATCATACGTACCCTTGTGAAATGCATCAACAAACGGACATGGTACGCATAGAGACGTGAGAATCTGCCCTCGCAACTGAAATATCGAATGATGAGTTTCATCAATGGTGCATACTCATCCCTTAGGAATCTGAAAGGAAAAACTATAGTCAAGTGTCTTATATACCTGGGCTTGATATATGGCTCATAGTAGAATCTATCTAACTGCTGTCGTTTACTCCATTCCTCCCCTACATTTGGTATCCCAGTGGCCTGAGCAATAGTTTCGGGTGACAAGGTGAAATTCACTCCGGCAAGGTTTACATGACCATCCTGTAAATGTAGAACAAATAAATGGACTAGTTCCCGATGATGCTGGATTTGTGAGACCCGCTCACAGTATTCAAAACATGATTGATACCGAAAACAATCCATTCCAAGTGGAAAAGCTTGCAATTGAGCCAAAGAAGTAAGCTCCTCCCTGACATGCTGACCACTTTTGCCACCCTTGTGATACCTCCTTGGCACATTTACCTCCGGTGTAGAATCACTATCATAATCCTGCTCATAAGCTCACTCGGTCTCTGACATGTCTTTGAAAACAAGATAGCTGGAATATATATGCTGATGTATAAACTGTGTGTACAATTACTGGTAAACTATTCTTTTGCTCTAAGAATGCTATAACCAAGGGGACACAAATGCACAAGGGAATATTAGGACAGGGGAAGCATTAGGGAATTAGGAATTTGGAAACAAAAACAAGGGACTTAGAAAAGGGAAGGGAAATGATAAGGATAATGTATTTTGTAATAGAAGTGAGGGACTAGGATTTTGAGGGATTATAGTGTAGGATGAAGGAGGGAATTAATGGGGAGAATAAGGGTGAATTTGAGAGTGGGAAATAAAGGGAAAGGGAGAAATGATGACAACCTTGGTTACATTCTGTTTTTGAAACCCTTACAGCAATTTTTACACTAAACCCTACAACAATTTCATTGACAAGGAGGGCTCTCCACTTGGATTTCAAAGGCAAACATATCATGAAACATTACGTTTATCTTTCAAAAACCAAGCACAAGTGATAGATGTGAGCCTACCTGCAATTTTGTGCGGAGAGGAGGCGAGTTCATGCACTTCTAACCAAATTTCGGGCTTAAAACCCCAGTGCGCCGCGCGCCTTACCCAACGCGTCGCGCGCCTCTGATGCGTCGCGCGCGTGTATTTTTGCACTGCTATTTCTTGCATGATGCGCCGCGTGCTCCTGATGCGTCGCGCGCCCCTGAAACTGCTCCAGCTTCCTTACAAATTCACAACTTCGCTTTGGAACGATGCTCTTCACTCTTGGCATACAAAATGAGTTGAAAATGTCATGAAATATCTTTATAAAGACTCCCTTTTGATTTTGCTTGGTCCATGACCCATTTTGTAATGTTTTGTCGTTGACACTTTTTCAGGATTAATAGACTTCTGACCTTTTTGGTTTCCTCCTTAAATTTGATTGAAATGATGATTTTATTTGCAAATTTTTGTAGGGATAGCTGTGATATGCTTTGGCAAAGGAGACCAAGGCTGCGCTTGGACGTTTCAAGAACTGAAATTTTTGAAGATTTTTACAAAAACGAGATGACGACTTATCTTCAAAACAGAGTTTTGAAGAAAAGTCCTAATTTATCTGTATAATGATAAAAATTATTGAAGTAACCACCTATCGAGGACATCCCTCTAGCCTGCTGGTCTTCTTAGACTTTGCAAAACAAGACTGACTCAAACCCAAGACCTAATGACCAAGAACCATTGTTAGGACCCAAAAATTTGAAACAGGACTGTACATGACCTTTGAAGACTTGTTTTTGTGAATAGACCTGAACTAGCAGTGCCAAGCAAGAGGGGAATGAGTAACAAAACCATTCCGTCAGAGTTATGGCATGCCTAACGAAATGCAACTAATCGAAACTAATTGGACACCTAAACATGAAATGCAAAAAAGAGCTTTTATCTCTGACGGAGGGATAACTAGACCGACTCTAACACCATAGATGAGCAAAGTAGTTGAGAGGTATAGGGAGAGAGCAGAAAAAGAGGATTTGTGAATTGTAGTATCCCACGGGCCACAAGTCTTACTTATTTGTACTCAAAACCTTTTTCTATTTAGAGAAAGAGTGTAGAGAATCCTCACCTTCCTCTTGGGTTTTCTCACGAAACAGTTTCCCATGTTATATCTTGTGTCAATCATGGTTTGTGAGTTTTTATTTCAATATTCTATATTTTTTGCATAATTATAATTTGCATGCATATGCAATAAACAATAATTTACAGATCTATAAATCTAAAGAGAAATAAACCCTCATAGTGTAGATATCAGATTTTTAAGCATAATTTTATCATAATTGTTGTGATGAATTGACTAGTGGAATATCCATGACAGTTTACAGATAAGGGGGGATGTAGGTATAGATCCCTCAAAATGGGAAAAAGAGGGCACATGGGTAGGGGGAACCACATGGTCCGTGGATGGAGATAAACCTTCGAGATTAGGGATATAAGGGGATGCAAGTGGAGGCTTAGAGCAGGGGAGGGGGGGGAATTTCAAGAGAGATGAAAACAAACATATCAAGATGAGAGGGAGGGGGTGTGTTATAGTATATTTTGTCACATTTTATCAATCATCCTCCTAATGGGATCATTCACATCCTATTCCCCCTCAACATCATCATTGCACAAAGCCCTATGGATGACTCTCTCATTCTGTAGAGTTTCTGCCGTGAACTACATCATCTGAGCCAGTTTTAGGACCAACGCACCCTGGCCTCTTGCTAGAAAGTGTTCACCTACAGTTTGCTCCACTGTGGTCTGCATTGATCACCTATAGGTTGCTCTCCTTTCATTTGCGTTGGTTCTAGAAATTCAGGAAAAAGAGAAAGAATCTTGAATCCTCCATTTCCATAAGCTTCCAAGATTTGTTGTAACCATTTACCTCAGATAAAACTTTAGAATCTTATCCTATCCTACGTTGGATATTCCATCCCTTATCCTTAGGTCTCATCCTCCCATCAAGAGTGGATCTCAACCCCAATATCGGTAAAAGGATACGAACGCCCAACTTACCTCACTCCTCTATATATTTACAGCCTTCCATATGTAAGGGGTTTGCTTTTGGAGAGTGATTCTACCCTTATGATGTTATTGCGAGAGTTATCCTTTCATGCATTTAGGGTGATTGGAGGTACACTTTGTGATAAAAGGAAGGACAAGTCAACAACTTGGAGGAGCTCTTCTACAATATCAACACCTATTTATGGTTGTAACTCATGTTGGGTGTGGATCTTGATTATCTTATTTATTTAGAGGTATCGCCGCATTGGACCCCAGTTTGTAATGGGGAAGCAATGCCACCTGTTTATTCATCGGCACGGGGGTGACATCGATTTTATGAGCCTCTCCTTGGTAGGGTTTTGGGTGCAGCGCCCCTAAAGCTAAAAATAGATGTAAAATTGCCTTGTAAAATGTTGTTATTTTGTAGTCAACCTGAGTTGTTCATTAGACAGATGATCTGATGGTAAAAGTTATGTTTAATTTAGGGTTTTTTTCCCTAGAAGGCAACCCCTCACTATATATGAGGGAATTTTATTTTGGTTGTGTAGATGTGTATTTTGAGCGAGAAAGAGAGGAGATTGTATGAGAGCGAAGAGGAAATTACAACAGATCTGTTATAGGTTTTATCTCTTCATTTTTTTGGATAATATAAAAGGAAGGACTGGTTGTTTCTCTGTGGATGTAGCCCAAATTGCATGAACCATGTATATCTGTGTCTCTCTTGTTTTATGCATTTTCTGTGTTTTTGTTTCGGCAATATTTTATGTGTTCCATTTACTCTGTAATATATAATTTTCTAACAACTCACTCCATTTATGTCAATACAAAGAGCTCCTTTGTTTTCCTATATGTGATGTTGTTATTTCATATATTCCAATACCATGTTGATTTGTTGAATGAAGTAGATAGATGATGTTACATAGATCTCGTAGTTTCTTTTATTGTGTTGTCTCGTTGTGCAGGTTCTAATTTTGGCAGTTAGAGCTAGGATTGGACATTCAAGCCAAAGAAGGAGCGAAACATACGACATATTCCAAGTAGGTTTCTTCCCCTCATCTACTAACTTTAAGGAAAACACTAGGTCCTTTGCCATTCCGTTGTTTTAGGTTAGCCACCAAACCTAAGGGAGATACTTATGTTCATAGTCATAAATCCCGGATAACAAGGTGAACATGTACCAATATGTAGATCATCGCCAACTCGCTCAATGACACTTGTTTCATGATGTTTCTACATAGGAGGAGAGTCCATTCTCCCTAGACCAACATCATCCATGGAGAATAGTGCCATTGTGCTCCTAGAGGACTCTTGAGGGATGACTAAAGGCCCCGAATAGGTAAATATCTCATAATGTTCCTAACCTCATGGCATTTGTGGCATCATAAGGGGATATTCCAATAGTCCACTCTCTGCATCTAGGGAATCCCATGAATAGAAATATCAATCTTGGAAATTAATCCTAACATAAGACAAACATTCACCTACACCCAAGCGATATGTTGATCTTCCTTCTCTTTTCATGCATCTTCCACCCCTATGTAAGAATCGAGAAAATCCATAGGTGCATTGAAGAAATCTAGGCTCCAAAGGTGAAATGGAAGATCGAGGAAAATAAGTCAAACCCTAATAATGTCGACAAGCTCTCTCATAGGGTCAAAATTCATAGTCCATGGATTTAATAGCAATCCATCCCTACCCCAATTCCATCTTCGGTTCTGACTCTTCACCTCTTTTGATTAAATAACGAAGGAAATCCAACCCCTTACCAACAAATGGAAAATTCGAAAATACCCCAGAAGGGGTTGCCAAGTCATAGATATCCAAACTTTTACCGAAGTAGTAGAAATAGACCCCACGCTAAATTTTCCAACTAAGTTTTTCCTAGAATACTCCATAATCCTATCAATGGAAATATCCTTCTCAATTGTTAAAGATATCGAACATTTTCTCTTACGAATGCACTGCCCCCTCTAAAGTGGCATTGCGGAGCTAGTCTTCTTAGAAGGAGGATCCCAAGAAGGTGGGGGAGGATTGTCATCCTCGTTGTCATCATCTGAAGAAGGAATATTTTCAGAAGTAGAAGGGATAGAGAGAGGTGGCACATCCGTCGAACTAAGCTCGTAGGCCGATATATTTTCAGCAAACTTTACATCTCTTCTAATGATAACATTTTTGGATTTAGGTTGAAGAAGTCTATATCCTTTGAGATCTTCAAAATATCCAACAAAAACACATTTTTCACTCTTAGGTTCTAAGGCTTTATGTTTCTCATCTGGAATATGGGTCCATGCCTCACTTCCAAAAACATGAAAGTGACTTACATCAGGTTTAATTGAGCTCCATGCTTCTTCAGGAGTGATATTCTTTAAAACCTTAGTAGGAGTGTGATTTACTATGTAATTTTCACATTTAGTTGCTTTTCCCAAAAATTAAGAGTATGTCCTTTAGATTGAAGCATACAAATAGCCATTTCCTTTAAGGTGTGATTCTTCCTTTCAGCTACACCATTTTGTTGTGGAGTATATGGAACAATATGTTGCAATTGAATTCCATGCTTAGTGAAAAAGTTGATGAATTTGTTGTTAACATATTCTCCGCCATTATCAGATCTTAGCTTAAGAATTTAATGTCCAGATTATTTCTCAACAAAGGCCTTAAAGGCCAAGAACATGTTAAGACTTCACTCTTGAGTTTTAAGAAGTATACCCAAGAGCGTCTGGAGAAATCATCAATGAAAGTTAAGAAACACTTGTAGCCAGAGAATGAAACAACTTGAAGTGGACCACATAAATCACTATGCACAAGCTGTAAAGGGGTTGAGGCATGCCAAGAGGCACATTTTCCAAAACAATCCCAATGATGTTTTCCGAGTACACATATGGAACAAACACCATCTTTGCAAGATACCATAGGAAGACTTGTCACCATATTTTCTTTATATATATTTTGAAAGGAGCGATATTTAAGTGACCAAATCGCTCATGCCAAAGTTTGTTCACTTCATCATTATGAGCAACAAATACTGAGGGAATATTTGAATACCCAAAGTTGTTAAACTTATACAACCTTGTAGAATCATCATCAGTGCCAGTAGTTAAAATCTATCTAGGATCTCTTAGGTCCTTAATCACAACATCATGAGGTGAAAATTCAACGGTTTTAGCTTCACCTGAATGAGTTATCTGATATACGATAGAAGGTTGCAGAATAAGGTAGGAACACATAATACATCATTAAATTGACCATTGTCTAGATGAATAGTTCTAGTCCCTAAAACACTAAGTGATCTATCATCACCAACATATATATTTTTGGTGTTACAATCATTTAAAGACGAAAACATGGTTTTGTTTTTATCCATGTGATAAGAAGCTCCTGAATCAATGAGCCACTCATGAGAATGATAAGAAAAAGATACATTTAGTTCATAACCAGACTGAGATGATTGACAACCAAATGCAGAAAGTGTTATTCCTGAAGATGAAGTTGAATTTGAAGAGTGCTCCAAATGTACTTCTTCATTTCTGCTTCCAAGGCTTCCATCTTCTTAAAGCATTTGGATTCTAAGTGGCCATCACGATTACAAAAGTTGCAATGTCTATCAACCTTCTTCCCTTTGTTTTTAGTTGTCTTATCATTTTGTTGAGTTTATTTTTCATTTTGAGACTAAAATGGCTTAGGACCCTTGTTTGGTTTAGGACCATTCTTTTTAGGATGTTGTTTCTTAGGATTCTTTGAACTTGGTTGTTGTTGGGCTGCTAATTCTTTCTTAGAAGAGTTTCCAGTATTAAGAAGACCAAGATGTAAGAGTTTTTCTTGTTCTCTTATTAAAGAATCACAAAAGGCATCAAAAAAGGGGGACTTGTAGTCTTTTCCTTGAGAAATAAAGGCTTCTCTAGTAGAATGGAAGGTGGAAACAAACACAAAGTAGGCTGGTCCTAACTTAGTAATAATGGAATAGATAAGGCTACCATCTTCTTTCTTAACATTAACACCTTCCAAGAGAAGTCTAAGGGTCTTGAACTTGGACAAAAAATATTTAATAGAAGAAAAATTATTGGTGTCCAACGTAAGCAACCAATTTTCGAGTTGATGGGCTCTAATTTCATTTTTAATTCCAAAAGATTTATTGATTTGTTTCATTGCTTCATCAAGGGTATCAATTTCTGTGATATGGAATCTAAGTTCTGGAGAAATAGACATCCCTATCAACCCATGTGCTTGATCTTACTTATTTTACCATTTGGCTTGCTAATCTTCATCTTTAGGTTTAGACTCTTGGTCTGAGGCTATTCTATAAATACCTTTACTTCTAAGTAAATATGCCATGTGGGATAGCCATTGGAAGTAGTCGTTGTTTTCAAGAATAATTAGGCATGGACTTTCTATTTTAAAAGAAACAGGAAAAAAAAAAATGTTTAAATGGAAAGATTTCAAAAAATTAGGCCGATTAAAAAAAAACGTCTCTGAAAACGACTTCCAGATGAAGAAGTTATCGATTTTTTAAGAAAAGTTGTTGAAGATGTCAACGAACCACTTGAAAAGTTGTATCGGCTTCGGATTTGGATCACCAATGGATGCGGCCCTCGAATAGCTCTGATACTATGTAGGAATTTATAGGGTAAGTTCCTTAGATAGAACACCAAAGGACACTGCTCACAAACAGATCACAAATTAGTACACCAGTGTCCTTGATGTGGTTAAAACCCTCAAAGAGGGAAACAATCCATGGCCACTTCAGGCAATTTATTAATGTAAAAGAATGAAAATTTACATAAGCTTCTCCCATGAACGATCACCTTATAAATGACCATCCATGCTCTTTAAATAGAGATCATGGACCAATCGAGTGTTAAGCCACGGATCAAGTGTCAGTAATACCGAGGAGAGAATGAATAGTCGGATCACTTCATGTCTAGAACATATCATGACCATCGAATTGTAAGTTACAAAAAGTACATACTAAAGAAACAAACTTTATCTAACTATACACTAGACCAAGTTATACCTAATTATTTCCTATGTGTCAGAATATCCTAACAAGGGATTTAGACCTTATTGAAAAAAAAATTCCTTTGATGGAAACAAAGATGAGTCTGGGAACAGAGAAGGATGAAGGGGAGGAGGTGCAGATAAAGATAAGGAAAAGAGAGAAGGAACAATGAATTGTGGAGGGGGAACATGCATATGGATACTCCTGTCACAATCTAGGAGAGGTCAAAAGTTTCTGGGGGATTTTCTTTGACTAACAATGGTGAAGATCTTGAGAGGGACACATAACTTATTGAAAGTGAAATATGGGCCCATGAGGTGGGTTGAAATCATATTCCACCTGTTCCTTCTCACTATACTCCATCTAGTGTGGCAGATTGAAAGGACTATGATGGGGTGGGCCAGTTAGGCAATGAATACAAGATAGTAAGGGATTGAGCAAACTAGAAAAGATACAGATTGAAGGGCCACAATGGCATGGAGGGAGCCATATCAAACCAAAGAAGAAAACAAAAAGGAAATAACAAGATTTTGCGCTCACTATTGCAAAAAAACTGCATACTTTCCCCTAATTCTATACTCTTTGCACAATGTATAAAATATTTAAAACATTTATTAATATTTAAAGTAGGGTATTTTTATTATGATAAGAGATTGAACTGAGAAAATATTGAATTTTCGAATAGATTTAAGATTAGATTTTAGGTATGAAGTTATGAAAAGATGTTGAATTGGAAAAATATTAAATTTTAGGCATAGAGTTAAGATTAGATTTTAGGTATGGAGTTATGATTACATGTGATTGAGAGTAGTATTTAATTTAAAGTGTGGATTTAAGATTAGATTTTATAACCTTGTGATGACCACAAGGATATTGGCTTATTGGTAAATATTTTTGAGTTGGAATTATCTTTTTGGTCTTGGAATATGACCTTAAATTGCTTTTGATTGGCCAAGAATTTATCTTTCTCATAAGCAAGAAAATTGGTTAATAACTTAAAACCAATATGATTCCATTTCAATAATTTAGAAATAGACACAAGGACTAGAGATTATTTTTTTCGTAAACTGCTGCAACTTGATTTCTATTAACAAAAAATGAAGTACATCATAAACATCCAAACCATAAAGTCAAAAATAAAGAGTCAGGGGAGTGTAATACTCCTCCCAACAACAAACTAACAATGACTCAATTTCAATGATGAAGACAACAACATATGAACTAAGTTAAAAACTAGTCGCCTTCCAATCAAGAATTAGGGGCTACACCAATACAAGAACTTGCAACTTTGCATTTTTTAGACATCAACTATATGTGTACAAAACAACATAGCTTTTACCAACATCGTATCCATAGCCATACTCATAACACTTGCCACAGGACATTTCCATTTGCAAGACTTCATAACAGTGACATAACCAGGATCCAATACGCCAGGGAGGATTTTTACCAACAATTAGTCGATCACTCTCAAAAAATACGAAGAGCATCCACATCCCAGCCACAAACGAAAGCAAACTGCACCTGCCACAAATTAACCATGAACAACACGCCTTCCCACAGTGAACTTGTAAATTTTCCACACTTTGAGGACTGTAGAGAACCCACTAGTAACTTCGTTGAGGCATGCTTCACTAAAATATAAAATAAAAGTAAGTACCTAGGAAAAACATTTGAACCACCATATACCCAACACATTCCAAATAGTGAAAGCCAAGAAAGATGCCTCTACAGCACTAGTAAAAATTTAACAAAAGTTCGACAAAAAACATATTCTCTCAAGATCTAATCCTGGTCAAATGAAATAATAGAGGGTTCCTAACAACTATCCACTAGTGGATTAGTTTGATCTCTAGGAGGGCCAGTCAAGACACCAAAGGTAGAATACGAGACCAAAAACTTTCCACCCAAGCCAATAGAGAATCAACATTATCAAGACAGAAGTGTTGATTTCGTAACATGTGTTTGATATCCTCCAACCCATAAAATAAATTATAGTTTTCAACCTATTTATATTTGAATATTAGACACATAAATGTATCCATTTTCTAATACAAAGCCAAAGAGTACAAGAAATGCAGTCTCCTCTTACGAAACCGACCTCGGTCTGGGACCCTTTTCATATCTATAATTGTCACTTGAATCTTAGGATAAAAATGGTAGGGATACACCTCAATTTCTTTTGCATCAAGTAGAATAATTTCTCTCCTAACTTCAAGTGGAACAACGTCAAAAAAATTGCCAACAGAGTCAAATGAAAAAGGACAAGTTATCTTAAAGCCAACATTCCCCATATTTCCCCTCTGTTCATGGTGTTGGACCCGCCAACATTCAAGGGATCTCCCTAATATGAAGTCTCAATCAAACCTCACACCATTTGGTGTAGGAGTCCCATCTAGTATAAAGGCTTGGTTGCCAAATCCTTCAAGATTTGCCTTGGCTCTAGCTGTCAACGCAATAGATTGATGCAATGGTATCTTCAAAAAGCAAGATGAGTGTGCTTGGTAATGTGCATTGCAATTGTGTCTAGGTTCTTTTACTGCAAAAGGGGGGGGGAGAAAAGTGAGCCTCTAAGTGAGAGGTAATAGTAACGCCCAGAAAGAGACACACTTGAACCAGAAGGACCAGTCTAACATCCAATAGAATAGTCCACAGTGGATGCGACCGTCGTTACAACCGACAAATAAGGGAAGATTCGTCTAACATCTAGCAGAATAGTCCACAACGGATGTGACGGTCGTTATAACATATAAGCAAGGAAATATATATCTAGTATCCTGTGAAATAGTTCACAAGGATGGGACAACAATAAAAACCATTACAACACATTCTCAACAAGATAAGCACTCAAATAACTGAAATAGTTCAACTATCTTAGTACATGTTGTTAGCGCTTGAAATTTCACCTCAAGCTGAGAAAGGTAAACCTCAAGGCAACATCAAACCATTTAGCCTCGTAGCTAGCCCTACGGGGCAGGAGAAGGCTCTCTCCGGTCTATCTCGTAACATCTTCAATGGATGAGATGACCAATAAGGTAACACTGATATTAGGCTAGTAAACTGATCAAAGAGTTTGATTTGGGGTTTTTTGGGTTTTTGGTGGCAAATTGAGGAGAGGGCAATTTTGGGTGTGGGGATTGGACACAGTTTCTGCAGGGGGTTCCTTGGGGCGAGGTAGGAGACAGCGTTGATGCCTTTAACTGAGGTGAATGGTCAGGAATGAAAGATGAAGAGCTAAAGAGAGCAAACAATAACTTTGAATTCCCTTTAGACAGAAGAAAACATTGAAATTAAGCAAACTTAAAAGCAGAGCATGGCAAGCATGAATTCTTACTTTAACACTTCGTTTGTTTAATGTGCAGAAGTAAAAGAAAGGAAATGAATCACATAAAAAGCTTACAAGTACATTGAGAAACACACCATCAACACATGAGTCCACAAGAATCCCAAAGAGGACTGCAAAACCCTGGTCTTCCTTAGCCAAAAATTGCAGAGATACAGTGAATAATACAATGATAGCTTCTCCCTCAAGAGTCCAACCATGAAAATTAGCAAGAAAGTACATAATATAGATGATCTAACCTCTTTCCCTGCCTCCATGGGTCTAGCTCACTATCCTAGGAGCTGTTTCAACCACTTCTAAACTAAGCACTACAAACTAGGCAGTCAAAACAACTTGCCTCTATAAGCTAGGAAACCAATTCATTCATTTAATATTTACCCTTTTCATGAATGAATGTTCTAGAAGTGTTACATAAGAGTAAAAGTGTCTAAAAAGTACAATAATTACATCAAAGAGAATCACATTTCATCCCAAAAAGTCAAACTGAGTCAAATCTGCGTTTTCTGGGCTGTACAGTGCATTTTTTGAAAAAACTGCCTGACGGGTCGCGCGCCCCTGCCTGACGGGTCGCGCGCCTTTGGAGCCATCTTTGGGGCACTTTCAGGTGGCCAAATTGAGCAAAAGTGGGCTTGTTGGAAAGGTCTGTGAGTCTACTTTCCAACCCAACTGGAATTTTTGGATTTGGAGTTCATTTGCCCTGTCAAAACTCAAATCTCCCAAGACTGCTTTCTGCAATTCAAAAAAGTGGCAGAAAGTCATTTTTTGCTAGTTTTTTTCCTTTCTGGAGGTCCAAAACTTCACCAAATCTCAAGTCCATCCATGATCATATGTAACTTTGCATGAAAAATCTGGAAATGCTAAGTTTTGGTCAAAAGAAGTTGCCATGATGAAGGGTCGCGCGGGGGGTGAGACCCGTTAATGGGAAAAACCTGCAAATTGCCAAAAAATGCCAAAATTCACCCAAAATTCTCAAAATTTCTTGGGATTTGTGTTGTGGATAGGCTATTTAGTGCCTTGATCCTTGAGTGAAGCCTCAGCCAAGATACGGAGGGGATTTGGCCTCTTTCTCCGTTTTAGTGCCTCGGTCAACCGCCTTTGAAACATCTTCATTTTTGCCTTGCACACATGCATCCTTGCCCAGTAGTGGTTCTTCATGTTCCTCAGCAATTTCTTCTCTTGGTTGGCCTTAGCCAACAGCCTCTCCAAGTGTGCATTTACCCGGATGAGCATAGACTCTCGATCAGCGGGCAATGGGTCACCGGGTCTTCTTCGGTTCAAGATCCGGTCACTACGAATCCTCCACAGCTCATCAAGCGCTTTCTCCTCCTCCAACTGTTTGTTGCGCTGCTCCAGGTATGTGATGGTCCATTGTGCACCCTCTAATCTCCTCTGTAAGGCATCATTTTCAGCTCTGAGATGTTGAATGACCTCCTTTGCCTCTTGGCTCGGAGAAATGGCCTCAAGATCAACAAGCTCAATATCTGGAACTCCTGATGGCCCCTCATCAATCTTGGGCTGCTTGCCCCTCTGTGCTGCCTGTGTTGCTGAAGAGAGCGAGGCCCCTTCCACCTGATGTGGAGATAACAATCGCTGAGCTGATGATGAAGGCGAGACCCCTTCCACCTGCTGTGGAGATAGTACTCGCCTAGCTGCTGCAAATAAGGCCCTCGGGCCTTTCTGATAGGTAACCAAAGGTGAGGAGCTGACATGTCTAGTGACAGGGATGTCATGCTGCTGTGATGGTCCTCCCTCCTCATGAATAATCTCAGGATGTGGCGAGGGTGGTGCTGTGAAAAACTCATGAGAGATGAACTCCTCCCATGAGATGCCCTGCTGAGCCAACTGATGCAATACTACAAGCTGAATCAAACCATAATGGTACAGGCTCCTAAACTGTTGTGCCGGGCTCTTCCTCTACAACATGGGCACCATCCTCTGAATGTTCTGATAGAAGAAAACAGGGATGTTCATCATCCTCACTCGGGTGAAGTGCATCAAGAGGCGAATATGATATGAATATACCTGTGAAAATCTGCCCTCACAGGTAAAATAGTGCATGATGAGCCTCATCATGGGAGCATACTCGCTCCTGAGAAACCTGAATGGAAACACACCTGCCAAATGTCTCATGAATGGTGACCGGACAAAAGGCTCAAAGTGAACATTATCCAGCACCTTGCGCTTATTCCACACCTCCCCAACATTAGGTATCCCTGTGGCATGTGAGATCACCTCGGGTGTCAATGTAAAGTCCACCCCTGCAAGGTTGACATGTCCATCATGTAAGTGTAAAACAAAAAGGCGAGCCAACTCTCTGTGGTGCTGAATCCGAGAGATCCTCTCACAAAACTCATAGCAAGACATATACTGAAAACATGTGACTGCCATAGGACAAGCCTGTAACTCTGCTAAAGAGGTGGGCTCCTCTCGCTTATGATGTCCACCCTTTCCACCCTTATGAGGCCTCCTCTGTACCTCAATCTCTGAAGCTGATGACTGGTCATCACTTTGCTCATAGGTTTCGGTTTCTGACATTGTTTAAGGAGCAAAGTGGACAAAATGTACTGTTGTTTCTGCCTGTAAAAAGCTGATTTATATGTTGTTTCAAGGGGACAAGGAACATGAGGGAAATGTTAGGGGAGGGACATTTTTACAAGGAAAATGGGAAAACAATGTATACAGCAGGGAATTTAGGGAAATACACTGTAAACATCATTGACATCATTGCATATACATCATCAAATTCATATGCTTACATGGGCATAAGGAGAGATAGGGTTAGGATGTGATTTTTTATTTTTAAAGGGAAAAGGGGTAGGGTTTATTTTCTTTACAAATTTAAAAGGGAAATTGACATGGAGATATAGGGAAAATGAAATGGGAATGAGGAAAATAATTACAAGGGGAAAAACCATGAAACAGCAATAAACCCTAGCACACTTTTACAATGTAACATACAACCATATGGAGGTCTTGCTCTTGTACATTTCGATCATTAAAAACACATTCATAATATCCATCAACCATAACCAGCAATCATAACCAAGATTAGGGAACCTACCTCAAGCAATTTGATGGCTTGGAGGGCGTTTGAGCAAATTTGAAATAGGTTTGAAGGGAGGTTGGCTTGACGGGTCGCGCACCTCGCCCAACGGGTCACGCGGGCCTGACGGGTCGCGCCCGTTGAAAATTTGCACTGCAGGAAACCCTCTGACGGGTCGCGCACCTAGCCTGACGGGTCGCGCGCCTGTCACTCGCCCGAACTTGCTCTGCTTTCGCTCCTTTCACTCTATCACTCACTCAAACTTCTCTTGCAAGTGTCTTGGATGCACAATGAGAGTGAAAGGAGGGAGATTGGGTTTTTATAAGTTTCATTTGAAAAAATTTCATGCTCAAACCCACTTTCTAATGTTTCTCTTTGACACTTTATAAAATTGACTTTTTGGTTTCCTTTATCCTGAAATTGACTCATTGAGTGCTTTTGCTTGATTCTTTTTGCAGGTAGATCATCTGAGGGATCTTGGCAAGGGGACCAGGGTTGCATACTGTCCACTGAAGTCTTTTGAAATTTCATCACTTTTTACAAACATTTGAAAAATGACCTTGGCTTTAAAAACAGAGTTTTTAAATCCAAGGTGAAAATTAACTGTACAAGATAAAAAACTTCGAAGAAATATCTTTACAATCATCCCTCTGGCTTGCTGAGCACTTATTGACCTTCAAAAACATGACCTTGTAGACATTTTTGACCAAAACCCTAGACCTAGGAAATTGACCTCAAGACAAGACAAGACAAGCTTTGAAAGAGCTTAATGACTGAAATGACCTAATCCAGCAATGCCAAGAGGGGTAAAATATACCAGCTCCTCCATCAGGGTTATGGCATGCCTAATGGGATGCAAAAATTGACACTGATGAGACACCTACATATGCAAATGCAAAGAGTTTTGATCGCTGATGGAGGGCTCAAGACCGACTCTAACACATGTGAAAGCAAACATGAAATAAAAACGTCCAATTAATAGTCTTACAAACATTGATAAGTGATGCGTGAAGAATGTGTTGGCCTCAAAAGGCTTCTGTTATTAAGAAAACGTTCCAAGACACATATTTACATTGTACATCACTAGCCCCAATAGTGGGACATTGGAGCCACTCCTTGCTCCTCAAAGAACTAGCTAGTCTCTCTAATTCCTTGAGCGAGAAGCAAAGGTGAAAATTCATGTGCTCATACAATGAGGGGTTATATATAACCAAGGGGTGATTATTACCCCTTGTGACTCTTTGACTACCCTCATTATTTTTCAACTTACTTGACTCTTCATATTCATGTGTGTCCTTTGGACTTCCATTTTACAATACATTTTATTTACAATATACATGGTCCATAATAGTGATGTGACATATGAAAACTCATGACATGACTTGACATGACAATCCTAATATGGACTACATTGATGAGGTGGTAATGTCAAGTCACTCTTGCTGCTGAGTGTTAGATGTATTCTTGGATATGCTTTCTCTTCTCCTCTGCATAGCTTGGTGATGTGAGGTCTTCAATCATCTTCAGCCTTGGAAGGTAGTTGAAAACTTGTGTCTCTTTACTTGTTCTTGGTAGGTCCACTTATCCGTTCACCTACAAGTGAGTCTTTAGGCATGATTCCCTCCTTCTTCTCCTTCTTCATCATCTCACCATGACAGTGTACCCGTTCCTGCAATTCACTCATGATGGAACGACATTAATCTGAAAACTCCCTAGTCTAAGATGATGCATTATTATCCATGAATTGGGCCCGGGACAAGTAACAAGCCAGGAGAGAGGGCACAGTAACTGTGCATTCCACAGTTCCAAGTGGTAGGGAGAGAGCTTGATCATTGGTACTACGCAGAGCACAGTTCAAGGTTTACTGAGGAACTTTTCATCACAGTCCCCACTGGAGAGAAAAAAATTGTGCAGTTTCCACTGAGAGTCATGATTGTGCAGTTTAAGAAAGTAGTGGCTAATGTAGGATGAGGCCCTGAGAGGTCAATTCTGCATAGTTTTCAAAGGCAAGGAGGACTAGGCAGTAAATAGACCTGGAGGAAAAATCTGCATAGTTCTTGAGGGAAGTGAGCTCTGGCTAAAGGAAGGGTACTGGAGGAAACATCTGTGTATTTCTGGAGGCTAAGGGAGGTTGGGCTCTCTGTGCATTGTAGGGTTCCAGCGGGCAAGGGAAATGCTTGAGGAATGAAAATGTGAAGGGTGCAGTTCAAGGCAGACTGGCAGGCATAACTGCACAATTTTGGGGGTCAAGGAAGGATGTTGGGCTCTGGGATTGCGCAATATAATAGCCTTGGAGGACAGTGACTGCACACTGCATAGTTCCAGGAAGAAAGGTCACATCAATGAGGATTGAGATTATGCAGTGAGCAACTCAGCCGCGGCGTGGTGAAGTTCAGTTGCCTGGTCGAGAAGATTTTCTGAAAATGGCTAAGTGCGGGAGGAAGATAGACTCGTGATAAAATTTAACTATGATTGCACACTTACATACTTCGATGACATGACAACATAGACCACCAGAACAACAAAAAAAGCATTACCCTTTGTGTGATTGTCCCGTGACAAGCAACAAGTGCGACACTTGAGATAGACTTTAGGATGACCGTGACGACACTTGTGCGTTAGTGCTCAAGACGTTATGTATGAGTGCGATAGATGTTTACATGGCTAGGAGAACTTGTATACACACAGAACAACCTTCGAAACCACAATAAAAGGTTTGCAAATATGACATAACAGTCAAACATGCCAAAAGACGAAAATTAATCCAACAAGTGAAATGGTTCAAAGAACTTGGGGAGAGCCCATGAAATAAGCTTAAGTGTTTGCAACAATCAAGGGAAAGACCAAGGAAGGCTCTGAAATTTGATTGAAAGCCAAAATTTTGGAGGGTGTGCCAACAACTACAACACCTGGTGACACATTGGTTGAACTCCAGCTTCTCTGTCTTGGTTAGTTTCTTCTATGTAGGGCCTTGGTTCTTCAAGGAGTATTGATTCATTGTGAAAATTACTTTGGCTTCCCCACTTATCCCAAGGGCAGACATGGTCCCCTCTATAACTTTTCATCTAAACACAACAATAATATTAAGCATAATCACAATGTTTTGAGTTGGGAAGGTTAATTTAGCTCGATAGCTTAATATTTTCAAAGTATAGTTTTGCATCTCTGGTGTTCCTCGACTGCCAGCAGGCCTGGACAATACCCCCACGAAGTTAGGCAGGAACACAAACATTGCTCCGCTACGAATGAGCCTAGACAGTACCCCAGCAGAGTTGTTTGCTTCAACTCTATGTGCAGGAAGTCTTTCTCTTCTTTCACCTTGATTTATTTATTTAAAGAGAATCGTGCATTGACACTTATTTATTTTGGGGCGGAAGAGGGATCCCGACTTATTGAGAGCAGGAGAGGTTGTTCCTTCAAAGAAGCATATAAAGACCTCTGATTTAGGTTTTCTCGTTTAGATTTTTCCCCTTCTCCATTTCTACTAGTTGGATAGGCTTGAAAACACCAAAGCAAAAAAATAAGTATAGGCATGAAGTTTCCAAACTAGACATGGGTTCATGGTTGGACCAAAACTCTCCTTATAGACGGATCATATTTTCCATCAGAACTTCATCAGCCAAAAGATGTAACCAACACAAGGAAGGCGGGCAGAAGGATAGCCGAGTGTTGCAGTGTCACAAGACTCTTTATACTTCAACCACACACACACTTAGAAGCGCAACACAGTCAGGCACAACACTTATTCCCGTGACAGAACAACACAAAACTGAAACAAAGACATAAAAAACAAACAACAAAGGACTATGTACACAGTGCGGAGCGCAGCCCCATATATTTATTGAAAATATTGCTTTAAGTCATGGCCATTGACAGGGAGAGAGTCAATCTTCCCGTCAAGTGATTGAAGATGATATGTGTGTTGGCCAAGCTTTTCGTGGACTCTATATGGACCAATCCACAGGGACTAAAACTTAGTGTGTTTTCATTTGTCCTCATGGGCTTATCTCACTTTAAGACTAAGTAACCCACACTAAAGCTAATTTTCCCCGCATACTTTCTATCAAACCACGTCTTGATATGACTCTCGTGAAGTGAAAATTTTTCTTTTGCTTTCAACATTTCTTCCTGTAACTTGTGCAAAGTGTCCATCGTACATTGAACTAAAATACATGGCTTTCCATGGGATTCTTGGGACAATTGGAGAGAGAGCAAGTAGATGTTAGGTGGGAGGATGGATTCTTTTCTGTATACCAGGAAGTAAGGGGAGGTGTTCAGAGAAGGTTTAGGTGTGACTCAGTCAGCCCATAAGGCATTCACCAAAGCAGAGTGTCAGTTTTGTTGTTCAGAGAATATGGTATTTTTGATGATACAGATGAGGTTCTTGTTCATGGATTCAACAAGATCATTCCCCTGCGAATAATAATTAGTTGAATGTTTCAATATAATACCATTTTCAAATGCAAAATCATAAAGTCTTAACGATGAGAAGTATGTTGCATTATCAAAAACAAGTGACATAGGAATGTCGAACCTGGAGATGATGTTATGTTGCAGAAAGTTGATGACTTCCTGACCGTTCACCTATTTTAGCAGAACTACCTCTTTCCACCACGTGAAATAGTATGTAGCGGTTAGAATATAACGATGTTGCTTCGATGAGTGTGGGAAATTTTCCCCAATGATATCCAAGCCCCACTGTTTAAAAGGTTTTGACTTATGATTTATGTCAACACACCTTTGACAGATCAGACACTTGTGGGCATAGGCATGAACATCCTTGAATAATGTAGGCCAGTAAAAATTGGCCCACATAACCTTATGTGTTGTAGTGTTGCCGGTGAAGTGTCCCTCGACTAGTTTGTCATGGAGATCACATAGTACCTTTTCTTAATTGTGTGCCTCCAAACACCTGAGAAATACTCCATTGTGGTGCCTTCTGAATAGCACCCCATGCACCAACTAATATGACAATGCTTTGAGTGAGAGTGCCCTCTTTTCCCAAATGGAGAAGTGAGAGGGAACTGTGCCATGCTCAAGGTATTGTCACACATCCATGTACCAAGAGTTTATGTCTGAAGTGGGGGAGGCTCGCTCAACGCTCTACATTTCAATCTCTTGCTCCCATCTTGCGAGCTCTTCTTCTTCCTCTTTCACATTGACTGCTTTTGCCGCTAATTTGCAAAGACCATGACCCTTGATTGTGTGAACTGGCTTGATTTCAAGATCATATTCCTATAATGCGGTCATCCAGTTCACCCTCCTTTTACCCAACTCTTGTTAAACAAGCAGTGATCTAATTGTTGGGTGTGGAACAAAGATAATACAACGGTTTTTTAACAAATAGGGTTTGAAGTGCTTTACTTACTTGTACACTACATAAGATTGTTTGTCCACAGTGGGGTAATTGAGCTATGGTCCTTGCAGGCTTGCACTCATGAAGGAGATAGGTCTTCCATTGTTCAATTCATCCTCCTGAGTAAGCATAGCAGAAAGAGAGGTGTCAGAAGAAAAA
Organism: Pinus tabuliformis; assembly: GCA_031772625.1. NCBI lineage: Eukaryota > Viridiplantae > Streptophyta > Pinopsida > Pinales > Pinaceae > Pinus > Pinus tabuliformis. The sequence continues at coordinate 817,076,871 of CM062820.1, read as the reverse complement.
ATGTAGAGCAAGAAAAATTTATCGAAGTCTGGGATATACAACGTGGGTGATTCTGTTATAGCTTGCTTGATACGGGCAAACATGTCCTTTTCCCTCTTGTCCCATTTATAATCTATGTCCTTCTTGATCATCTCCTATATTGGTTTAACAATCTAAGCATAGTCAAATATGAACTTTCAAAGGAAGTTGATCTTCCCTAGGAAAGATTGCAAGGCTTTCTTGTTCACTGGGTAGGAAATCTATGTGATGGTCCTGACCCTGTCTGGGTCTACCTTGATCCCACTTTTAGCTATGATGTGTCCCAGGAGGTTACCTTCAGACACTGCAAAGATACTCTTCTTGGGATTCAAGGATATCCTGTATTTACGACATCACTCAAAAATATTCTTCAGATGGTGAAGGTGGTCTAACCTTTTTTTCAAAAATATTGTCACATCATCAAGGTAGGCCACTACGCTCTATCTAATAAGTCCACAAAAGGTGATTTCCATTGCACGTTAAAATGTTACACCAGCATTGACTAGCCCAAATGGCATTTGTCGAAATGAAAACGTGCCCCACTTTGTCCAAAATGTAGTTTTCAGTCTGTCAAGCTCTGCGACCAGAACCTGGTTGTAACCTGAGAAGCCATCAAGCAAAGAAAAACATTCGGCCACCAATATTTTTTGCAATATTTTCTCCATGGATAGCACGGGGTAGTTATCCTTGAGGCGCAGTTGAGATTGTGTAAATCTACACACATGCGGATCTCCCCAGACTTATTTCTCACTGGGACCAAGTTTGATACCCACATTGAATGTCGCACCTTGTATATGATCTAAGCATCCAGCAATTTTCTCAACTCCTTCTTTATGACAAGCTCAAGCGTTGGGTGAACTTTCCTCAATTTCTACTGAAATGGATTGGCCCCTTCCTTGATTGGTATCACATGTTGGATGATTTGTGTGTCATATGTCTTGATTTCATCATATGTCCACATGAAGACATGACACTACTACTTGATAAGCGGATGAAGGCTTGTCGCTCTTGTGGTGTGCAGAAAGTACCGAGATTGACATATTTCGGATCTTTCTAAGTTCTCAAGTTGATTTACTCATGCGACAACGAAGAACTGTGGTTTTTGGCATTAACAGGTCCCCAGAAGCAGTTCTGCATATCATACAACTTTTCAAGTGATACCACACCCTTAGGAATGTGGTTGACTTACTTACACTGGTTGCATCTTGCAGTGTCTATTCATGCTCATCCTCGTTGATCATTGCGTCTTTGAATACGTTAGCATTCGCCATAAAGTACAGTATTTGTTGGTTGTCATAAAAAATGCGTAAGTTAGTTATATTATCTGGGATGGATGGTTTATACAAAATTTCAATAGAAAAGTCATCCCTTAAAGGTAACATCCTAGCAGTTGCATTTTCCAAGGCATCCATAGTTGCATTACACATTCTTGGTACTGAAATAATATTGAAAGCTTGGAATTGAGAAATGAATCATCATACCTCTTGTTGATAACTCTTAAGATGAGGTGACACACAATGTATAGTGCTATGTACACAACGCACCATGATTTTGGAGTCACCTACCACTTTTAGAATAGCAACGTTGAGGTCAATGTACTTCTGTAAGCCCAAGATGAGTGCTTCATACTCTGTAGTTTTATTTGTGCACTCGAATTCCAAGTGACTAGAGATCAAATGTTTTCTCTGCAATGGGTCTATTAAAATGCAACCAACTCCAAAGCATTCATGTGTCTTGGATTTGTCAAAGTACATTGACCACATATCATATGTACAGGGACTTCTAACTGCACTAGTACTACTACTACTAACTGTACAAAGTTCATTATCGCCAGTTAGACATGGAAGGAGATCCAACTGTGTGTCTAGTGGAATTGGGGATGGCTCTGCAAGATAGCACCCCAACTATGTTTCCAAAAAATAATTTCCAAATAGAAGTTCTGTGAAAGCCATTGGCTCGTTATGCCCATTCAAGGGAGTCACTGTGTGCTTCATGTATCTCTTTGACTCTACTCGGATATGATTGTTCCTACCCCTATACGGAAGCCATAAGTGTGACCAGTCTATGGAAAAGTATCCTTGAAACTTGCTTGACCAGTCTCTGCTCAGTAACACTCCATATGCTTCAAGAATGTCCACAATCATTATGTTGATACATTAATGAACTCTCTCATCAGATGATAACCGGATGATGACATCCTTGAGTTCACCAATTACCTGGACGTGAGTTTTGTCCAGCTGAATGATTTGTGCATATATCTTGTCCCATTTATCATTGATCTTATTGGGCACAAATAGTGGCATGACATTCACCGATGCACCGAAATCAACCAAGCAACTGTGTACAGTGAAGTTGAAGATTTCAAATGTTAACAAGAATGGTGGGCAGAGTGTGTTTGCCTCTATCGTGATTACATTAAGTATATATGTGAGAGTGTTAGGAGACTTACTAGATCCCTTGTCCGAAGAGGTAGCATTACCGATAAAGGTTTGTTCAAGTGCTCGTAGAAGGATGTCCTGATGGCTCGTGACCTTTGTAAGTTCGAACAGGGAGATGTTTACATGAAGCCTTTTCATATCCTCTACAATGCTATAATCTATAGTGGGAAGACTGACCGAAGTTTTTGTGGATGGAACCTGGTTAGTGGTTTCCGGAGGGATGGTTCTATCCTTATCGCTGTTCGAAACAATTTTCATTGAAACTGCTTTCCCGGACTTGCTCTAAGTGTTCTATGTTGAGTTAGCTGGAGGGTTGAGTTTTCTTAAGAGGTTTTCTTTGAATTTCTGTTTCGGCACATCAATCACAGTGGTTGGCCCTTTGATCCTCAAGAAGTATCAGATTCTTTGCTTCTGCGTCAGACCTTCACTCGGAGGCTGCTTATCGGTAGAATTTATGGGCTGCGATAATGCAATGATACATATTCATTGCATGCCCAGTGCTTGGAGCTTCACCAGCTGTAGCATCTTCTTCCTTCTCTTCATTAGGCTCAGCCTGCTCCTCAACCATGACTGAGTCAACAAACTGTGCAGCCATTCTACTCATTAGTTGGTTCCACTATGGGCACATCTTCTCTGAATGATGCTCATTATGAAACGTGCAGTATGAATATGTGCCAATATTCTCAATGTTTAAAACCACATTGGAACTCTACGCAGATTTTGCGAGTTGATTGTTGCTGCTACCGAAATTTGAATTCCTTCTAAGCATGAACTTGGGTGGCCTGCTTCTCACGGTAGTCTCGCTTGCCCTTTATTTGAGTTCAACCATTTCATTGGTCAGGGACTTCACGAGACGAGTCAGGCTTTCAAGATAATTTGGTTCCTTTTCCTTAGCCTTTCTCACAGAGGCCTGCAACCTCTTAGTCGTGTCCATGGAGTCTTTTTCTATTCATCATGATGACTCCAATAGAATGCAAGTCCTTCTCAATGGAAATAGCCTCTTCATATTTTTCTATAAATGTCGGTTTCGAAATTCTCTTTACAAACTGCGCAATACTTGTCGGCAAGGCAGAAGTGTAGTAATCTATGGTGATGGAGTCATGAGGTTTTGTGTAATCTGAAAACTTTTTCAAGATGTGATTGAACCTTTGATTGAAATCTTTAACTTTTTCCCTCTCCTCCATATTACGACTACCCAACTCCTTTAATAACATGGCAGGGGTCTTATCTTCTACAATTTTTTCAAGAAAGATCCTTTTAAATGCCCTCCAATTCTGGATGGAGTTTGGAGGAAGGTTGTGATACCATACAGTTGCTATAGCATCCAAGGTACATGGAAAAATTATGCATGCAACGTCATCGTAATGTATCTCAAGTGTTTGTAGATGTAGGTAAAAATTATCTAAGTGATCTTTAGCCTTCACTGTCTTGTCTAGGTCATATTTCACCAAGAGCTTCTCCATGTGCTCGACATCTTGTGCAAGACACCCAGAAGTGCCAGTGAGCCCTGAGTCATCCAACCCAGATTTTTCTCTACCATGTTTTCTTCTTCATTGTCCCCCTATTCCTTTTCTAAATCTTATGGTTCCTCCTCCTCTTCTTCCTTTTCTTCCTCTCCACCTATCCTTCCAGAAGTAGAACCTGAGAGTAAGGAGTTACCTCCTTCTCCTCCTTGAAAGAGTGTAGGCTCTTCTTCCCTTTCAAAATCGTCTTCTAGTTCTTAGCGAGTGGCAAGGACCACTTCTTCACAAATGAGACATCTAATCCTATGGCGGTGGTCTTGTTCTTCTTTTGAGATTATGGAAGACTAATTAATCCCCGAATTAATCCAATAGCTTTTGAAAACTGACGGGTGATGGGGCGAATGGCCCGAAGTTGATGATACGGGATTTCATGTTTAGGCCTGGGCAGTGAAGAGTTACCAACTTCAAACTTATGAGTAGGGGATATGGAGTGAACGTTGTTGCCTTGACCATAAGGTGGATGAGTGGGGTTGGTGGGACAATCAGCCATAAAATACTCGCTTCCCTCCTTCTAGTGCCAGAAATGTTGATGGTGTTGGACCCACCAACATTCAGGGGATCTCCCCGATATGAAGTCCCAATCAGACCTCACAACATTTGGTGTAGGAGTCCATCCATTATAAAGGCCCGATTGCCAAATCCTTAAATATTTGCCTTGGCTCTAGCTGTCAACAAAAGACAGTGATGTAATGGTATCTTCGAAAAGTAAGGTGAGTCTGCAACGCAACTGTATCTAGGTTCTTTTACTGCAAAAGGGGGGGAGAAAAGTGAGCCTCTACGTGAGAGGTAATAGTACCACCCAGAAAGAGACACAAATGAACTAGAAGGACCTGTCTAACATCCAACGTAATAGTCCATAGTGGATGCAACAGTCGTTACAACTGACAAACAGGGGAAGATTCGTCTAGCATCCAGCGGAATAGTCCACAGTGGATGTGACGGTCATTATAACTGATAAGAAAGGAAATATGTGTCTAGTATCCTACGAAATAGTCCACAAGGATAGGACAATAATAACAACCATTACAACACATTCTCAACAAGTTAAGGACTCAAATAACCGAATTAATTCAATTATATTAGTACATGTGAAAGCAAACATGAAATACAAATGTCCACAGAATATTCTTACAAGCATTCATAAGTCATTCATGAAGAACGTGCTAGCCTCAAAACGATTTTGTTATTAAGAAAAAGTTCCAAGACACATATTTACATTGTACATCACTAGCCCCAGAAGTGGGACATTGGAGCCACTCTTTTCTCGTCAAAGAACTATTTGGTCTCTCTAATGTCTTATGGTAGGAGCCAAGGTGAAAAGTCCTTTGCTCATACAATGAGGGGGTATATATAACCAAGGGGTGATTCCTCGCCCTTATGACTCTTTAACTACCCTCATGATTGTTCAACTTCCTATGACCTTTCAACTTACATGACTCTTCATATTCATGTTTGTCCATTGGACTTCAATTTTAAAATACATTTGATTTACAATATACATGCTCCACAATAATGATGTGGCATATGAAAACTCATGAAACTACTGACATGGACTAGCTTGATGAGGTGGAAATTTCAAGTCATTATTTCTGTTGAGTGTTAGATGTGTTCTTGGATATGCTTTCTCTTCTCCTCTACATAGCTTGGTAATGTGGGGTCTTCAATGATCTTCGGTCTTAGAAGGTGGTTGAAAACTTGTGTCCCTTTACTTGTTATTAGTAGGTCCACTCATCTGTTCAGCTACAAGTGAGTCTTTAGGCATGCTTCCCTCCTTCTTCTCCTTCTTCATCATCTTGCCATGACTTGATAGTGTACCTATTCCTGCAATTCACTCATGATGGGATGACATCAATCCGAAAAATCCCTAGTCTAAGATGATGCATTATTATCCATGAACTAAGCCTAGGACAAGTGATAGGCTAGGAGAGAGGGCCCAGTAACTACGCATTGCACAGTTACAGGTGACAGGGAGAGAGCTTGATCATTGAGACTACGTAGAGCGCAATTTAGGCTTTACTGAGGAAATTTTCAGCACAATCCCCACTAGGGATAAAAATTGTCTAGTGGCCACTAAGAGTCAGCATTGTGCAGTTCAAGCAAGCAGGGGTTGATGTGGGATGAGGCCTTGAGAGGTCAATTCTGCATAGTTTTCAGAGGCAAGGGGGACTGGGTAGTAGAGAAACCTGGAGGACAAATCTATGCAGTTCTTCAAGGTAGTGAGCTCTAGCTTAAGGAAGGGCACTGGAGGACACATATCTGTAGTTTTGGACGCCAAGGGAGGTTGGGATCTCTTTGAATTGTTGGGTTACATCAGGCAAGGGAAAAGATTGAGGACTAAAAGTGCGAAATGTGCAGTTCAAGGAAGACTGGGAGGCACAACTGCTCAATTTGGGGGATCAAGGAAGGTTGTTGGGCTCTAGGATTGCGCAGTACAATAGCCATGGAGAAAATTGACTGCGCACTACGCAGTTCCACGTAGCAAGGTCACATCAAGGAGGGTTGATACTACAATATTCACAACTCAGGTGGGGCCCGGTGAAGCTGAGTTGCCTTGTCGGGAAGATTTTCCGAAAATGGCTAAATGCGGGAGGAAGATAGACTCGTGATAAACTTTTACTATGATCACACACTTATCATACTTTGACAACACGACAACATAGATCGCCAGAACAACAAACAAAGAACTACCCTCTGTGTGATTGTCTCATGACAAGAAGCGACAAGTGCAACACATAGACTTTAGGACAACCGTGACGACACTTGTGCGACAGTGCTCAAGACTTTGTGTATGAGTGCGAAAAATGTTTACATTGCTAGGAAAACTCGTATACACAAGACCAACCTTCAAAACCACCATAAAAGGTTCACAGACATGACATAACAATCAAACATGCCAAAAGATGACAATTAATTCAACAAGCGAAAGTGTTGGCTTAGTGGGCCCTGACCCAGGTTTAGCATTAATTTAGCCAAACAAATCCCTACACTACTAGCCCTTTCGGCATCAATCCGCAGAGTGCGGACTGAAGTCTCACTTGAAGTAGTATGGGGGGATGTTGGAGCCAATTTTCCACACCTAGAGATGGTTATGATGTTGTTTTATGCCCTAACTTTGCCTTCGTGCAGCTCGATAAGCTTTTTAGGGCTTATCGATATACTTCTCTTAACCGGCCTCTAGACCTTCGCGAAGGTCTATGACTATCATTTGCGGACCCTAACTAGGCAAATCAACCACTTACACACTTTTGTAATTACTCTTACTTCCGTAATTACCCAGATCGGCTGAAGAATCTAATAACTTCAATATGCATTAATATGTTCTCCACGTAAACGTATATTATTACTTGCATATAGATAACAATGTAAAACATATAGATTCGCTCATCAATACAACATTAAATCATGAAACCATTATTCAGCATAACAGAACTGCATTTATTCATAACATAAGTAAATAGATCAAACACAGATAATTCCAGAGTAATCTTCTTTATCAGTACTTCAGATCTTCTTACAGACTCTAACTACCCTGCGCACTCAGCTGCAGGGGTTCGCGCACTCAGTTGCAAACTGATACCCTAGGCCTTTGCGCACACAGATACAAAGCCTTTCTTCTATTCTAAGACTCTCTGCCCTTAGTTCTTACTGACCCATCAATGACTTCACTTCTTCAAAACCAACCTTAAACTCTTCTAAGACTCTCCTTTTTATATAATCCCATGGTCTGCGGACCATGGGTGGATCTTCTAAAGCCGACACAACTTACATAAAAGAAGGGTGGAAACCATTTATGACACTTTACATTTATGCACTCTGCGACCACAAATTGTGGAGACTTTACACTTTACATACAAAAACTTGGGCTTTTTGCCCCAAAACTTGGGCTTTTAACCCCAAAATCGACCCTAGGGGACACTGTCCCAACAGGCCGCCAACACACATATGGTGACTCGCCCTCGAGTCACTCTGCTGCCACGGAGATCTTACTGCGAAGGCCTCCCAACTCCACTTTTACCACTGCAACTTCTGATGTACACTACGTCGCTGCCTGCTCTACCTGCTGCTCCATTATTGGTCCTACACTATCTGCCTGGATCTTCTGTTGTGTTGTCTGTAGGTTAGTCAAATTTCCCTCAATGGTGGCAGTGAGAACATAAGCCTCATCTAGCCAAGGTCCCAATATGGCCTTGAGTACTGCCTCTCTTCATTGCATTGCATGCACCTGTTCTTTCAATTCCTTTTCCTCCTACAGATTTGCCAACTTCTATGTGATAGCGATGGTACACACTGCCACTCTTGCCTCATCATACCACTGCTGTAATTCCCACACCTCGGTTGCTAACCTATGCAGGTTGGGATCTTCCTGCAGACTGGTAAGTACCTCCAACAATTGCTCAAAAAGCGCAGTGCAATTTGTTACCACGGCATCTACTACAACGATTATGTTCTTGGCAGCTGCCTCGCATTGTTCTCTGACCTCTGGTGGAGTTGAAGGTTGTGCTCGCAACTCGAGCTCTATAATCTTAAGGTTCAACTCAAACTGAACCTTAGCCATCTCGGTCTAAGCATCGTGTACACCTGTAGCCAACTTCCAAATCTTGGCCTCCATAGGCGCCTCTTTGGGGATGTGCAGTTCCGAAACAGTTATGCACGGTTCTACTACTACTGCTACGGTGCGCTCATTCTTCTCCTAGACATTCTTCCAAGTGTCGATCACTGTTGTTTTCTCAATGAACATTTGTTAATTACTAAACTTCTACTCGCTAATCACACTCAGCGCACGCTGCTCTTGGGCCCTCAGTTCTGTGATCAAACCTTCTTGCAATGTGTGAAGGAATTCGCTTAGGAGTGCAGCCAAGTTGAGACCAATGTTCCTTAGCGTAGCCTTTTATGTATCTGTCTCCACACTGAGGGCTCCATCAGGCAGTGTGATGACCTGAGGATCCAAAGAATGAACCATCTCCGCTACTCCAGTGGTCCCCGACACCAAACTAGTCGACGTCGCACTGCTCTGCCCTACACCTGCCTGCAGTTGAGTAGTTTGGATCTGTAGCTCACGCAGACCCATCTGAATGGAAACCAAGGCTTGCTTCTGCTGCAGCAGTTCCACCGTCGCATCCCTTACTTTATCCCTGATGTCATCCAACTCACCCTCTGTTAAGGTGATCGGGTCTAACGACTTAGTGGCCTTGGACTTTTTGCGCGACCCTTCCTTCTCCTGCTCTTTATTCCACTTCACACAGAAGGGAGTGAATTCCAGATCTACACCACCCTACTCTGATCACTTCTTCTTCTTTCTATGGTGAAGGGGGTTTCTTGCTTCTGTCAAAATCACGTTCTTCCTCCTGTTCCTTGGCAGTGCGCTCCGCTTCCGCACGTGCCTTCTCTGCAGCCTCCTCCTATTTTTCATCCAACTGCTACATTTTCGACTGGGTCTCTTCCTTCTTCTACTTTCCCATGACTTATTAGACCTGATGGACAAATCTAAGGCCATGCGCCACTCGACTGGTCAACAATCGAGGACTGCTACTATGGCATCTTACGTCACAAGGTATGGGAGATCATACCACTTCTGTTCTGGTTCCTTCTGCACCCGAATGGAGATACAGTGGAAGTCGCTTTGAACTCCGTGTACCCTGACAACTGCTCAAAGACAGTTAGTGACAGTCTTGGCTTGCGATTGATGGCCATATTGATACTCATCTCCATCAATACCCAAAATAACTTGCTCTCGTGGACTTGCTCAGCATCCTTCAAGGCCCATAGTGAAGCAAAATTCGTTGCTTCTAGAAAATCTGTCACGATCAGAGGAAACCGACTGTCCTTCGGCAACTACCATGCGACCAACATAATCGACAACAACATCCATGAGTAGTGGAATGTTTTGTTATGGTCCTGTGCCTCACTACAGTTCGCGAGGAACTCGCTGCACACGTAGCACGCCCAATTGAATTGTACGCCCTCCACGCACTGGGTCGTTAATGAAACAACTCGTGTCGACACCTCATCTGTACAACACTTCCTCATTACCTTCCCAACCAATATCTGGGTGGCCACCTTCACCGCAGGGTCAGTTATGCCTGAAATTGAATATCCGCGCAACTTCTTGACAAGCTTAAATTTGTCCTTCATTCTTTCCGCGAGGTCGCACTCGCCCATATTTCCACCAAATTCCTTGGTTGGATTTAGTCTTGAATGATGTATTAGGGTGATCCTGTGGATCAACATATCAATTATAGGGATTAGCTCCTCCAACCAAAGGCACCCGTCGTGCACCAAGCACAACAATTGTTTGATAACTATCAAATTTATGGGTGTGTGGTGGTAATGCGGCACCCATAGCAGATTCAGCAATCCTACCTTCTCCACCCCATGAATCCACTTCACCGGCTCCAGCGCAGTGACACCCGAGTCCTTGTAAAATACTCTCTGCATGAAATTATCAGTAGCCAGGTGGGGGAACTACTCCATGTCCGCCAAGTCCCAATCTTCAAGCTTTAGATGGGGGACGCGCGCCAAGTGCGGTCCTTCAAACATGATCTTCTCTAGTAGCAGGGGCGTATTAAGAAGAAACTTTCCCTCGTCGTGGTCCTTTGGGACCTTCACCTTACCTTGGCGCGGAGGAATGTATTCTAGTAGCTTTGAGATAGGGTCTACTCCCTCAATGTCAATGTCCTCTGCACCCATACCAGTTTCCTCTGTACCCTCATCAGACTCTAGGTTTACCACCTTGCATTTCTCCTACGCGGTGGACTTCTCTTTCTTCT